>CM040395.1:88605134-89268513 GCA_022702515.1 Ilyophis sp. 1 JC-2022
TCACAAGAAAATAATGTCATTTTTTTTTATATTGCAGAGAGTATTTGATAAACTCTAAAGTGAATTTTATCCTGCATTTTTTGTTCTCGTTAATTGAGGGTGTCAATAATTCTGGAGGGCACTGTACTATTGCATTTCTGACAGAATCAGCAGACTTGGCAAGAGAAACTTGGGGAGTTTCCCGTCTACTGCTTGTAAATTGCTCCATTAAGCATAGCTCCAGTCCCCAGACAGTCTCTTTTCCCATCACCCTGGCGATAAACACCCTGGGTCTGCTGTCGCACTTCACCTCAGCTTTATAATGCATTTTACAGTCGGCGCATGGGAGTCGCGGGTTGTGTTCTACCATGGCTGCTACAACGGCTGCTCAGAATACCCTTAGCCCTGATTCACAGTGATGGGTCGACCTCCGTACGGTTGGGGGTTAAGAAGAGGAATGAGCAGCTACAGGATTGTCTTTCAGCTCGAGCGCTGGGGGGTATAACTGCGCGATTTGTTTTACCTCCGCGATCGACGGCTAACCGCCTGCGAAGCTCGGCGCGGTTGGGTCCACGGGGGCGTTCGAAACAGCGGACCGCTCGCCTAGGCCGAGCCCGCGCCGCTTCCGACTCAGACACTGACGAGCTGCGGTGCGGGAATGCGGGCCCTGACGACACGGAGGTGCATTTGAGCGGGGGGTGTTATTTTTAGCGCGAATGTGAGTGGGATGAACTTTCTCTTGTTCAGCTTCTTTATTCTCTATGTCAGTTTTTTTGACGAACTGTACAGTCTGTCCGTACTTTTGTTTGCTCGCACGTTCGCCGAGATACACCCAGAGAACTTGTCATCCCTTAATTAAGCAGAAGAATTAAAGTTGGATTATGTAACCTTCTTGGTATAAAGACAGGCTTATTAAGGTATTAAGGGATACTGAAAAGCTATTTCTTAGAGATCCTTTGCCCTCTAGGCTAGATCTGTGGGTATCTTTACTATTAATGTGACTTATGAATCTGTCATTGCTTACTGCGCCTCACTGTGTAAGGGAGAAGATACTTCTGAAAGACCAAATCCAATACCTTTGCAATTGTAAACATTCTATGAAAAAAATAAATGTCACAGGGAAATGTAATCCATGCTATCAAGAAAATGTTAAGAAAGGCTTAAATAATGCTGACAGTTATGACAATGTCAAGAGCTTTTAATGGAGAAAAAAGTCAAGGTGTTTTAACACCATGTTCAAAATGTGGAGTTGATTTTCTAAATTTCAATCAAGAAATCAAGAAATTATTATTTTTAACAAAACCACGTGATGCTCCAATACAAGTTATTGACACTCATATCCCGTAATACAAGTTAATGACAGAAATTATTATTTTTAACAAAAAAATGTAACTGCATTTTTTCCATTTATATTTTACTTTTTAAAGTTGATCAGAGTGTTTAGAAACTTTCAAGCAGTAATCCATGACTTTCTGTTTCACTGGGGTATAAATATGAGTTGACACAGAGGCCATATTCCCTTATTCATACATCAACATGGAAAAGATAAGAGAACACACAAATCAAATAAAAAGTGTGTTGAACTTCATAAGTCAGGGAATGGCTATAAAAAAATAGCTACTCACCTGAAAATGCCCATATCTGCCATTAGGGCAATACTTTAAAAAGTTCAAAGCAACTGGAATGTTACAAACTTGCCTGGAAGAAAACCCAAGTTTATTTTTCCCCCACGTACAGTGAGGAGGAGGGTAAGAGAGGCAAAAAAATCCCCAAGGATCACTGTTTAAGAATTACAGAGGAAAGTAGAATCTTGGGGTTATCAAGTCTCCAAAACTACCATTAGACGATATCTCCATGCCAACAAATTATTTGGAAGGCATGCCAGAAAAAGCATTTCCTGTCATTTTACCACAAACGTAAAAACCTGGAGTTTGCTATTCTTTGCATGCCATGACTTCCTGATGTCTGTGACCCAACAATATCAAAAGACACTTGATATCTTATTTTCTGGTACTCCTACAAGCGATACTATAACCTCCCTGCATTTGAATAGATCTCTATGGGAATAGGGGGGTGGGACTAGATTTTGCTATAAATTACACTGGAACTTTTTGTTTTGAAAAAAAATATTTTTCCATATAGTTCAATAGAAAAATGTGTCAAGAAAAACCACCCTTAAAGTGATCTGGCAGCAGAGTGATGGTTTGAGGCTTGTTTGATACCTAAGACCCTTGATGACTTAGAGCCATTTAACCAACCACGTATTCCATACTGTTCCAGTATCATTTACAGCTAAATCTATTCCCACCCCCCAATTCCCATAAAGATCCATAAAAATGCAGAGACGTTATAGTATCGCTTGTAAGAGTACCAGAAAATAAGATATCAAGAGTCTGTTGATGTTTCTGGGTCACATACATCAGGAAGTCATGGCATGCAAAGGATATGCGACCAAATATAAAAAATTATGACTTTATTCTATATATAAATGCAGGGGTGCTAATAATTGTGGCACACATGGTTTTGTAAAAAATTCTTTATGAGGGATTTTTTTTTCTCATCATAAATTTACTTAAATTAAAGGCTGTATTTTTCTAAATTGTTCAGTGTGAGATTAAGCTAATTCACCAAACGGTGTGAATTTTTTATAACCCTTTTTACTCATTTTTACCAGGGGTGCCAATAATAGTGGAGGGCACATATATATATCGTTCACTGACCACAGAATTAAAGTCCCCTGACCAGAACCCCACTGGAAACCTGAGAAATAGAGGAGGAAGATCTGTAAGAGATGCCGTATGGAGGAATGGCTACGAGTTCTCCGACCGCATCAAACAATACAGGAGAAGACATCTTGGCAAAGGGAGATAAACAATAACTTGAATGTTAGCCTGCACTATCCTCTATAGGTTGCCAATGATTATTGTTGGGCATATACCTGTACTGATAACATGTGCCCCACATTTTAAGATTGTCTAAATTACGAATGGGCATAGAATTCACCTGGTACAGTATTTAGTCTTATTGCATAAAGACTACTTCTATTTCAGGAGGCTTAAAATGCTTTTGTCATACATGTCACCACATATTTAGTCAACTCTTCCTCTGCAAAGAAAGAAAGAATGTACATGAATACCCACAGCATGTCTAGGATGTTTAGAATCAGAAGTGGAACTGACATGTGTAGGGGACAGGAACATCAGACAAGAAGGAGGATCAAGCATGTTTATTTTGCGTCTATACAATATTGCATTTTTAATCAGATCCTTTTTGAGAATGAACAATGGGAAGGAAGAAACAATCTTTCTTTTTCACAAGAACAGCGGGATTTTATTCATTCTGTAGCTTTGCCGAAATCCTTTGCTCAGAGAAATGCAAAGCATGATGCTGATGTTGCACTATACAAGATATACAATAGCCTCGGTAATGCATTTATCCTCTTGAGCAATTGTGTTTTCATAGCGCGGTGATGTGGAGAACATGTGCCTATGTTCGTTGTAAAATGCTCTGTTTAAAGATATTTTCGGTTTAGTGTGCAATATGTTGATTTCTCCATTTTATTTCCCCTGTAATTCCATACTGTAAGCAAATACTGAAGGCCAATATGTCGAAAAACAATAACAACCGCCATGATATGTTTAGTCATTGAATAAAATGGCTTGGGATTTTATATTTTCGAAATAGTTTCATTTCATGCAAATGCATGTTTATATTGTTGCACGACTACTATTCTTCAGCACTATTTCAGACTTATTTTACTCTTGCAGTGTAATTATTTACCTTTAAAATTCCAGTTATTACATCTGAGCTTCATGGGGAATATCCATTGTGTTCAGCAGCTTCGACATTAGAGTTAACGAATAGTCAGAACACACACTCATTGCGGCTCATGGGGCTGGGGTGTAGATTTCTTTCTTTGACACAAACCAGTGGAGATCACACCTTTCCATGTCTGTGTTTCCAGCTTCTAGCCATTCCTTTCATTAATTCTGTGAGCACAAAATGGATCAACCCAGACTATTAAAACTAGCAATGAAGGTTGACACGGGGGAACATCGCCCATCATAGACGGAGTCGTATTGATTAGTAAAGTACAGGTAAGTGTAGTGTCTCTAGCTAGACCATTCCATCACTCGGCAGATAACACATAATCCACATAAACAGCAGCTCCACAAGGTGTGCTTAATACGTCTTTTATAGTCCCGCTGAGGCTGTCCGCTTAGTTCCAGTGATAGGACATCAGAATGTGAAAGCCCTGGCAATCCGACACCCTTGAGGACAGGTGCAATACCAGAAAAACATGATCTTCCTCTGCCACGGATTGCCTGGAGCATTGAGCCTCCTGAACAGGCACTATCCTGACCTTGAGCTGACCACATTCCATGAAGTTCTGCCTGATCAGAAACAAGGAAGTAGCCTAATGTGCGCTATATAGCAGCGCGATATTTCCTTGTCACACTTCATCTAAACTGATGCGTCACAATTGTTCACACTGCTCAAGTCGGCCAATTACAGTCCAATTCCAATCTACTCTTCACTGCCACTGTAATGAAAAATAATTAAGAGGCTGAAAATTAGTTTTCGCATGAAATGGTTTTGGTAGTTGAGCACAATCGGCCTTGGCAGATGGCTACGGGTGTGTTTTATTGTAACGAAGATAGTTAATCATCTCTAAGGTGCATTCTACAACAAAAAAACTTTACTCACATTACTTTTGCCAATGGAGGTGAAGCAAATACAGAGGTCATCTGGTAATGAGCAATTCATTCAAACAAAGTAATCTGGGAATTGTAGTGTTTCAATCCTGATAGCAGCTTTTCCTTATCTCTCGTATTCCTTCAGTAAACCTTTTTTTTTTTCACTTGAGAACCACTACATTTGTTGTTGTCATGTTCAGTGTTTGTTTTGAGTGCCAAACACAGAACCCATTATTTGATTATTAGCATGGTGTTCTGGTTGTGTTAAAACCGAACGTTTAATTGGGATTTGAGCTTTGCATGGGTGGTGACGTGACAAGGTATGTGAGGTCTGGGTCATGCGTTCAAGGCACTTGAGCTTTCTGGCAGTTGTTAGGGTTAGCCATGCATATGGATGGCCAGTGGTTATTTTTGCCTAACGAGGGCGTTTTCTTTTGATAATATATGTCACCCCAGTTCTTTGAATCTAATCTCATGCTTGTTGTGTAACTGGGGTATTGAGTCCTTATTATTTTTATAAACTGGTATACAACAGTTTGGAGTATTGAATCTTCCCCATTTCATTAAAAAGCGAGAAATGGTATGCATGGCCCTCTAGATAAAAGAATACACAATGCATATAAAAACAGGAGTACGTGTAAGTATGGGGCAACACAGTCATAAAAGAAATGTCTTCCACATTCGCGCTCATTTAAAGGGATGAGGACTCAATGCAGCGCAAGTTAGTGGCATAATATTTTTTACACAGTGTGATTGCGGTAGTTCTTTTGAAAGCCTCTGCTTTGCTTGTAGGTGTGATGGAAAGTAGCTGTATGATAGGACTGAAATCCTGCCAGTACTGGGCTCCACTGTGTGGACCTTCAGTCTCCTAGTTTGCAATGCTGGCAGCCTTATAGTAGACTAATATAACATTCTTGGCCATAGCATAAATCACAGAAAGGAGAGTTATTTTATGCCAGTGGTGAGAATCACCCATAATCCATTGTGACATTCTTATCTTGTTAAGGAGCAAACTGATTATATGAGGAGAACATTACCGCTTACACAATATCGCTGTCAAATGGTTCCATTTGTTCCCTAATAGCACACAGCTGACCGTTATGCTTTATGGGGATTTCTGGCCATTTAACTCTGTGCCCGTTCCGTACGAATTGCAGCCAAGTTTCTGTTTAACCTGACAGAGCATACTGGTCTTTGAGATGCTTTGGTAGCATCGCACATATATCAGCTCAAGCATTGCAGTTCTAGGCCAAACACAAGTGTTTCTGCTTCAACACTGCTGTGGCCTGCTAAGATTGTTCAGTTTTCTTCTTTTTTTTTTACTTAAATAGCAAATTTTCATTCCTCGGGGAGTGTCTAAAATAAGAATGAGTTCTTCACACATTGAACTCCTAGAATATACAATAGATCCAGCCCAAAAAATCCACTTAATAATGATTCACTCGGTTTCCGCCGGCCCTCCTCTTGCCTCGACCTACTTTTCAGCGGCAGGCTCTGTGGTCTTCCGCTGCCTACATGCCGCTTTGTCTCTTTGCTGTGCAACTTTCAGAAGAAAAAAAAAGTCTAATAATGTGGTTTGTTAAAAGCCTGCTGTTGTTTACTGTCAATATTGAACTTTTTTGTGAAATCCTTTATTTCACTTGTGAGTAGAGGTAGATCAACTGCACTGGTAACTCCATTAATGACAACAGCTGGAACAAAAAACAAAAAAAAAAAAAATATATATATTTAAAAAAACAAATATATATATATTTTTTTTTTTTTGGAACCCATGCGTGAGTTATAACAGAGATACGCAATACAGGTGATTAATGAATTAATGAAATACATCAATTGTGTAATTTGTATAATTGTACATTAATGCAGCAGTGAAACATAAATGTGTAGCACTGAAGTGTGTTATGTTAGATGCATGCATCACAAATCTGAATTATTGCGTTCAAAAGACAAACAATCCCCGCTGAAGGTGGAGAGAGGGGTGTAGGGCTGTGCCCGCTGCCTTATTCACTACGTAAACCGATGACATTTTAAACGTGAAAAAGCTTCCGTTTTTGTAGAAACTTGTCCTGTGCATTATTGATTTGCCATCTGTGCTGTTCAAATATCAAATTTTAGAAGGCGGAAATGTCTTGCCTAAACCTGAACAAGAGCATCTGTCAAAACATGAATAGTGTGTACAGAGCCAGGAATTACGTATTTGAAACACAGTTAAAAAAGCGTGTATGCACATTTGGGTCCATTCGCTGGAAATCCCAGGTAATTTATTTTTGGGTGAAAAGTAACTGGACGTATTTCTGAGATTTGGTGTTATAGTAAAGGCGTCCGATATTCTGACATCAATCTTAATCTTTCATTCACATCAGGACAGCATTACATTATCCAAGGAGTAGTCTGAGTCCAGTCACCAGTTCCCCCCTCTTGCTATCTGAAAATAAACACAGTGAATGAAAATGTTCATCAATTACAATAAAAATGATGCTTGGCTGACATTCAAAAATGTCCGTCACTGCTTCCTCAGTGTAACATAAACACATATGTAACTGCTGTCTAGTCAGACGCCAGAATAATGGATGGATTCAAGCAAAACACTGACAGGCTAAAAGTAGCCAATATGATATAGATGTATTACTTACATATCTTCATGGTAATATAAATATAATGATATAGATATGTATTTATATCACGCACACAGGTACCGGAGTGCCATTATCCATTCTCACTCTTGTCACATTTTGTATTACATTGCACAGTGTGATCATACACCATTAAACCCAATTCTGGAACGGGTCCATTGTGCTAACAAGAAAACAGAGAGCATTAAAATGGCATACCTCTTACTCACATATGAACCGCGTGCCAGGTTTTACTGGAAATGAGCATGACGCAAAGCAAAAAGAGTCCAAAAGAACAAAACAAAAATAAATAAATAAATAAATAAGTAATGATTGATGTGAATCAAGGAAGGAACTCATTGTGAATCATTTCCTTAATCTTTCCTTTTCAGCGCGACACAGCTTTAAACCAGAATGAAAACTAATGAGGTTTATTATAGAGGAAATTCCCCGTGCAATTTAAACTGTAATATTGCCCGGTCCCACAGAAGATAAGGTCTCATTTTCATCCACTTAGCATTTCCTTCCATAATGATATAAATGGCTTCAATTGTTAATGAGAACTGACCCTGGCCAAAGCACGGAGAGCGGGGTCAGTAGAGACAGCTGCGATGACAAACGTCACGGGCAACAAAACAAAAAACTGCCAAACAAATCCCAGATGGGACTTAATAAAGGGTTTTTTTTGTTTAGGTTAGCGGGGATACTTTTAACTGTTTTATCCCCGTGGCTTATCTCGAATTAAAAAAACAGACACTGGCGTGGTGGTGGAGGGAACATGGGGACGAGGGCTGTGACAGCATTTTGAATTACAGAGTGTTGCATTGAACAAAATGGCTGTTTGCTGGCTGACTGCATACCAGGTGAAGGAGGTATAATGTCTTTTTCACATCTATCATGTCTCTGACAGCTCTCCTTGAGATAAATGGGCAGCTCGGAGAATGGGCCGGGGGAGAGGGAGAGTCGTCTGCGGCTTTTAGTGGACGCAAACCGGGAGAGAAACATAAACCTTGTGTCGACTGACAAACACGACCGTCTCGTCGCGTTTGATCTCCGATTTCACAGTGCTCACAGGTGAGGCTGCAATATCCGCATTTTCAAAAGGGGCCAGCAAAAAAAAAACTATTTTAGAAAGAGAATGAGAACTTGTGGGACAATCACTTGTTTTAAACATTTTGCCATTCCATTGGCCCAGTATCAGACTTGGAAGTCGCTGTGCGCCCCAGACATAAATATCAGGGGAGAATTCAAGATAATGCAGCCTCCAAAACAGTTAACCAGCAAAGAATGCATGTCTTTATACGAGACAAATCCACACCATATGTGTTTATGTAAAAAAAAAAGGGTTGGTCTGCTTTACTTTGGAAGGCAATGATCAGACAGGAAGCTTAGCTCAAATCCAAAACAAAAAAACACATTTTAAAATTTCCAGTGGGCAAAGCCAGTGTATGGTTGCTTTCTTTCAGATCTTAAAAAGACCCAAATGCCCTCGTTCGAACATTGGAAACATCGACATCAGCGTGTCCACAGACATATGGCCGAGTAACAACTATTATTCGGTTTAGTCTGTACAACAAATAAGAATGTATATTTAAAATTTTTGTTACAGACCTTCCATTTCCATGCTTCAGTGGGAGGTGTTTTTTCAGGATGCGGTGTACTTGTTCTTTCTCCATTTTCGTTTATATACAGCACACGTGGCCAGCAATTAGTGGGCTCCACCTAACTTGAAACCGTGCCCATGATTCTTAGGATCACGCCCAACAAGCCCCTCCTATGGAACACAAACAGATCGCCCTATGAAATGAATCCCAGGCAAACAAATTCCCAGAACAGTCGAGACATTTGTGCAGTTCCATTTAAGCTTGAGCGTTGCTGTTCATGCGATGTGACCTACGCGTGTCATTTATTTAAGACGTCATGTTTATTAGGGGTTGCAAATAAACATAGGCATTGTAAAAGAGACATTTGTCTTTGCTTTTAGAAATATTTTCCATGTGACCTAAAATAAAATAAAAAAACTATAAGTGCTTTGGCAACCGTAGAAACCATTGTGCGTTTGCTGCATTCTGGCTAGCACAAATAACCAAAATAATACTTCGGTATGATGCTTAGTGCAAACCCAGCATAGCTTATAACACAGGTCTTTTCCGCGGTAATGATGTTTGATGATGTTTCCTTCTGTGTACAGACATAAAATTTCAACCCACCCATATATTGTTCACCAACACCATGAAATTATGTTGAATATAAATAAACCCTGCACGCCCGGTTGTAGGACAGATGTGAAATTCCCATTTTGTGTCACAACAAACCGAACGTAACAGCGCTCGTCTATAAAATGGTTTTGACACAACAGTATGGTCTTGGTCATGTTTGAGTTACTCCACGTTTGGAAAAATGTGGGGGTCTGTGTGACTAAGGTGCAACTCTCTCACGTTTTATAGGACGTTAGCAAAGCCTGTGGCATTTGGAGCTATTAAATTGTTCCTTCCCGTGATCTCATGAGAGCCAGATGAGATTTTATGTATTTAAATGTACATATAACTGATGCTTGAGAAAAATCCTAAAAACATGTTTTTTTCATCTGTTCACCACAATTTTTAATGTTTTTATTGTGTTTTTTTTTTACCATACACCATCTAGGGTTTCTAGATTCAAACGCGATTTCATAAAGAGTTCCTGCATAAGACTAGGGTTTTTTAATAGCTTATGACAGCCAAATCAAAAATCAGAATGAAGCTCTGTGCCAACTGGCAGTTGTTTATTAATTACAGGACGCGTAGGCATCAGCCATGCAGAAATGGCTGCCTACCTCACAGCGGCGTGAAATCCGGATCAATAATTAATGAAGCGAGAGTGGGATAAATAAAATATCCTGCAGCCTAACAATACACTTTACTGTCACGAAACAACAAAGGGAAAATAGATGTATGAAAGAGTGTTGTTTTATTTTTAAAAGATACCTAAAAAAATACGTTGTCGGGATAATGTTGAAACTAAATATTATATAAATATATAAAGTATTTACATTTTCTGACATCTGTCTTGGATGACAAAAACATGCAGTGAAAATATTTTCATATCTTTATATTATTTATTTTATTTGTATTGAACGTCCCTTTAGTGTAGGTTTCAGCATAGTAGAATATATTCTTATTGAGATTAAGACCAGACTCATGTCCATACAATAAATAAAAAAGTATATTCCTGCTGGGTCGATTGGACACTTTCTCAGTGGGCTGTGCTAGTATTTTGCTCAGTGAAATAGGTACTGCTTATAATATATTAATATATTATGTGGCTTTCAGTTTTAATAACTACACATTCTTTATTACAGTGCATCCCAAACCATTTTAATTTGTTAAAATAAAAAAAAACTGTATTGAATACTCAAAGTGATATTTCTAAGTTTATGTAAAGCTTGCATTTTCAGTAGTTACAGTAGTTCATGTGAAATCTGCTAAATCACTATTTTCAGCCCAGCTTTTTTCAAATTTGGGTTTACAAAGGAAGTCCTGTTTACTATAACAAACAGTCTTATTATTCATGGTACAATAACACTGCAAATAAAGAATTCAGTCTGCTATTGCAGATTTGTGGAGTCCTTGAGGAGTTCAGCTGCCAAATTCAGAGACGGAGCAATTTGAGCACTGCAGTTCCATCGAACATACGTTGACTACAAGCTCCAGGTCTCAGTTTCCTGAGCGTTGACTCTTTCTATCTGTTACCCAACTGTTAGTTTCTCTCTCTCTCTCTCTCTCTCTCTCTCTCTCTCTCTCTCTCTCTCTCTCTCTCTCTCTCTCTCTATCTTTCTTTCTCTCTCTCTCTCTTTCTTTTTCTCTTTCTTCTCTCTCTCTCTCTCTCTCTCTCTCAGCACTTCCATTATTCTGGGGATACCACTGAAAACTGTGTTTACCCAGCCATAAGCATATCAAGAGGTGGTGACGACACTTTGCCAAATCCCATTTTCAACAGTGAATGGAGGAACTACACAACCACATTTTAGGCAGTGGTGTAGTATAATTGATAGACAACTCTGCTTGTAATTTCTTCAGTATGTATCCAGCTGTATAAATGGATACTATGTAACAATTGCTCTCGATAAGAGTGTCTGCTGACAGTAATTTAAATGTTGTGCAAATATTGCTAGACCAATGTACATATGTATTTGGCAAAGGAGAATTTGAAACATTTATGTTTTCTTTCAGTTGGAATTGAATTGAAACCCAGGTAGCCTCATTCAAAGGTTTATCGCCAGTGTCATCATTGTTGGTGTATAGGGCAGGTATTTTTTCCTTTCAAGATTTGCATGTATTGCATGTATATGTGATGGATTTAATAGCGGTGAATCACACGAATAGGGCGAACTCGAATAGAACACAAATCTAAATCTCTCGAACTCAATAGTAGAGCCAATAATAGGAGACTAGAAAAAACAAAGAAAACACCTTCGAAACATAACTCTAAAACGTTTGATAAAATGTGAAACAAAACAAAACCACCAAAAAAAAAAAACACTGTCTTGTAGAGAACAGCACGAAAATAAATAGCACAGACTACTAACAGGGGAAACACAATCCTATACCTGCATAAAACTAAGCAAGTCCCTCGTGAACATAAACATGTTAATATCACGAGGTCGCTTAAACCTGACTATATCTGGCTCAATGTACAAATGAATAACAAAGAAGCACTGGGGAAGCAGAAGTAAGGAACTTAAATACCCCGCCGGTAAAAGCACAGGTGAAACGAATAACGAGCACGGGAAAGCAAAACCCAGGACCGGAACGTGGAAAAAATCCGATAGATTCTCAATCGGGAAAACAGGACGAGAATCGCATCGGAAAAAGAAGCAATAACCCACGAACCATGACAGTATATTTACCACTCCAACATGTTTCAGTAGACGTTTTCAACATATTTCCTGGCTTCCCCTCACAGCCTATACTGTAATTTTGGAGATGGTCCAAAAAAAGAATGCCATTAGGTATTATGTGATGCGTGTGACATCATTTGGCTACTACTATGACAGGTAACCGCAGCTCACAAGAGCCTTCTTCGACCCGTGTGTTTACATGCACATCTTGAGCGGCTCCATTTAATTTTTCCCTGCTTTTGATCTGATGGCCAGAAGCCCTTGCTTTGTTGTTGTTTTTCTGGAGCAGTTACTGTCGCTTGTGTTGGCCATTTTGATATGTTTATTTGCCACTCCGATTTCTTTGATCCGGCCCGAGCAGGAGAGATGAGAAAATGTACACCCGGAGAGAAACCTGCGAGAGCTAAGTGCCGTATCCGCTCTCAGCGATCAAGGACAGCCGCGGGAGGCTGAGCATATGTGGCCACTTTGTGATCACGACCGTCGCCATTCACCCGGGAGCCGGGTGGCATACCTGCAGGAAGGTTGATTAAGCTTAAATTAAACATAAGCTGGTCCACGATACATGAGAAATATGACATTAAAGGCACACAGAATAGAGCTGGAAAGGAGTTTAAGCTAAAAAAACACTGTATTAATTCCATGTAGTGCACAGTAAAATAGTCAGCGTTCATTTAACTCCCAGAGGAAACAAATATAGTCTAATAGAATAAAATCTATTCTCTCAGAGTTCATTTAGTACTTAACAAAATTTTTTTCTATTAATACGGGTTTTCTAAAAGACAGGGACACATTAATATTGTAAGTAAGGTTACATTTATATTATTGAAAGAGTCTGTTGATATTATAACTCATCTGTATTCACCATCTAAACAAATCATCCAGTAGTTTTCTTTTGTACCAACATCCGAATAATTTCCAACACTATCATGCTCGAAATGGAAACCATTGATGTACTACCTCAAGATTTCCCCTTACAAACAAGAGCGGCTTTGTTATTTAGGCCACTGCACGCTAATTATAATTGATCAATGCAGCAGCGATGATTTAAAGCTTGTTTTACGGTTATTGTCAGTATGCATGTTTATTATTATTTTACCTAATGGCCTAATCTGGCTCATCACAATTAAAGGCGTGTGGTTCCGATTTTCTTTTCAGAACACAATAAGAAATAAAAGGAACAATAAAGCTTGTTTTCTTTTCTTTGATATTGTATTGAATTATTCTTCAAGATGTCCATTTTATATGGGTCCAATGTCTTTGTGTGGTTCTGCATTCAGTCGGACTGCACACATATCTTCATATTGTCTGAGGTACATGCAAACAATTGAATTCGAGGAAGTCTGAGGGAATGCATTCATTTAAACCCTGGTGGTCTTTTGACCAGGCGAATACGCCAGAGGGGCTCTGGGTTTGCGTGGGAGGTAGACTCTTTAATTGGTATTGATTGAGGAGTTTCTTCAGACTCATTAGAACTCCAGAGAGGATTGGTCCAGGTGTCATGTGTACCAGTCCTTTCAGTTTACACATTTTGAAAGTCTATGTTTCTGTTTTCACTTTTTCTCACAGGATACAACTCGACCTCTGGAGTATGGTTAATGTCAGGCCATTGCAACCCCCATAGTTTACGCTATATGTCTCTGGAATGGATGCGATCACTGTATTGGAGCTGAAATGTAGGTTTGCTACAGCCATCCATTATAGTTTGAACTGATAAGGCACGGCCAATTGTATCTTTTTAGATACATGGGGGAGTTACCAATGTGTGACACATTGGTTATGTCGTACACACTGCCAGTTTTTGAGAGTGACTACCGAATTGAGTAACGAGAGTGAATACCAATGGTACACATTACAACAGAGTGGAGTAGAATGACTAGACTCTGTATGTACGGGAGCCTGAATCACTTCACTTCCCCGATCTCACGATGGCTGTGAATAACATCTGTAACCATGGTAATGTTTATTGTAACTCGGGGCATGAATCTTTCCCTCTCAAAGATTCGATACGCAGTCAAAGTAATAAAATGCATTTAACATATGTAACTTTCTAAGGCGGCTATGTATGAAGCTAAGCTGAAATGGTGTATAATTATTGTGGGTAGCTAGCTAGCAAGCTGCAGCGTTTTTAGAATAAGTAAAGTTGCCAAATAGGCTAACGTTCAAAGTTCAAATTGGCTAACATTAGCTTTTGGAAGGTTTTGCTAACGTTCCAGCTGCAATATGCCATGCTTATGCACACACAACATATACTTCCCATTGCCATATGCACCACCCCTATCATTCCCATAATATATATACCGTCAACATATTTATCCCATTAATAAATTATCTTATAGTTACATTTAGAGTTAATCTTTGTGTTTTCTGGCTCAATTGGTTCCATTTTGAGTGCAGTGGCAGCATACTTTTCACTGGATCGCACCAGCGCTAGTTGCAGGATGTAGTAGATCACATTTTTTTCCTACCGAATGCTAAAAATATGCAATGTCATGCATGCACGTTTTGTGTTTTTAGCAGGAGCTGTTAGAAATAGCTGCCATTAGCAATTGGTGTTTGTTCGCTCTGTCCCTCTTGTCCCTATTGGGAATGAATAAGTAGGAAGCATCTTGGGGTGAGCGTAATTTTAGCGCTTACGTCACTTAACAACTATTTGTACACTGCACAGATAAACCAGAACCAAAGTGAAATTCGGTCGTCAATACCTGGAAAATTCAGGCAGTGACTGCGGTTGTAGAACGTGGTTCTCACTCTCTTTTATAACCAAACTGTGTGTGAACATAACAGGGTTAAGCACTCCAATGAGGAGTGACTCTGGAATGACTGCTACTGTTATATTAATAGTTAAGGGTGTTGTCATGGACTAATTGTTATGTAGTTTTGATTGGGGATTTTGTATTAAGTTCACAGTCATATCAATGCTCATCAGAGTGCAATGGTGTCTCTGTCAAAATCAAAACGGGATGGGCTCACAGTTCTGCATAAACAGAACAAGCGTGTGACGGATTCTCTTTCTTATAGAATCATACTGAAAATAAAATCAGTAATGGACTCAAAATTATCTACTCCAATTCTGTTTTTACGATGGGAATCACATCCTGCAGCCATGTACTACATGAAATATTTAGCACAGGGTGAAAAGCTCTGTGGATGTGTCTCATGCTGTGAACAGCACATTTAAATTATGAAACAAGCATAATGACAACATCTATATAGAGTAAATCACTTGTATTACACTGACATCATTCTCTAACCAGTTAAATCTTTGAAAAGAGTGTATTCAGGGGGCTTGAAGGACTTGATGAACTACTGTTCATGTAATTAAGTTAGTGAGAAAACAGTTTAACCTAAATTCATGGCCCCTAAATTCATGGCCCCTAAATTCAAGGATCTATATTTAGACTTGCATTGGCGCAATAAGGTTGTAATGCCTTTTTTCCACGAACCAGACCAAAGATCAAAGGAATCCTCTATCATAAATAATAATGCTCAAATATCACTCCTTGGTGCTTTTGTGATAAACGCATAGCCAAACTCTCTTAAGGCTGTTTGCCTTTAGCTGTTTCACAGACCTCAATCGCTGAAAGAATAAAAAGATAATATACTGATTCTGGGGGTTTCTCTGTGCAATGAATGTTCTTCCCAGTGCATACCTTATGGATTACTCTTTTCTGTTTGATTAAAATTGAACACTGCTCTATAGCCCTTGATTACCGTAGCATGCAGTCAAAAAAAAAAAAAAAAACAAGCCTTGTGTTGGGTTCATAAAGAATAATGTATCTCATCTCCACAAACACAAATGTCACTGGGATAGTTGTGTGGATAACACTGAGGAGCTTTTTATTCTCCCCACAATAAAGGACGCTTTTGTTTTAGGTTTCATTTTTGTATATGTCTTTTTTTCTCCATAAACCCGTTTCCCTCCTTGTGAATTGAATTCTCCGAGCTTCTTCAGTGCACATGTCCTCTGACATTTACGTTACAATTCAGAACATTCTTGCTATTCATTTATTCATTAATTCATTTATCTGCTCATGCATACAAATGTGACAGTGCCCCATCCTTCTGAAACTAAGTGCATTATGGGAATTTGGCTACAGAGGTTTACACCTTTCTTTCACATGTATATTCACCCGACTATACATGAGAACTGTGGAACGCCCCACCATTAGCCAACAACAATTAGGTACTTGAAACAACATAATCTCTGTCATTCAGTCACGTGGCTCAAAATCCAGTTCACATCCTCCAGTTCCAGACAAGCGACGTGCATTAGAAAGTACAGTTTTGATTCATACGCAAATGATTGAACATTCTAATAACAGTTACAGGGTTATTCATGCTGAAAGGCTGCGTAAAGAGCAAACCAAAATATAGGCAGTGATGCAACAAAATATTTTACTTTTAACAGAATCAACGCATTATTTTAAATCTTATTACGGAAAATTGAGGTATCATAGCCTGGCCTTTAGCCACAAATACCCTCAGTAAATGGCATTCTCTATTTCTTGTGAAAAAGGCTGCTTGCCTCCAATATTTACAAAGCGTGCATTAGGTTTTATATGGATTTGTTTTTCAAACTGAATAATTCAATTTCATATCCTAGCTAGAAGTATACACAGCAAGATTTTCACAATGCATATACATTTTTACTATTGGAAATGGAAACATGATTTAATTAATAAAGATAGGGTCCAAAAATGTATTTCATTCTCAGCTTTGGCTTGATGCCAGGAATATTCACACGTTATTTATTTGTCTTTGTTCCGCTTTTCCAATTCTGTAGGCACCATTTGAGATTTTACACGCTAAGCACTTCCAGGTCTAGGCAGTACAGGTGCACAATGTCTTCACTATTAACACCTGAATCAGTCCTAGAAATGTGAGATGTAAGTGCGGGCATGTAAGACATGTAAGTACTCAAACCAGAGCCAGAAAGAAGCTTGACCGGTGAGGCTGGTCATTCACATTTCAGGCATTTAGCAGATGCTCGAGCAACATACAGACATGAGTAAAAGGGTTATAAAAAATTCACTGATTGGTGAATTAGCTTAATCTCACAGTGAAAAAATTAGAAAGATCCAGCCTTTAATTGATGTTAATTTATTATGAGAAAAAAATTCCTCATCAAGAAATAATTATTTTTAACAAAACCACGTTGGCCACAATTATTGGCACCCCTGCATTTATATATAGAATAAAGTATTCATTTTTAATACTTTGTCACATATTCTTTGCATGCCATGACTTCCTGATGTTTGTGACCCAACAACATCAAAAGACTCTTGATATATAATTTTCTGGTACTCTTACAAGCAATACTATAACCTTTCTGCATTTGAATGGATCTTTATGGGAATTGGGGGGTGGAACTAGATTTAGCTGTAAATTACACTGGAACAGTATGGAACACATGGTTGGCTAAATGGTTTTAAGTCATCAAGGGTCTGACATATCAAGCAAGCCTCAAACTATCCCTCTGCTGCCAGATATGCAGTAGACATGGATGGATAACTTTAAGGCAGCTTTAATGTGAACAATAATAGTTTCTCCTGACAATTTTTTCTATTGAACTCTATGAAAAAATAATTCAGGAGAAGAAACCCATAAAGTTATCCATCCATCTTGTGGGAAGGGGGGAGGTTTGATCATGATTTGGAAGCAACCCCTCTTAAAAACTCAAGGCTATTTCCCATGCAAACATACTTCAACAACTTTATTGTAATTTCTGCGCAATGCCTATATTATACAATTCTGCTGTATTCAGTTTATCCAGGTTTTAGAAAACGTATAATGTGTACAGTATAACGTATAACACTGAAACTAAACCTGACCGCATTTTTTTCCTGTCATGCCTATTGTCCCGTGCCCATCCGTCTATTCAACCCAAGTGTGTTCCAGCAGACATGTGATAGACTATCTAATTACCATTGAGGCCACCTACTGTTTTCTCGTTGATCATTGTGAACATTTGCTAACACACGCAACAACTGATGAAACGCAATGCAATAGTGAAACGCAATGCAATCTGGGACGTGGTGCACAATCTTCAAAGCGAGCCATACTGCCTTTTAAATAATTATAATTCATCTGTTGTTGCTACCATTTAATGATTTACCTCACATTTTATGAAGCGTGCCACAAAATTGGTGTTTGGCATGTGGTTCCAGGGAAAAGGAACAGACGGCATTGTACCTGACACATGACGCATCACATGACATGTGAGCCTAGGCCAGGTGTGCTCTCCTGTGGAGATCACCCCTTACATTTACCTCTATAAATAAAGTGATTATAACCTACATAACAGTGACTGATTCCTCAGCTGACTGTATTGACAAGTCAAGATGATGGTTTCCATTTTTAGGTTTTTTTTTCACAAAGAAAGTCTATACTTTCCTCAAGGCAAATTAATTTGGCATGTGTGCCTCTTACATAACCTTTTGGTAAGAGCAATTAAATTTCAAGACATGACAAATATTGCAACAACAGCCCTGTCAATTTGGCACTAGCCTGGAAAGGTGGAGCACTGACCCCAGTGTGTGTGTGTGTGTGTGTGTGTGTGTGTGTGTGTGCGTGTGTGCGTGTGTGTGTGTGTGTGTGCGTGTGTGTGCATGTGTGCATGTGTGCGTGTGTGTATGTGTGCGTGTGTGTGTGTGTGTGTGTGTGTGTGTGTGTGTGTGTGTGTGTTGAAGGGATGTCTTTTACTGTTTTGCTGTGTGGCTCACATTCTCTAATTCTTAAATTACTAGGCTGAATCAGAAATCATTTTTTTTAATTAGGTATTGAGAGATTCAGTAAAATTTGAGAAGTTTGAGTAGCACTTTTATAAACCTTCTTACATATATTTCAAAGTTTACCAACAGATCAGATTATGGAATAGAAAAGAATAACTTTTATTTTCCCATTAGGAAACTTCAGTTGTTACCACTAGCAACAACAAAAAAAGACATAGACAGTGGGGCAGACCAACACAAAAACAAACATATCAAATAAAGACATTCAATAGAATCATTGCATTAATTAAAATAATTAAAGTGAAATACAGCCAAACGTCATGATTAAAAATAGCCCCCACTGTCCCGAGATGTCCAGTGTCCAACACACAAACTTTGCCTCCATGACTTTCTTCCATACATGTAGTGTTGCCGTCTCTGTGCACTGTCGAAACAGAGCACTGAACTGAGTCAGCCTTCCCAGTCGTTGTCTCACTCCTCCCCCGCATTATCTTCTCCTTCCCTTCCCTGGTGGCCTTTTGAAGATTCCCTGCAGTCCTGGATCAGTCCCAACATCTTCAACTCCGGTGAAGAGCGATGGTAAATTTTGTAGCTGCAGATCCTACGGACATTCCCGAGCATATGTTGCGAATGCGTCTCCGTGGTGACGACCACAAACAAAATTATCCCGACTAGACAATTCATCAATATTCTCACAACGAGCAGCAGGAGTGCCCTGAAAAATTTCCAGCCTACTTCCCCGTCCTACAACAGACACACAGTGCATGAAAAAAACAAAAAACAAAAGCCAGACACAACAAAACACATTCAAATGAACAAACACGAACACAAGAGACAGCTGGACTACATGTTACTATTACAGCGCCACGTGATGTAATGTGAAAGCACATATACTGGATTCAGATTCAAGCACAAAAATCTAAGTTGTGTGTAGTTGTCATAACATACATATTTTCAATTATTTTCTGATAAGTAAACAACACTCTTTGCTTCATGTGGTGCACATTAACAGATATGTGGGTCCTGTTGCAATGATGCAAATGCAGTTTGCATGAGTAAGTCTTAGCACTTTTGATTTTTAATATAACAGCACAATCACATACAGTACAATGAAGCAGAGTAATAATTTGAATTATATGGTGCATATCTGACTATACTGATTAATCAGGATGCTTTGTATAGTTTCGTCATTTTAGTGGCTGCTTTGTGGATCCTTCTTTTTCCATTTGTTGGTGCAGTGCTTGCTGTCTGTCCACACTTTCCCACCTCCATTACATCCTTAGAACAGTACTAAAAACATCTCAAGCATTTCTCCAGATGAAATTCTAGTTACAGACAGATTATTGCATGTCTCCAGTGTGGTTTTGAGTGTGCACCTAAGTCCTTAATATATAATTCTTCTCACCAGGGAAAATAATAATTGCTCTGGTTTTCAACCTTCTGCAGTTGCCCCTGGAAATAGCTTCTCAAATACAGGACTCATATTCCCAGAGACCCACCACCCTCAACACTGCAAAGAAACGGAATGGTGTTTTTAATGTGTAACGATTGCACACACAGTCTCACGGCCGTTCCCCTCTCTCTGCCCTGGACAGAGAGTCTCGAAAGCCCACTAGCAGTAAGCACATCCGAATTATCAATAACGGCAAATTCCCCACCGTCCAACACTTAGCGCGGCACAGGTGTTAGCAGCAACCCAATATCCATCAACTGACCGATTCCATTTCCTTGTACCCCTGAGTGTTACCTGATCTGTCCCACAAAATCTATTCTCAATCACAGGAGACCCAGCTATACATAGATGGCAGGCTAAAAAAACTGAATGTGTGTGTTTACCAAGCAAACAGTACATACAATAATGGAGCAGAGGTGATAAGTTTGTGCCCCCAACTCTTATTGAAATTGCATCTCCCCCAAAAAAGTTAAAAAAGAAGAAAAAAAAATACACAGATCCAACACTACATTGCAATTGATCCTTCTGTGTCTTAGGATCAGAAGGGTCAATTCCACAATTGCCACACCATATATATCCAATTGTTTGTCAGACTCCCCATTCACTCCCATTCATTTTAGCAACCTCACCAAAATTTATCGTTTTAAAGCACACACTAACTACGGCAGATAATACATCGATAAAAGAGAACACAACGGTGAAAAAGTATGTGTTTGTTTTGAGCTTATAAGATGTTGTCACATTAAAATAAGCTATAATAGTGAAACTATTTTGGCTACTGCGTAGAAATACAACATGCCGTAGTTAGATTTTTAGTTTTATTATGACGTAAACCTACAACTAACGGCAGCCCACTTGGTGAATTTAGTTATTCAATTGAGTTAAAATAACAAAGGTTTTTGGCGGATCTTCTTTTTCTTTTAAAAGGTAATAAAACGTTGAAAATACATTAAATATCAAAACAAACATGTACCTTTTCACCGTTGTGTTCTTGTTCTTCTGCCGTAGTTAGTGTCTGCTCTAAAACGATTAATTTTGATGAGGTCCCGAAAATGAATGGGAGTGAATGGGGAGCCTGACAACCGGGACTACCGGGGATGCCGTTAACGGTCAGCAGGGACAGTTAGTATTCACGCTATGCAAATATAATGGGGTAGGCTGCACAAAATTACTTCTGTCACACAGGTGAAATATCTCTTTAAATCTTCAAAGGGTTAAATCTGCTGTGGAAAGAACCTGACCTTCAAATCCTTTTTTCCCTTTTCCACAGTCAGCTCTGCCCCGGCTTGATCAGATCTCGGTTGCTTCTTTTTTTTTGGCAACCCTCCTGTCTCAACCATCACTTCTGAACCAGATACAGTTCCTGTCTCTCCTCCTACAAGGACACACGCAAAACACTCAACTCAATGCACTGCTTATCACCCTGAATCCATAAAACTGAGCCGGGAAAAAAATAATCGAACTGGCCAGAGAGAGCATAAAACTCCCCCATCACATCATTTTTATCAGCCTTTCCCACGGGTTTTTATGAACCTCTCAAACCTACTACTGAGAGGAAGCCAACAAGTCTCAGCCACATACCCTATGCTCAAACCAAGTACTGTGCTCTCCTATTCTAACAAAATGCCTACAGCTGCCTGTTGCCCTATGACATTTCTGTCGAAATTAGCCAGTTTCCAAGCATGTTGTCAAATAAATATTTTAAATATGTCAATGAATTGTGATGATATTTCTGTCATTCCTTTCTTCCTCTTAGCTATATGTGACAGGTAGAGAGATCCTGTGGACTCCTGCCTGTAGGACACGCCCCTCTGTTCACAGGTTCCCAGGTAAATGGGTTAATTGGCAACCAGACACACCTGGTGTGCATCTACTCAGGGCATATAGGGCTGGAAGAGAGCAGTTGAGATCTCTCTCCTGGCCTGATCGTGCTGCAGCTCCCTCCTGTCTCTGGTTTTTGATTGATCCCTACTTTATCCAGCCTCCAGGTAACCTGTTTGTAACTGAGCTTGATTGTGTGTGTAGATTTGTTTCTTGTGAGGCATTATTAATGGCTGTCCTCACCCTAAAGCTGAGAAGCCCCAGATCGCCTCCAGTGTGTCTGGCAGTTACCAGGTTGTTCTGTGGTGCCCAAAGGTATTGTTTCTTTTTGATTTTCCAATTTCAGTTCCCATTATTGTGACTTTTTACTAATTTTGTTATTTGCTTTTATTGTAGGGTTTGCCCCTGCTGTTTTGCCTAAGTTAGTGTTTTGTCTAAATTATAAGTTGTTCTTGGTTGTTTTGTGTAGATCATTTTCTTGATTTATTTTGTTGAAGTTTGAATATTCTTTCTATTGTGTTGTTTTATTTGACAAACCAACTGTGGCTGATCTTAACATTGAGAGTGTGGTCTTGACTGGGGTTAGTAACGTAGAGGGCCCTTCCCTTATATCACTTGCATGCTTGGAATAAGAGTTAAACGTGCACTAGTACACTTTGATGATTCTTTTGCAGTGTGTGGCTTGATCAACCGATTTGCAGGTGGATAGACTAGATAAGCACGTGTGGTGACCTCTTTGGCCTTCTTGTCTCGACCCCCCAGTCATAGCCTCCTCTCCTCCCCCCTAGGTACGCACATGTTTTTATGGGAAACAGCTGGGATTGTATTTTAAACATTTTGCAGATTGGATCTTGACATTGTCTTGACACCATTTTATACATTGTAATAATAAATTTGTTCTTTCCCCATAGCAGCTTTCAGTTTCCCTTTACTTTACATTAATAAAGTATATTACTTAACTGAACTTGAACCTACGTCTCCTCATTTTTACAGCTTACCTGTGTGCCTTTTTGTCAATTAAAGTATTTATCAAAACATTATTTTCCTAGGGTGTCATGCCCTAGGTGGCGTAGTCGGTACTTATATATATGTATTGAGGCTCCTCGTGGCCCGGTTACATTTTGGCGTAGTCGGCAGGATTTGTAAAGGAGACGTATTTCAAGTTCTTAGTTATTATCAGTTGGTTTGTTCTTTTTTTTTATTAAAAAAAAAACAAAACAAAGGCATTGTGTATTAAGGCTCTTAGTTAAAAGGCAAAACAGCAGTGGGTGGAAGTCTGCCATCAGGTGGAGCAACAGCTGCTAAACAAGGCCCGCCCACATCACCCACTGTTCCAGTGTGACTGACTGTTTGCGTTGCAGCAATGGGAGAAGAACTTGAGGTGCTTCGCGATGAACTTGGGCAGTTAAAGGCTGCGTATGAACTTCTTCGACAGGAACGAGCAGAATCCCAAGCAGCCACCAGCACAGCCGCGCCTGGGTCAGCAGGAGGGCTATCTGGCTCAGAGGTTGGGACTGGTAATGTTTCAAGGCCGCCCCTTGTCAATGTGGTCACTGAAAGACTGGTTTATGTTCCAAAGGAACGAAAATGTCCTGTTTTCCGAGGTAAACATGGTATAAACATTATAGAGTGGGAAGAAGAAGCTCGGGCATGCATGCGTGCTCGTCATTTAACCATCCTTGACCAGGCATTTTTTCTGTACGACCACTTAGAAGGGGAGGCCAAAGATGAAATTAAATATAGGCCCAGGGAAGAGAGGGAGGACCCTGCAAAAATTATTGAGATCCTTCAGGATTTATATGGCTGTTCTCAGTCATACATTGCTCTGCAGGAGGACTTTTTCTCTAGGAAACAGCAAGAAGGTGAAACTTTGCAGGAATTTTCACTTGCCCTGATGTTTCTAATGGAAAAGGTCGTAAAAAGTGCCCCTAGTGGCATGCCAAATTCAGATGTTTTGTTGAGAGATCAATTTGTCGAGTATGTCAACGACTGTGCCCTTCGTAGGGAGTTAAAACAGTTAGTGCGCCGTCGCCCAACTTGCACCCTTTTAGATGTACGGGCTGAAGCAATCAGGTGGGAGCGGGAGGGGATGCCTGGGGGTGTTCGGGGAAGGAGTTACTCTGTGCCGTCTGTATGTGGCCTGCAATGTGGGGCTCAGAAAGTTCTGCAGCCTAGGTCAGACAACTCTCATGAATTGGCTGAACTCAAAGATATTCTTAAAAAGCAGCAAGAACAACTTGATCTGCTCACTCGGAGCTTTGATCGTCTCCAGAACCCCCAACCAAGACCTCGGTTTAGTCGTAGTGGCCCAGTTATATGTAACAGGTGCCAAAAGCCTGGTCATTTCGCTCGTGACTGTGATGGAGACAGAGTCCTCCCCCCAACACTGCCATCCACCTCTTATTCTCCAACATCAAGGCCCCATACTTCCAGCCAGCTGTCGGGAAACTAGCTCCCGCTGAGCTGCAGAGTCACAGCTCAGTAGGGGGACATGTTGACTCCACTCCTGTAACCACTGGGTGCCCCAACCTTGAGTCTATAGTAAGTTCCAGTCCTCATGTTGTTGTTGAAATGGGTGGGGTGACGGTTCCATGCCTGGTAGATACTGGTTCAATGGTGACAACTATTACCGAGAGCATTTTTAAAGAGAAATTCGAGCCCTGGGGTGGTGACAAATTAAAATCTTGTAACTGGTTACAGCTAACAGCAGCTAATGGGCTTGACATACCCTATGTTGGTTATTTTGAGCTTGATGTAGAGGTGCTGGGTAAGGTTCTTCAGAAGCGTGGGGTGTTAGTGGTCAAGGACCCTGTCAACTTAAAGCTTGGAGTCTCTGGTATCTTGGGAATGAATGTTATTAAAGGGTGTTATGAGAAGCTGTTTGGTGAATATGGCACATCTCTTTTTGAAAGCTCCCCATTTTCACAAGCACCTACTCAGTGGCAACAAGCCCTGCAGCACTGTCACCAAGCGGCAATTCAGGCCACTCCTAGTCGCTCTAGTACTGTCAGGGTGCGGGGTGGTAGGGTGTCCCGTATTCCTGGTGGTACCATGAAGCTAGTACCTGCTACTTGCTCTCAACACCATGTTGGACTCGGTACTGTGGCGCTCTTTGAACCCCCACAGTCAGGTTTACCAGCAGGTCTGTTAGCCTCCCCAGCTGTTGTCACACTGACCCATGGGACTGCCTACATCCCCATAGTCAATGTAGGGTGTTCTGATGTAGTACTCTATCCACGCACTATTTTGGGCACTCTTAGCCAGGCCCATATGGTGAGCCTACCAGAGGGTATTGGTGAGACTCAAGGTGAGGTTGTAGCTACCATGTCTTCCCAACAAACTACTAACTCAGTAGAGGAATGGATAAATGCTGTTGATCTGTCAGTGCTTTCAGAACAAGAACAGGTGGAAGTTAGAGGTCTACTGCAGAAGCACCATGCTGTGTTTTCAGCTCACGAGGGTGATTTAGGTTGTACTAACCTTATATCTCATGATATCCCTTTGCTAGATGAAGCACCTGTCCGTCAGAGACACCGGCGTATTCCTCCATCTGAATACGATGCGGTAAGGGCTCATATTGACCAACTGCTGGAGACACAGGTAATTCGGGAAAGTAGTAGCCCCTATGCCTCTCCCATTGTTCTGGTGCGAAAGAAAGATGGCAGCCTCAGGATGTGTGTGGACTACCGCCAGCTGAATAATAAAACCAGGAAGGATGCATTCCCACTCCCTCGGATTGAGGAGTCACTGGACATGCTGTGTGGAGCCCGCTGGTTCTCCACTCTGGATTTGGCCAGTGGTTATAATCAGGTGCCTGTCACTGAAAAAGATAAAAGTAAGACTGCCTTTTGTACACCCTTTGGATTGTTTGAATGGAACCGAATGCCTTTCGGACTTTGTAATGCTCCAAGCACGTTCCAAAGGTTGATGGAGAGGATTTTTGGTGCACAGCACTGCAGGTCCCTGCTATTGTATTTGGATGATGTTGTGGTCTTTTCTTCGACAGTGTCCGACCATGTGGAACGTCTAGGTGGGGTATTGAGCCGACTGCAGCAGGAGGGGCTGAAAGCCAAGATGGAAAAGTGTTGCTTCTTTAAAAAGGAAGTAAACTATCTGGGGCATGTGATTTCCAGTGAGGGTGTGTCAACTGATCCCAAAAAGATTGAAGTAGTGGCAAATTGGCAGCGACCTAACAATGTGACAGAGCTAAGATCTTTCTTGGGCTTCGCTAGCTACTACCGCCGCTTTGTGGAAGGATTTGCAAAGATGGCCGCACCATTGCATCGGGTTGTAGCAGAGCTGGTCAGCTCAAAGCACAAACGTGGCTCCAACAGACCTTTCCTGGAAGCCTGGACAAGGGAATGTGATCAGTGTTTCGAAGAACTGAAGACCAGGTTAGTGAATTCTCCTGTCTTGGCATATGCAAACTTTTCACTGCCATTTATCTTGGAGGTGGATGCCAGTCACAGTGGTCTCGGAGCTGTCCTTTCGCAGGAGCAAGAGGGAACAGTCCGCCCCATAGCCTATGCAAGTCGTGGCCTCAGACCTCCAGAACGCAACATGACAAACTATAGTTCCATGAAGCTTGAGTTCCTGGCCCTTAAATGGGCCATGACAGAAAAATTTCGTGAGTATCTGTTGGGCCAAAAGTGCATGGTGTATACTGATAATAACCCCCTGAGCCACATTAACACTGCCAAATTAGGGGCTATAGACCAACGTTGGGTGAACCAGCTGGCTGATTTCGACTACACTATCAAGTATCGACCAGGCCGACTGAACAGGAATGCGGATGCATTGTCCCGCCAGACACATCATACTCCACCTGACAGTGCACCAGCAGACCTGACTTCAGGCACCCTGCTTCCCCAACCATTGCAGAAAGTATTGTACCAAGCAGTGCCACAAAGAGTAACCCAAGTCTCCATTTCTGCCTTCCCTAGCCGTACTCCGTCTGATTTGCACTCTCTGCAGGAGGCTGACCCCATGATTAATGCCTTTCTGCGGTTCTGGAAGGAGGGGAGGCGCCCAAGTGCTGAGGAGCGGAGTCGGCTCCCAAAAGGTGTGCTCGGACTGCTACACCAATGGGACCGCCTGGTAGAGGTGGAAGGGGTGTTATATCGCAGCATCAGACGGCCAGATGGAGGGGAAGAGGTCCTCCAACTGGTGCTACCAGGCTACCTAAAGAGCGAGGTGCTAAATCAGCTCCACCAGGACCATGGGCATCAAGGGGTTGAGCGGACTACAGAATTGGTGAGGCAACGCTGTTATTGGCCCGGCATGCATGGAGACATCAAGCAGTGGTGCCAGGGTTGTGAGAGGTGTGTAGTGGCCAAAGACACCCAACCTCAAGCCCGTGCCTACATGGGCCACCTAATGGCCTCAAGACCAAATCAGATTCTTGCCATTGATTTGACTGTACTGGAGCCCTCATCAAGTGGAGTGGAGAACGTGCTGGTAATGACTGATGTATTCTCAAAATTTACCCAGGCAGTACCTACCAGAGATCAGCGAGCTCCCACTGTGGCCAAGATACTAGTCCAGGAGTGGTTTTATAAGTTTGGAGTGCCAAGCCGAATCCACTCCGACCAAGGGAGGAGTTTTGAGAATCAACTCCTCCAACAACTTTGTGACCTGTACGGAGTGGAGAGAACCCGTACCACTCCCTACCACCCTAGTGGTAATGGCCAATGTGAGCGTTTTAATAGAACGCTCCACAACTTGCTCCGCACCCTGCCACCATCCAGGAAGAGGGATTGGCCTTCTTGCCTCCCTCAGTTGCTGTTCTCGTACAACACCACACCCCACCAATCGACCGGTGAGTCACCTTTTTACCTGCTATTTGGTCAAGAACCCCAACTACCTATTGATTTTCTCCTAGGACAGGTTGGGTCACCATCCACAGGCAATGTGCATGACTGGGTTCGGGAGCATCAGGCCAGACTGGAGACCGGCTTTGCCTGGGCTAAAGACAAGCTGAGGACCATGGCAGGCCGCCGCAAAGCCCGGTATGACCAAGCTGTCCAGGATGAACCAATATCAGAGGGTCAGCAAGTTTACCTGCGTAACCTGGGTGTGCGGGGTCGCAACAAAATGCAAGATGCCTGGAGCTCTGAGGTGTATGAGGTCCTGAAGGCACCTAAAGGAGGCCCAGTCTATACCATCGCTCTACGGGATAACAAGGGAAAGGTGAAGAATGTCCATCGGAACCACCTAAAGTTGTGTGTTGCACCCTTGGCCACGGCCCCTTCTCAACGAGAGCCCACAACATCCAGGATTCTACCTGATGAAGACAACTCAGATGATGACCTTTGCCTCCTGATGGAGGAAGGCCGTCCTCAGGCCCAAACCATTGTCTCTCATCCTCCAGCTACCCTGCAACGGCCCGGTACTCCACCAACAGGCATGCCATCGTCCTTACACCAGCCACAGCCGGAAACTGAAGATCATTCTCAGTCCACATCAGATGACCTCACGGCCCCTGGTGATTATGGGCCTCCCCCTGGCCAAACTCTGCTCCGGAGGACAACCAGAACCATTGCAGGGACACACAGCAACCCATATAATCTGCCAGAAGCGCTGGGGAATAGGGCAAGAGGGGCAACAGACTCCCGAATTCCTGTGTCTAACCATATGGTCTCTGTTTACTTTAGACCCTGGGAAAGTAATTCCATCGTCGGGACGACGATGCAGAGCCCTGGGGTGGATTGTGACAGGTAGAGAGATCCTGTGGACTCCTGCCTGTAGGACACGCCCCTCTGTTCACAGGTTCCCAGGTAAATGGGTTAATTGGCAACCAGACACACCTGGTGTGCATCTACTCAGGGCATATAGGGCTGGAAGAGAGCAGTTGAGATCTCTCTCCTGGCCTGATCGTGCTGCAGCTCCCTCCTGTCTCTGGTTTTTGATTGATCCCTACTTTATCCAGCCTCCAGGTAACCTGTTTGTAACTGAGCTTGATTGTGTGTGTAGATTTGTTTCTTGTGAGGCATTATTAATGGCTGTCCTCACCCTAAAGCTGAGAAGCCCCAGATCGCCTCCAGTGTGTCTGGCAGTTACCAGGTTGTTCTGTGGTGCCCAAAGGTATTGTTTCTTTTTGATTTTCCAATTTCAGTTCCCATTATTGTGACTTTTTACTAATTTTGTTATTTGCTTTTATTGTAGGGTTTGCCCCTGCTGTTTTGCCTAAGTTAGTGTTTTGTCTAAATTATAAGTTGTTCTTGGTTGTTTTGTGTAGATCATTTTCTTGATTTATTTTGTTGAAGTTTGAATATTCTTTCTATTGTGTTGTTTTATTTGACAAACCAACTGTGGCTGATCTTAACATTGAGAGTGTGGTCTTGACTGGGGTTAGTAACGTAGAGGGCCCTTCCCTTATATCACTTGCATGCTTGGAATAAGAGTTAAACGTGCACTAGTACACTTTGATGATTCTTTTGCAGTGTGTGGCTTGATCAACCGATTTGCAGGTGGATAGACTAGATAAGCACGTGTGGTGACCTCTTTGGCCTTCTTGTCTCGACCCCCCAGTCATAGCCTCCTCTCCTCCCCCCTAGGTACGCACATGTTTTTATGGGAAACAGCTGGGATTGTATTTTAAACATTTTGCAGATTGGATCTTGACATTGTCTTGACACCATTTTATACATTGTAATAATAAATTTGTTCTTTCCCCATAGCAGCTTTCAGTTTCCCTTTACTTTACATTAATAAAGTATATTACTTAACTGAACTTGAACCTACGTCTCCTCATTTTTACAGCTTACCTGTGTGCCTTTTTGTCAATTAAAGTATTTATCAAAACATTATTTTCCTAGGGTGTCATGCCCTAGGTGGCGTAGTCGGTACTTATATATATGTATTGAGGCTCCTCGTGGCCCGGTTACATATAATAGAGCCTACAATGATTACTTTCTGACATGAGCTGAGATGTAAAAATAGTCATTGTTTAAAGAAAACAGTGTTGTCCATTATCTTGCTTTTTAGAAAATAATTGCAGAATTATATAGCTAGCTAGCTAAATACACAGCTTCCCAGACTGTGTTATTTTTACTCAGCTGTGTAAGTGAGAGAGAGTGCATGTTATTCGAGGCCATGTAGCTGGCAATAATTAACTTATTTGCTAAATATGCGAATTCATAGATTAATTTAAATATACTATGAATGCAAGCATTTTTAATATTGCCCCCCGACCAAAATTAATGTTTTAATGTTTCATGGCCAGGGATGCCGACTCTAATATTATAGAAGGCAAAGTGTTGTGGCAGATGTCTCAGAGTACAATTTATGCATTTAAATAGAGATCACTTCAACCACTGCAGATATGAATAGAAAGAAGCTGAATCTTCACTTTTTTTTTTTTGTAGTGAGATAATTAAAAGGGCCTAAATTAGCCCGGTTTCCATCTGGTCTGATTTGCTCAGTAAAGATACTGACCCGAATTGCCCTCCGTGGCCTAACAAGCATAGAAATGGCTCCATGCCTGAATTTTAAACAGTGGCTACACATGTGAAAACAATGTTTTAATGACTTTTTTTTAAAGAGATTTAAAAGTACGGTTTTCACATGTTCTATCTTCTGTCCAATGGGCTGTGCAAGCCTACTTGGCCCGCTCTCAGCGAACCACAATGAGCACATCACCAGTGCAGTTTTAGAATGTTACAAGATATGTTGTTACAATGTTTATCAGCAAGATAAAGCTGCAGTTTGTCCGTTGATAAAGTGATCCTATTAAATGTATTTTATTTTCCAAGGGATTTGTCACAGGGATGTTGTCGTATCTGCCATAACCTATTTGCAGAGCGGGGACACCTGGGCATAATTTCACACACAAACACTCGATGCTGTAAACGAGCAGAAGGGCTGCCGTGCCACCCAATCGAAGCCCATCCCTCGTTTTGTTTGGCTACAATCGTTCCGTTTCCCCTGCCTCTGTTGCAAGGCCGCCTAGTTGAGTACAGATGTCTTCTATTGATGAATATTCTGTGCAGCACAAGGTCTAACACCGTCAGAGCTGCTTTGATCACCATTTCAAAAGAAACTTCTGACTGAGTCATTGCCAGAGACTCACTGTGCATTAGCTGTTGCAACCTGTTTGTTTATGGGTAGTAATAACATAGCGACCATGAAAGCATTTTGGCTTTGACAATCCCGTGCTTTTGTTTCATTCGCAGGAACTAAGACAAAACAAAAACACTTCAGCTCGACGGGCACAGTGCTCACCAGGTGACTGTATTTTCTGATTGAATTTTAACAAGCCAGGTATCTGGATTTTTACTTTAAGAAAATATTTTCATTTTTCTTAACAAACATGATTTTATATTGGAATGCATTTTGCTTTGTTCCCTTCAGCCCTATTCTATTAGTAAAATTAAACTCGGTGTACAAGTTCACCTTGATAACTACAAATCCAAAAAAGTAAAGTTGTGGATTGACTGAACCTGTGTGCATTGGTTTATTAAAGCCTGCAGCATTCTAAAGAATATAGCGTAAAGATTTATATTAACTATATCTTCATAAAGCACTCATTACAAAAGTTTTACACTACTATTACATAGAGCATTATGAATGCTTTATAATGTTTTCCTTTTCATCTCATGGGATAGATCTGACGTGAGGTTCATAGATCTAGGAATGTAGACATAACTGTACACATAAAGCATTCATAATGCTCTATGTAATTGTAATGTAATGCTTTTGCAATGCTCATAAATGCATAATGAATGCTTTATGAAGATGCAGTTAATGTAAATCATTACCAAATATACTTACATGTCATAATTACAAGTATATCAGTAGCCCAAAGAGCTATGCTGCACCTAATTTAACTCAGTAGAGTACTAAAATTGAAAAAAATATCAGACATTGAGATATTTTATATGTCGGAAAATAAATACCACACACAAAAACACGTATGCAAAAAAAATAAACTAATGCAATGCTGAAACTGTATACACAATTCATAAAGTAGGACCATTACTTAATCATGCATCCAGATTTTGTATTCTCCCAAGGAACAAGCCGAATAAATGCATTCGTCATACTACTCAAGTTTGCAGAGGCCGTGACTGTGTTTTTTTCCAAAAGGATGTTGTGACATTGCACGCACAAACACGATGATGCATTTCCTGCCTTAAACATTTACGATATCCTTCAACAAAGTTCTCCGCTGTCGTTTTGTAAAGTTGTCGTGACACTGATTGCCCTGCAGAGAAATGAAAAACGTAAACAACGCGATTACTGAGCGGTGATGACGTCTCAGTGGCATCTGAGCACAAGGTCATGCGGTTTTTTTTATTTATTTTGATGCGCCGCGAGACTTTTGCAACACAAAGAGAACGCTGTGGTCTGCGCAGTGTAAGTGGTCGGCTTCGCCGGGGTAAAACCGTGTTGACTTCCCCGTCTTTACAGACCATGCCGCCTGGCCCGTTGTGCCTGTAATGATATTGGTATCTCACAGCGTGTCCTTTGAGTTCTTCCCAATCTCAGAATCCCTTTGTTCTGTTCATTCAGTGCCAAGAGATCCCTTTCCAGGGCTTTGCTTCTGTAGAAATCCCCTGGTTCCGCGTCCTGCAAGACTTTGGGCTCTTTTTCTTCTTTAGCAACGTCTCCCTGGAGACGGACACAGCAGGGCTCACAACTTCACCGTTATAATTAATCTTCTCATTATCAGACATCTATTTTAAATGGGAAAGTCAATCATTTGACACTTTTTTGTAAAAAAGGCAGGCAGAGGTGAAAATCCAGGGGACATAAAGTAAAAGTCCTCTCCAGTATTTTGCTCCAATCACCTGGATTTGCTAATTAACATAATTATTCAGTGAGGAGGTAGAACTAATTAGAGAAATCAGCTGGCTGAGTCTATGGGTGGAAGAAACACATGGTAGGACTTTATGTCCCCTGGATTTCCACTGGATTTCCACTTCTGCAGGCAGGTCCAACATATTAAGTATTAAGCTCCAAAGTTGAACCGTATCTTAATTTTGCATACCTATTGATGATATGTTATTATGCATAAGAGAAGGATAAATGAGAAATATTAAATAGATGTATCTTTTAAAAAGTGATATACATATATTGTATGTACTGTCAGTTCCATTATGCATAAGTACTCGTTGACACAGGTTTATTGTCTTCTCTTCCCTCTATACTTTGAAACATATGGAAGAAGCCTTCATCGAACCTCAAGGTACACTTCGTATCGTATTCATCTTTATCATACTGTATTTCTGGAGTTGACACGTTATAAGAATCATTGCTCTGTTTGTAATGTGAGCAACTGATGCACAACAGACACTGTCAAGTTTTAAATATAAGTAGCCTACTGGACACCTGGGGCTCGTTTCACAAAAGCGATTTGCGAGGATTTTTCACTCGCAGATCGCAATTTAAGTACACTTGATTTATTTCTGAAAAAGTGTCAAGGCATAGTTTTATAAACTTCTTTTTTGTAAGGGATATATTGCCCCGGCATGAAATATTACGCTTATGCAACCTTCTTTGTTCAGGAACGTATAAATAAATTGTAGCATCATATTGATTATCAAAAGTATAAGTAGCCTTTACATAGTGTCACCATTAGTTTGCGCCATGGGATAATCGACGGTTCAATGCACAACCAAAAAGAGGCAGGGGGATGCGATCGATTGCCGATTTAATGATTGCCTACGTGAACGTGCTTTGCGACACGCGTTTTTGGCTTACGATTGCGCAGGAGAAATAGATCGCATCTCACCGATCTCAGCTTGCGCATTGCAACTTTCATAAAGCGAGCCCCAAAAACCAACCTTATTATGATGACCACTATGGTGCTATTGATGTTTGTGAAGAGTGTGCTTTTTAATAAATAATATACACTTCTGCAAGATTTCACATCATGTATACGGCTGGAATTTAATGATGCTGTCACGTTATCACCGAAATGAATGAGCGCAGTATCATTTATGAATTTATCCATTACCAGATCATGATCATGAAAGACCACCGGTAATGTGTGGGCATTCGGTAAGAAATTACATTTTTAACAGCTCTAATACAAAATTGTCCTCGGTTCAAGTGATGAAGGAAAGTGGATATTAAATGGGAAAGTACAGGCACAATGCAAAAATGCACCCGGGTAGCTCCAGAGAATGTGAATTTGCACAAAACCCTGCGCTGCACAGAGCTTTGTGCTTCACGACGGCGGAGCTGGCCAGGAGCTGGCCAGGGGAGGACTGAGCCATAGGCAGATGTCTGAGCAGATGCTTCTCATTGCCATGTCTTCAGGTCTAAGGAGGGGGGGGGGGCTGGCTCTGCAGCACAGGAGAACACATTGTACACTGGAAGAATGAAGAGCCGTAGCCCAGGCGCAGGGTGATTAGAACAGGGCGAGGTATGTTCAGTGGCCCATGGTCATGGAGCAAATTGTTTTTTTTCCCCCTTTCCTTTTCTGTAATTGGCTCTGATTCCAGAAATTCTTCTGCACACATGTGCAAGCAAGCAGAGACTCACACAAATGATCTGCATGCATGCACACATACACACAATGCACACACACACATACACACGTGCACACGTGCATACACACACGCGCGGTCGCATACTAAATGAGAAAGGCCTGTAAAATATGGGCAGATCATTTTGGAATACAGATGAATATCCTCTTGTGACAATGACTGTCTCTTCAATAAACTGCATTTTCACAAAGGAAAATAACCTTAGGGCAGATTCATTCCAGCACAAAGCATTTAGCCAAAGGGATACATTTAAACAACGTCAACAAAGAATATTCGAATTTGTTATACCTATAATCAGATTTTTCCCCAACCATTGTTTTGGGCCATTCCTGCAGCTAAATAACCTGTGCCAGAGTGAGTTAAATACCCTGTGCCAGAGTGAGTTAAATACCCTGTGCCAGAGTGAGTCAGCCCTTGAATCTGAATCACACAAATGAACGAATACAATGTATTCAAACTCAACACAATTTCATCAAAAATAAATTAGACTGGGAATGTGCTTCCAGTGGGACCTCTGACATAGATAAACATTGCAAGTTTGTCGGCTGTCCTCATCTTACGCCTGGATAAATAACGACAAAAGAACAGACTTTCATTTATAATGATTTGTGAAAACTCTTATATCCCACAGTCTAAAACAGACCTGTGAGTAGCATGTCTCACTTATTCACCATTACTATAAACACCCCCATACCCAAGTATGAAAATCAATGTAAGAACTTCCCTCACCGCTGAATGAAACTTGTGGATTATTTAAAATGATCTTCATTACTATAAAACATTTGTATTAAACAGCGGTACATGAAAATTCTCACTTTCACTTCCATTCTTGCAAGTCTGTATATTTCTGGGCAGAGTGCTCTTAAAATTAGAGAAAGCGCTAGAAGAAAAAAAACGGAGCCCCCCTCTCCAAGATTAACAAGCTCTTTGACCTCGGCCCTGTACCTCTAACCACGGTGTTCTCTAATTGGACCTGGCAGGACTCGGGCTGCCAGTGCTAACGATGTCGAATAATTTAGCAAAAGTATTAACGGTGGCATGACATGGCCAGGCCGGTGCCAGCGCGAGAATAAAGTGGCATCTCGGAAATGGCAGAAGCCTGGCAGAGACGCAGAACGCTTACGCCCATGCTGTTTCTTTGTGAAGACCCTGTCGCACTTCCCCTCGCTCGCTCGCACACACACACACACACACACACACGCACACGCACACGCGCAGACTCGAAACACTCGAAGCGCGTCTCCTCCTCCCCTCACTCAGAGGACATTACAAATGGCCATGTATGAATACATTAGCAAATGTCGAGTGTGTGATAAATTAAGATCCTGCCATATGCAGCGTATCAGCTCTACATAAGCTGTCAATCAGTGCAGTGTCAACAGAAACACTCCTATATTCAAGTGTTTTTTGTTTTTACTTTAGTGTTTTTGCATTTATTTCCAGAAGGCTAACTATTTACTTGGTATTTGTATCTTTTATGATTTCAAAAAAAATGTAAAATGGTTGTATGCACACTGTGACTCAAAAATACAACAAGTCATAATGAGCTTGCATTTGGCAACAGTAAAAAAAAAAAAAGTGCTCAGTAGAGCAGCATTTCAGACGAATGCTTTCACCTGTGCTCCTCTTATTCAAATTGTCTAATCAACCGTAGAGAGAACGTGTACCCTCTGATAAAGTAAAACGAGGTGGCAATTTTAGAATTAGAAACATGGTGAATTGTGCATCGTATGCTAACGTATTTTTAAATAAAGGAAAGATGCATTGTTTTGCTTTATCCACAGCAGCCGATCGGTAGCAGGAAGTGCTTTAAAAAGCGGAGGAAGGTGCTGCGGGCTGTTCGAGCGCTGCCCGCGGGTTCGTCTTTGAATCCCTTAATGAAGATCTTCCGCTGACAGAATCTTTCCCGCAGTGAAATGCGCTGTGCCGACTGCATCCGCGCACGTTCTAACGCTCGCGTTACCGCGAATAAATCCTAACCTCTCGCACATCCAAAACGCGGTTCCCGCCCACATCCAGCCTGATTTCCAGAAGTGCTTGTCTGTTTCTTCTCATTAGTCTAATGAGTAACAAGCAGTTACAATCAATGATGCGGTCATTAAGGATAAAGAGAGCAGACACATGATCACTCTAATGCATTACTTGTGCTGTTTGATTGACAACAACACAGCTATCAATATCCAGGATAATAGTGTTGATCAGCCTTTAATGAGAAGTACCACAGGTTTTCCTGGTCAAAGCTGCTCCGCAGAGCTTCCTTCAAACAGGCTGCATAATAGCAAGCCCATTGAGGATTTATACACCCAACCCATGCAACGACAATAAATTTGATACGCCCTTGTATGCACTAGTAAGTGAAAAATCAATTGCATGCACACAGAGCACGTTTCATGAATTTCACCATCTATTATTAATATTGTAATTTATGAAAATGCATTTCAAATCAAGACATCAGCTGCCAGCGAAGCCAGTACTTTGAAATACAGCTGATACTGCAATGTAATTTGGCAAAAAAATATGCTTTCCAGTTCTTTATAGAGTCTGTTAATGCCCTTTTTTAAATGTGTCATGGCAGCTAGCACGCCAGGGTTATATGTAGTGAATAATTCATAAATGAAGGCTTTTCATCATTGAAAGTAGATGTGCGCAAGTATGTCCTAAGGGTGCCAAGTCTGGTAAATATAGAATCTAAAAAAGCTTTTAAAATTCCCCCTCTTAATTTGCACATAAAACAACTGTCAATATGGCTCAATATAACTTCGGGGCTACTGTGTCATTACACTACAACCAAAGACACAAAATGCATTAACTTTTTTTATTTATTTAATTTTTTTTTTTACCTTTGGCATATTAGAGCAGAGAAAGTTAATCTTGTCCTTTCAAGTATACAAGTGTACATTTTGTATCAGCAGCAATTAGAGATACAGCTACTGGAATGGCTTTGTGCTGTCTATCAAAGAAGGGTATGAGAGGATGCAACACTCTGCCAAATGAAATTGGAGATTCTTTGCATATATTTATTTTGTTTATCAAATCTGTCAACACAATTTTACTACTTTATAACGATGAAATGGAAAACATTTGGACTTTAAAAAAGCTAATTATTTTCAATCAAAGGCTTTCCTACGACAAACCCCAATTCCAAAAAAGTTGGGACAGTATGTAAAATGCACATAAAAGCAGAAAGCAGTGACTTGTTAATTCTCTTTTACATATATTTAATTGAAAACAGTACAAGAAAAGATATTTCATGTTTTGCCTTATCAACTTTATTGATTTTTGAAAATATACGCTAATTCCGAATTTGATGCCTGAACACGTTCCAAAAAAGTTGGGACAGGGGCAAAAAAAAAAAAACTGGGAAGTTCAAAAAACACCGGCTTGGAACATTCCACAGGTAAACAGGTGATGCTATCATGACTGGGTATAAAAGAAAATCAAAAGACTCTTGATATCTTATTTTCAGGTACTCTTACAGGCGATACTATAACCTCTCTGCATTTGAATGGATCTAGATTAAGATGTAAATTACACGGGAATAGCATGGAACCCGTGGTTGGCTAAATTGCTGTAAGCCATCAAGGGTCTGAGGTATCAAACAAGCCTCAAACCATAACTCTGCTGCCAGATATGCAGTAGATATGGATGAATCACTTTAAGGATAGTTTCTCCTGTCTCATTTTCCTATTGAACTCTATGGAGAAATACAGTCAGGAGAAACAACCCTTCAAGTGATTCATCCATAGCTACTGCATATCTGGCAGCAGAGTGATGATTTGATGCTTGTTTGATACCTCAGACACTTGATTACTTACAGCAATTAGCCAACCATGGGTTCCATATTATTCAGATGTAATTTACAGCTTAATCTAGTCCCAACCCCCTTCCAAACCTTTTTGTAATGTGTTGCAGGTATCAAATTCGGAATTAGTGTATAATCAATAAAGTTGATAAGGTAAAACATTAAATATATTTTCTTTGTACTGTTTTCAATTAAATATATGTAAAAAATAATTTACAAATCACTGCTTTTATGTGCATTGTACTGTCCCAACTTTGTGTATATTCGGGAATACATGGGTGAAAGTTTAGGGCCAAAACATTTTAACTATATTGTTCCACTTAATCCCTGAATGACAGAAGTTTACCCAACCACAAACTGTTTTCTCACTGTCAAATAAGATCAAAAATAACTTCTCAGAATTCTTAAGTACAGCGGGGGTTTTTCTCTGAGAAAATTATAATTACTTCACCTGCTATAATAATTTTACAGTCTTGTATGAGCAAGAGCTTGAAGTAAATTTCAAGGTCCTTGGGAACAACTCAATAAATATAGGAAAATGATACCCCAGACAAATATTTTTCTTGGTGTACAGCAAGCAAACAAAAGCTACAGTAGATGGCATTCATAAATCCACTTGCACATTTGACCAGATACTGTACCTCCCCTGGGTTTAATCACTACAAACTCCATAATTCCATGCTAGATATGGAATGGTGTAATTGACGAGAAAGAGCATGCACAGCCATCACTTGTAGTTTTCTTCTTAAAATGTGTACAATGCATAGATTTCTGTCTGTGGTTGATACATACAAGTTGCTGCACAGGATACTTAGGATACTTATCCACAAACTAATAAGGCCCACATTTTATAACTTTTTTTGCATGTTGTAACTCAGTGTATACTGAATTCTATTGACACACAAATACATTTTTCTGTAAATTTATACAACCAAATGAGACGGGCGTGTGCGGGTTGGACCCGTAATGCACGACTCAGAACACAAACTTTATAATAAATACCCGCAAGGGCTTTATTATGGGGAAATCCAAAAACGTAGTCACACAAGCAAAGTCCAAAAACCAATAAATCCAGCCAGACCAAAGATACAGTACCGAGGGAGAAGGCAGTCTCGAAGTCGGTATCCATGCAAGAGTTCGTTAACCAGAGTAGCTGTCAGCGGAGCAGAAGTACAAAACAGGGAAAAAGCAAAGTTCGTAGTCGTGGGGCGTAGCAGGAGTCAGACCGAAGTCCTATCCGCGGGGCAGAGGTACAAACAGACAGCAGGCAAAACTCGTGGTCAAAAACAGGCAGTGGAAACAATAGACAGGCAGTAACGATGGTCAATAAACAGGCTAGATCAATAACGGTGGTCAAAACAATGGAAAAATGCTCACGAGTGACAATAGTAAACTACGGCAACAATTTCGCAACGAACAGATATGAACACTGAGCTTAAATGCAGGTGTAGACAGGTGCAAACATTTAGCTTGAGAGCAGCAGGAAATTCACAACAGCTTGAGAAAATGAGACACGTAACGAGGCAATTAGTAAATCGTTAGTATATTAGTAACTAGACAAGGGAGAATGAAACAATTAGGGAAGCGTGAGTGACAGCAAGAGAAGAAACAGCATGAACGCAAGGCTGCGGAAAAACATGGAAATATGTATGCAAACAATGAACTGCATCGTAACATAAACAGAAAATAAACTGTGACAAACACTAAACATGAAACATGACAGAAACGTAACACTAAATTTATATATTCAGGGTTAGGTGTTTCTTGCCACAGATTTTAACATTCTTTCAACCTGTGCCCAATGTTATAATTAGTATAATTAACTCTGCATAACATTTTGTCTGTCATTGTATGTCTTTTTTTAAATAGTAAACATACATACACATATGCACTGACATATTAGTTATGGTAAATATGCACACTAAATAACCAAATTATTTATAGTTTTGTTTTACATTGAAATTTAGTGTGGGTTATTTCTGACCCCTCTTGTGGTAATGAATTGCATTTGCCAATTGAATCTATTTAAATGTGTCATGGTGGCAAGATCATTTGAAGACTCTTTCATTCATATGGCATAGATATTGTTATTTTCCCTCCAATATTATTTTCAGCTCTCAAATTTTGTATCACTGTATAACTGCTGTGAGTCAATCATTATACACTGCCTGGCCAAATAAAAAGTAATCGTTGCACCCGTCATGCATAGTGCCCACTGTACAAGCCTCTGGAGGCAGTGTTTTGATCTGGGGTTGCTTCAATTGGTCAGGTCTAGGCTCAGCAGCATTATGCAGCAATAAAATGAAGTCAGCTGAGTACCTGAATGTACTGAATGACCAGGTTATTCCATCAATGGGCATATTCCAGGACGACAATGTCAAGATTAATCGGGCTCAAATTGTGAAAGAGTGGTTCAAGGAGCATGAGGAATCATTTTCACACATTTTGTTTTTCACCTTCTCTTCCCTGCTGATCCCTCCTCCACCCCTCTCACCCTCTTCCCTCTCTGCAGATGACTTTCTGATCCACTTTGAGGAGAAGGTAGCCAAAATCAGAAACTCTTTCACGCAACCGGTGACGCCCCAAATCCCCCATAATGAACCCACTGCTACATTTCTGTCTTTTAAGACTCTGGAGGACACAGATGTACTCCAACTTATATCACACCAGCGTGTAACCACCTGCCCACTGGACCCCATCCCTTCGGCAGTCCTCCAGTCTATATCCGGTGAGGTCCTTCCATATCTGTCCTCCATTATTAACACCTCCTTAACCTGTGGCTATGTTCCTGCTGCTTTCAAAACTGCCTGTGTTACCCCACTCCTTAAGAAACCTAGCTTGGACCCCTCTGATGTCAGAAACTATAGTCATGTGTCTCTCCTGCCCTTCCTGTCAAAAGCTCTTGAATGCGTTGCCCTTAACCAACTGTCTGTTTTTCTCCACCAGAACAACCTGCTCGACCCTCATCAGTCTGGTTTCAGAACCGGGCACTCAACTGAAACGGCACTCCTGGTTGTGACCGAGGCACTCGCCACTGCTAGAGCCTCCTCCCTCTCCTCTGTCCGGATTCTCCTTGACCTGTCTGCAATGTTTGATACAGTCAACCACAAACTTTCTGATCTCCACACTGGCTGACATGGGCATCTCTGGAACTGCTCTCTCTTGGTTTACATCTTATCTCACAGATATATTCAACCAAGTCTCCTGGAAGGGCTCTGTCTCTGCACCTCATCCTCTTTCTACAGGAGTCCCGCAGGGATCTGTACTGGGTCCTCTGCTGTTCTCTATTTACACTAAGTCTCTTGGTTTGGTTATTAATTCACATGGCTTCTCTTACCATTGTTATGCTGATGACACTCAACTCTTCCTCTCTTTCCCTCCCTCTACCACACAGATTAAAAAGAGGATATCTGCTTGCCTGGCTGACATCTCTGAGTGGATGTCTAGCCATCACCTGAAGCTGAACCTCGACAAGACTGAGCTGCTCTTCATGCCATACAAGACCTCCCTGCTTCTAGACCTGTCCATCACCGTCGACGGAACTATGGTGACCGCCTCCCGCTCTACAAGAAACCTGAGGGTGGTCCTGGACGACCAGAGAGCACATCAGGGCAACGGCACGGTCCTGCAGGTTCCTCCTGTATAACATCAGGAGGATTCGGCCGTACCTGACCACCTACTCCACCCAGCTTCTTGTCCAGACTTTGGTCACGTCACGTCTGGACTACTGCAACCTTCTCGCAAGCCTACCAGTCTGTGCCATTCTGCCCCTACAACTGGTCCAGAAAGCAGCTGCTTGGCTTGTGTTCAACCTCCCGAAGTTCTCACACGTCACCTCCCTGCTGAGGTCACTCCACTGGCTGCCAGTCGTGGCCAAGATCAGGTTCAAAGTTCTGACCCTGGCCTACACTGCAGCCAAAACGTCAGGCCCTCCTACCTACAGGACTTGATCCAGCACTACGCTCCGGCTCGACCACTTCACTCTGCTGCTGCAGGGCGACTTGCGCTTCCCTCCCTCCGTGTTAATGGCTCTCGCTCATCCCGACTGCGGAGCTTCTCCACTCTAGCTCCCAAGTGGTGGAATGAACTCCCCACTCCGTTGCGCTCAGCTGAAACACTGTCTGTTTTCCGTCGTGGTCTGAAAACTGTCTGTTTTCCGTCGTGGTCTGAAAACACACTTTTTCCACCTTGACTAACTACCTATATAGGGCCAATTATATAGTACGTACTTCCTGTTTATTTTTTATTTTATTTTTTATTTTCTAATTGTTTTTTTGATATTTTATAGCTTAGAAGGTATAGCTGATTGTATTCTATGTTCATTACTAGGGATAGCTCCTATGTTGTGAGAAAGTTGTGCTTTATCGGATTTGCTTTGTAGTTGTGTCAATGACCTTCTATATGCACTTATTGTACGTCGCTTTGGATAAAAGCGTCTGCCAAATAACTGTAATGTAATGAATTGGCCACCAGAGTCCTGACCTTAACCCCATTGAGAGTCTCTGGAAAGTGCTGGAGAAGACCTTACGGAGTGGTTCGACTCTCCCATCGTCAATACAAGATCTCGGCCAAAAATGAATGCAACTCTGGATGGAAATAAAAAAATTTAAAAGTGGGAAACTTTTTGATAAATCTGAAACATCATCTTTGTAAAAGGTGGTGTGAGATGGTGTGTACTATGTTCTTTTGTGTTGTCCCCCCCCCCAGCTATACATTGAATTGTAATGTTTTATTGTCATATCACCACAGTGAAATAGATTATTCTCTTGAAAAGGAAAATTAAGGGATGGAAGTAATCTTAATCAGCGGTAGAAGTTAGGGCTCAAGTGCAGAAATGTCTTATTAGTGTGACAAATGAAACCACAAATAACTCATGCAGAGCATTCATTTGCTGTTTGCTTTTATATTACTTCATTACGGTACTCCCGGATCCTTAGAAATAGATGTTTTTAAAATTATTTTTCCGAAGATGATTGCAAGACACCTAAATAACTTAATAATAAGAGAACAGACTGAGGCATTCCGTCCGCCATCACACAACAAGTTACCCTACATTGAAGTCGTGCATTATACTTATGCACAACACTATTGTACTTTTTGCTTCCTTTTTCTGGACAAAAATGGAACATGCAGTTGCAATACAAACAGTGCGGCCAAAATATGCTTGCGATTAAAGTTTTATTTACAGATGTTCCATATATATACAACAAATGGAGAGTGACATTCAAAGGAAAATGTTTTTTTGGTTTTAGGTTTATACTAACTCTGTGTAATGTGTGTTGTAAGTATTCATATGGAATGTATGTTATGTTTTTGTAATGTTCATGAATGCATCATCAATCCAGACTAAATGTAAATTTTTTACTTCTCTTAATGTAAACATAAGATGAAACATATTCATCCTTGTGACTTTGCTGTAAATCATTACTGAAATGTATGCATAGATACGATTGCACAGTTGAAACTTCATTTATGTATTTATTTATTTTTTTTACGTTTTATGTTGGCACACAGAATCTAACTGTATTTCATATACAACTGGCTTCATATGACTTTCAGCCACTGAAAGTATAAAGTTCTGAAGTTCCTGAAGTTCTTAGTGCATTTATATGCAACATGTGAATCATTTAACCATACAGTTCATGTGGAAATGTAAGTATGCCAAAGTAACTAAACATTTGTGTCTGCCCTTTTCATGGATAAAGGCTTTGGAGATGAGTTCAAGCTCATATGTAATAACATATGCTATGTAAGAGCCTGCAGTTTGTAGTACTTATTTAACTAAATAATATTTGTTTTGTTTGTGAAAGACATATATTGATTTGATACTTGCATAAGTATACGGACTTGATAGGCTGCACCTAATCTGTTACAAGTTACTATTGTTTTTTTTTTTCCCCATTTTAGTAGCCAATTGAATTGTTAAATTCCAGCAACCGCTAGAGACCACCGCTATACAACCCTTTCAGCCGGTAGTAGGAAGGAGGGCGCCACATCCTCTACAGGGTGTGACTCCTCAAGCTCCTGACCGTGATTCCAACTCACCCAGGGCCTTTCTGCGCGCAGCAATTCTCTCCGAGCCCCTCCCCCCAGCCGGAAGCAGCCGCCAATTTCCGCTCCCACAGGGCACCGGCCATGCTCAGATCTGGCAGGACCGGGGCGCGAACCCCCATTATCGGAGTACAACTGCACGGACAGAAAGTCGGCGCACTTACCGCTGTATCACCGCGACAGCATGTACGTTACTGTTGTACTCTGACCGGATACTTTCATATCTTTGCTCACTTGTTTTGTTCAAGCCTGGCTATTGTTAATAAGTTTGAACTTGCTCAATCTTAGTATTGTGACAATCGCACTGGTATCCCAGACAAGAAAATATTTATGTAGAATTAGTGTGCATTGATATGCAAGTCATCTCTGTGGTATTTAGGCAAAATATTTAGAATCATATAGCTTACAATTTTCCGCAATGGATAGCCTTCTGTATTGTTGCAGATTAAAATTTTCGTATTTATATAAACAGAAGAATTTTGTGGCTTGAATGGCAAAATTGACATGGCCAACGTTTCAAAACCATGGCTTTTGTTCCAGGTGTATTTCTACTGCTTTGCTTCTTGTATCGCTTGCAAAAGCATAGTCCCTCTTCAAAAGGGCATCCATGTGTACACAGTTGTCAAAGTTAAAAGAACATGCAGTTAAAGAAGAAGTATCATCTCGAAATTTAGATAATGTTTGTTCAGATAGACATACACACAGGTACACAGGGGTAGTCTTTATGGCTGTCCAGAGAATTAGCTAGTATGTGCATGTAAACATTTCTTTATCCCATTAAAGTTGTCAATTATCTTTCATTTTCAAAATTATTCCACTGGAATTAATGCATTAATTCATTAGGAATGTACTGCCATTACCCAAAGTTGAGTTGAGATGGCGAACATCAGCGGTGGTAATGAATAGCGTAATTGTGAACATGCGTGTCATAGCTTATGTAACTCAGACTCAGGAGCGAGGTGAAGAAAAGGTCACGGCCACTTTGTTGTATTCTCATACATACGATTTAGGTCTTAGAGTAATCATGAGCCAGATTGACTGCTGTTGCATGGTCTAGGCCTTCTTTGTGAAGTGCAGTGATAGTCTGGGGTAGGCTGCAGAGCAACCGATCTTGCAGGACAGTGAGATCTGCAATTCGGGAGTTATTGGCATGTCAGGAGAAGAGGCAGGAGTTACCCTTCTAACTTCAGTTTTTTTGGGGGAGATGCTGGCGAGGCTTAATAACATCCCAGAGGCGCACATGAAACGCTTTCTCCACAGCGGCTGTTTACAGAAGACTGTGTTTGAAGTTGAGCTCAAGATGTCTTCATTCCTCTACCACAAGAATGTTCCGAGGGGAAAATTGCAATTCAGAATAGGGGGTTAAAAAAAAGGAAAAGGATCCAAGTGGCATTTTCAACACGCGTGCTACAAATAGCACCAGGCAGGATATTGCTTGTAAGCCGCTTCCTGGTTTTGAAGATATTTTGTATGGAGTTCAACGAACAGGGCCTCCGCAACCAAGAAATTAAAAGCGCTCTACCCGCTCCCAGTGTTTCAGCGGCCCTCATCGCTTATTCATTGCGCGTGGCATGTTCTCAGAAGGCTTCAATTCAAATATCCACATTTTTTGATGTCAAAATAAAAGGTTAAGTGTCAGATCATTTCCACTTTATGCAGGTGACGATATTGAACAACTTACCCGCGGGACGGTCTTAAAAGGGACAGGGCCTCTGTGTGTTCCGTGAGCCAGCATCATTACCTTTTCAAAGTGAGAGGAATGTGCAATGCTAAGGCCAAGGCAAGGCAGTGTTTTTATCACTAAAGTAGCAGAATAAGTAATGTGGGAAGTTACTCCTGGCAAAGAAATGTATAAAATGAGATTGATTGTGAGGTAAGAATGAGATGTGGCCTTTTTTCACACCTTAATTCCTCAGGTTGTCACTGGGAAGAGTAACTGGTTTTCAGTTGACTGTCCTGTGTCAGTTATATTATAATTATAATGAATAATTACAAATGGCATCCCAAAAGCCCCGCCCTGTCTGCCAAAGAAGTCTTTTTGAGAGGATTGTGAAAACAGGAACGAAACAACTACAAACGAAAAATGCTACTGTTCTTTTCTTCCAGCTGGCTTCTGTGTAACTGCTTATTTGGACGTATAAGGAGGGCATTGATTCTCATTACGATGAGTTGCTATTGTTGGCATGTTCAGGGCAGCTCAAGGCAGAGTTCAGCGTCTGCCACTTTATCACTTGACTCTGCTTGCGATCTAACCTTAGAGTCTGTTTCATTTATCCTGAAACTTAGTATTCCCCGGATAATGGCTGTTGAGATGTACCATCTCATTTTTGAGCTGAGGCGGGCAGCAGGGATTTTATTTACCCAATTAAAGAGAAGGGTGATTATACAGCCAGATTCTGAAAGCCAGATCGGGTATTCACAAAGGAGCCATTACTTGATAGGTGTCAAGGGATAATGACCGCAGAGAGTCAGGACCTCAGATTAACAGTGCATCTGATATATGATGTCTCCTAGAGCACACAATGACCACAGCACGATATCCCCATTATTTTACTGTCCGGAGCATAGGCTCTCCGCTACTGGCTCTAGAAAACCACTCCCAGCAGGAACCTGGTTTTTCTAGGAGGTCAACCAATCAATACATAACCAAACAAAGCCCCATTTAGTTAGAGGCATTTTGTAGAATGAGTTACATTGAATTTGAGCTTATTGTCATTCCAAGGCTGTTCAATTGTGAATTGATAAATCAACAGATCGATAATTCAGTGCACATATTTATTCTTTATTACGCTCGCAAATACCGACTGCAAAGCTGCTTATTGTTCACAAATAGGAAAATAAATATATATATATATATATATATATATATATATAAATGGTGGCTTTAGTTCAAGTTGTTTGTCTAAAAAAAAAAGAAGGTTCCACAATTCTAAGTTCGCACCATTTACCTCAGTTGGCAACACAGTATAATTTCTCAAAAGATCTGTCACAGAGACGGCCTCTTACTTTTATACATAGTAAAGTACATTTAGACAGTAGCTACTTATATAGTAGCCTTATTTGCAAGTATTCCTTTAAAATGCATTAAAAACGTATTTGAAAGATTATCCATAGTGGCTAACCACTTGGCATTGGTCTTCTCAGAGGAGTAAGGGAACACCTTTCCTAACCTTGTTTAGCCTTGTTTAAATGTGAAAACTTTTACAAGAGTCTGAATGGACAGCAATCGGTCACTCGGTAAATGATTCAGGCCGCACAAAAACATTTCCAATTTTAGCATTTAGCGATAGCAAACAGCAATAGCAATTGGCAAAAAGCAAGTGAAAATGACTGCCAATATAACTTTTGCATATGCATGAATATACGTATGAATCGTTAATTATGCCTCTCGGGATACGATAATGGCCCGTGCCCCTTCATGTTCAGGCCCTCTGCATAACAGGTCAGGACTGTAGAGCACTGAATAAGAGGTGCTTATTCTCAGTGAGGGAAAAAGACAGGGGTCACAGCCAAGGGTGCCCTCTACACTGCAGTCTGAAGTGAAAGATGTGCTGGCAGTCTGTCTGAGTGAAAGGAGACTGATTAAAGATGTGGAGAGAGGGAGGATATGGTGGGAGGAATGGAAAAAAGCAGTCAAACTGTCAAACAAGTCGTAAAATAGCTACGCCGAAGGACACTGTGAGAATTGACAGGTATCGCTTGTTCTTTCTCTCTCTCTCTCTCTCTCTCTCATACACACACACACACACACCTTCTAAAGTAAGAACTGTGCTAAATTATGTCATTTTATTTTATTTAATTCAAGAGTTATTTCAGCATCATTGACAAGCTTCTCTCTCAAGCCAGTCCTGGGAGAAGGGACTGAGGTAACAGTATTGTAATCATGAGTCCACAAGTTGACCTAAATATCTCACATGATCTAGCTGAACAAAGAGCAGTGAAATTCAACAACACATGAGACACCTGAGCCATTCCCCAGCTTCAGATTCACTCATCCTTTCATTTCAAATTCATTACTCCCAGGACAAACTATTTGCAGAGTCACAATGCAAAACTGAGCTTCACTAGAAAAGGGGAGAGTGATTTAACAAAATTATGAAAGTATTAGATGAGCTGACAATGTTGAGAAGTTCAGATTCAGATTCAGATTCAGATTCAACTTTATTGTCATTATCCATGTACAGGTACAAGAACAACGAAATGCAGTTTAGCATCTGACCAGAGTGCAAAGAGGCAGTAAAGTGCATTGTGTATATATATAATATGGTACACTATAAACATTATGTACAGGACTATAAATGTGGATATATAAATAATCTCAATAGTATAAATAACATGAATAGACAGTAGTAAGGGACAGTAATTGTAAGAAAAATATGTCTATACAGTATGATACAGTATGGTACAGGATGATTAGTATGGGCATTATGTACAGCGGTATATTTAACAGTAAAAGTCTCTGGGGGAGTGACTGGGGTGGTCCGGAGGTAGGGGCACAGGTGTCCGGGGGGTCACCGAGGTGCAGAGTTACTTAATAATTTAACGATATTGAAGACTAATGTGATGTCGATGGAAAGACTTTAAGCTATTATGTTGCCATTAGTGTGGTAGGCAGAACATATTTTTGAGTGAGCTTGAGGTCAAGTAGGGTAGTCTACTTCTGGCTTGTGAAGTACACACTAAAAAACAAAACAAAATACCCCCTCCAAAATCAAAGTACTTTTTTATTTACTGGTGGATCTAGACTTATCTGGGTGTCCGGTGAACACCCAAAACCCCCTCACCCTACCCGCCAAACGCTAACAAAACTCTGGGTCCCCCATGTTATGTTACTGCTGCCACAGAAGCCGATCTGTTGTACATTTCTGTAGCTGAAGGCTTCTGTCCACTGCAATTCACGGAGACACTAAAAATATATTACTCTCAAACAAAAAATGTAGAGCACAAAAAGCTTTTCAGCAATTGAATTTCACATTCTTAATGTTGACTACTAAATGCATGGTTCTTTCTTAATTTTTACTTATTTATTTTATTTTTGGTGGTTTAATTTTAGTGACTGTTCCACTTGCCAAACTTTTGAAGTTTAATAAAACCATACTTGCATTTATTTTTAATTCACAGTTAAGGGAAAATGCTGATTGATTCCTGGCCTGTTGCCTGTTATCCAGAAAACCAAATCTGTTCTTTATTGCTGGTGCCTGAGGTCTTTAATCCTGTGCACCTGTTTTAAAAAAGACAAAAGGGAAAAATCATTTCAGGGAGCCATAATCCATTTCCTTTCCTTTTAAAGCTCGTTTTTTCCCTCATCTGTTATTATTACAACTGTTGCTATTGCTGTCATTTTAATTATTACTATTTGTGTTATACAAGGGAAAAATATAATCATGGGGAGAGTCAGGGTGGGGTTTCGGGCATTTTCTTTTTTGCAACGTGTTCTCCAGTTTAACCCTCCTTACTGAACAAATACAAAATGGTCGCAAAGATAAATTACATTTAATTAAACCTAAAATAAAACTAAAATTATACTTTTCTTGGGAGTATTCCGAGAGTTTTTATTAAATCCTGGCCACCCACCAGGATCACTGAACCAACCAGATCCATTTTAATGAACAATTTTGGAATTTTACATTATTGTCTTTGTAATTGGACATAAGTTCAGAATGACAAAAAAACACCGTCTACCATGAGGGGTATTCACTACTGGTTTCTCTCACAGGAAAGGAAATTAAATATTTCAACATGACAAAGACCGTAGTTATTGCTGTCTTCAATTTAATATATAAATGAATCATATTCCAACATCAATAGCTAATTTCCTTCTTTGGCCGGGACAGATTCCATTTTGCACTTTAAGAATTATTCACAAATATTTTTTAGAACTGATTTCAATTCTATGCTCGCCTCTAGATTTGGTCCTGATGTCCTCGATTCATGGGCCAGCTAATCAAATCCTACACTCCCCTGGGAATGATCGTTTAATCTTATACATTTGCAATCCTGACAGAGATGGATAGAGACACCCTAAGAAAGGTGTGCTGCTGGACTGCTGCCTGGAGACGCTGCTCTGACTGCAGGGACAAGCTTCTGACAGATGCATCACCATTCCCTCATTATAGATCAGCCAGCCAGGAAAACATTTTAAAATGCAAGCGGTGCTTCCACAGCTCAGCTGGGAAATTTCTCTCCACTAATCATGTCATCACTCGCCCAGAAACATAGTAGGTGCATACAGAACAACTAACCTCTCCTTTTCCTATGATTCCTACTCAGGAGAGCCTATTGGCAGCCAGCTCAGGAATCGACACTGGTTTAGTTCATATTCTCTGGCCACATTAAAAATGTAGCAGTTCTTCATAAACAGTGCAATTCCAGAAAGGTTTCGCTTGCATTGAAGAACCTGATGTGCGATGGTTCAAAGTAGGCAGAGAGTTCAAAATATCTAAGGTTAGAATTTGAGGCCATGCGACAAGAATAGATCAATTCAGTGCTGCTAGGGTATAGGAATAGAGCCTTGACATATATGGTGGTTAATATTAGGTTTCATGTATTGAATTTCTAAACAAAGGGAAGTTTCCCTTTTTTTGTGGGGAAACTATTTTTTTTAAACTGAAGCTGCTCAATCAATTAGTAATTAGTATTTCAATCAGGTTTGTACTTTGGGTCATCTTTGAAAACTAAGACTGAGAGTTCACAGGAAGTTCACACCAAGTTTTTCTGCGCTTCAGTCTATTATTTATCTACTGTAGCTAAATGCACTGTTGGAAAAGTGACACAATGTTTGTTGTTTTGGCTCAGTACTCCGGCACATTGGGTTTGAAAAAAAATACAAAATAAAAACAAGAGTAAAGTGCAGTCTGTCAGCTTTAATTTGAAGGTACGCACTGTACATCCATATCGGTGAACCGTGTAGGAATTACAGCTCTTTTTATACATAGGCCCCCCATTTTACGGAAGTGAAAGTAATTTGACAAGAAAAGATCATCTGAAATAAAGTCCGAATATTTAGTCCTTGGTAGCAAATCCTTTGCAATCGATGCCTCCCTGAAGTCTGGGGAGACGCTTGGTATCTTCCCTGGTTTCGTTCTGCCAGGCCTGTACTGCAGCCATCTTCAGTTCCTGTTTGTTTCTGAGGCATTTTGCCTTCAGTCTTGTCTTCAGAAAGGGAAGCACATGTTAAAATGGATTCAGGACGGGTGATTGACTTGGCCAGTCAAGGACATTCCACTTTTGGGCCCTGAAAAACTCCTTTGTTGCTTTAGCAGTATGTTTAGGGTCATTGTCCTACTGCAAGGTGAATAACCATCCAATTGGCTTTGAGGCATTTGGTTGGATTTGTGCAGATAAGGTGCTTCTGTATACTTCAGAATTCATCCTGCTGCTGCCGTCAGCAGTCAGATCATTAACGAAGACGAGCGAGCCGGTTCCAGTGGCACCCATGCGTGCTCAAGCCATGAAGCTACCTACATGTTTGGTCCTCATGCTGAGAGACAACAGCAAATTTTGTTAGCTTTCTTGTGCATGAACTAAAGATGCAAAGACACACAGCTGCCAAAGCTGAGGTGGAATATGTATAAAAGTGGCTGTAATTCCCACACGGATCACCCGTTATGGATGTAAATACCATCAAATTATACATAGCGAACTGACACATGGGCTGTATCTGGCCGGATCTATCGCAACTGCTGGCCCAGATCCCTAAAGTGGATCTGGCCCATCTTCAATTTGCTCAGTGGCGCTAAACTGGCGCGGATCCGCAAAAGGGCATAATTTGGCCCGGATCTGCCCGGATCCGGAGTACATTTTGACATCTGGCCCAAATCGGGCCCAGATGTGCTCCTGAGGCGCAGGGGCGGAGGCGGGCGGAATTGCCTGCCATGTGGGGGAGAACAGAGCCAAAACAAGAAAGCTTGTGTCACTGTCCCAATACTTTTGCTTTCTATATCTACTGTATATATGTGTGCGTGCGTACATGCGCGCGTGCGTGTGTGTGACTGTTTAGGAGGTAGAAAGAGAGTGCCAGATATAGACAGTTAGATATATCTTTTTAGTCTGGGCTAGTGTTTGATGTATTGATTGATGGATGTGCATTTGCGCAGGGAATATAAATGTAGGCTTCTGATTCCATGTGCCCCTGGGAGATGTGTGCTATTCACTCGAGTGACTGTGAGCTCCCTGCAGGAGCACACAGATAACAGAGACCATCCAGTGGAGGACACTCTTCTGCTCACTTCAGAGCAGACGCGGCTTCTGTCGGGCAGAGCGGGAAATGAAGAAGGCCGCAGTGGAGCCCTCTCTTTATTTTTCAGAATCAAAAGGCCACTGATATCACGGAAAGCGATATAATGCGCGAAACATTCAGCGGCATCAAATTTTGCCGTGCATACCTGTAAGATCGTTCTAAAGTTGATTTGAATTTAAAATCCTTTGACCTGAATTGAATCAAACTGAGTTACATAGTGTGGTGGTAAAAAAAAAAAGAAGAAGTTTATCCTGGTATTTTTGTCAGCTAAAGCTAACATGCATCTGATACAGAAATATTTCCATAAGAGATTTTGAAAATTTTGTTTTCAGGCATGCATAAGCGTACTGATGGAAGATTGTCCATTTTGGTGGGGAATGAGAAATAATTGTCCCTATATGTTAGGACACCCCCACAGAAGAACTCTCCACCAGCATTTAGGGAAAAGGGCCTTTGCAAATTATTTTCAGCACTGTGTAATAACTGTGAGATTATGTCAGGCTAAACATTTAGTTTCCCTTTAAGTTTCTCTTTAGGGTATATGAGCTCCATATTGCTGCAAAACTCCATATGGTTCCTCTCTGCTGGGTTTATAAAGCCCTCTTCACTAGACTCAGTGTAGTGTTTTACAGAGCACCCGTGCACAGCACGCATTCACCCACCTGTTTCTCACCTCCGCCCAGACTTCTCAAATCTCCCTCTAACTCTTAATTGTGATTTAGATGTCTTCCCCAGGGCCCCGTTCATACACGCCCCCGTTACACGTTCCACTACAGATGTGTGTGTAGCTCTCCACGACACCAGCGAACTATAGTTACGCTACGAGGTGAAAAAAGAAAAACGGAGACGTATAGACCGAGCGGAATATGAAACATTCTTACGTTAAAAAAAATACATTGTTGTTGTTTTTTTTCTGCAGAAGGGTCTGAAATTTGTTCGGCAAATAAACAATAATAGCTTCGAAGACAACAGGTCGCATTGACCTGCGCGCATTGTTTTAAAATTGTGAACGACCATCTTCGTGGTGGAATAGTAAATTGTAAAAGCCTGACCATCACAGAAAGTAAAGAATGCATTAAGAATGTTCATTCCAATCTATTATCAGAAAACATAAGGGATATAGCCTGGCTGATATCGGTTGGCAGACTACCAGTCCATAGTTAAATGGAGCTGTTTCGTCACAACTAAAATATTCCCAATTTTAAACTGTGTGGAGGAAGAAACAATTGAACACTTGTTGTTGGACTGCCATAGAACAAAATAAATATGGAAGAACATGTTACAAATTGGTATGGAAATTAATGTATGTATAGAAACAATTATGTATGGTATTTTTTAAGAAAACTTTCCACCTGAAACAAAACTATTTTTTTGGATGATTATCTGTATAATTAACTCAAAAATATGGAAAACAAGGTGCAAGGTAATAATTAACCAGACATATATCAGTAGTGAAACTGTGACAAAACAAATAATTATTGAGCTAAAAAGAAGAAGAACTGGATTTAAGACTGAACAAAAAACTCTTTGAAATTTTGAATTTGTAATTTTTCCTGTGTATTGATGATGTAATTTGTACATAATGTTTTATATCATGTTATTTATTGTATATGTGATGCATTGTAATCTGTGTTGTGCCTGATAATTTAATAATGTACTTTTAAAAAGTAAATTCCAAAGCAAAGCACTTCGGGGAGTATTTACAAAGCATTACATCAGTGTGCCTTCGTTTCACAGGCTATTTAATCGAAATGAGTAGAGGCTACATTGCCCGGAATATCTCCATCTGAAGTGTTGTATATCGGATGTGAAATACACTCTGTCAGTTAGGCCATCCATTTGTTTACACCTCATAGGAGCTAGTGAAATGTTTTTCCATTAAATAAATTTGTTAGTATTGGAATGCCGTTGTTTATGGCCGTTTGAATTTACGTGTGTAGAAACATCCCTTTTTAAATAATTGTTCAAAAAACGGTGGGAGTCGTCGTCGGAGCGTCAGTGCCGGTGCCTTCCGCGCGATGGTTTTCCGTGTGAATAATGCTTGCGGCTCCTTAACGAGAGGAAGGAGGCTAACCCCCCACGCCGTGTCAAACTTCTAATTTAATTCTGCCTTTTTAATTATCTGTCAGTTTGCCCGCCGTGTCCATGCGCAACCCGGGGGAGGAAAGAAATATGACAGCCCGGTTTCCCCCTTTGCTGTAGGGCCAGCTGAGATGCATGTGAGGCCAGTCAATATCCTGTAAAAGCTCCATTTAGCGCTGGCGCGTCTCCGAGACGACCCGGCGCGGGTGGGGGGTCCTGAGACGCGCGGCGCTGACAGAGATGGATGGCGCAGGGCTGTGCATCCTGCAAGGACAAAGGGGACACTCTACCGCTCAAAGTCCTTTACCGGGAAACCTGAGGCGGGGACTCGATTCCCGGTCAAAAAGAGGAAGCGCGGAATGAGACGCGAACAAGACGTAGAGAGGGGGGGGCGGAGCGTTTCACCGACGAAGTGTCGCCTTCTGATCCTGACACCTCTAGTTTTCCCACTCCACTTGGGACAAAAATGTCAAGGTAGGAATGTGGGAAAGCCACACCAGAACGCTCAGCAGTGCGCACGCTTTTTCCTTAACTGGGAACGTGACTTTTGTTAAACGATGCAACGAGGAGGCGATGCCGGAGTTCCATTATTGGACTTTCGGAGATAAATCTGCCTGCAGTGATACCATCTCTGACCCTGCCTGATAGAGCCTCCTTTCGTCAGGGTATGAAGATGTGGCCACTCTTATCACAAACATCGCACTGTGCTTGAGTGCTTGTTAAGATTTTTATCCTGCAAGAGAGGAGAGTGCACAATACATTCAAATATGTGCTGTGTAATGAGATCAAATTTGGATTTCATATTCTACAAGAAAGATAGGCGTTATGCCAACATGCAGCACCGCTGACTCAACGGTATTATGAGAAAAATATACTTTTTGTAACTTTAATAAATATTATATTTATTAATGTTGCTAAAACGAAATCCAAATTGAAATGTTTAAAACAGAATGAGTGGGTAACATAAATATTAATATTTAGTTGCATGTTTAGTTCTTTTTTTGTATGTCACATAATCCCTTACCAATGCAATTCCCAAAGTGCATGATCAGATTAATGTGGCTCGCTTAGTTTGGACAGTTTTACCCACAGACTAGCATTCATCATTTCAATGTTCAGTAGGCCACGCAAGGCAAGTAAAAATGGTGAATACATTGCAAGAGGCAATGCGCACTCTCCTGTGTACAAACGTCTGTGAATGTGCCTTTAACTGCTACACTATGAACAGAGGAAGAAAAAGCTCACGTGTTGCTGGCCAGGGCTTAAAAGCAATGCGAAACAAACGCACTACTTTCCCTGATACTGAAAAATAAGAATCAGTCCTCTGAAAAAGAACAAAAATGAGAACGTCATACCCAACAAAGTTTAAACTCGGGAATATGGCTCTGAGTGGTCTAATGTGCAGGGAAAAAAATGTCATATTAGATTAAAGTTTGCAGCAGTCATTGAATCCACTGTGATTTGTACCACTTTGCAATGGCCTTAATCATGAGGTGCCTGTCCTCAATTGGTGCATGAATAATGAATCCCGCCAAATAATGCTTTTGATCTGTAGCAGTCGGAAACCATAATTGGTCTCATATTTGTTGGTTTTCTACTTGAGGACATTGTGCCCTGTCTCTTTGTCACCCACCAGAAAGTTCTGTGGTGTTAACTTTCCCAAAAGTATGTGTTTGAATGCAGTTTAGTAACATACATACCTAGACAATTGGAAGTAAATGAATTCATGAATTCTACACAATAATTAATAAATGGTCCAGATAATCTTTACAATATAGTGAAAATATTAGCAAAGATTTGAAGCACATAGCTATTTATAGGCTTCAACTTGCAGAAAACAAAAAAAGTTGCAGAAATGACATCACAAGAGTAGTTGCTAAGGAAACAACCAGATAATTCTGAATTAATGCGGGTTGACCAATCAGTACACGCGGAGCTGAAATGGAACACTCAAACAAGAAAGCACTTTACACTAGTTTAATAACTTTCAAACTAAAGGAAAAATATATAATTTGTCCTTGCAGACAAATAGACTATATCCTAGAACAAGGTCACACAATACCTTTGGGTTGACTGAATTGCGAGTCCAGATTGAAGGAAAAGGTTTAGTCTCAGACTATCAGAATAGAAATGACATCAAAAAAAGATTACATGAAACAATGCCACAAGGAGCTGCAGAGGATATGCTGGCTTTAGTTAAAGTCCTGAACCTCAAAAAGTTTATTTAGTGCTACTTGATAAAATAAATGGGCTCCTTGTCTTTCCTATTGCATGTATTCTTCAGATGTAATAGTGATGGAGAAGCCCTCTCTCAATAGCTCTTTGCAATAGTGTCTTATAGCAAAGATGAGCTTATCCTTCCTCCATCAAAATATTATTGGTATAAAAATACCAGTCACACCATTTTGTTCACAGGATTCATCTTCAACTGTGTTATTTTATTTTTGAAGTTGTCTCAGGCATTTTATTGGTTTAATGTAGTTTAGCCATCACTTTCTTTATAAACACTTTTTTAAAATTCTTCCCCACTCCCAGAGATCCTGGACTCTATGGTAAACCCATTACTTCCACAACATCTTTGCAATAATAGTTTTCCAGGTAGGAAAACATGCATTATCTACTTGGTATGCCTGTTTTAAAAGTGGTTTGTCTCACCTGTCAAAAAGACTTACTTACCTAACTCAAGGTAGCATTGACAACTTGTTCCAGGTTTTAACTCATGCATACAATTGTAAGGAGCGCATTTCCTCAGAGAGACATTCACATTTTGCCTCGGTTTTTTAAATAAAGTGAAAAATTGCATAGTTGCCAACATGAACGTCTTATTCGTATATGGCATGCAATTTCAGGTGTCAATACTGGATGTGAATTAATGGGCAAATAGCTCACTAAAATGTGAACTTTGGGAGAAGCTGTGGTCATGTTGCCGTAGCTGATGGATTGCTAAAAATGCTAATGAACTGGATTCAGTGACCATTTGTCCTTAAAGTGGGTTCGCAACGGAATGCAAGTGTTGCATCACAAACACAGATTGGCATCTTCAGCGACCACCAATAAAAAGAAATGACACATTTTTTATTGTTTAATGTTTTAGAGGTCCAAGAATAATTCAAGAATAAAAATGTTTCATATATTCCTTTACACCATAGAATATTTATTGTATGTATTGGTAAATTGGAATTAAACACAAATGCTTTTTTTGAATCCATGGGTATGCTGCTTGTGATAGAGAAGAAACTCAGAACATTCCAGAATGCACGCATGAAAGACTTCTATGTGCAACAGACTGAAGGGAAAACATTGACGGAAAGCTTACTTCTCCAGTTTGGGAGGTATTAAGGTTTTGTGGTGAGCTGTGGATCAGGACATGGCCTTGGAACAAGATGATTTCAGACTGTAATTTGGCTGAAACGCTCCTACTGTGTCTTTGAACCAGGTACTCAGGCTTACACCACCACAATCACAATCCTAAATACTGGCCAGCCAATTCACTCTCATGAATCCTCATGATACAGACTGTTAAACAAACAAAGTGCAATATTGTAATACAGCGTTTACACTTATACTTTAGAGATACTTTAAATAGATATACTGTAAGTGGATAATTTTTACACAGTAGATATGATGTGCCTACATTTGCAGTAACTGCATAATTGAAACAAGATTAATGAGTAATAACGCTTGATAATTTTGGACCACAACATGCCTACATGAGAATGGCTCAATTTCAAACGTTTTCAGAGGGTTAGGGTAGGGTTAAGATTAAGGTTAGGGTTAGTCCAAACACATGCAGGTTAGGGTTAGGCTAACTACGGGTGGAAAAAAAGCCCCCCCCTATACCCGGCCCGGCATTATCCCCGTCCTATTATATGATGTGTATACAATGCACTCTCTCAATGATGATGTTCATCAATGTGCACAGTCCTAAATAAACAAATCTTAAATCTTAAATCTTAAATCTTAATCTTAATCTTAATCTTAATCTTAGGGTTAGATAAAAAAAATTCCAAACTCCGCACATGTCATTCTGGGTCTTGACCTTGTATAGGCATAGCTTTTTGTCTTGAGAAGTCTGGCCTTGGTGTTCAATTTTGAGTCCATCTCTACCGTAGATATTTCTATCTGTTAACCAAATAAATACAATTAAGTTGTGCATGCATGGTGCATTCAAAGTTATGAAATATATGAAAAAAACTATTATTTTAAAAAACGACTATTTGCAGTCATGGAAATCTGGAATCTTGAAGCAGTTTAATCTTTGACGTTGATGTAGAGCACTGGTGATTTAGAACGCCTCAAACAGCATCGTGCACCGTGGATAACATGAGCGGTGATCTTTCTGACATTGCCTTTGTGTGCTCTGTCTGAGCAAATGAGTTGTACAAGAAAAATTCACTGCATTCTGTCAGGTGTCATTCATCTCTGACTTCACTTGTGGGCATTTGTGGCAGCTGTTTTCAACACAGATTTCACAGCGATGAATTTTTAAATTGCTGAAAGACAATATTTTTAAAAATGTTACTCTCTTGGATTTGTCTTTGAAACTACAAGTATGTACCTGTTTTTGTACTTTTATTGGCTTGCACGTGTAGCTATTTGAATCTAGCATGTTTATTTTTTACATGACTGTAGCATCCAGATTCATGGCAGGAGTCACACGCTTTAGATAGAACATATTTCATTCCCGGTACTAATGCATGGCAACTATCCAGTTTTACGCCCAGCATTATTGATCCCAGGCTTGCCATTACCAGGTTAAGATTGGTAGATTGGTGATGGGGGGCATAGCGAAAGGGGGGGGGGTAATGCTTTTCTGGAGAATCTTGATAGCAGGTCCCTGGTGTGGAGGTGGGATTGTAGAATGCCCCCCTCCTGCCCCACCCCCAAGGGTGAGCGCAATTCCTACGGTGGTCACATGAGCGATCAAAGCCACAGCGGTGTGGTCCAAGTCCCCGCTGGAGCCAAACTGGAGGCCCGGTGATGGAAAGCAGAGCCAACAGGTGGGCAACAGACAGAGCAAGGATAAAAGAAGCTTTGTATGAAAAACAAGATGGAGGCACGCACGACGGCTGCAAGAGAGGCACGCAAGAAGGCTGGCTGCAAGAGAGAGAGAGAGAGAGAGAGAGAGAGAGAGAGAGAGAGAGAGAGAGAGAGAGAGAGAGAGAGAGAGAGAGAGAGAGAGAAAAGAGTGAGAGGTAGTTGTTGAGGTAATGAGCATTCAGAGAAATCTCTATAATAGAAAGCTGAAAGGTAAATCAAACTAATGCTATGGGGGACAATACAAAAAAAAGATGGAAATGTTTGTCCGCCCTAAAAAAAAAAATGTTTTTATTGTAATTTTAGTGATTATCTAGTAATGCAAAGACAGCACAAAGAAAGGCCAGGTGCTTCTAATTCAGAAAATGCATTTCTTTTTTGTCCAGTGTATGTCCGGATGTGTTGGTGCCTGGGTGAAAATAGAGGTGGGGGAAGATCAAATCAGCAAATCGTTATTCTGTGTTTGATTTCTTGATTGCGTTCATGTAGTAGTAGCCTTCAGTGCTACTTGAAATGGTTTGACATTTCGCTGCTCTACTCATAAGTTTGTGAACACAAGTTTTTTTTATATATATATATTTTTTTTTCCATTTTATTATTGAAAGTCATTCTAGGATGATATATTTTATCAAAATATTACTCATCTTCCCATTTAAATTGAATGCAATACATGGGAATAATGCAGAGACTTTGCTGAAATGCGGATATTAAGTTCTCCATGAGACACTTTAGCGTGAAAGTAACCTCTGCTTAAAGAGGCATGTGAAATATGTCAGGAGTATAATCGTGCTATTTTTGAATTCCGTAATAACGACCTTTCTTATGGCATGATTGCTATGGCATTATGAAATGTGCGAAAACCCCATTTTGACCCTGCCTTGTGGGAGTAATCGTCTGTTATAAATAAGGTGAATTTATTATACCTAATTGATCATAATGGTAGAGTTTAGTATTTACCTTTCATGTGGCTATGGCAGAGTGATTGACTTTTTTGGGAGTAAGGGAAAATGCCGTCGCCTTTGGTGACACTGGTTTCCATGGTTTCTCGTTTAATAAAAATTAGCTATACAAAAATGGAAAACATTCAAAAATGTTAGGGGATAGGTTAGGGGCATCGAGTAGCCTAAACGGACAGAGGGCAGTTTCAAAGTTGCCTCCACGAATCCCTTATTGGGAACCAAGTTTTAAGAATGAACTAATCAATTTTCCCCTGACTGCCTACTGTTCCCCAATTCAGTGCATGAGGAGAGAGTAATGAAGTAGAAGAAGTAGAACTCACTTATCAAAACAACGTTGGAAATAAATCAGTCTGTTAAAAAAAACAGGATGACATATGAGCTCAGCGGGGTCAGAAAACATATGGTTTCATTACTCCTGCAGACTCGAGGAGCAATCGCTCCCTCCATTACATTTTCGGGATTCCAGCTCTCGTTATCATTCTGCGCGCTAAAAGAAGTCGGCCAGTTTGGATTGGCGTCGGGCCCGCGTCATATCGCTATTTTAGAAACGGAAAGATTAACGGAAATAACGGCGGGCATCTGCGACGGACAATTGTGCACTGCGTATTTTAAGATGCAATTATGCGATTATGCTCATCTCTAGGCGTGTGCCAAAATTCCGCTGATGTCGGACGGTTAGCAAGAAGGCGCATTCCAAAAAACACAAAGCGATATTCACTACCTCCTTATCGTTCGCGGGCGAGTGTTCGACTCTGAAAAGCATGTGACCCCTGTGCAAATGGCCGCGCCTACTCCTCAATGCAAATTAAGAGCTGACTTCGGCCGATTAAAAAAAAAAAAGGTCAGACGTCCGTGTGATTAATGGCTTATTTCTGAACAATCGATAAATGTAAATCAAATGTATAAAACTCTTTCAAGGCATTAGATTGTCCCCCCCATGATGGCATCTGCATACCGCCGGCTTTGACCCCAGACAGATCGGCAGCTTCACTGCAGCCATTCTTATTTGTCACTGAAATAAAAACCATTCACATAGAGACAAGCTTGTGGGAGGGAGTGGGGGGGGGGGGTTTAATAGCTGTCTGTACAAAACAGACCTACTGTATCAGTGGAGCACTATGGGTGCTTTATTTTACGGCTTTCTGTGCTCTCGCAGCTTGTACATTAGGGCTGCTTTCAACGCCAAACATCTTAAAGTAAGCGATGTTTTATGTTTGAAACAGCCCGAAGAAAATGTTCCAAATATTTTCGGAAACTCTTCTCTCCCCCTTTTAACTACAGCGCATTCTCCCACATCTGAAAACGATAATAAATTTCCCGCTTGATGCCAGCCAACATAATGCCATTCCGACCAGCTGATGTCATGAAAGGGAGATGAATGGGACAGTGGCTGTGAATGGGGCCGTAAATATTTTTGGTGCCCCCGGGCGTACTGGGGACTCCGCCTGTCCCATAACTTGCGGGCTGTCCGAGGCGTTGGGCTGTCTACTAATGCGCGAGGCTAAGCATTTGGAAACGCGGGGGGGGGGGAGACGTCTGCTAGAAACGAGCGCCGGTCTCCGTTGCCGGACCAACGGGTGGGCGGGTGAATAATGAGCTGGCTGTGTGGTGCAGCCCCTGACGCCGGCCCGCCGCTCGGGCAGCTGCTCTGGTTACGAACTGGCTGGCGCGCGGCGCACTTGCCTCCTTTCCCCACCGGAGGAGCCGGACAGACGCTGCGTCATGATGAATGTGCGCCGTGACTGAGCAGCAAAGTCAAATCCCGCCCGCCCAAGTTCTGACCCGCTCCGTTATTGTCACGTCTCCTCATTACCTCTGCCGGAGCTAAGCATGCACCACTGTCTAAATGTTTGGACAGACGACAGGAATACCGAAGGGGGCCCAACAGTTGCTTCAGCAAACAGAACAGCTAGCGGGACAAGTACAATCAAACAGAACAGCTAGCGGGACATTACATTACATTACATTATAGGCATTTAGCAGACGCTCTTATCCAGAGCGACTTACACAGCATTTTTGCATTTATACATAGTATCCATTTACAGCTGGATATATACTGAAGCAATTCAGGTGAAGTACCTTGCTCAGGGGTACAACGGCAGTGTCCTACGTGGGACTCGAACCTGCGACCTTTCGGTTACAAACCCAGTTCCTTAACCACTGTACTACACTGCCGCAAGTACAATCTAACAGAATGGCTAACGGTGCATGTACAATCAAACAGTGATAGTGATATGGTGACGAAAAACAGTGTCGCTATGATAGTGTACTGTATTTGTATTCAACTTTATAGTAAACTTTTAAATAGAGCGTAGATTCAAGACCATGCTCATTGTACTCAGTCTATCACATTTGCATAAATATAACAATTTAAAAAGCGCATCAATTCTGTGCATCTTAATGTACCAGTTGTGCAGCTTTGAGGCTTGCTTTAAAATACAGCATTCCTCTATTGTTCAACTGTGGTCGAAAACTTAAGCTGCAATGATCCATTGATCACAAGCTGAAATGCATTCACTGAACTTTTAATGATTTCTGGTTCCCTTCACACAATTCTCTTCACTCTTCACGCAATCGTCACGCCGAAAACACATTTTGAAAAACATTTAACACAAATGCGGTTTGAGAGTACAAATTTCACCCAAGAGTGTTTTTCTCATAGCATTCTCAAGCTTCTCCCAGTTGAAAAAAATCTGTTGCAGCTGTGTTGCCCGATTCACCGTGTGCGAGGGACAAACATTTGGATTCGATAATCAGTCTGAAAAGTCCACGCATAAAGGAACACACCAGGTTGGTCACATACTGTATATGGGTGAGAATGGAAGCAGGGGAGCAGGAGAACCAGCTGTGAGGATTTGTTGTTAGGGTGCATGAATGCGAGGTGGAAGAGTTAGTTGAGTCTGTCAAAGTAGAAGGTGACATGAGAGAGATGAGAAAGAGGTGGGGACCAATGTTCTGAAAAACAGGCATCAGGGTTCAGCCAAATCTGAGGGGATCAACCATTGTCATCGTGATTGAGCATAATCAAAATTTCAAAAAAATTGTTTTCAAAACGTGCACTGAACAATCAAGAAATACTGTAGTATAGAGATGGGCTTGTTACTGCAGTAAACGGTTATAAATTCAACATGGTTGAGACATTGTAATTGAATCCTTGCCATGTGCCTGCATTTCACTTGCCGTAGAAAATTTCCATCTGAAAGACCAAACAAAACAAGGAAAAAAAGGTGTAGGCTACAAGTCAGGAGCAGTAAGCAATAATGCTAGTTTCCATTGATAAGGTTGTGTAGTAAGAAAAAAATAATAATTTAATGGAAAAAAATAACGATAATTCTTCACCAAAAAACATGTATAAATAGTACTTGGCAAAGTGTACGAAATCAATAACACAAGCTCATTGTATATGATCTTCCCCATTTTTTTCTTAGATTTAAAAAGCAGAGGGAAGTGCAGAGGCCGTTATGCCTTGAGAAAGATCCTAAGATGAAAGCGCCGGGTCACTTGGCGCTGGTCTCTCTCCCCGCACTGCTTCAGCGGCGCCATGTTTTCACGGTCAAACAGTTTGCGTGTGGGAGTCTATCCCCGTCCTCCTTCAAGTCGCTGGCGCGTACTCCAGAAACTGCGTGTTGTCTGCATGTCGTCCTTAGCAACAATGGAAAGTGTTTGGCGATAGCCCAGTAAATTTGTTTTAAAAAACATCTCTTCCCCCCCCCCCTCCCCCCGAGCGCGCGGAACATGAAATCAATATTCCGCTTGGCAGAGAACTTCATCCGCGTTGTTGTTCGCCGTGGTTCGGTGGTCGCGGGGTCAGCTCTGTGGGCATCCATCATCACCGTCTGCGGCCAGCGGAGAGCCAAGCGGCGTCAGAGACACGCGGGCTCCAACCGAGAGGGTCGACGGAGGGAAGGCGGGAGGGAAGATACGGCAAATGAGTCCGCCGGGGGGATGGGTCGGCCATGTTAAATAATCGCTTTTACCGTGCTCTATTGGATGGGCAGAGCGCCATTTCAAATATATCCATTCAGCGGTCAGAGTTTTGGGGGTTTTTTCGATTCAGAAGGGGCTTTGTCTGACCGCTCACAAACAGCCCACTGAGAAAGGTGCATTGTTAGAACTACAGATGTGAAATAATGCCATTTCCTGCATTGTTAGAACTACAGATGTGAAATAATGCCATTTCCTGCATTGTTAGAACTACAGAGCCGAAATAATGCCGTTTCCTGCTCAGATTTTCAATACCTCCCGCTCTGCAGATTTCACCATCATTGTTCACGCGCCTGTGCGACGTGGGATTTTCACCGAAGCATTGTGGGTAATCCATGCACGAATGTTGCAAGCATGCAAAACCGTACACTGTGGGATTCCGTGAGATTACGTTCATCAAAATGCCGTCTTTCAGCGGTCGCATACGACGGTTTTGAAAAGGAACGCTCCCTGTATTGCACGCGCTCAGTGAATGCCTGTCCGCGTTGTGGCGAATGCATTGTGTGTTCTCGCTGGGTGGAACACGCGTGACTATTTTCCATCTCCGCCGTGTCGTTGTACGCGGCAATGTCAGACGAGAGCCGGCCAAGAGTTAATCATTTTGAGATTGTGTGGAGATTGTTTGGTAGCTAATTTCTTTCTTTGTGGTTTGTGATTAATGAATGGCCTTCGAGGTCACCAGAGATAAGGAATTGTTGCTCTGTATGGTGTCCAGTTAAGATAATGGAGACCGCACTTATCAAGGACATATAGGCATTATAGAAAGCATTGAGGACTTCACTGCATGTGCGAGATGTTATCTTCCGTCACTGCTATAATCAGTTACATCAACCACTATGGAATTTCCATGATATCTTTCTTTTTTTGGGGGGGGGGGGGGTACAGGTGGGCGGTGCCTTTCTTTGTCAGTCCTATCTTATTGTGGGCTGTGTACAACCACTGAAAACCGAAGCAGATGTGGATGGTATTGCTGTACTGGGTTATATCAAATGTATACTTTTTTTTCTAATTTGGTGAAATCATCATTTTTAGATGAGAAGAGTGCCTTGACTGCACCTTTCAGCTGGTAAAACAGGTGCCTTAATTTCTGAGCCGTTCCATGTCCTCTCTCCTCTCTCCATAATTACTCAGGAGCGCTGCCAAGCAATGTCTTCTCCACACCCACTCCTACCAGCTAGATGCTGACACCTGATGGTTAACTGGGGTAAATTAATTCTCCAAATCCCTCAGCTCTTTCCATGGTGGTCAAGTGATTTATGTATGCAGAAAGAGTTTTTTTTTTCCTTTTTTTTTTTTCAATCTTAGTTAATCCCAGTAAGAATATAGATGTCTGTACATGGTGGCATACCGGCATCTGGAAATTCTCTTGTCTTGGTTTTTTCTTCAAAGAATCGCAGCTGTGCATGGATATGTTGCATGTTGCCGTTCTATGCGGTGAACGTCCATCGCATTTACTTTAAACTCCGCTCAGTCCCCGGGGGCTTTCTTGTTTCTGTCGAAGACAGAGTGAGTTGAAAAACAGAGGAATAAATAACTACTGAATAATACTTGATGTTAATTCCATACAGTGCGAAGGTTAGCAGCAATGAAAGGAATTGTTGAGTGTTACAGTAGTCATGCCTGCTACTGTGCGGTTATGTTTTTCAGTATTTATGCATATGCACTTCAGCATATCGTTTTAAATGCAGCACATTTTATTGAGCTATTGTTCAGTCTTTTGAAGAAAACTGAAACGTGGTTCTGGTTGAGACTTATTTCATATAAAATGACAGAATGAAATGTACATCGTGAAATTTCACAGAGATATAGAGTGTCAAATAATATTGTGCAATGCACATGGCTTCCTCCGTATTTGTAAAATGAGACACAAAAACTGACACCCGTGACCTTGGGCATAAACTGAGCAAAGGAAACAATTTACCCGTCTGCCATCGTCTTATTTCTTTCTCTCTCTCTCTCTCTCTCTCTCTCTCTCTCTCTCTCTCTCTCTCTCTCTCTCTCTCTCTCTCTCTCTCTCTCTCTCTCTCTCTTCTCTTTTTCTCTTTCTCTCTGTCTCTCTCTCTCTCTCTCTCTCTCTCTCTCTGCTGAATTTCTAGGGTATTTGAACATTGTATAACTATTTATTTGTTTAATCCTTTTAGACAAAGAATTGCTGACGTGCTGCAGAGAGATGATTCTATGCTACAGTCTAAAGATTTGGCAAATGATCGGCGCGGTGCACGCCATTGGATTCCGTCGATGTTTGATGTTCAGCGGGAAACCGGCAGGAATTAAAGCCGCGCTGTGTGGAGCGATTTTAATTACTTTACCACCAGAACTAAATTTTTTTTTTTTAAAAACCCTGGTCTTTCACGTGAATGGCATCTCATGCTGGAAATCATTCCAGACAAATGGCAAATGAATGGCGATTAACGCGGATCGCGCGGACCCCGCATTTGCGCGTCGCGTGCGCCCGTTGCACCAGCGCAACTGTCTTCGGGGACGAGTGCCAAATCTCGCCCAGCATCTCCTAATTAGACCCAGCATGTCCACCCCTCTGTCACGCGGCATCCGGCTCCTCTCCCCACCCAATTACGCGAATCGGCTGATTGTGTCTGCGGCGCGGACGTTTAATGACGAACTCGACCGCGTTGGGAAAATCCGGGCCTCAGCCGCCGGCCGGGCCTCGTCTCCCAGCGCACCTCCGCGCCTTCCTGCAGCGGCCCGCTCGGGGGTTTAGGAGGGCTTCGGTTCTTAAAATAAGACGTCAGGGGACTTCACGCGCAGTTGTCAGCATTCTAGCCAACTGGGCCGCTAACACGGACTCGAAGGATTAGGAGAGCCAGCAATCATTTATTACTGAACTGGCAAGCGTAAGGTGTCACATGACGCGTAATACCATATTATCATTAGGAACCAGCAAGTCTACGTGATGGGCAACACAATGAATCAGAATGATCTAATGAATTCAAAATAAAAAAATGTACGTACGCCCGCACTGTTACATATCTGCCCTCCATTGATCCGAGAGCTTATGACACAAAGCTCATTGTCTTCCCATCTCTGTAAAACGCACTTGGAACAATAAATGGAGTGTTTTCTTTCATACCACCTGTCAGTTGAAAGAGCCATCTTGTCTGGATGTGTTCACGTTGACTACGACGCATCGCCATTCTGCTGCAACTGATATATTAATGGGTGTTAAAAGCCTGCGGTTTGGAATAAGATACCTTTCAAAATGGGAGCCCGTTATTATTAAGACGTTTGCTTTTGAAGACCCCGCATTGCCGACACTTCCTCAGTGATGGACGGCATCAGGCTCCACTTATTTCAAGTGCAGCGGCGGCATTCTTGCGTTATTGCAGCGTCGTATTATGTTTCCCACAAAGAAGTCCTTCATTCCCATCTCATTCCTGTGTCATTTTTCATTGCCCATTGGTGTGAGTAATGTGATACTACGTGTTTGTTATTTCTAATTTGGAGAGCTATCGTTTAAAGGGACGGGCCATGGCAGGCAACCGACTGTTCTCTCTCTGTGAAGGGGTTCCTGCCTCTGCATTTGTTGTATTGAAGGATACACGGTCAGATAAAAGATCAGATCTCCATCAGATCTTGTATGTGAACCTGTGTCATTCATTGATGGAATTCAGTATTACGCCTGGCAGACAACAGCATACCAGAAAGGCTTCATATTTAATCACAAGCACTCCTATATATGTCTCACATCAATACACAGTGTACTGTGCAACCCATTACAACATAAGGTTTTCAAATATGTATGTGGACAATAGCCTAATGTGAAACAAAAGGTTAAAATAAATAAGTTACACCTATACCTGTGCAGTTCAATTGTAACTATTACGGTAACAGGTTATTACTGAGTAACTGCAATGTTTGTAACATGGAATAGCGGTTAGTGGTGTCTTAATTACACACGTGAAACAAGGCCAGCCCGTTTATGTTTTTCTTGCTCAAATGAAATCATAATGCCAAATTCCATATCATAAAGACACGTTGTGAAATTAACAGGCAAGGTTTATTTGTTGTGTATCATGAAGACGGGGCCTATGAGTGTAAAAAATATATATATTTCAAAATATTTGTGTCTACAAGTACGAATACCGCTAACTGTTGATGTTACCTACACTAACTGTTCACATTACCTACATTGGAACCTCTTGTTACCAAATTAGTTACAGGCATAGATGCAACTTAATGTAAAGTGTTACCTAAATAAATGACACTCGAATGACCGCACCAGTTTTCAATCAGGTTCCAAAGGCATTGTGAGCTCCCAAAGCCCATGCACCCCAGCTCCTGGATTCAGGCTGTGCCCATCCACGTGGGAAATGTAATGGAGTGAACCGTCGAGAAAGCTCGAGCTTCTAGAGACAGCTAGAGATGCCGCGGCCGGCAGTTGGCGAGGAAGCTGTCATAACCAGGTGAGGACGGAGAGAGGGAGCCAGGATGAACCGGAAAGGGACGGCATATTTCTCCGTCCTTAAAGATGAAGGCCATTTCTGAACGAAAATTGTGTCAGGGCATTCTGGGAATTCCTCAGTTATTACGAAAATGGTATTACCAGTGTCTAAGGATATGCTGTCAGCCATAAATATGATGGAAATTATGTGATTATGAGCCCAAGCACAGAGTGCAGCTCAAGGCGTAACTGGAACAATTTGTCACAAACACCAATAGTCACATTAATCTAAAATTTCTCCGAGTGAATGCACGTGAAGAACACATTTCCTCATGGGAGGCCGGGCAAAAGTAGAAAAACACTGGCAGGCCATCTGAATCATGTAATCACAGTCACCCTACACTGAGTCACCAGAAAGATGAGGAATACTGCTAATGTTCTGATTATATCTGAATCACTGTGCTCCATTTTTTATCAGACATCTCTTCAATGTTGATTGAATGAATTGGGGAGAAAAGGGGTGACATTGAAAATGATATATCCTGTCAACCTCCACTGCCCCCCCCCCCCCCCCCCTCCCCCCCCACACACACAGACGCACACACGCACACACACATTCTTCACAGTAAATATTTAACTATACTCATTTAGCACTCTGTGATATCCATGTTTTTCCCTATGTGGTGCTGTGATGACATTTTGCGGTGAAACCACATTTGAATGACATCTCAAAGGGCCGCAACAAAGTTGCTTTCAATTACAGAGCAATTCAAATGGTTTAAAACAGAGAGGGCCAAACTCGCATTCTCCTAAACTCATTTTCTTTTTTCATGAAATAAACATGTTTTAATCCTCTCAGCTATTTGCCGCTGCCCTTGAATTAAATGTTGTTTAAAAATCTATTCTTTTCATACGGCTCACACGGCATTAATTGTTGCACAGAGCACATACAAAAAAAGTTGTCAACAGCATGTTTCTGACCTCCATCATTTTCTCTTCTTCATTCTCTCTTTAAAAATGCAGCACCCAGAGGTAAAGGCACTGGGTAAAATAATATCAAAGCAGTCGCAGTAGCTCTCCCTCTTTGAAGGCTGAATTTGGAGCAGGATTCTAAGCTGTGCCTGTAGGCCTCAGTTTTGGAGAGGTGCGTGTCGACACTGTTGGCGCAGCAAGATCCACTCAATAATTTATTAAGGCCATCCTGGAGGAACATGACCCTTCTGTGTCCTCTCTCCCGGTGATGTAACCTTGCTTTGACTCCAAGGCCGGACGGACACAGGCTGATGGGTACCCAAGGTGCTGAACGACCCTCGTGTCACATCGGATGCAGAGTCAAATAGTGGGGGGAACCTTCAAACGTGAGGTCCTGCGGAACACTGGTAAAATGCGTTTACTCTCCTCTCTTTTACACGCTGCATTTTCTGCTGACTAGAACGTCCTCTTTATCGCATGGATGTGCATACGTGCAAACGCCTGTACTTTGTGACTGTTGTGTTGAATGGATAAACGGTTGTCTAAAGGCCGGTATATGTATTGAAGGAACAAATTGCTACAATGATAGTAATGTTTTGTACTACATGTTCCCTCAAAAATGCATGAAGCACATAAAGACTGCAATGGAGGCTTTGTCAGGGTAAACTGTATAGAGATCTCTGGCATGCCCAGTGTGGACAAAAAATAAGAATACAAAAATGTTGGTTTGACCAAAGCTGAAGTGTGGGCTTAAGGCTAAGAAAATGGAAAAATGCTGACTGAAAAAGAGATCTTGTTTGTTTATCTGCTGTAAATGCTCAAATGTGATGCCATATCTCTAGCAGTCGAGGGTCACGGATTATCATAGGTAAGCAATAAACATATGCAATGGCACTGCAGTTAAATTAATAAGTAATGTAAAATTCTCAGCAAAGACTGTTTAATGATATGCATGTATGTACACTATGGTGTAGGCTCGAAATGTTTGAATCGGGTCATCCAGGTTTTCCATAAACTTGATATAGCTAAACATGAAGGTTAATAGCTTGGGCTGAATGTGCATGCACATATTGGACATCAAAACTGTGAATAGAATTAGTGAGAATTAGTGAAATTCTTTGTAATTTAGCAAATTTTAGACCTCTATATTGCACGTAGCAGCCACCCATTGCTAGTGCCAACCAGTATTCAAGAAGTTGCGATGTTGGAAGTATTATTAGCAAGGTAAATCAGCAAGATAATTACCACATTTTCATGGCTCTCAAATAAATTATATTTAATGGCCGGGTTACTGACATTGTGTTTGTGAAGGAGAGGCAGTTGAATATGGAAATCTCCCTTTGCCTTCACAGTGGGCTTTGTGTGAACTTGTGATACGGGAGTGGGGGGCTGTGGGGGGAGGGGGGGGGGGGTGAGAAGCAGAGAAGCAGAGAAGCTGGAAGTGAAAGTGAGACTTGATGGCTTGTTTCCTGTCAATTCCTCATGCCCACGCTGGGTGTGATAATCTGCACTCAATCCTCCGTGAACATCTGTCTTTAAGTTTAGCAGAGAAATAATACCACGGACATAAAGCTGCCTCCCAGGCCATGCTGTACTTGTTAATACGTCTGACCGGCGAGTCTCTATAGAAAGCAATGAATAACGGCCTTCAAGGAGGAAAGGATTAGTGTACAATACACCAGAGGTGCTTGATAATACATCAGTAAATGCGATTGGGAGGCACATATTGGTCGCCTTGAGATGATATTATATGTGTCCTGCTATACGCTAAATGGGTAAGAACTGTATCTCTTTCACCGATGTTCCTGTACACGGCCGGTGCATAATATGAATGTCAATAGGTGTCACAGGCTCAAATGATCTGCCTTGGGAATGTGATCTATCGGAAAGGTCTTTTTTATTCCCTGCAACAAGACAAATTCACTGTAGGAATTCAGGTTGTCTTGTAAAACAATTCTATATGGATACAGCCCGGCTAAGTTAAAGGCCATTTGTCCTGAGCCATTGTGGTAATTTATTTATTGACATATATTGCTTGAAGGATCATTACGCTGCGAAAGCCTCCCTCTCCCCGGTCCTATCATTGTCATTTCTTACTGTAAATGAAATCCGAGCCCATCTCCAACCTCATCCGCAGATCACTTAAATCCCCATTAACTACAGTTAGTGTCATTACTTTCAGGGCGCCAGGCTTAAAATATGAGCTTGTCAGAAAATAGAACTGCATGCACATTTTATGAAGACAATTTTTGGAACAGAATTTTTTGCTGAAGGGGGACTGAAATTAGCTGAAATGTCTGTCCACCTTGATTCTTTATAATGTCTTTTGTTGATTTTGATGTTACGTGAAATTATTATCATCATCATCATTATTATTAACCAGTGTTTTCTTGGCCATGAACACATCTCAGTTTTTATTTAGAAAACCGCTATAAAACTAATCTGAATGGTATTATAGCAGAAGTAAATAAGACATGTTTAATTGCTGAATGGAAAAGAAAGCAAATCGCTGTTGTGTCCTTCACATTAAGCTAACAATGGTGAATTCTGGTACGTAAAAATGCCGCTTTAAAACGCTAAGGTAATTCACGTTCACAAGGCTTCCAGCGAGTGAAAGCGCAACACAACAAGTAACCTGATTCGCTGTCCCATGGCTTAGTTTCATTATGGTCAGGCTAGTTGGTGTGATAAAAATCTGTATCCATGCTGTCTCAGTGTCAGCACCAACTGCTTCCACAAAGGATATTATACAAGGGGAGAAAAGCCACTGACGGCCTGTTAAGAGCCTGTTAATGGGGTGTCTTATCTCAAGTTCTCCATTCTCAAAGAGACTTTCAGCAAGCCCAATGCTGTGATGCTACAATATCATCTTACGGTAAAAAGCCCTCACAAATGCTACTTCATATGCAGTCCTCTTTGAGCTTATTCATAGCAGCAACACATATTGAAATGTTAGAGAAAAAACATAGCTTGATGAACAGGTGACTGTGGGTCAAAAAGCCTTTTGATTAAGACTCACAAGATGATACTTACATACAGGCGTATCCCATGAGCGCCATGTTACCAACTTCTATAGCCATGCTCATGACTGCATATCGCAAACACAAGATTCAAAATTCAGGTGTATGCAGCTGCCTGTGACCTTCTCTGAGTTTTGCTGGGGGGAGAAAGAGATTAATTCTGCTCATAACAAACATCCAGGTCCTTGGCTCATGGATTAGGCTGTGCGGTTTTAGCACCTCAGTTCGATATGCATCTAGGTCATTTGGGGACTGATCTGTAACACTTAATACCTGGATAGAAATACAGCAATGCAACAAAAAAAAAACCTGCCTCGTTAATGCTGATTTGTAGACGAGTAAAAATAAATGATGCTTATTGACGTATAAATCAATATTCCAGGAACAACGAAATGCACTTTTTATGGGAATGGTGTCAGATGGCCTCATTATTATTTTTTATGTTTTGAGAACAGACGTAAGAAGGGCTCCTTATACTTCTTGAACCTAATATGTAACTAATGCTATTCCATGGTTTTTATTAAGCAGTTAAGGTAATTAAAGTAAATTGAGGTAATTAAAGAGCCTTGTTCAGTGGTTCCACAGCGGTTCCACTCATATAATGCTCTTGTTGAAATGAGCAGTATCTCAGTTGCCAGTTCCTGTCCCATGCCAAACTACTTAAATTGTCAGGGTTGTTTTTTTTTATTAAACATCCCCATTCATAGGTGCAGATGACCGGCTGTTCGAAGCTGAACGTGGCTGCGCATTCAGGGCTAGTTTAGCAAATTTAGTACACAGCGTTTATCCTGTCACGCCCTTTTGGGCTGGGCTGTTTACGACCGGTGTCTTCCTCTGCGCACACGTATGCTGTCGCCCTGCGAGTGCTACTTATCTCATCCTGGCTCCTTTGTTGCGCAGTGTGCAGTTGTGTCGGCCTGCATAAATGGACCAGGCCCCTGTTCATTAACTGATGGCAGTCTGCATGCTAAACGGAGGGAGCGTTCTCGCGTTCTCATCGAGAAATGGACAAAAAGAGAATGGACACTCACACAGAGGGTGAAAAAATGTGTTTCACGCAGCAAGTTTGCAAATAGAGGAAGATGAACGATGTACTGTTGTGCTGGGATTCAGCCAGTCTTTCAGAGTTAACGGTCATTAGTGCTGCATGATATTTTTATGTCATATGTTTTATTGAGGCACCAACAGGTTTTCTATTCTAATTGTGCTTTGAAAAAATGTGATCCAATCAAACAAAGATTGGTGTGATGTTTTCTCTTTGAAAAATTCATAAACAATAGATAGCAACAATCTATACCTGTTTGAAATGAAAAACCTGGATTTTCTTTTGCACTGAAAAGTGTGTGTAAGCACCCAAAGGAGTGTAAATATGCTACTGTTTCAGAGCACATAGCAATTTTGAAACGGATGTTTATACCAATTGGAGAAAAAAAATTCTGAAAAAAGTAAGCAATGCTTTTTATGAACAGTTCATACCTGTGAAGAGTTGAATTATTTTCTACTATCCAATTTTGGAGGGGACCTTGGCATGACTTTCCATAAAAGAGAAAGACAGACATCCATAGTAAGAGAGAAATTCAGAGATGTCAAGAGAAACAATACGTTCCATAAATTGTGCATGAATGTACTCGGGAGGCATGCCGGCTGCAAAGGTGATGCGGAAGATACCAGTGTTTATTCTGACGAGGACCAGGGGGCTTGCGCACAACAAAGTTTCTAGACATCAGTATACAAACATCACGCACGCACAATACGGTTTGGCTTTCTTTTGTTCTCCAGGCAGTGTCCTCTAGGTGTCCTTGTAAACAGAATGTCACATTCCCATATCCTTGTCCTTTGGAGACTTGATAAACAGACCAATAAATGTAAAAAGTGTGGCAAAGTGGCTCAGGGACGAAGGAAGTAGACGTTTAACCAGAAGACTGTAGATTCGATTCCCGGTGACGGATGTACTCTTATGCGAGACAGGTAATTCAGGAAAAAACCCCCAGTTGTGCAAATAGATAGCACGTAAAAGGCGGGTCATATAAGGACACACTGTGCAGAAATGAAGAACAAGGGATTTAATATAATCCAGTCGAATATTAATCCTGTTCCCCCGGGAACCTTACTTCTCCCTCTATTAAAGCATGCCAGCCACCGGGCCCACTTCCAATTCATAAACACCAATAAAACATAAGTTACGCCATACGCCAGAGCACCTCTATAGTCTTCTCTGCTTGATGTGCTTTTGATTCACCTCAGAATTTTTTGCTGATCCTTTTTAACGGAGTGGCAACCATTTCCTTGTGTTTATTTTTCACGATGAAGCCGCGAGGGCGTACCTACGCGGACGATTTTGTCTATAAACGGTTTTGATGAATGCGCCGAGACAGCTCCTGTGCCGCACCGCCTGCAGGTTGTTTGTTTCAAGCCTAAAAAAAGAAGAAGCGAGCGAGGATCACCCGCTCGAAAACAAGGAGAGCCTTTATGTCTGATGCCATCACGTCTGTAACGTTAACTTTTCGCTTTCATGGTGGGAGCTGTCCCTTCAGTCGGCCCGCTCAACGAAACAGCAGAAACAATAAAAGACATCTAAAATCTAATAATGCTGATCAAAGTGACAGCAAGAGTGGACAGGGGCTAAATAAGACAGGTAATTGAAATATCCACCAGTGAATGCGCGGTTTTTAAAGTCTTACTGAATTGACATACATTTAGGCTCTGCGTGTTATTTTGACAGCTCAAAAAGATCTTGCAGTAATCCAATCATGGCCCCAGCCCTGAAAAAGCAATGAATGTACTGTTGTTCAAAATACTTGGACACAATACTTGGTTCAGACACAAATGCCCCCATGGCTCTGACAAGCCAGAATGCGTGGCAATCCCCGAACAACCTGCCCAGTTCAGACACAAATGCCACCCAGCCAAAGCCGAGAGCACACACCCCAGCCATACAGCCATCCCACCGCCCCAAAATCACGGCGCCAGAGGACGAGGCTAGAACAGAAGGCAACACCTCTCAACTTCCCAGAGCCGTCCGTACCCACAACAACTGCCATCAACAAGTGTCATTAGTAGTATAATACGATTCGGTATCTGTCAAAAGTGATTGATGGGTTCAAAAGGTCAATTTTATGAATATTGATGAGTTTGTGAAAAAATAAGATTATGCATAAATTATTTTTTTATTTATGATTTTTTCATTTTTATGATTATGATGATGCATCATCATTCGGGGCGGGGGTTTGTGGGTTTTTCGTTTCAAGGGTTTGGCGATGTCATTTTATTGGGAATTGTTGTAAGCGTTGTGGTTTTGTGACGAATTGTTTTTAGGGTTGGGGACAGAGTGCTTAGGGGAAACATATTGGCAATGTAATGTGCGGTACATTTGTTTTATTTGAAAAACATCGTGAAAAAGTATGGTTGTATAAATGTATATGTTGTTAGTTGTAGAAGTAGTAGCAGCGGCAATTACGTTTTATTTTTAAAAAGCCGTTTGTGCTAGCGGCAGCAGCCGCTTGTTAAAAAGAATAATTCAAGCAGGCTGTTAAAACGTGAAAAATCGCTATAACGGCTATAATGAAAAAACATTAAACAGAATCATTGTAAAGACTTGTTAGATGCCATGAAGGAAGAAAAATAAACTCCGGGGTGAAAGGCGTTCGCGAGCAGAGACCCTGTAGGCAAAAAACTTATAAACATTTCCAGAGTCCGTGAAAGCACAATATTGTACAAAAATAGACAAAAGATAGGCTCAAAAGGCGAGATAGCGCGCTTAAAAGCCTAGAATGGTTCGCATGAAAGACTATGAAGAAAATAATTTAAATAAAAGAATATGTTACGTTTTAAAGAATTAAAACGAAAAACGAAAATAATAACTTGGAAAGTTTTCTGTCGTTGCGGAGGTCCGTGGGATACGCTAGAAGATAGAGCGCTAACTTCACAGAACGTCGGCCGCTAGTGGCTACCATGCAGGACTAAAATTGTTCAGAGAGCGAACACGGGGGTGTATCAAAAAGCCAAAATGACGTACCAACGTCTTGTCACGTGGAGTTTGACGCAAGTTTACGTAGGAGTTTTTGATGGACGTTTGCGCGAACCAATGGTAGTGACGGTGTCGGAGGGTTGGTCCAAAAGGGGTCAAAGGGCAAGCACAGGCGCAGAAGCGTTCTTAAAGTTTATGACAAAGTCTTGCAAGACATCTCTAAACAGGTGATGGATGAGATGGTGGGGAGGGGGGTGTGTGTAGCCCACAGGAGCGGCCCACAGGCTTTGCAGTCGAAAAGACATGTATAAAAGACCGGCTTTTCGGCACAGATATTTAGCAGAAGCAGGCATCGAAACACTAACTTGTCAAAGCAACCAGAAAATGGCGAACGCACAACTTATGACACCCGAATCACCAGACGCTATGAGGGATGACAGCACGGTGTTGCAAACACCAAGAAAGCCCTTTGCGGCGATATCACAGCTACGTGTAGACCTTGTGTACCGGGATTGGCCCTGTACTGATCGCGACGATATCCATTGTGGATATAAACTTCACACAGAGGCTGGTGTACCAAGAATCACCCTTTTCAACATGGGTGACGGCGAGTTGTTTGGTGAGAACACAGACTGTGTGACTTTCGAACCTAAGGAATGGGGACTATTCCAAAACTGTTACCGCGATGTTGTCAACAATATACAGTGCGAAAGAAACTTTGTAAGCTGGCAAGAACCCGTCTGCTCGGTGGTGTGTGTTAGCAGACGCGGAAAAGCTAATCGACTGATTATTAGCGAGCAATTCGCATCAACCACAATCCCTAATGTACAAATTTGTTTTAATTTTGATGACCTGCCGTTGTTGGAACTTTGTATCGAACAAGCCAATACAAGGATTGAGGACTATCGGCTATCGCGATCCATGGGGCTTGTGAAAACTAACCTGCGGGCAAGATTTGACGCAGCGGACGACATGTCGGATGATTTGGAAAACACAGCAACAGCAACGCCGTGTGTCTCTGATGAAGATTGTTAGACAAGCTATGTATAATTAGCTTTATAAACGTGTATAACGTAACTTTGATGTTTAAAAAAAAAAAAAAAAGTGTTCAAGTTTGTTTTGTGTGGGCTTGTATATCGCCATTATCACTGTATACATATTGTGGCGCTGCTGTTTTTTATTGTTTTGTGAACTTTAAAATAAAGTATTTCTTTTACATACTAAAAACCTGTGTCATCATTGTTATATCAACCATTCAAGCATGTTAAGTTCAAAGCACGCCCCACAAACACGAAAACCCAATCAAAGCGCCCTTTCAGAACACTAGAGGTTTTCAAGGCGTGGTTATAAGTTTGAGTTGGTCTTTAAAAGACAAGCTGTACAGGCCTGATAACATACCCACGGCACAAACCTCTTGACCAACATGTCTCAGAATTTTGACAAAATGTACGCGCCCCTACAGGCTGCAGAGGGTTCAGAATCTTGGGAGACGGATTACCCAGGTCACAATGACACTCCGGCTACAGGTCCGTGGCTCGCTGACGAACTGAACGCGGTGGACAATGTTTTATACGCTGGTTCGTTCGAAAGACAAGGCTGTGAAACAGACGGTTGTCTAACAACGCCGATGATTAAACTTTTGAAAATCATCATCGCGAGACTTCTGGACTGCTCTATTGAACAACATCTGAAGAGTCAATGTCTGGGGTGTGAAGTTGACCATCCAAGCCAGCTTAGACACAGTTGTTTAAACGAGACGGACGCACACTATTTCACATATCACTTTGACAATTTCGTTGCAAGAGTGAAGAAACCCTGGTTAAGTCCTCTGCTTGTCAAAGCCATGGAGCTGTTTGTGGCTAAACCCGAACCTATGAGGATCCTGGGGTCTGTTGATACGATTATTGCAGAAATTCGCGAGTAAACAAACATTCGTGACAAACTTCGTAAAATCCTACAAACGGACCTTGACCAGGCCAGCGAGAAGGCCTTTTGGGCGGTCGATACAGACTTCAGGGAAATCGAGGGCGCCATGAAGGAAGACCTGTGGCCCATATGTTCTGAAGGCGAAACATTGCCACATACACAATTGTAATGTAAAATGAAATCTGTGTTTTTTATAAAAAAGAAATAATAAATACTGTGTTTTTTTTATATTGTGCTTCATTACTTCTATAACCGTAAGGATGGATGTTGATAAGCACCTGAAAGATGTGTATTATTCTCCAGAAAACCCTGGGTCTTACGGCGGCAAAAAGCGCCTACAGCGGGGTGTTTGTGATACAAAAGATTTGAGAGTCTCAGACAAGAAAGTTGCTGCTTGGTTATCTGGTGAAGATGCGTACACCTTACACAAACCCATCAGAGTCAATTTCAAGAGAAACAGGGTTTTTGTGAGTAACATTGATTCACAATGGCAGGTCGATTTAGTTGACATGTCAAATGTCTCTGAACATAATGATAATATGAAGTTTATGCTAACATGTATAGATATATTGTCAAAACATGCATGGGTGTGTGTTCTTAAAAACAAAACAGCTGTCGAAGTGCACAGGGCTTTTCAAAGCATTCTCGCAAAAGGTCGAAAACCTAAAAAAATACAAACAGATAAAGGTAAAGAGTTTTTCAATAAAATGTTCCAAAGTCTGATGAAACGCAACAAAATAATACACTTTGCCACAGATAACGAAGATGTTAAAGCATCTGTGGTTGAACGTTTCAATAGAACATTGAAAACGAGAATGTGGCGTTATTTTACAGCCCACAATACAAGACGCTATATAGATGTTGTGCAGGCCTTGGTGCTGGGGTACAATAATAGCTATCACAGCGCTATTAAAATGAAACCCCTTGAAGTAAACAAAGATAATGTTTTTAAAGTTTTTAAAAACATGTATGGTCTCTTTCCAAAAAAATCTAAAAAGCCAAAGTTTAAGTTTGAGGAGGGTGACACCGTCAGGGTCTCCAAAGTACATGGAAAGTTTGCAAAAGGATATGAACAAACATATACAGATGAATATTTCACGGTTGTTGAAAGGGTTCACAGAAGACCGCCTGTATACAGATTGAAGGATTATGATGGTACGAACATTGACGGGGTGTTTTATGAGGCTGAATTACAAAAAGTTATAGTTGGGAAAGACAAAACTTATAAGGTCGAAAAAATTGTTGCTGAGAAAACACACAATAGACGCAAGTTTGTTTTAGTAAAATGGGTGGGGTGGCCCGAAAAATTTAACAGCTGGATACCCGAAAGTCGTGTTGTCGATCTCTAAAAGAGTTGAAAAGTTTACAGACCCGACCAAATCATCAGGGGACACCATGGAAGACGACGGTTTTTATGTCACTCTCCCGAGCAATGCGTGTCTAGATATTTATCCGGGGAATAAAATTTCAAGCTACACAACAAAGTTTGCACGAGCCCTCGAATTACGAGGACAATGGGAGGTTGCTTTGGCGGAGATTCAATACCCCTATACTTGGTGCATGCTAAATACTGACGAAAACTATTTTATCGTGCGCGACGCGAAAAAAGCCACAGACTATGTTGTCACAACAAGCTGGGGTTATTACAAGAGCCTGAAGGCGCTTGTGGATGAGATTAACAGAAGTTTAAAGATGAAAAAATGGGCTATTGAGTTGGGCTACACCGTAATGAAAAACAGAGTTTATATTAGCGCAGACGAAAATCTAGCCCTATCGGCTAACGGAAAGCTCGCCAGAATGCTGGGGTTGGAGTCAGATGTTGCATTATCGGTTGCAAAGCCTGTGGCGCCCCACCCCGCGGATATTCGGGCGGGGTTCTACACAATGTATGTATACACAGACATTATTGACTACCAGAGAGTCGGTGATAGTTTTGTGCCACTGCTACGATGTGTACATATAACAGGATCTAGCAACGATGTAATCACAATATCTTACGAGAAGCCACACTACGTACATGTCAGCAAGAAGCACATTGACGATATAACAATTGAGCTGAAATCAGATCAGAACGAGAACATAGCCTTTACTTACGGCAAAGCCAACATAAAACTACACTTTAGGCCTGTGAAATATCGGTATCACGAATAAAAATGGCGAGGACACCCCTCTACGTAGATCCAAATAGGTATATAGCCTATTATACGGAACAGGCTGGTAATGGACTGCCGGGGTATAAGGGTGCTAGTGTTATGTATGGTAGTGGACTTGGAGGACTATTTCGCGGTTTATTCCGAATGGCCTTGCCCCTACTAAAGAAAGGTTTCCACATAGCCAAGCCACATTTGAAAGCAGCAGCCAAGAACATAGCCAAAGATGTGGTGAACAAAGCTGTGATGAGTCGTTTGAACACCGGTGACCAGGACGGTTCGGGGCTTATGGTTATGACAAGACGGGCACGTAAGAGGCCCCCAGGGGGGCGTGTCACGAGCAGGTCTAAAGCTAAAAAGCGTCGCACAGTGAGCAGTCGAGCCACAGTGACGAAAAGCACGCGGAGGGTGAAAAAGCGCACCAAGAAGGTTAAGAGAAAAAGTAGATACATTTTTTAAAAATGGCCTTCATACACAACATGTCAGAGGAATGTATGAAGTCAGAACTGGACCTTTTCGCAGTACCGTATACGCAAACAAGCATTGATAAGAACATCTATGTTGAAGTATCCCCCCTGTCAGCCCTTTCGGACACGGGCCCCCTAGAGTTCTATATAGCCGGCAATGGTGAAGATTACCTTGACTTAAACAACACTCTATTATACCTACAGTGTAAGATAACCCGTGCAGATGGTACCAATATCACCAACGCAGACACGGTTGGGATTATTAATTACCCCATAGCGACCATTTTTTCACAGGTGGATGTTTCGTTGGGTGACAGGCTGGTGAGCCAGTCTAGCAACACATACCCCTACAGAGCAATTATGGAATGTCTACTTAATTATTCTGAAGCCACATTGGCTAATCAATTTACGAGTGGCTTATTCTATAAGGATACCGGTGGCCATATGGATGAAACAGACCCGGCGGGGGACAATAACGGTTTGAAAAGCAGAGCCATATATACCGCGGGGAGCAACACTTTTGAATTGCTCGGACCCATCCACGCAGACATGTTTTTTCAGGAGAGACTACTTATAAACGGTGTCGATATTAAAATCAAGATGGTGCGTTGTAAGGATGCTTTCTGTCTAATGACCGCTGATGCACAACAACACCCGTACAAGCTTAAAATAGTCTCGGCAACAATGTTTGTTAAAAAAATCGGGGTATCACCACCTGTTAAACTAGGCCATGCACAGGCCCTACTAACAGCGAATGTTAAATATCCTATTGACCGTGTTAGCCTTAAAACTTTCAGCATGGCGGCTGGTCTTAGAGTTTGCAATCAAGAAAATTTGTTTTTGGGGCAATTACCGAAATCGGTCATCATAGGTTTAGTAGATAACGATGCTTTTACAGGAGTTTACAACAAGAACCCTTTCAATTTCAAACATTATGACGCCGAACATATATCAATCAATATGGATGGTCTTCAGATTCCGGCAAAGGCTTTTACCCCAGATTACACAACCGGCTCGGCGGTTCGTGAATTTTATGGTTTAGCACTTGCAACGGGGCGACATCTGAAAGATTCACCATTGTGTATAGATCGTCAAGAATACATAAAAGGCTACACACTTTATGCATTCAATCTGACCCCCGATGAAGGATGCAGCCAACATTTGTCCCTGATCAAAACGGGCAATATTCGTCTGGAGATGAGATTCAGAGTCCCGCTACCCAGAACCGTTAATTTGATTGTTTACGCATGCTTCGACAATATTATTGAAGTGAACCAGAGGAGGAACGTTTTGTATGATTATTATTAAACATGAACACCCGAGAACTAGATGCTATTTTGTGCAACAACCCATACACCACAAATTACTTTTATGGAACGGTGGCCTGCGATGAGCTACCGGCTGATAAACTAGATAATTTACCCGCCATGTACATTGTGAATACGCACCCTCGAAATAAGCCTGGGGAACACTGGTTGGCTTTGTATGTGTGTGCGGATAAGACGGGCGAATTTTTCGACTCCTACGGCAACCCACCTGACTACATTTACTTCCCGGATAGCATCAACACTTTTCTGCAAAAGAACTGCACAAGGATTACTTACAACACAGTACAGATGCAAGACCCGCTCAGCGCAAAGTGTGGCCAGCATTGTATATTTTATCTACACAACAGGGCCAAAGGGGTTCCGTTTAGCAACATTATAGACCTATACTCTGATAATTTGAAAAAGAACGATGCTATGGTGTCAAGATATGTTGACAAAATATATTTGAATAAATGCCTTAAAAACATGTTAAACTGTGTACAGACGGTTGGCTGTGGTGAAATGTTTAATATCTGTCACGGTTGTTGAAAATAAAAAATAAAAATAAACAAGCGTGTTTCGTCTGGTTTTTACTTTATGTATTTTATTGTAAAATAAAATCACGTTAAACATGACATTTGACATTTTCAGCATTAGGAATACACACACACACACACACACACACATTCTGCTTCAGAAATCTAACCACGCTGAGTGATCTAAAACCGGCCTATTACCATGCTCTGGCGTAAATACGCCCGCACTTGGTGTTTTTTTTTTTTTTTGTGCCGATTTATCATGTCGCGAACATTTTGATTAGGTATAACAGAAAGAGGCATGTTAAGCAGGGCCATAGCCTCTATAAATTCACCCCAACCCCTGGGTCTTCTATTCTCAGAAATCTTTTGAGGTGCTGTTATGTTCTTTATTAGATCCAACATATGTGAGCCACTTACGGCGTTGCCTTTAAGCACAAACTCCCCATCAGCGTTCCACGTTACCACATCTCCTGATTTTGAAATTTTATCCAACACGTACGTGGCATTTTCCCGGCTTCTAGGTGGTACACTTTGTAAGACATCATCAAATCGGGAGGTCTCAGGTCTTACAGTATCGTGAGTCTCGACTGGCAAGGATAGGGTCAATTGTTGTGTTTCCGCAGCACCTTGTTTAACCAGCGCCATAAAACGTTGCAGAGCAATCGTATACAGTTTTGCCTTCTCGTGTGGTACAACATCATTCCTCGACAAGATGTTACGTATGGTTTGATCCAAATCATTTTCAACAGTTTGTCGGATGGGTTCCGGTGTAAAAGCAAGATTCTTTAATTTGTCCATCTGACTTTGAGGTACCAGAAACATCTTTTGTGCATGCTCCATATTTTTAGCCGCCACCGCGACCAGCTATCAAACTGGTTAGAAAAGGTATCGCAACACTCAGTAGAGGCAGAAGGAAGCCACCCCTTTGATTTATAACTTTAAATTTTTTTTTAATTGATGTTTTCTTGTTAGCCAACAGTTTAATACCAGCCTTTTGTTTTCTTATTTTTTTCAATTGTGTGCTCGTTAGGGGAATATTACCACGCAAAACATTGAGAGCTAGTTCACAAATTGTGTTTATGAGTTCATCAGAAGCAGACTGTAATATACCCCGTCTTTGCCGGGCATCACCTTCAAATAGAGCTTTTAGAAGACTCCAGTTCCGTTTAATACGTGTCGACATATTACTTTTTCTTTAGCACGTAAGCAACCGGCCACTCTGGAGTGTACAAACCAGTTCTGATGCGGTATTCCTCAGGCGTCTGTGCTTTTAAATCCACCAACAGGTATCCATAAGGTTTTCTGGTAGCATCATCAAAACATTCTAGGAAAAACTTTGAATTTCTGGGGTACATTTGTCGGGCCAAAACATTAACTTGCATTTTATCTCTGGGATTTTTGAACAGAACAATATAGTTTGCATTAAGATTTATTGTGCGGCTGTTTCGACCCTGGAAGAAAAGATTCTGCACAAGATATATGATGCTTAGGTTTCTATGGTGTGTATATTTGGTAAAAGCTCTCTCAATTTCAGAGCTCTGACTGGCGGCTTGCATAAGATCATCAACAATGACCATATTGGTTTTGTGCAAAGGTAGCAAAACTTCATCGGTCAAAGATTCAGGAAGCCCTTCTACAAATTGTACATTCTTTATTTTATGAAGCACCTCATCATACATTGGTTGCCAGCAGGAATAAAACCATACAATGTTCTGCGGTACTTGTGACAAAACATGTTGTGCATTATCGAGCAGTGTTTTCACAAAAACACTTTTACCACTGCTTGAGGGGCCGGAGATTATGCATGAAAAAGGATGCTGAAGACGATTGTCAAATCCTTCACACCCAGGCACTTGTTTAGAATCCATATGGTAAGGTTTTGAAATCCGGGAGCAGTACTCGTTTGTTGTAAACCACTCTGAATATTTTGGAAACTGTTCGTGTGTTGAGAGAGAAACCTCTCTTATCCCTAACAATTTGCTTTGTGCTGGTCATAATTTCACGGGCTGTTGCCTCGGGATTCTGTACATAGTGTTGTACCAAGGCTGTGAGTGATGAAAGATTGACAACCTGTGTGTTAGTATTGTGCAGGGTTATACCTTTCACTTTCATGCAGGTTTTACCGAGCAGTGTTTTATAGCCGTATGTCTTGGGTCCTCCTGAAACAAATTCAACAATGTGGTCACCAGGGTCTAGCTCGCTAGTCAATTCACCCAAAAAATCGCCGAGAGAAGGCATCCAGTCGCCTGGCCGGCTCACAAAGATTACAGAATCTGTGTCGTGGTACAGAACTCTGTCGGGCATTTTATCCATGAGCTCATAAAGCTCGAGCCGGGCATAAGCGGTGGTGAAGGCCGCGATGAACACATTGCTGTATCTGGGTGGTTTTGGGAAACCCTTTGCAAGTCTTCACTGGACCAGGGCTACTGTCTCGGTAAGAAATGAAAAGTGTGAGATGTCATACTCATCCGAAAACATGAATTGCAGAAACTGCTCGGGATCACGGATCAAGGTTGTGTTTGACTGATTGCTTCTCTGGCCAAATTTGCCCCAAAGACTATTTAAAAACAGTTTAGAAATTTGTCTTTTGGCTTTGTTTACACAGATATTGTTTGGGTCCAATCGGACGCCCTCCTTCTCCCAGTAACTCTGCACATATGTCACCTTGTCAGAATCATCAGAAACCCAAGAGGGGTATCCTGACGCTTCTTGTTTACCCTTTAGGTGCGTCTTAATGTAGTCACTGAAAAGAGACTCGGAGCTATCTTGGAAGTGCCAGATTTCAAAAATTTTGTCAATGGTGTAACCTTTTTCAAGAGCTTTAAGCATTTCAACGGTACACCATACACCTGTTAGAGAGCGCATATCCGCAGAATGCTGACAACAACCTTGATGCTCGGATTCCGCACAGGTCCGGCAGAGTGGAAACATTAATTTACCAGAGACTCTGTATGGTAACACTGGTATTTTAAGGTTTCTTGGTGTGTTGACCCTGGCTTTGATCAGACCGAAATAGTTTTCGATCGGTTCAAAGTCACGGAAGATGATGATGGGGTGGTTTGTTGGGTAAACTTTAGTTTTGTTCACAAACGGGTATAGACTTGTGAAATCAAAATAGTGCATTTGCTCACCTTCTTGAACTTTGTAGTAAAGTTGCAAAGCATTCGTTCGACCACCAAACAGAGCAGCCCGAGGCTCCATACGCTCGGGATAGTCCTGATGTCTCAGGAATTCCTGAACATCGGGGTTCTCACGTTTAAGACTTACCCATTCATGCTCCCACATCACGACAACATTCAGGTTGTATACGCGGCGTAAAGTGTCAATTTTTTCCTGAAATTTGTGGTAGATTGAGCCAAAATCTGTTTTTGTGATAGGGCTAATCGTGTTTGGCTGAAAGCAATTTCTGCATCCGTGGTATAGGCAACCAGCGTATTCAAAAGCCGTACGTACACCGTCCGACTCTGAATACCCGTCTAGATGGTAGTTACCCATCTTAACCTCACCATGGTTCAAGGCATGTTGAATGAAAAACTTTTCCTTGTGGCTCACATATTCTAACCATTGGATTGATGCGGTGGAAAAGGCTTTCTGCTGTCGGACATAATTACCGGGCGCTGTGACTGCAATGGTGTTTTTGGGTAAAAAGTTTGTGCAGAATTGCTTCATACACACAGAGGCTATTGTAATGCATTGGAACGGGTCTAAACCCGTGCTCCCAAGCACCTCTGTCCTAAAACGTAAACAGGCCTCCCGCAAAATAACAACATCGTTCTGGCAGTACTCTGACATTTCTTTACGAAAGTCAAACACACCCCCAGACACGTTATCATACCAGGCATTAAATGCAACCCTATCCTTCTCCATCATTGTGTCAACGCCATAGTACAAGGGTGGCGGGTACGTGCCGATGTAATTCTGGTTCTCAATTTTATTCCAGAAATGGGGAAAATGCCCCTTTTTCACATTGTCAAAACCTAGCGCGTTGGGCATGTCACTAAGCTTCATAGTCAGGAAACAGAGTGAATCAACATACCTCTGCCCAAAAGCATCGTCTGTAACACACAGGAGTTTGCTACCTTGTGCTATGATGCTTGGTGTCACACCCTGCTTAACCAAATACTACATCAGCAGGTACCCGTCATAACCCTTCGAATTATGTGCAATGAATGTATACCCCTTGTACTTTGGTGTTCGGTATCGCTTAAAAAAAGCCTTTACACAATCATCACCAGCAGCCGTCCAACGCTTACCATTAAAATCAATGCAACATATGAAATTTGCAATGTGTTCACCATGGTCCTGCCGACACTCAAAATCATAAAACACATAACGTACGCTTGGGTTCTCAGTTTTCACAGGCTGTATGTAGCACACATGTTCAACATCCGGGGTCAATAAAGCCTTGCAGGCGGTGCATGTCTTTAGACCACATGTGTGTGGTTTAGGCGGACTACCGACATCATATGTGCGTGCACATTTGCTGCAGAACTTGTATGTGTCACAGATACTGAGCATCTTGCCGCTCGACTTCTGTTGTTTCAAAACTTTATGTTCTGCATGGCAAAAGCTTGATCGACAGATACGCATACAGTCGTTACACCGTATCGTTGCAGACCGATGCTTAAAACAATCTGCGTGTACACAGACGTTGCAAGTATGTTTGCATTTGTGGTTATGTTTCGATGTGTATGGTGTGTAGCAAAAGTTGCAAACATATTGGCTACCTAAGAAACCTTTCAACGATTTGATGCCATAATAGTGCATGCCATCGAGGTATAGGAACAGTGTTTTTTCATGTATAGCCTCGGATGTTTGAAACTTTATTAAGACCCCGTTATTTGCACTGTGTGACAACACGACAATCTTGATGTTTAAAAACTTTTCAAACATCGAAATGTCTGAAAAACAAACCTTGTGTTGAACACCCAAGCCTACGGAACGTTGCAATTGCTCAGCCTCTCTTTCAGCGTCACATGTGTTTAATGCCGGATGTAAAAGGTGCGTCAAACACATTGCAAAGCATAGGTTGTTACCGCGGTTGTAGCTAACAATTAGGTGTTTTAGTTTTTTGCGAATGATTTCGCTCTTGAGACATGACGATAATTTCCGCCGGTCCCCCACACCACCATTAGGGTTCTGAATAATGTGAGCCACAAGCATCAGCGTTTCATCAGCCAGAATCTCAAAATTGCTCTGTATCAACTTTTCAACCATGTCCAAAAAAATATCCAATTCAACGTTGTCGCCGTTTAGTTGTACGGTTACGCCCTCAGACAACGAATCACCCCTTAATTCTAGTTGTACAACATCATTGGGGCGCGACAACTCGCGAACTTTAACCAGTATCTGTTCTAAAGTGTTTAAGACATACACATAAAACTCTGCGTAGTTGTCAATGTCGTACAGTGCTGCAAAGTTAAAGCGGTGCCGAATTTCTGTACTGTTGAATTTGGGCCTGCGTATCACCTGAATATCTGTGTCATCAACCGCACCACCATCTTGGTTGACTTCTGGAAGTCCATGCACGTTATCATCTACAGGGCTTTGGGGGCTCTCTAACACAGTAATGCCATGCGCGTTATTTTCTGTGTTTGGGTTAATCTCCGTTTCAGCACGTGCGCGTTCACGGTTTACCGCGGCCAGCGCATTTAACAGCCCGGTAAAAAAACAATCATGCACTACAGTTTCAATACTTGTTTCATGCGTGTCAATAGAGCCTTGATTAACATCCTCAACAAGTGCTAAGAGATGTGGGTTAACATTTTCAGGCATTAACTCTAAACGGTTAGTGTTTTCAGCATCATCCACAGCAGGTCTTTTGCAGCTCGACCCCTCGGAACAAGAAGCAGTACGTTGTCTTTTCAGTGCCATATTTATTGCAAATGTCGGTTTACAAGTGATTGGAAACGATTGTAGAGTTCTGCGCGCTCTCTATCATTTGCAACAATTCTATTGACAATATAAAGGAGTTGATCGTTTACACTCGCCGGGTGGCCCCTTTGGTCCACGGTTTGTGTGGCTTCTGTCCCCCTTGCTTGTCCCGGCTCTTGCACAGTAGCTTGCTCGGCTGCACCACGATTGCTCGGTCGCCTTTCTTGACCGTTTGTTGGGGTTTCTGGTTCGGGTATCGACACCAGCTCCTCATCCGTTACTTCGTCGTCTGTAAGAAAAAATTAAAAATACTTGACATTTAGTTTAAAACACACTAAAATTTAAAGAAAAAAGAAAAAATTTAAAAAATAATTAATTACATTAAAAATACTAAATTAAAAATACTTTAATAATCAATTTAAAGCAGACATACACACACAATAAAAAATTTAAAAAAATAAAAAATTTAAAAAAATAATTAATTATACTTTAAAATTCTAAATTAAAAAGACTAATATTCATATTTGATTTAAAGCAAACAAACAGTTATTTAAAAAACATTATACAAGCGCACACACACACAAGCACATGCAAAACCACGCACAAACACACACACACACACACACACACAAACGCACACACACGAGCACACATACGCGCTCGTGCACAAACACACACACGCGCACTTACACACCCCCGCACATGTTTTCAAGACTTGTACAACTCACAGCCAGACGTTTCCCACGTCGAACTTTCAGGTCTGCTGCTTGACTCCTCTGTACACGCTTCTAGAGGTGTTTCTGGGGCTTTTTAAAAATAAAATGTGTTAGAATCAGCCAAAACGATAACTACAAATGCTAAATATCCCTAAAACAGAAAAGTTTAAACGTTTCCTACTTTGGATATTCGTGTATCGTGGGTCCTCCAACGAAGCCAGAACCTGAGCCTCGATGCTGATTGTCGGCCTTGTAACCAACGTGTCTAAAACAATTAAACATTAAACAATCATATATAAAACAGCTTTAAAAGGATCATTTAAACAACCGTAAAAATAATATATATATTTAAAAACAGGCTTTTTAATGGCTCCGTCTTTGTGAAATAAAAACCTTAAAATAAACCCAAACGATGTTCAACAGTCCAAAAACTTTGTTTCACTCTGGATATATATATATATATAAAAATATATACGCGATTTGCGAATCTGTATATAAGCCTTTGTCGAACTAACGTAGAGTGTCACGAACAGCCATTTTGTTTGCCATGTGCCGAGACCACATGTAACGTAGAGTGCGACGAACAGCCATTTTGTTTGCCATGTGCCGAGCCCACATGTCCAACACCTTTAAACAAGCGGCCATGTTTAGAGAACACGTGTCTAATACATTGCAACAGTCGCCAATAAATATATACATATATATATATATATACACACACACACACACACACACACACACACCGTCTCTTTCAAAGTAAATTTTAAGCAAATGTATAATACAAATTACAAACACCAAGTTCTATAGAACGGCTTAATTAGTTTTCATTGGGGTAACAAACATCCAGGCCTACAAACTGTTCGGCCGTATATCCAATATATCAACGTAGTCTAACACAGGGGTTTTCAAAGTGGGGGCCGCGGCCCAACGGGGGGCCGCCAGGGGGCGCCAGGGGGGCCAATTGGAAGGGAGAGGAAAATGGAAAATGCAAAAAAAAATAAAAAATAAAAAATAATATTTTTCAAAAAATACATTTCAATTCATAAGATTACTGTGCCGGTTTAAAATAAGATATACATTGTTATAAATCCTTTCATATCGATATATATTAGGTCTTTGCCATGCCCTTCTTTCAATCGCAGCCAATAACTAACCGTCTGCCTGTCAGTCAAAGCGTTACGTTGAGCTGCTAACGGCCCGATTATGGAATCAAAATAGGGTCAAAAGTATTGTGTTGTGTATTAAGAAGCTGTATGTTTGATTTTTTAATATTTGCCAGTGTAATTTAAAAGTTTCTTTTTAAAGCCATTTCGCAATAGGGGGGCCCCAGCCAGAGGCTACGGCTATTTGGGGGTCCTTGGCATGGAAAAGTTTGGGAACCCCTGGTCTAACACATTTACATCAACAAAAGCCAGATCTGTTTACTGTCGTTGTCTTTGTGAAATAAAAACCTTAAAATAGACCCTAACGATGTTGAACAATCCAAAAACCGTTTTTTACATCGGTCTTTAAAAGTTTCAGAACCGGCCTTGCGTCGAGGGCTGTCGTATATGCTTTTTGTTGGCGTTGTGTCGAGACAACGTGTCTAACATTTAAACATTCGACATTAAATATATATATATACACGCACACATACACACACACACACACACACGCAACCTCTTTTAAAAGTACATTTTAATCAAATGTATAAGACAACTCACCAGCACCAATTTCTACAACGCTGTGTAATTCGTTTTCCAGAGGTAGCATATGTATCAATTCATCCAGGCCGGCTAGATGTTCCGATCCTAAATCGATAACGTCTGCTGTTTCAGCAAAAATTGTGGCGTAGTCTAAAATACATTAACAAAAGCCATGTTAAGAAATAGAACAATCCGCATGCTTAATTAACAACTTGTAAATCTCATACTTGTACGATAATGAAATATAGGAAACACGTACCTTGCATTGAAAAGTACCCCTCCGACATTTCTTCTTCGTTGCGTCTTGGTACCTGTGGCTTCTTCAAATATCTTCGTATGTGTTCGCAGGGTCACGAAAGTTCATAGGTGTCTGTTTTTATAAGGGTTTTTGGTCGGAGCCTTCATCTTTGATTGGTTGTATCATGTTTTACAATTACGCCCCCCCCCCACCACCCCACACCCCCCACGCCGCATATGTTTGACCACATGTTCTACGTAAACCCCAAACATTTAGATACACTTTTAAAAGTAAATATTCTTACACGTTATATGCTACATATAATAACGCTACTGTTTAAACTGCATAAGCTTTTACAAACCATTCGATACCAAACAGACCTATTACAACCTGCAGAAAAAACGAATTATAAAAAGTTGTGCTGTGAAATTCGTTTTAATAGGCCTTGTACGTTTGGCGACTTTGTTTTGGGAAAAAAATCCCCAAAAGATCTTTATATGTTTTTTGTTTTTTTTTGTTTTGTTTTCTGGCCGTTTGTTTCTAGTTTATATATTTAAAAACCCTGTATTTAATCACCCCTTAACAAAGTTGTTTGTTTGAAACCAACAACCCCCCCATCGCCCCCCATCTCCACCCATCTCACCCATCCCCACCCCCCATCTCCCCCATCCCCCGTCCCCCATCAATCACCCCAACCCACACACCCCCCTCCACACCTCTATCATGTCTTGCAAGACTTTGTCATTTACCGTTTCGCGCCAAAACCTCTTTGGACCAACCCTCCGACACCGTCACGACCATTGGTTCGCGCAAACGTCCATCAAAAACTCCTACGTAAACTTGCGTCAAACTCCACGTGACAAGACGTTGGTACGTCATTTTGGCTTTTTGATACACCCCCGTGTTCGCTCTCTGAACAATTTTAGTCCTGCATGGTAGCCACTAGCGGCCGACGTTCTGTGAAGTTAGCGCTCTATCTTCTAGCGTATCCCACGGACCTCCGCAACGACAGAAAACTTTCCAAGTTATTATTTTCGTTTTTCGTTTTAATTCTTTAAAACGTAACATATTCTTTTATTTAAATTATTTTCTTCATAGTCTTTCATGCGAACCATTCTAGGCTTTTAAGCGCGCTATCTCGCCTTTTGAGCCTATCTTTTGTCTATTTTTGTACAATATTGTGCTTTCACGGACTCTGGAAATGTTTATAAGTTTTTTGCCTACAGGGTCTCTGCTCGCGAACGCCTTTCACCCCGGAGTTTATTTTTCTTCCTTCATGGCATCTAACAAGTCTTTACAATGATTCTGTTTACTGTATTTTCATTATAGCCGTTATAGCGATTTTTCACGTTTTAACAGCCTGCTTGAATTATTCTTTTTAACAAGCGGCTGCTGCCGCTAGCACAAACGGCTTTTTAAAAATAAAACGTAATTGCCGCTGCTACTACTTCTACAACTAACAACATATACATTTATACAACCATACTTTTTCACGATGTTTTTCAAATAAAACAAATGTACCGCACATTACATTGCCAATATGTTTCCCCTAAGCACTCTGTCCCCAACCCTAAAAACAATTCGTCACAAAACCACAACGCTTACAACAATTCCCAATAAAATGACATCGCCAAACCCTTGAAACGAAAAACCCACAAACCCCCGCCCCGAATGATGATGCATCATCATAATCATAAAAATGAAAAAATCATAAATAAAAAAATAATTTATGCATAATCTTATTTTTTCACAAACTCATCAATATTCATAAAATTGACCTTTTGAACCCATCAATCACTTTTGACAGATACCGAATCGTATTATACTACTGTCATTCTATTGTATTCTATTGTCTTAGAGGAGATATAGCCTTGACTTCTCAAAAAAATAAAAATACAAAATAAAAATACTCCCAAATGTAACTGTGACTTAACTACATCAACTCTGAAGATTCAAGCAAGATTATTACGATAAATAAATAATTAAAACATGTTTTTTTTTTTATCATTCAAGTCATGATATGAGTTTCCCAGATCAGTAAACTTTACTCTAATATGAAATAGTTTTTGCTGAAGCTTTACATATCGTGATGTCGTCCCGGTTTACTGAGGAATAATGACAGTCAATTATGAATGTTTGGCCTTCTCTACAGACCAGTTTGATGTTATAGAGTTTAATGTTGTTACTATCTGATTTTTTGTGGCATATTCTGAGTAAGTAAATCAATTCAAATACCCTTGTTGGATACAGCATATTGTTTGCTGTAAGTTCTAGTAGTTCAATACATTATTGTATAGATGTGTACTTCTCTGTTTCATCCTTTCCAAATAGTTTATATATAACTCTGATGAACAACCTGATATGCCTTATTTAGCCAACTCCTGGCGATTAAACCAGTCGTTTCCCCTGTTTTAATTTCCTCCACATTTAGAATGTCCATAATTGTAGTCCTGTCACGTTATTGGAATTATCTCCATCTGTCTGGCTGGGCAAACACTAGTTCTCATGCTAGTTTGTCCAATCAAGCAGCAAGCTGGGTTAAATAGCTATGCTCAGTAGCACAACTTTGTGAAGTTGACATGTGGGAGACAAAATTAGTTTAGGCAAGAATATGGATTGGGGTTTAATTAGATATACACATAAATCCGGAATCCATAGAGCCAAGCAGATAAACATATGCCTACAGATATAAACTAGCACACATCTGGATTGTGTTAAAGCAGTTAATGTGTGCATAGATTGGAATGGATGGTTCCTTAATGTTTCACTGCCTTTAAATGTTTTCAATACACAAAACTGTTTGCACCCTTTTCATAATCCAGGAATGTCATAGAAATGCCGGAGAAAAACATCATGTTCTGTGTGGCCAAAAGTGTTTTCAAAGCCACTTCATTCTGACTGCTTTTAAACTCCACTGCCTCCTAATTGTGTGCTATACCATGCTGGCTTAATTTCAGAAAAAAATAACATAAAATCAATACTCACCTCTCAGCAGTTTAGTGGAGTGCATTGCTGAGCATTCAATGTTCTCTCAAACAGGCAAAAAAATAAAACTTTAATGATAATAATAATAATACTTCCGCAATTGTTAGCCTCTGTAACACATTAATAAAACCAGACAATACCAAAGCTCTCTACTAGGGGTGTGAATTCTAAATGTTTAATCGCTAAGTGTTTCAAAAAAATGCAAGATGTTTAGGATCTCTAAGCGATTAAACACACTTTTTTTAATGCGCCAACGTTATTAAAGCAATGTATAACTTTTTTATGTCTTATTCTCACTGTGATTGTTGTAGGCTTATGTTTAAAAGTATTAATGCTGATCTGGTGTCAGTTTTGACTATTGAGTTAGGTTGTGATATTGACATGAGAAATATGTTCCTTGATCAGCTCTCAAGTGATAACGTGACGAAAATCAAACTGGCAATCTTCGAAACGCTTCACAAAGAACGGAAAAGAATGTGCCATTTGGTCTCAAATTTCAGAAAATAAAGTCAAATTAAACTTTCTGTAGCTGTTTAGTGATTTTATTTTTACTTTCTGCCTACCCCACTGACCTGCCATGTCGTGTCAGCTTAGTTGGTAGTCTTCAAAAAAGGCACAGCACAAAAAAGCCAAAAAAAACGAAGTTTAACTGCACATAATAGACCTCAGTACAGTTATTCTTTTATAGGGTTCATCCAAGTCCATCGCACCCTGTTTTACCCCATGCTTCAATACTAATTTCTGATATGTACATACAGTATATTGGCCTGCACATTTCATTTGAAAATTAGGCAGAACTAAGTTGAGTAAACAGTACACAGTCAGTGAAACAGCTTTGTGGAAGAGTTTAAGAAGACATACTCTGCATTAAAAGTTGCATAAAGTACAGTTAAAGAGTATAAAGTTTGCTTACTCTGAAATGCATGCCAGTGTTTAAAAATAAGTTAAGAATGTCAGAAGTGTCTTTGAGAAGAAAACTGCCCAGCATGCAAAAAAGTGATTATAATTGTTTTTTTTTCCCTCACACTGCAGCAGCGATGGTGAAGTTAGAAAAGCGGTAGGGCGCATTAAAAATAAGGAGTGGATTCTACTATATATCCATTACTGAAGACCATTCAGATTGACCTGACACTTACAGAAGGGCTCAGGCGGCAAAATATTCAGTGTTAAATCAACTCAGAGAGAGTCAATTTGATGCCTTGGACTCAAATAAACACAGAAAACTTTACTGTATACAACATCTGTCTGATACAACATCAAGATTACTTGTTAACACTGAGATGAGGAATTTGTATCATAGTTTGAGAAAACTATTAAAATTTTGCTAAATAAATCAACAGATGACTGATTAATTGCATCCAAGGGTACTTATAGTAAACACATAAACTGCTTATAACGGATTTATGAAAGGTGTGATACAGTTTCTACAACCACAGAAATTTCTGAAGATGGGAATATACACAATAAAGGGATTAACTGATCTAGGAAACTACAGTCTAATTTTGTTATGCACCTCATACATAATTTTTAAGTTGATCAGAGTTAGACTAGATACAAGTGGAATCGCAGTACACAGTCAACAGAGGGAATATGCATTGCTGTCATCTTGCTAATTGGAGCTATGGATTTCCTGATTTATTCTGTTTTTGAAACGCACTATGCAATGTTGTTTGATCTACATTTCCTCTCCTTCCCGAACACCGTGTGACATTTTCATTGCGCTATGCAGTCAGCACAATAATAACACTTATAGGTAACTGCGCAAGCACACTTTTATTATGCAATATGTGTCAGGGACAGACATTTTGGGAAAGACTTATGCAAAAAACTTGCACTGCATGGTAATTATATGCTGCCTTTATTGCATCTCTCTACTTGAACAATCCACTTTCACAGTGAAATATTGCCACATTGTGATAGATATATTAGGGAGCCGACCACTAAATATGCACAGTGTATTGAACTTGTTATGATGTATGCAATTCCACTGCTTTAGAAAAATGTTAATAACTTTATGACAGTTAGTCAAAGGTGTACTTTGCAAGCTCTTAGAGAGCCGTGGACTCTCCCATCTGTGCGTATCCTCTGGTCATATGATTTACACACAATATTTTGTCCAGATCAATGTTAAGTTGGATAGCCCTGAAGCTTTGCACAACCCCCCGCCCTCCCCCGCCATAATACACAATGCACTGTTTGCATTAGCAGTGTCTTCATTTCCTGTCATTTGGAGAAAAACTAATATTGTATAATGGCACAATGTCATCTCCTCATTGTTAAACATCTTTATGATGACAGCATCTTTGGATTTGTTGTTATTTAGATTTAGTCTGGATTGAGGTGTGCAGTGCCAAATGAATACTTTTTTTGAATATTTCAGATTTAAATTTCAAATAAAATGTTATGTTTCACTTTATATAGGCTATACAAAGTACGTTTTGAATTTAGCATGGCTAAATATGGTTCAGGTTTGTGCTGGTTATAACCTAGTAATTTAGTATTGATATTTATTCCATAATCTGCCATGTTATCTGTCTGTAATAAAATAAATAGAAAAATAAAACAGTGCAAATAAGGAACCCTGTCACCTTTAAATGTGCTTGGCTATTTTCTCCAGTATGTTCTTGTTTACTGAGCAGTTTCTTTTAGCGTCCCACCATTTTGCAGAAGTTCAACTTGACTGCCCTAGAGGGGTCAAGGAATACTTCTCCATTGTTTCCTTCCAAATAGCTTCAATTGAGTTTTATTCTGGAGCACGCTTTAAAATTGGTTTGTGCATAATGTGTTTAGAAAACAAAAACAAGGCAGAAATACTTGCATAATTGAGACAGATTTAAAGCAAATTGCTATGGCAGTATCAGAATAAGGAGGCATGTAACTTCAGGTTGAAAGGTGTTGCATACTATAATTTACTCTTCATTTCTGATTGCAAAAGAAATTAAAATAGCATGCAATAGGGAATTATATATTGGAAATAATTTCTTCATGAATGCCTACCTATAACTGGTTCTAGGTGTGACATTGTCTGGCTCCAATGAGACTTGAAATGATACATGCTATTTTAGCAACAAGCTGCAATTAGATTTTATTTGCATATATATAAAAACAACCCACCAGAACCTCCACTACACTTTGATAAATACGTAAACAACGAAATAAACAACTGTTTTTTTTTGTTTCTTGTTTATTTATTTATTTATTTCTGTACTTATTTTTATGTGTGGCATAAAAATACACACGGTGGTGCAGTGGCTAGCGCTGTCGCCTCACAGCAAGAAGATACTGAGTTTGAATCCCGGCCAAGGTCCTTTCAGAGAGAGAGAGAGAGGGGGGGGGAGCGAGAGAGAGATTTACAATGGTTTCCAGTACAGTAATTCCAATTATTTCCAATTCTGTATATCCCTTGGGCTCACATTAGCAGAAGACCCTGCTGTGAGAGGCTAGCATTAACCTCTTGTGGTTGTGTCAGACGATGTCTTACGAGGATGTATCTGAGGTTTACTGGAACCCCCTTTGTTCTTCATGAAATTGAATAAATAGTTTGGTCAATGCCTCTTCGGTCAATGCTGTGCAATCCGCACGTGGACAAAGGAGCACTATACCTAATGTATGCACACTCTCCCAATGCACTCTCCCATAAACCAGAGACAATTTTACACTCTAAAGACAATACTGCACTGCAAGGGAGACCCCAGCCCACTGCAGTTTAAACCCACTTCTTTCCCACTGATTGAGACTCACACTTATATACTTATATAATAATAAATAATATAATAATGTGACAATTTGAACTAATGTTTTTGAATGAGTTATAAGAAATAATCAGCTTTTACAGGAAAAGATAAAGCAAACATTGGTTTGGTGTCAATTACAAAAACAAAGATGTGAGAACATAACTTCCTTCACATTCAAACTGATACCATGTGCAAATGTAGAGTTTTAACACAATGAGCCCGGTGAATGGACAACATGCCATTTTAACATGCATAGAGCTAGGATAAACTGAGCTTTCCGGATTTCTCATTTGTACCCTGTTCCAGTATGGAATAAACAGTGCCTTTTATGAGGCAATCGAAAACAAATCTAGCTACAGTATTGCAAATAAGTCCCTGCCTCGCTCCACAGAAACGGAGAATTGCTTCTATAAATACATGATTTCATTCATTCAAAGGAAATAGCTGTTTGAATCATGGCTTACCTGTCAAAAATGAAAGCATTCTAATCTTTAAACAAAACAAAACAAAAACAAAAAAAAATGCTATGGCTGATTTATCCATATATTGTCACTATTTTCGAAAAAGACACAAACGCAAATAAATGCATCCTGATTTATTTTTAGGGGTCATTTTGAAATTGTCACAGATCATTATTTTGTTTACCAGGGTTAGGGTTAGGGTTAGGGTTAGCATTCAGAATAATTATTTCCTACTTTTTCTGTGAAAAGAATCACAATATATACTTAATTAAGGCAAATATGTAGATATCTACAGTATTTGTGACAAACCTTATTGCAATAGGTACATTGACACATGCTACCAGTAGCATTGATGCTATGTCTTACATGGTTCTAATAGGGACCTTGATGACATCAGCAAATGGAACAATGAAAAGGCTCAATGATCCTCCATTGAACAGTACTCTAATCTCAAATGTCACGGGGGAAGAAGAGGTTAGCTTTTCACTGTTCATCATTTTTTTTTTTTTTTTGTTTCTGAACTCTGAAACAGTGCAGAGAAGAAAGAAAAGAAATTGTGGGTTAATCTTAAATCAGGATGAAATAGGTAGGCATCCTGAACAACACCACTATGTGCTTTATAGTATAAGCACATGTCGCGTGTCTAAACGAAATATTAAATTAAAATGTTTGATATTAAGGTTTCATTCAAATGATATCCTTTAGTTAACTGACGAATGGTCTATACATAGTCACTGATAATACTCCGGTCCATGCTAAGGTTCAAACAATTAGAAACCGTAATGTTCACTATAGCCATTCTCTCATCCACTGCATCTCTCAGCTATTCACTTACATATTTTTATATGTGGTGCTCTTTCACAGCCTATAAAAATATCAGGTCCTGCAAGGCTGAAACTGAATTGAGAATATGAAAACCAAAATACAGCGCACATTTTGGTCCAATTTATATAATTGAGGGAGTCTTTTTTAAGACTCAGGGATTTTGCAGCGACAAATTGCATTAAGGGGTTATCTTTCAAGCCCTTAGGGCAGTTTTCTGAAAAAAATTATTATTATTCGATTTTCTTTTTTTACTAGAAGTAGTACTTCAACATGTAGGAATTAGAGATTAAAATTGATTATATGGCATCTGAAAAAAAAGTCAATCCGTGCTTGAACCTCAGGGAAAGTGCTTAATTGGGCTGCCTGGTATGTCCAGACGACACTTTCACCGGGTGCTATTTTCTGTGAAACAGCCTTATTTTCCAGAAATAACCTTAGGTACCTTTCAGGATCAAGTACAATTTTAAACAGAGATGAAAGCTGCATAAAGAAATTCGACAACTCAATTCCCCTCTGCTGCTATGAAACATTTTTAAAGAGCCAGTCTTCTATTTGCATTATAATTTCAATCAATAAACATGTTGGAATTGTAACTTTGATTCAAATTACATGTCTCAGAAGGTATGCGATTTTGCGCAGCACGATTGCAAAATTCAGCTGCAGTTTGCATACTGTAAAGGAAGCAATGGAGTCTGGTGGAGGGCCAGGGTTTACCTCAATGAAAGACAGAGAGCCGATATCTCATTATCATGGTTCTGCTGATTACTTTCCCAGAGCCCCGCCCTGTACCGCCCTTTGCGCCTCATTTGAATGAATTTAAATATCACACGGGTAGTTTTAGGATGGTGAGGTGCTAATGTGAAAGCAGAATCAGTGTGAAAGGTTAAAGATGGCCGTGCCAATCACAGCAGCCTTTCAGCCTTCCTGGCTGGTTTTTTTATTATTTTATTTATTTTTGCACCGGTGTGATGTGGTAACGCGCATTTAAAGTCAACTCAAGCACCACCCCACCATCAAACTCCATCTCCAGTTTTACCACCCCCGTTGTGTTCTGTGGCTGTGCGATAAAGTGTGTTGCAGTAGCATTTCTTTTTTCAAAAGCAACCTCTGCAGTAGCCTTATCCTGAGCTGTGATAGGTGCGTTTGTGCTCATTGCTAATTGGTCATGTTTCACCTATTCTGTCCTGCCGTAGATTTATTTTTTTAATCGTGCGACACAAATCTATTTAGATTACAAATGATAAGATGGGCCATGTGGCACAGATGGCGTATTACAGGATTATAGCTCACCAGAAGTTATTTGAATGCTCATATATGAATAATGTAATAAGCACTTTGAGAGAGGAGTGGTTGGAGAAATACAGGGGGTCTGTTCAGCAGATGTGCATTAAGCATAATAATCATTGTGAAGAAATACATGTCAATATATAACAACACACACACACACACCTACACACGCACACACGCTAATGTACATGGACACTCACACACACAAGCCCACACACACACATGCTAATGTACATGGACACACACACACAAGCGCACGCACACACACAAACACACACACACACACAAGCACACGCGCACACACACACACACACAGACACACACACACACACACACACACACACACACACACACACACACGCACGCACACACACACACACACACACACACACACACACACACAGACACACGCACGCACGCACGCACACACACGCACACACACACACACACACACACACACACACACACACACACAGACACACGCACGCACGCACACACACACACACACGCACACAGTATAGTAGTTGTGAATGATCTTGATTAGGTTAATGTATTTACTGCCTCACCAGCAGGGTTGGTGGGGGGTTCGGTCCTTGGCTGAGTGAACAGCCGCATTTAACTTTATTAAATGTGTCCCTGCCCCCAGAGAGGGTCTAAATTAGATTGTCTGTGCTAATGCTCCATATTATACCCAAAGCCGTTCGGACAACATGGCGTTGTAGGTCATGTCATTCAGTCTACCATTGTGTTAAGGAAAAAAATGAAGGTAGTCATGGCTGGCAAAATATAAATACACACAGAAAAATGACCTTGCAGATGTCTCATGCTACGCTCACGCTCTGATAGGATCTGACACTCACTTATATGCTGATGCCTGATCTAACCGTTAGGTTTTATAGACTTTCAAGCAAAATGATAACGTGACAGAAACTGGAACTTTTTTTTTTCTTTTAAGTCAGCAAGACGTTTACTCAGAGAAATCCCAGAACTGCGCGAGACATCTGTCCCTCCTAAAAAAAATGAAAAAATGCGCGGGGTTGGCGCACTGCAGAGGAGCGAGGCTGCAGCTGCTTATTTAAGAAGGCTGAGGCGCAGGGTTTCAGTCTCGTCCCTCTGCAGTGTTTCAGGTCCTTTAGCCGGGCCCAAACAACGCCAGTGCAAAAACACCGTTTCCCATAAAATAAACAATCCCGTTATTCGACCCCGTGTACTGTGGGAGATCTGTGTAATTGCGCCTGTTTTGAATTTTAAAAGATTTAAGTGTAGGTGCCGTGGAATGGATGTATGAATTTACTGAAAATAAGGGACACAAGCAGACTTGTTTTCTCCACGTGAGTTATTTGCCATTTTACAATCCTCATTATGCATGTAATGTGATATTTTTGTCCTGTAAAATATGTGGAAACTCCAAACTGTGCAAAGCTAATGGCCCTGTCACACTATTGCGTGTCATACTAGTGTATGCCAGCGTATGAAAAATATCACTCATACGCTGATATACGCTGACATACACTAAGGATACGTTAGGCATAGGTTGTATACGTTTCAAGCACGGTCGCATACGGTGGCATACGGCGAGGCACAAAAAGTTTTTTAAGCATGCTTAAAAATTTTGTGCGTATTCGGACGTATGGTTTATACACTAAGCATACGCTAGGCATACGCTAGCCATACGCTGGCCATACGCTATTTTCAAGGGCTTTTTGTGCGTATGAAAATTATTTTATGAATTTACATACGCAACTCATACGTTTCTCTCATACGCAATAGTGTGACAGGGCCATCACAAGTAATCAATTAAGAATGTATTTATTTATTTACTTGTTTCAGTTTTTTTCCAAATCAGTAGCATTTCCTTTTGATTCTGTGTTTCCTGCTTTTCCAAATATTTAAATGTCAAATATTTAACAATGTAAATTCAGAAAGATGATACTTGAAAATAAAACCAAGCTACTGCAAATTAGCAGTAGAGCTAAAGGTTACCCCATGTCTTTATTTTGGGAAAGAAGCTAAATCAAACAAAGGAACCTCATCGAAAAGGTTTTGCACAGACCCTCACTGGGGAGCACTTGGATTAGCAGTGGCCTTGCCAGCCTTTCTTTATCAACAGGAAGCCATTGAGTGATTGTAGGGGTGCATTTTAGTCAAATGTATTGCGATTGTCTTATGGAGCCAGGCCTGTGCGCATTGATCCTTTTAGTAGACACTCTGATAGATGTCTAAAATGTAGGCCAGCGTTTCCTGTGAGGGTTTGCCGTTAACAAAAGTGACCCAAAGCTTTATTGAATCCCCTCCTCTCTTATCTCACCCCCCAATCAGAACGCATCGTAACCTATTCATTAGCACTCAGTGGGAAAGGCAGCGGGCAATGGATGACCCCCCTAGGGACAATACAGGATGCGTTTAAAGCTCTGTGGTTATTTTGAAGGACGTTTTTGGTGCTTTAGCATTGGTGAGATGGTGAAGTGAATCTGTATGTAACTATAAGACTCAGAGGAACGGGACAAGGAGGCAAGACCTCCATTAACTCATCCGCTCTTCCGTTTGGAGCTCTGACATTAAATATGAGCATAGCGCGGTGCAAAAGAGAGGTTAACTTTACACGGCTCTCTCTACGTTTAAGAATGCATCCAATCCGACAGGATATTCGAACCCAACACCCACATTCTGAGCGCAAATGGATGTGAGTTTATGCACTGCCCATTTTATGTCTATAAACGAACATAGGATATCCATAGGATAGTAAGCATGGGCGGAGATTAAGGGAATGCATATTTGGCCCTAGTATCACCCATAGAGGGAGGGTTTCTGTAGCTTGCCTAATCATGCAAGACCCAGCTTAGCATAAACGACTCCTTTGAATCAATGACCAACCTAGATGACAACTTTATATAAGTGCCCTTAATATGAATTCAGTGTTTATTTGGAGATTACATATTGCATGTGTATATACATTGGAATACTATGTCCATCATTCAATCATGTTAAAAGCAAATACTGAATAATATGAAAATAATGTATTACAGAAAAAATAATTTAAAAGCTGGACCTATACTTCTTTTATACTACCTTTTATATCTGAGAAAGCTAATGCTGTTTACCAAGCGTTGAATGGTGGCAGCTTTGCAATGCAAATTTGCTGTCTACCTCTGCAGCTTGCAACAATACTTTAAAAATGATATGTAAAAACATAAATACAAACAATGTGAATATTAATGAACTGAAACTTTCCACATCCTAAATAAGTGCTCAGCTCAGGGCTTTATGGAGAGCCGAAACGAAATAAATCTGGAACAAACTAGACACCACATATCCAGCAGGATAGCGCAGAGCTACCCAATTCAACATTGCGCACTACCCAGCCGGACATCGCACGAAACCCACTTGGCTAGCGTAGAGCCGGACATGGCAAGCAACCAAGATTGGACGGAAATTCACTAACCTCTCACACGTAATTTACGTTAAACGGAAGTTTGTCTGCGGGTCATTTGAATCAGAGCGATAATAACAAAACAATACTGAAAGCTTTTTTTTGTTTGTCATTTTCATTTGCCCACTGTTTTTCCAATGACAAGATACTTTGAAGAACTTTACTAATGCCTAGTTTAGGAAGATGGAAAACAGTCATTGAATATGAGCAGAGACTGATAAATAAAATAAGTGTATAATTAATCACATTCATAAAATTAAATAGTTAAGTTCAAAGCCCTGTTTCCAGCATTTTGTCAGGATTTCTTCCCAGGGAGCGGACCCAATAGCAGGACTCGGAGACAAACTCGATTAAAGCTCCGCAGAGCACTTTTATGCTCTGGATGAGGGGTAAATAGGATAACAAGAGGGAAGACCACGCCCAACCTGCACACACACGGAAGACAAACACGAAACATGAAAGAACAAACACAAAACGAAGGGAAAGAGGGAAAACACGGAGAACATAAGGGAAGGTGAACTGGTGGATGTAACACATTTAAAATATATATATATTTGAGTAGGACATATTTGAGTACAAATACAAGTAATACAACTGCAAAAAATGAGATATATCTTGCTAAACAAATGGGCAGCGCCGGGCATATGTGTTCTATAAGTTTGTACCTGAACTGTTCTTCACAGGGCTTAGCAACAAGAATGCCTTATAGAGTGCAAAATAGCTTCTAAAAAGGATAATTGTTTGGTAAAACTGACTACAAGGAGGAAAAATGATGTGTGCTAAAACCAAATTTGTCAGGGATGTTAATTTGTTGTTTTAATAAATGGTAGTATTTCCTCATAACCATAGATTTGATTTGAGTTTATTTATGAATTGTGCACAGACTCTCTAACTGCAGTTTATCCACTATTCAATGTTCATTTAATTGGTCAAAATCTATTGTGGTAATTGTCCTGTCATTGACATGCATCTATCTTTTGCCGACTGCCCGCCACTTTCTACCGGTGCGTTGAAGCAGCTGTCACCCGAATGAGGCTGTGATAAGGAAGATTGCCAGCATGTCAGGCGAAAAGCTACAGTTATGACAGGTTTATTGAGCGCTGCGATAGAAGAGCATGTCGTGAAATGTAGATCAGCTTTGCGTCAACGTCGACTGGAAATGCTTGCAAAATGTCGGGTTTTACTCATGTTTTATTCAGCCCGTAAAACGTGTGTACGTCTCACTTGCTCTGCATGCGGTCAGCTACAGAGAGGCTGCGTTGTTAAAGGGAAAGCATGGCGGTGTCAAGTCAAGGGCAGTTGCCGAACGGTGTCAGCGGGGACAGCTCCTCTCTGGTTAATTGTTCAACTTGTCAGGTTGAAGGTTGTGCCTGTGTTTGTTTTATTAGTAGCATCTGTTGTTAGCTAGCTTTGTTAGCAACAGGGGCTAGGCGATGTGAATCACTACGCAATAAAGTTGTGTTACTTTTTATTTTCTGCTTCTGCTGTCCACGATCTTACTTTAATTATTTAAACTAATGCTTTCTCTATGTTTGCATTTGTTTTATGCTGCTATACAATGCAATATTTATAAGGTTGACATGGTTATTATAAGTTTTTGTGTCTCTTACGGCTCACTCTCCAATAAAGTCCCCACAGGCCCAAACCTTTGCCGAATCATAGATTAGCCAAACTTGGTCTAATTGAGGAGCATGAGTCCTGCTTACAGAAAACAATAAAATATATGTTTGTGTACAAAGCTTTTTATATCATTTGTTTTTAAAAGATTCCCCCATACTGATATTGATATACATTAAAAAAACCATCATACATTTTGAAGGTCTGTCTGGATTGATTATTACAATCGCCTACTGTAGAAGATGCCACCACTGGTCTATTTTTTTACCAATAATTTATATTCTGGGGTAATCATTTTACTGTAATCATTCCTCTCACGCGTGCACTGTAGAAGTGAGCCATGTTGGCTTTTATGATGAATATTTATAAGGCGATGCAAAGCAGTCTACTTTCTGCTCCCTCCAGGCTAGACAATTTGGACTTCATCAATATGCATTTCCAAGGACTTCAGAAAAAGGCACTTCAAAGGAAATCCATCAGGCATTCCGTTCCCTTTTGTCTTTACTGTTAGTCTTTTTTATTTTTTGAGATGTATCAATACAACGTTCCTCTTGTGGCAGGAAGTTTGGTGTCTTTCTCCGGGGATTTCCGTCATTTTGGAAAATAAAAAGCATCTCTGAAAAATATATGTCCTATGCTCTATGTATAATTTCTGCAAAAAAAAAGTTGTACGGTCAATTTTAAAAATGCATGGTTCATTATGGAATAGTGTAAGAGACTAAATGAAAATGGAAAGATAAAAACAAATAAATCATCAAAACTGAAGCGCAAAAGAAATGAGATATTTAAGTCATAATTGTGACTTAAAAATAAATGACTTAATTGATCGTGGTCAGTCACATGCACATATCTTTATGGCTCATATGGCTCATATTGATATGATCAAAATAGGGCATTGCCACAGGGGAAGTTAAATCAAGTGTCCATCCACTTCTAATTCTCTGGAGAGGGAGAAATATAATGTTCCAGCATAAGAGAGAATAAAATGGCATAATACATGGTAATAAAATGGTAATAAAAGATTCTCTGCCCTTGAGACACTTTTGCTCTCATTGATACATTTGCATTGATATAATACAATGCATTAGAGCGCCCATTCATTTGCATGGCAAAGCGATGTAAAAATGCACTTCTCTCGTTGTTTATGGTTGCTTTAAACAGAGTCTAATGACCAACGTCTGAAACGAGAACAAAGTAAGTGCCAGTACTCATATGAGCAAAACGTAGAAGTCCCGGTACAGTGTACTGGCCATTCCGGCCCACTTAATACACTGCTAATGATAGCACATCAAATTGGACTATTTTCTTTTATTAAACTATTTTACCAATATTTAGTATGAAAGACAATATTTTTTTAGTTACAGAAAATGAAGTCTTCGATGTAGCGTACTTTTCAAGGACGGGTTCAGCAGTAAAACACAGCAGATAAAATGTGTACAGAGAACGCGCCCGTAGCCGTGGAGCGTTGAACAAAAAAAACCAAAAGGTGGTTACGTGCACCCACGAAACAATGGATCCCCCCTCATATCGAAGTTCGCCTTATTTTATTAGGACCTTGGAAATTAATAATGCATCAGCGAACGGAACATCTTGATTGATTGCGCCCCTGGACTGGGAACTGCTCCCACGTCCCTCCCAGGGATTCAGTCTAGAGAAGCGTCTCCACAACACCTGCAACTCTGCCCTCGGCAGTGTGAGAGATGCATAATACAGCCGTCATTTTTTACTCTAAGGAGGAAAGGAGGCTCCTTGGATTACTTCCAAGGGCCAAGAAAGGACACGCTACTATTGCTTCTTTTTTTTTTTTTTTTCTATTTTTATCATTATTCCAACAGCCAGAATAACTACTTTATGGACAGTAATCCATTTGGGGCAGAATCCATCTCTTGTTAATGCAATAAGGGATTCACTACGTCAAAGAGAGGAAGACTCCTAAGTTCTGTTTCACTTAAGTCTGGCCTTCACCTTACCGTCCCTGAACAATCTAACACATGAGTGCACGGAGCTAAACAGGGGTGCAGATGAACTTCTTGCAAAACACCGTAGCTAAAACTAAATACCTAAAGTTACTGCCCATAGTGCAAACAAAATGACATCAAAAACATCCTCATTTTTAGGAAATGTTTTTAATCACCAGTGAACCATTATTCACTACAAGATGATGTGTGTTTTTTTGGCTTTTTTTTTTTTTTTTTTTTTTTTCATACACCTTATCGACCTCCGAGTTTGTTTTGTTTGGACTATAGGAATTAGCCTAAAATTTTTTTTTCTTTGAGAAATAATAAAGTATATTGGCTTAAATAAAAATAAAAAAACAAAAAAAAAAAAAAAAAAAAAAAAGAAAAAAAAAAAAAAAAAAAAAAAAAAAAAAAAAAAAAAACAACACACACACACATTTTTTAAAAAAAAAAAAAAAATGCATTATTTATTTACACCACACACACTGTGCACTTAAAAATTGACTAAGTGTGTTGTGTTTGTAAAGCCCAGTATGTTTGTCTGTGCTGTCTGTGAGTGGCCGTTAAATAGCCTCTCTTTATCCTCCATAGCAGTATCAGTGTTTTTAGATCAGTTTAACTAAAATGGATAAGGGAGGAGCCCTTGGTGTTTTTTCCCACAATTTAGAATTCCTAATTATAACTAAAAGCCTAATCCGTTACTGCAAAGTACACTGTAAATCCAGGACAGCTGCACACGAGCAAACGCATCCTACAAAATGTGTGTAGTCTCTTCACTATAAACCAGCTGAGTTGCAGCAGGTACAGAGTTGGCAGAACTGCACAGTGAACGCAACTAGGGTCGGCAGATTGTCCAAAGGACTCACTATTAAGAAGATACCCAGTTAAATTCTCCCTGGCTGGATGATGCTGCGGCCAGGTATACATCACTCTGCGTTACCCCGGGACACACAAGGCACTGGCCTGGACCTGCACTTCACTGCACTGAAAACAAGTGACTCAGGAAGGATGCATCACCTGAGAGCCCTTGTTATTAATGACTCTTAAATATAAAAACCAATCCCACCAGATTCTTCATTTACGGAGACTACTAAAGTGATTTAAAAATACAATTCAGGGTGTATCACCGCAATAAGAGCTAGAGCGTCAATGGGATGCACAACTTAAGAGAATTCATTTTCTTATGGGGCTCCGCATTTACTTAAACCAGAATTTTTATTTTTCCATGTTTGCAGACTTTAGTAAATTCTGAGTAAATGCTAAGAAAATGTATTCTATAAATTCTTGTTTCAAAACAATCGATCTTGAAGTGAGAAAATTATTTGACAAATATTTCTTTAAATGAGAGGTTTTTTTTCTGCTCATCTAGGCTGGTCCTGCTGTGGGAGTATATTTCCTCCAGTCACAGCTTGTTCGCCCCAACCTCCCCCCCAGCCCCGCCCAGCCTCCCCCCAGCCCCGCCCAGCCTCCCCCCAGCCTCCACCTAGCCTCGCCCCAACCTACCCCCCCCTGATTGTACTGTACTGATTGAAAAAGTATGCCATCCAGTAATGTTTTTGAGCTGTGAGCATACTATCAGACAGAAGACAAACATCCACCCGACAGGCATTTTTAAAAAAACTAAAATTCTGCATTATTTACAACCTACCCCCCCAGCCTCGCCCCAACCAGGCATTTTTAAAAAAAACTAAAATTCTGCATTATTTACAACCTACCCCCCCAGCCTCGCCCCAACCTCCCCCCCCCAGCCTCACCCCAACCTACCCCCCCAGCCTCGCCCCAACCTCCCCCCCCCAACCTACCCCCCCCAGCCTCGCCCCAACCAGGCATTTAAAAAAAAATAACTAAAATTCTGCATTATTTACAACCTACCCCCCAGCCTCACCCCAACCTACCCCCCCCAGCCTCGCCCCAACCAGGCATTTAAAAAAAAAAAAAATTCTGCATTATTTACAACCTACCCCCCCAGCCTCACCCCAACCTACCCCCAACCTCCCCCCCCCAACCTACCCCCCCAGCCTCGCCCCAACCAGGCATTTAAAAAAATAACTAAAATTCTGCATTATTTACAACCTACCCCCCCAGCCTCACCCCAACCTACCCCCCCAGCCTCGCCCCAACCAGGCATTTAAAAAAAAAAAAAAAATTCTGCACTATTTACAACCTAACCCCCCAGCATCGCCCCAACCTACCCCCCCAGCCTCACCCCAACCTACCCCCCCAGCCTCGCCCCAACCAGGCATTTTTAAAAAAACTAAAATTCTGCATTATTTACAACCTACCCCCCCAGCCTCACCCCAACAGGGCATTTAAAAAAAACTAAAATTCGGCATTATTTACAACCTACCCCCCCAGCCTCACCCCAACCTACCCCCCCAGCCTAGCCCCAACCAGGCATTTTTAAAAAAACTAAAATTATGCATTATTTACAACCTACCCCCCCAGCCTCGCCCCAACCTACCCCCCCAGCCTCACCCCAACCTACCCCCCCAGCCTCGCCCCAACCTCCCCCTCCCAACCTACCCCCCCAGCCTCGCCCCAACCAGGCATTTTTTAAAAAACTAAAATTCTGCATTATTTACAACCTAGATATTTTTATTAATGCAAATGAAAGACGGCGCAGTTAGCTACGGAGTCAGATGATGACTGTCCCTCGTCGCCTCACACATACTGAGAGTCATCTAGTGTTGATATATATATATATATATATATATATATATGTATGTATATATATATATATATAGTGTAGGCTACCGTGCGAAGGCTAGTGCTGTGACGTAACACTCGAATTCTAGAACAGCTGTTGCACACAGAAAAAAAACTCACGCTTTGGGGCCGTTGAAAATATTTTGGAACTTACGTGCGAAAAGGTTAAAGTGTATTTTTTCGTAAAGAAAAGTCAACTGCAGCACAATACTTTACTGCTTACTTTTATTTTAATTGTGTTATTCCTTACTGCCATGAGCCATGTGACCATAAAAAATTATAATTAAGCATTACTATTCATTTGAGGTATTTCTTGATTTACCAGTAGCATAATTTGCTGTCTTTACTGTAAACATGCTAATTCAGCTGCCATATAAAACACATTCTTGACGCATTATTTCTCATATTTACATATTTTTTGAGGGTTTCACTACAGGCTGTAGATTGTTCATAAGCATTTTTTATTTCCAGCTCATGACCAGCAGCGGCTGGCTGTCAAATCCATACGGCTAGTCGAACGAGCTCGTAGCGCTCGTACTATACAACAGTTTCAGAGGGAACCGGGTAAAATGAGATGATCGCATGCTGGATTTTTAGACAAGGCACCGTCCTTGTTGCTCAACGAGCTTGGCTTCAGCAAATCATTATTAATGAATCCAGATTGATGAATAGATGTGTGAAATAAATCTCTGTAAGACGCACTGGATAAGGTTGACTGCCAAACAACAACAACAGCGTACGTTATTCAACTCTCAACATTTGCTTCTATGTTTCCAAATTTGGTGAGGATGTTCCTTTTTGACCTGGACATAACAATAGCCACAATACATTATTATACTTATCAGCCATTCAGCTATAATGCACTTATCCCAGGTTTGCACACTCTGAATATTTTTGCATAAGTCATGTATTTTTTAAAAACCTAATTACTGTAGTTATTCTGCTGCAAAAGATGCATTGATGGAAGCGATTTGGGTGAAAACATGTTTTGGAAGGCATGAATGAACTGGAGAATATGTTTTGGGTGGATACGCTTTCCTGGAAGGGTGGTGGATGAATACGATTTGGAAAAATCTTTTGTGCTGTATTCCTGACAGACGTACACATCGACATCTGGAAAGAGTGAGCAGCAATAGGAATGCAGACAGCATAGAGCACATGCTTCTAAACACCAAATGCTTCTAAACACCAAATGCTTCTAAAACACCAAATGCTTCTAAACACCAAATGCTTCTAAACACCAAATGCTTCTAAACACCAAATGCTTCTAAACACCAAACGCTTCTAAACACCAAATGCTTCTAAACACCAAATGCTTCTAAACACCAAATGCTTCTAAACACCAAATGCTTCTAAAATGCATGAACTATTATGCACATCTGACACTGAATTTCCAGTCAGAAATATGCATTTCTGTTCATGTAAATAATAATAATAATAATAATAATAATAATAATAATAATAATTAATAATACTGTCATTATCTTCTCTAGTTAAAATAGTAACAGATACTTTTAAACAATGATAAGCTGCTGTATGCAACTTCAGAAACAAATACTTTAAGATGGATTTAATGGCTTACATTGGGATGAAAAACTATATTTAGGCTAACATTTTACCGAACTGGCTCCTACACATTGCCTGTGTCATGCAGGTCAGCAAACATTTGTGAGCATTTAAAATACCACATCTAACATATAGTATATTTAACTGAATCACACATTTTTCATACACTGTTATTATATTATTATATCATCATTCATACACAAATGTGTGTATCTGTGTGTGTGTGTGTGTGTGTGTGTGTGTGTGTGTGTGTGTGTGTGTGTGTGTGTCTAATAAGCAAGCCAATTTAAGATAAACATTGAATTAAATCATTAGTAAAAGCCCTGTTAAATTTAATATTACAAGAGCCGTCAATATGAAGCAATTTGATTAAAAATGGTTTCCTTACGGATGCCGATTAATCACATTCCTTTTATATATTATTTCATATTTTACAAACTACATATGTGCCCTCTTTCCAACTCGCACTGTGGATACTCACAACCAGCGGCAGTCTCTCATTTGGGGAGGAATCACGACGCAACTGCCGCACTAGGAAGGTGCCAGAAGCTGCTTCCTCAAAGTACAAGGCTGCTATTGCGAACTTAATGACTGATATCGGCCTGCTTGTGCTTCTGCTGCTTTCTAGGCGCCTGTGGTGAACAATAAATTGCTTATTAATTATGTATCTGCTATTAACATAAAAATGTGATGTGATGAATATCATGTTAAAATGTGATATTTTCGTGCAATAATGTGATAATCGGTTCTCATAATAACGTGATCTTGTCGTGTTTTCGTGTGACATTTTTATGTAATAATGTGATTTTTTTTTTTTCTGTATTAACACAATGGTCACCACACTTGATTCTCTAAAACGTTTTAGCACAGCAAAACCAATAACGTACATTTGTTGCGCACCAGTCATTGGTTGTGTTATTAGTTTTGCGTGTGCTAAAATGTTTCGCACACGCTAAAGGTCTTAGTAAATCCGGCCCTATATCCATAATAATGCTCTCAGGCTAGGATCTTTATTTGCAAACAACATCACACCTGCCTATGAAACTCATATAAATGTTAGCTGGTGAAGTTTTTATTCTATTTCATTTATAGCCAATAGCTAAAGCATCCTAGTGATGGATAATATCTCTGTGGCTTAACTATGCTAAGAATGTCTTCATGACACCTTGAATTCTTGTTCATTTGATCTTCGCCTTGGTCATGAGAATGAAGAATATCATTCGTCAACTATGAAGTGTAAATGCTTGGATAACTTTGGATTCATCCCACATTGGATCACATACTCACGACAGGTTTATTCAAACGCTGATTGAATGAAGTTATTACACTGTACACAGCGCTAATCGATGGGGAAATTACTAAACTAACTACCTTTGAAAAGAAACCTGGGAGTCATGCTTTTTTTTGTATTCTGCATCAGTAAAGTAATCCACTTGATGGTGTAGTGTCAAACATCTATTTTAGTAATTAGATCTTTGTTTATTGTAGCATACCTTTCAAGATTTTCTAACACATGCACACGTGCACACACACACACACACACACACACACACACACAGTCCTGTATTCATATTTTTGTGGGGACGTCCTAAACCTAACCTAGCCTAAACATGCCCACACACACACACACACACACACACACACACACACACACATGCACACATTGAATAGATGTTCTGTTAGTACTGTTTGATTAAAATGATAACACACGGCTAGAGTTTTTTAATCTAAAGACGAATGGTCATTTTTTTAACATGAGACATCCATAGATACATAACAGCCCTGTTTTTATAAATACCAAATAATCTTCTTGCATCTCCAGGCAATCATTCAAACTGTGTTTATCACACTGAATCTTCCCTATGCTCAGATGAATAAATCCACAGATATTCTTCATACTCAGTCGTGGAACCAGCGCATAGCTCTTTGCGTTCTGGAATTAGCCGCAAGATGGATTTCCTCTCTGACTCCAATGCCTTTTGAAACCCTAAACATTCTTCATGTCAACACAAGTTTGACAAATAACCGTGTCCCCCTCTCTCTGAGCCTGTCTGTCATCAGACTTGTGATGGAAACAAGACAGATGTGTTGAGACAAATATCAGTCTGCCCTTCTCCCCAAAGCTCTGTGTTTGGTAAATCCCCACAACTTCAGACTGAGAACGGTCTATGCAAATATAATGATGCTATTTGAAAAGATATTAGATGAAATAACACAATGTATATATTATGTTTGCATATATACTGTGATAAACTTGTTCTCCACCGTGTTAAAGAAAATGTTCAAATACAGTTGTTCCTACTTTAGACACCCTAGCTTTTGTCAACAGTTTTAATTTTTGGCTTGTTGTTCAGTTGCTGCGATGCATCCATTTTGTATCCGTTGACAGCCCCGTGTAATGGTGTGTGGAAACAGACAGCTGTCACAAGAAAAAGTCAAGCACATAAGGTTAAGTGCAGCAATTAAAAAAAAAAATAAGTTTATCGAAAAGTCAGAATTAGAGCTGTTGACAGTGGAGCCATCTTGTTGAGCGAGTAAAGGGCGGCTTTATACTCAATGCCTGAATAAAATAATAAAAATAAAAAACATATGCTTGAATCTCATGATTTATTCAGTCTGTAAAAAAGTGTTTACCAGTATATGCATCCATCCCTAGCTCCAAATGTGGTCAGGAAGTTACAGAGAGCCTAAGGGGGGGGACTGTGTGACAGCGTGTCAAAAGCAAGGCACCGATCGCAGTTGGCAGAAATAGCTTCTCTATGGCTAATTGTTACTCTCCAGACTTGCTGGGTTGAAAGGCGTGCCAGTGTTTGTGTTGCATTGTTGTGTCGTCCATGCGAATCATAACAACACCTTTTTTTAAATGGCAGGATTATGCAAGCGTGTACATTATATGAATTTAGGTTCGATTCTCAATAATCGTTCGCTCTCATTTGCCGCTCAAAATGTCTTTGACGTTTTAACACAGCCTAAGTCAAGATGTGGCATCCAGCAGTTGAGAGGTCTGTTGCACATACATTGCATAAGTTCCATACATTGAAACCGTTAAAAGTAATTTGAGCCTGACAAGTCATGAGAAACTTCATTAGAGTTTGAGAAGGATGATGGGATTTCATCTGATTGGATGGCCTTCTTCAGCCTTGTCCAATCACATTAACAGTCATTCAATTAGATTTTTCTTCACACGTGCCCTGAAGAGTGATTTATTCACATACAGTAGGCAGTCAGTGCTCCCACTCAAAATCTTGGAAATGCCATTGGAGTTTTGTTTCTATACAACTCGATTTGAGCCTGTCCCTTTGTCCTTATCTTGAAAGTCCAGTACTAGCTCAAGGTTGACATACAGACTACTGGGATCCAATTTTGCTTTAGCTTTGCGTAAAAACACATTTCTGGAAGAAAGTAGAAGTTAGTTACGATTCTCATAGTTAGATACATGATTCTCATAGGTCTGGCCCAGCATGCTGAACCTTTTAATAACCGTCCTGATATTTAACAAAATGTAAACTCTCACTGTTATATCTTTGTTTGCAATCAAATTAATGCTGTTTTGTAGATGTATGCTTTTATAACATTCAGTGAGCAAAATATCACTGTCATATGGAATTACTGAATATTATATTTGTACCAAATGTTTAAGTGGAAACCGCTTTAGTTACCGCACATAAATGCTTCGTTTTTTTTGTAGCGAAAATGTATATTGTAGCATGTCCACATGAATATAGACGTGCATATAGACGCATATTGCAGTAGACATTCGGAATGATGTCTCTGCCTGTAGATGACAGCGGGATTTGACTCCGTTCCCCGTGGGAGTAATTGCACGGATCTCAGCTAACGACTGCGGCAGAGGGAGCATTGTTGTAAGAGCAGAGCAGAAAAATGCCTGCCCTGGTCGGGGTCAGCGGAAAGAGCATGCGCAGATGTGCACGAGGCAATGTTGCAAGAAACTAATATAACGCGCTACCATCAACAAATGTCGCCACACATAATTCAGACCAATTTCCTGGCCAGATGTTCCGATGTTATGCCGATTCCCTCTGAGAGTTAAGCCAGGGAACATACTTGGCATTTTGCTGGCAGAACAGCCATTCAAGAATGTCTCATCATCAGATTCTAACGGAATGTTTCATCAGTGGACCGGGGGAATATTAAAAGATGTGAACCAGAGACTACAGAATTTGCCTAAGAGATGAAGGATTTAAAACTACTGTGAGCAAAATAAATGAGAAATGGAAATCAGGCTTTTTTTCTCCAATTAAGCTTAATTTGAGCAGATTTGTATCAAACTATCTTCATAAATTGTAGAGATCCACATATCGCATACTGGCACCATGCAGGGCAGGGATTACATAACAGGTTCACAGGAATTCATCTATTAGGCAATGAAACAATTTCAGCTCATACGTGGAGAATGGCGGTATGACACTCAGAAGTACACTCTGTCTCACACTTGTGCGATTCTGGTCTCAGAAAGTAGGCCACAGTCACAAAGACAATAGAGAAACGTGTATTTTGTTAAGTAATGCTGGAGTAATATGTAAATAAGGAGGCATGGTGGTGCAGTGGTTAGCACTGTCACCTCACAGAAAGAAGGTACCAAGCTCGAATCCACAATTCACACAGAAAGGCTGAGGGCCTTTCTGTGTGCAGTTTACATGTTATCTCCTTGTCCATGTGGGTTTCTTCTGGGTACTCCGGTTTCCTCCCGCAGTCCAAAGACATGCAGGTTAGGCTAATTGGAGACTCTAAATTGCCCATAGGTATGAGTGTGTGAGTGAATGGTGTGTGAGCCCTGCGATGAATTGGTGACCTGTCCAGGGTATATTCCTGCCTCTCGCCCAGTGCATTCTGGGATAGCCTGACCCTGACCAGGAAGAAACGGGTTACATAATGGATGGATAAGAAAATAGACACAAACAGTATGTTTGATGCAATCCTTTTAAAAAATATATATTTTTATCAATATACAACAGGATTATATTTGTATGTACCCATGAGTAAATGCATACTAAGAATATATATTGTGCTACTGATGATACTATGTGCATCCAGATAGATCAATTACAACATGACCTTAAGCTTGGAAATATAGATGAAATGTTAATTTAAAAGAAATTCTAATATTAAAACTCACCCCCTACTGTTTCATTCACATTGACTTTCATGGCTACTTTATACTTAAATGTTACACTTTGTATGCTGATCAAGTTCTAACAGAACTTTTTAAACAAGTTTGTCTGGACATAAAACTCGGGACGGTTCCCTATAATTGGATGTGGCAATCACGGATGTTTGCAGCTGTATTAAGTGATGAACTTACTTGAACCTTGCATGAATTTCACACTTCAAATGATCTACTTGGCCAAAATGTGTTTTAGTTCAGCAGAGCATGCATTCTTGCCTTGGAGCATACAAGTCCCTAGGCAGAAATAGTTAGGAGCATACTCCTGCCCTTATCCCTCTATCTATGCTGTTTACCAGCTATTTTTAGGACAATTGCTAAAATAAAAAGATCAATCAGTTCCATTTTTTTTCATACAATGCTATGTTATCAGTCCCCATATCAAGCAGCCAAATCCAGGGCTCATAATAGTGGTCCTATTCCAGCTGTGGCAATTCCCCCTGATCTCAGGGTACTTTTACAACCATTGTAATCAAAGGTCTGTTTTGTCTCAGTGAGCACTATGAATGTAGACCCGGCAAGTAATCAGAGAAAATTCCCCGACATTTATTGAAATGAATGAAAAAATAAAGCTACTCTGAAGGAAAATAAAAAAAAACCCTACCTATCGTAATTTAATTGTCAGTATCTCTTCGCAATGTGTCATATTAACAGTAGAATGTAAACAGCCCATTTTCAGGAAGAAGATTTTTTAAGTCTATTTTTGATAGAAATTACATTGAGATCAGAATCAGAGACATATCAGAAGAGATATAACTGCCGGACATAAATACAGGCTGAATAATGCATGTCTCCTTATATGCCAGTGGCATTTCATATCAGTTAGATTTTAGGGTGTCGTTGTCTATTGTGGTGAAATTCACGTGCAGGCACCATACAGTACAACTGCTCCTGTCAACGTGATAAAACACTTTCCTTTTCACATGTAAGGCTTGAACAACATAAATTGAAAGCAGTACTGAAGAAGTCAACGTGAAGGGTATCTTAAACAGCTGGCCATATAGCTTGCTTGTCCTGTAACAAACCATTGCCTTTCTCAATCAAAAGGTAATCGCTGAAGTAATGGAATAATTTAAATCTAGTGATTATTGCTGGAGCGTAGGCCTACTTGGAAAGGACATTATTCAGCTGGTCAATTTACGTCATTGGGATTTTTGTTTAACCCTTTCTTGGGGCATAGATTTAAATCATAATGTATGCAGGCACAAAACTACCACAGTGAATATATTTACGGAATTGTTGGTAAGTTTGGCCCACGGTGCGTCCTCTCACTTAAAATATTATCATTCTGTTACATGCATGGATTTAGTTTTATTAGACAGTGCTAGTAATAGTGAGCAAGGGTATATGTAGTTAGCTGGCACTAAAGTAGATGGATGACGGTGCGTGTTGTAAATGCCATTAATATACCCATCTGAGTATCACCCTCTATTCTCATAGTGCTTTCTTCTAGTCTATGCATTCATGTGTCCATGACCTTTCCATGAGCAAGGTGAGTACATGTTTTATTCTGTTTATTTAACCTTTATTTAGCTGTGGGGGTGGCCTGAGAGCACATTTCTACTTTACGGTGATGATCTGGGAAAACAAAGAGGGCTGGAGAAACGCAAAGGACTTCACCTCCCATAAACCATCTGGGACGACTGTTGGGTGGCCAGATTGACAAAGCTGGAATTGGAACTCGGCCAGGAACTCAGGGTTAACACCTCTATTCTTTCGATGAGTGCCTTTGGCGTATTAATGACTATAGCGAGTCAGGACCTCAATTTAATGTCTTATCTGAAATGCATTGCCCTGTACAACACAACGGCCCCGCCAATGCATTGAGGTTGTTGATTTTAGCTGGTCCATATGGATGATAACACCAGCGCTATACTTTAATCCTGGATGCCTCCCATCCGCATACAAACAAAGCACTAATGCACTTATACACATTTTAAAAGCCAACACGCATATTTTTTGTGTTTTTATGCTTTTCAAATGTGTTCCATACTGGTTCAAGTCATGGTCGAAGTATACATATTTTATGGTTTAAATGTGATGTTTCCGAGTTCTTAGTAAAACGATTTCCCACGTGACATGACGTAATTTGTCGGAGTCGCAATCCGAATATGTACAGACAGGGGGCGGGGTTTTCAGACTTTTCAAAAAACCTACGTCACTGCCCTTTGCTAACATTTTGTGGGCGTTTCAGATACTAAAACCAGGAAGAGAATGCCGATGCGTGTGGGCCTTTAAGCAATAATATGAACATCATAGGGCATCAATTTATTGTAATTATCTCTGAAGTGGGGCCAAGATTTTACCGGTTGTTTCCGATGTCTGCGAATGCTGTTTGAAGCAACTCATGCGGTCGCTTTAAAACCCCCAATATCGGCAGCAGCTCAGTTTGTCCTCATTGTTAAGATGTGATGACACGTTCTTTTAACGGCGCACAATGGCTGCAGCGTGGGAGTCCGTGATTCGCTGAAGAGGGTGAGAAAGTCTCTGGTGGGGACCACGAGGACTTTAGAGAAGATGGAAATAGTGTAAGGGATAGGATGAGTCAATACGCTGTCCTCTCGTTCCCTTGTTGGTTCCTATTGTTGATCTCTTCCGAACGCACACAAAAGGCTGAAAGGCTCAAGTGAAAAATAGCTGGCAGCCCACATCACGTGGAGAGTCTTCCGGAGATAATTCTGCGAAGCGGCTGCCTAAATTACGTCCAGATTGAGAGCATTAACATCTCAGACTCCACGGCTTATGGAAAAGGCTTAATTCAAGAGGCGTCCGCTGATACCTTCCGAGCGCGGGAACGTCCGCGCAGAGTTTTAAATATTTAGCCACGCACCTGTTCAAACCGGCGATTTCTCCGATGACCAGATGGCAGTTCACCGGGGGCAACGGGGAGGGGGCACAGAGGTGGGGTGCTTCGCACCGACGGTCTCTTCCGTGTGACTTTGCGCACGGCGCAGAAGGTTCGTCGGATTGATGCACTCTGGAATTGACGCAGTACCTTCCCTTGAGATCCCGAATGGTGGGATCACAGCTGGCTCTTGAGCTCTAGAGGCCTGGTAGGCAGAAGTTGACTGGGTTTGCATTTTTTCCTGGAGTTCCAGACTGTGCCAGCCCTTCCACCAAGCGGTTTTCAGCAGAGAAATGACACTGACGTATTTTGTAGAAGCAATATTTATATTTATTTAATAAAAATGTTGCATTTTCCCAGAATAAACTATGGAGAGGGAATTTGAAAAATTCTGTAAAGCTGTCCAAAACAAAACATTTAAAAATTAAGATTTTTAAAAAGATTCACGCACACACACACACATGTACACACACACGCACGCACGCACAGTTTAATATAGAGTATAAAGTTTTTTTTTTTTTAAAGTACCACATTCTTAAAATATTGATGTTAACTTAGATTAATGTCCGAACTAGTACCTTGGCTAAACGTTAAAGCACACACCAAGCGTTAACTTAGATTAATGTCTGAACTAGTACCTTGGCTAAACGTTAAAGCACACACCAAGCCATCAAGTATTAGTTATGACTTATGACCGCAGAGCACTGGCTCTCAGCAGCTCAGATGAAAGACTTTCCATGTGGGCTCACGCTACAGACTTCTCTGTATGCTGCGGCTTTGTAAAAGATTTAGCAGAAAGCCTGATTAATTATGCATCAAAGTAATTGTTCATCCGAGAGAAATGCCGCATACATTTGTTCAGACCCAAACGCGGACAGAACAGACCTTAACCACGCAGTGTTAGCAAAGACCGCCCCAGTATGTTTTCTGTACGCATACCATTACATGTGTCTCACACAGGAGAAGTTAGAGGTAACGCGTGGATTTCACATGCATTGAGGTGCTAATAATTGCACCATCAATACTCACACTAGGCTCGCTATGCTGAAAAGTTGTGAACTCCCAAATTAACTTCTACAAAATGAACTTTTGGACAAGTACATTTACAAGCAGATTATACTGACCTTTTTGTAACCCTATTGGATGGTTTCTTTTGTAAAGAATAACATCCTTGTTGCATATAGTCTATATGCAAGTCTATATAGTCTTGCCTCTCAAGTCACATGGTAAGGAACGTCTTTGTGCCCTACTGATAGCTGATGTGCTATTTATCACAAATAATTAAATAAGAACTGCTAATGAACAAACCAGGCATTGCTCTCAACTTAAAAAAGCATGTTTCTCTAGAACAGTGTACTAGTAATATTATTTTTTATGAAGGTACGATCACCCCTATATGTTGCTGCTGATTATCTGTGATAATTAGCATATTAGGAAATCACTAGTTCAGTCCTGCATAGCTACTTAGCTAGCTTTGAATTCCAGACTTTCAGCTCTTGAATTAGAATTTCTTGAATTCCAGCACTTTGTGTAAAACTATATCAATTCAATACAAAAACTCCAATACAAAAATATGTAAATAACATTGAACAAGTATGTACTAGTAATCAAGCTAGTGAATTGTACAGTGAATCTGTTGATAAACCTATAGTTCAATGTATGGCTTCAGCGCTAGTTTTTGTTTTGTCACAGCTACCTAATGTATGTCAGTCTTGTGCCTGTTTATTTATGAATCTATTTTGAATATGGTAATGTGTGAGATGAGCAAACTATACTCACTGAAATATTATCTCATCGTAATATAAAAGGTTTTGATCATTTGAATGCTGTGAACGCAGAGATATAACTGCAAATGTTTGCCACTGCAATCTAATAGCACATCTGCGGCTGTACTAGGGAGAGATGTTGTTATTGCAGAATACTGGATATTCATTTGCATATTATTCAAGATGATAGCTTTTCCTCAAAGGGAAGAAAAAGCTTGCCTATGGAAAACAACTCATGTCCAATTCAAAGTATTATCTTTATTAATGCTATAGCAGCAGATGATTTATTAGCTGGTATAATGCCACCATTACTTATTAGTAACATTCTTTTTTTATTAGGGGACCAAGCACCAAAAGGGACCAAGCATCTTGTGTATATGGTCAAACGTGGTGACACAGGCCTGGCATGAAAATGTGGCAGTTCCAGGTCTTCACACAAAATTTGGAGAGAGAGAGAGAGAGCACCACACAGACACGCATATACACTTACATTTAAATATAGAGTGTATAAAATTTTCAATGTACCGTGATTTAAAAATATTGATGTTAACTTAGATTATTAGAATAGTAACCATTTTATTTCCGCTTGTGTTAAAAAAAGAAAAGGTGTTAGAGAAGGGGTTAAGCACCAGGACTGACTGATTAACACAACCCAGGTGCGTGGGCTTGCCCCGCCAGTAGGCCTGGCCGAGACTACTCCCACCTCAGCCGGAGCGAATGCTCACATTACTCGTCTGGATCTCTGTCTTAAACTGCAATTAATTGGCTTTGTAATGGCAGGCTATTCAATTTCCTGTTTGCATTTTTTTTTTTAAATCTTAATTCAAATCTGACATTTACACGGGGCCAAAGTGTAACACGTCTGCATTATTTTTATTAAGACAAAACCAAAATCAGATTTGTTTTTTTTTTTTCAATCCAAAAAAAAAAAAACAGGAAGTATCACCAGTATCAAATAAAGAACAATGGCAGAAAAGGATATCGACATCTTCCGACCATGTTCACTGGGCCTAAAATCGAAATAAATAGACCTCTTACTCCAGTCAAACGTGAAGGTGTTCTCAAGTTTAAAATGCGCGTGCGCCTTAATTGATGAATGTTGGGCGGACTGCTGCTAATTCTTCTGTCAGCATCCTAAGGGTCCTTTAGCACCGTTCCATTACTCACGAGTGAGTCAGTGTGCACAGGCTGCAGTGGGCTGAATCTGCAGATGGGCAGAGCAGTATGTGTCCTGACGGTTGCCATTTAAACAACCGAGCATCTGCCTCATCGCAGGCCCATGCAATAACCGATACAAAAGGGCAACCTTGAGGATCAAAGTTACAAAGGAACGCCGTGCGGATGCTAAGGGCTCCTCGCAGCGCGCCGGTTTGATTTTCTCCAGCAACGCTGTCTGTCTGGTAAATGCATCAGGAAGTCAATATCTGAGCAGGGGTCCCCAGTTCTGGTACGTTGTGTTCCGCACAGAGCCATTTCATGAGGCCTATTGAGAGGTTTTCTTATTGGTTTGTTTTTTTGTTGCTTTATTTCCCCCTGAATTGTAGCAGCAAGACAATTTATACAAAGTTTATTGAAATACAATATAGTATACCACACATCTTTGTGATGAACATATGTATTTTTTTTAATAAACTTCTGAACTTTCTGAAACTTTTATTCACTTTGCCTAAACAGTATATGCGCTATGGGGTTCATTAATTCATATCTCTAATCTTTGAAATGTCTATATTTCCAAATACTCTGTCTAAATTAGTTCTGCTGTGTGTTAGCTACATGTATTCACATTTAGAGATAAAATGATAACAATAATCAAAAGCAAAGAAAATATTTCTTATCAAATTTTCTCAAGGCCCATCACTATCCAAAGAACAACATTGAAACAGCCAGAGTGACCCTAGAGGACAGTTTTAACAGTTACATCTGATCAAAGCTATTTTCTTGCCACTTGGGTACAGAATGTTTCTGCTTTAGAATTCCTTTTTTTATTATTTTCACTCGATGTTTGCCAATGGAAAGGGTAGCTGAGGCTTTTGAAGATGTTTCACAAAGACGTATTCCAGAGCCCCAAGAGAAGAGCGAAGAGAACGCTGCTCTGATCTCCCGTTACACTTCATTTAAGCCTTTGGATGCATTCGATGGATGTTATTGCTCAAAAGGTGAAGCATAACGGAATCGCTTTTGAAATGAAATACAGATAATGGTAAGATCATAGTTTTCTTTTATATCAGACACAAAGGTATGTTTTCCTACCTGACATGTTTCGACGGTAATACTTCCGTCTTCGTCAGAGGTGTCACTGGATGGTATGTGACGTGTCTTATACAGCTGATGTTATTTTATACAGCTGATGTTATTTTATAAAATAACATCAGCTGTATAAGACAAGTCACATACCATCCAGTGACACCTCTGACGAAGACAGAAGTATTACCGTCGAAACATGTCAGGTAGGAAAACATACCTTTGTGTCTGATATAAAAGAAAACTATGATCTAAGTAAATATAGACACTATGAACTTATTTGAACTAGAGATAATGGTAATGTAATATACCTGTACACGTATGTGGGTGGTTAGGTGGATGGGTGTGTTTTCTTGTAGTCATTTACGTTTCAAATATCTCCTTCCAGGTTCCGATGGCTTATTTATTTGTATGCTGATCCTTTCAACCAAAGCCTGCATCCCTAACAAACCAATGTGTGGCACCCAGATGCGGGATGTTTGACGATCTGATCATTTAATGCGACATATCTGTCCAAAAAATGTTAGGTGTCCTCATTACACCCGGGATTTTGCCACGATTTACAGAAGTGTTGTTTAAACTTTTGTGAATGAGCATTGTTTAAACTTGCAGCAGATCTCCATTGTTTAAAGTGGATAATTAAGCTTGTTTAAACTGGAGGACTAACATTGTTTGAACCAGACAACCTACGACAACAGCTTCCCATCTGGAAAGTGAATTCTACAAATTCTTAAGGAATATTTTGAAACGGAGCAGAAAGTTGTTTGTCCTTTGCAGTTCTGTTTCAGGAGTGTTAGAGCGGGTTTAAGGGGCATTAGAATGTAAGTATACAGCCAGGATGAAGAGATTCCCTTGAGCTGTGAAAAAAATGATGAGATAACCAAAATTCATCTGAGCAAAACAACAGTTAATCTGCTCCGACACAGAGGGAAGCCCAGCTGCTTGGCGCAAAAAAAAAAAAAGAAATCAAAAAAAAGACCAGCATGCCCTCTGCCTCCTGTAAACACGCACCGATTGACAATGATTGGGGATGAAATGAAGATACACTAGAAAAAAAGAGCCCGGCTTTTCGGGTTCATCTGGTGTAAAACACCCGCATTGTGCTGCGAGAGCTATCGATCGGCAGGTTTCTGGTTCACTGTGGTCATGACGAGTCACAGTCAGAGGGCTCATGGGAGGAGACCACCGCACATAAACGCCTCCACTCGCCATCGCCTGCAGGAAATAAAAAAAAATTATTCTACGACACAGACACCGCAGTGTAATTCTGACTTGATACGATTTACTGTCTCCCGAAGCTCAGGTAGCCTATATCAGGGGAGTTTGTAACTGAATGAAGTGGACAGTACTCTGCTCTGCTAACATAAATCACCAAAGTTAACCTGAGATAAGTCATTTATGATAGCATGATTTTCACATTGTGTTTTCATTACTAGAATTATGTAATGCGACCGATTTTTGGTTTGGTTCCAAAGGTCGGTTTGCAGAGTGACTGGCGGTATTCCTACCCTTAGCGGTATAGATATCGTCAAGTGACATGTTTAAAATCATATCCAGCTGGGCAATTTCATGGAATGGAAAAAGGTGCCAAGTTAACAGAGGAGACGATGTAGAATTGGCAATCATTGGCAATAACGGAGGGCGACCGCGGTTCTGCACCCGTTGGGACCGAAAGCAGTTAAATACAGAAAAGGAGACACAAAATGCAGGACATAATTACCGCTGCCAAACCTGCTCCCCAAAGTTAAAGATCAATTACACAACAAATAGGTTTCTATGTTTTTCATTTACCGCGGTTAAATTTCCCTGCCAAGAAACCGCAACAGCAACCCTAGTTGTGACAAATTAAGTTAGGTACCTTGATACACTCCTCAGGAGTCTGCCTTTCTGACAATTCATTTCCTCCAAAGACATGGGGAAAAAAGGGGGAATAAAAAATCTTTTTAAGAGAAAAGTCTGCCACTGTCGCCGGGCAGAGTAAGATATTTGCGGTGAGGCGGCGGAGTGGAACTCCCTGAGATGTTCTGTTTTGAAACACGCCGTTCCTGGGTGTCGCTTCTCGCCGGCATTGATGGGGGAGCCTGACGGGGGGGGGGGGGGAATCCGGATTCTTCCGACGAAGGAGCGCAGCCCATGCAAACGAGAGCTCAGTTACAGGCGAGCCGCCGCTGTTTAACATGCTAAGTGATTGGCTGCTCAGTGAACTGAGAATGAGAAACTCGAAGCTTCTGGGAAATGAGTTCAGAAACACACGGCACATTTCTGCAAGGTCATCTGAAAGATCTATTTGTGCCAACGCGGAATTATTATCAGTGCTATTATTGCTAATAAGAAGGTGGTATTTACGGAGTGGGGAGCTTTTAATATTGTTGGTTATAAATAACATTTGCCTTTAAAATAATTGCTTCTTTCCAATCATGATGTTATTCAATTTTATTGCTGGAAGCATTCACATTGTCCCCTCAGTAAATTAGCTGTGTTTTGAGTTGCCAGTCCTGGTAATTGTCTAGTCTGACATGTCATAAGCGGTACTGAGGTGCAATACCTCTTTAGATTTATTTCAGCCACAGAAGGCGTATAAGGGGAAACCAAGCTTGGTTGCAATAAGTGGTTTCATGCGCCGTGACCTTTCTTTTTTCAAAACCAAACGCAACCACCCCCAGTTGTAGATAATAATAATAATAATAATTTAAAAATTATAATAATAATAATGCAACATCATTTGTATTATTAGCATATGGAACTCAATTAACACTAAATAATGTTTCAAAAACATGCTTTAGTGGGGAGCAACTTTTTTTGTGTTTGTTGATTTTCTTCACAGCTTGCTCTGCTTCCTACGCATATAACCTAAAGCAAAGGTGATTGTATCATGGCTTAGTTGACTTTTTCAACTTTCTGGCAACACTGCTTTAGTTAGAAGAAATTTGCATTGATTAGACAGGCTTTGTGATTCAACAGAGTTGCAAAAATGTGCTGCAGGATGAATTAATTTGAATGAATTTCAAAGCCGACCAGTATCTAGCAAACAACACGCAACAGCCGAAGATTCCTGGCTTGGTCTGAGATGCAGAAGACATAATATTAATGATGCCTGTGGCCTTCCATTGTGGGGAACATGCAACAAAAAAATGTGTCCATGACAATTGTTTCCTGTAATAATTTATGTGTGTGTATGTGTGTGCTGGTTCTCCTTAAGAAATATTATTAAGCAACTGATTACAATAGCACTTTTGAGTTTGCTCAACTTTCAAGGTTCACGATTCTGTGGATTACAAATTCGAAGCTCTGGTGACAAGCCTTTTAAGTTGGCACAGCAACCATACATTGCATTAACTCATAATATTGTGCTGTTCAGCTAACATGACTAATCAGTCCAGTAAAATATTTGTAGTTTTGTGTATTGCATTTTGTTAATCCATTTAAATACACCAAAATGATCAAGTTTTACATCGGGCCATAAAAATGTAAGGTGTTTGTGAGGTAAAAATAAACAAGGCATGGCAAAATGTCATACATCCATTAATTTTCTATACTGCTTACTAGAGGTCTGCATCCTCACGCAAACCCGACTGGGCCCGAGGGAATGCTGCGATTATTTGGTCGGGTCGGGTACTGGCCCGCTGCTGACCTGGAAGTTTAAAAATATTAGCATAGCGACATTTCAGCCAGCTGTTAATGATTTTACAACAATGATGCAAAGCTTCTAGTTTTTGTAGTGAACTGTTATGCTCATCCAGCAAATTAACCAAATCAGTAGCTCAGTAGCTATGCACCAACTCGTAAATTCAGCTGCTGCTAAAGTAGATCATTTATGTTGCTTAGATGACGGCCTATAATTGCGATTTAGATAACCAAGAGAACTATATAAACTAATAACTATATGTTTTGCACTAATCACATCATCACGGTAAAAATGGCCTTTTATGTAAGTGGCTGTCAATAGTTCATAACTAACTTTAGCTAACATTAGCTAACCAGCTAGTGGTATGGCTATGGCATGGATTGATTTAGTTAGCATTGAGCTCTCTATTCAATGGCTCTGAATCTAGGTAATTGACTGATCCAGACTGAAAGGGTTTTTGAGGGCGGGTCTATGAAATTAAAAAAATACACCAAAAATCATGAAATAATTAAATGTGGAAACAAATTTTATATTTAGTTATTTATTTATTTAATATTGGCAACTTTTCTTCATTCCACGCAGGACTAAGCGGTTTGAATGGGGTAATACAATGGAGTTCACAAAACTAGAAATATTTTACTGGACCTATTATTCTTGTTAGCTGAACAGCACAATACAACTATTTGTGGTTGCTGTGCCAACATAAAAGGCTTGTCACCAGAGCTTACAATTTTGAATCCACAGATCCTTTAGCCTTGAAGGTTGAGCATACTCAAAATGCTATTGTAATGTATTCAGTTACTTTAAAAAATGTAATTGGAAGAACCAACATTTTTGTTACAGTGTCTGTGTGTGTTGTGATGGATTTGGTGGTCTGGCAGTCAGAGCCGTCTACATCTTAGATTCCCAGTATGTACTGAAATGTGGATAATGCTATTGCTCCACCACCAGAAGAATGATTTAGTTTTTATGTGAAAATACGCCTGGCCATAATCTACAAGGACTGAGGCCAGGATTCAATCAACATTTGTCCTTAACATTGACTGACAATTGCACTTTTTTTTAGTTACCAGCACAGTTTAGCGAGTTTCAGCAATCACTAAAACTCACCAAGCAAAAGCTTGTGAGAGAAAAAAACACTTACATTTACTTCCAAGTGAGAGTTAAAGACAACTGTTGATTGAACGCAGGCTAATGTCTGCAGAAATAGAGAGCCTGTTATTTGTGTATATTATACATCTCACTAGATCCATCACTCGTAATGGTAGGTTGCTTGTAATACTCTTCAGCACAACACTTCTTGGATGCCCTCTGAGTAACATAAGATAAATTAAAGCTTGAGATTGTACAAAATAACCATCGGAATGGGAGGAGTTCATCTGGACTGGCAAACTGTGTCTGTTACTCTTAATAGTGGTGCAATGTGTAATATTTTAAATGTAATTTTAATCTTTTAAATTGCACAATAATGCTGCTTTAATGTCGTTAAAATGCTTACCCATTCAAATTTCACACCCGGCTATGTTAAATATTATAATATGGTAAACAAATTTTTTTGTTCCTTTCTGCATCAACCAACATTTAATTATTTATGTGCCTCCTGGCTGCATGGGAGTCTACCTTCCAGCTACAAATTGCATACGGATGAAACAATTAACCACCTGACAGGATGTTGAAGAACTTAACTAAGCATTGTACATCTTGGTAGAAAGAAACTGCATGGTTCTTCCTGGAAAGAAATGTAATCAGCAAATACATTAACCGGGCACAGATAATGCGTCTATCAATGCTGCCCTGGTATTGTCATTTATTATATGTTATGTTTTGTTTTTATCGTGTTCTGATGTGAAACTCTGCTGCTTTTCTTGGCCAGATCAGTATTGTAAAAGAGATGTATATCTCAATGCTTTTATCTGGTTAAATAAAGGTTATGATGATGATGATACATCGAATGCTTTAACACATTTTTTATATTAATTTATGGTTGTAAAGGGAGTCTGAGACATTTGAACCAGAGATTTTCTTCAAGTCGTTTCATATGATTATCACTGTAACCGAGCTCAGGTCAGGGAAGGAAGGTCAGGAGAATTATATAAAATGTTTTGTTGTTCTGCTTTCATCAGGGAATGCGGTGTTATTATGTAAAAAAAAATTTATGAAAGTGACCATATCGTTATGTAAGTTATAGAAAAATAGCTAACTGGTGCATTATTTTTTATTATGTACTAATTGCCTTTTTAAACTCATGCATACTCCACCTTTTCATCCTTCCCAATTTATAATAATTGTCTTGGCTACAGCAGTAACTACCATGCTACGTGCACTGTGAGCCAGTAACTACTGCACAGACCACAGGCCACACAGTATTCCAAAATAAATAGTGTGAATTGGAGGAGAGGTAACTGTAGGCCTGGTGATAGCTGGTGGAACATTCCACATTACTAGGAAGAACTAATAAAGTGGTCATTGAAAGAACCGTAGATAAAATAAACCTACCCTACCCCTGGTGGGGTCAGGTGTGATTGTGACCTGGCCAACTACCGCCATTGTCAGCTACCAAAGCTGTGGAGATGAGATGAGATGACGTGCAACTGGCTAATATTTGCAAAGAATCTCAAAACTTATTGTTTGCAACATTCTAAAATTGACCCGTTCACATCGAAGCGAGGAGACGAGATGTTGGGGTTACCCATAGCAATGATTCTCTCGACTTCCTTTACAGTTGACTTCCTTGTTGGTTGTGTGTCCAGTGCCGTTTCCTAAAACAAAAGAAAACGTTGTTTGTAACTTCGGCTGCAGGGCTGCTTAGTGGAGAACGTGCCTATATTAAATATGATACTTTAAAAATATGTTAAAGCAAAATATTCTAATTTTCTGAGACACTGAATTTTGGGTTTCATTAGCTGTAAGCCATAATCATCAAAATTACAAGAAATAAAGGCTTGAAATATTTCACTCTATGTGTAATGAATCTATATAATATATGAGTTTCACTGTCTGAAATGAGTGACAAAAAATATTGAACTTTTTCACGATATTCAAATTTTTTGAGCTGCACCTGTATATATATATATATTACTGTTGAAACACACAGCCTATAAACGCACCATAAAGCAGAAACAATATGTTAACGCATGAATAGAAGGAAACAAATGCGAAACTTATTGCAGGTCAATGATGTCATCACGCCGCAGACAGACACCTGAGACTCACAGCTGTGCCTGCACTCTGGAGCTGGGCCAGGTCTGAAAAGAAAAGCTCTGCTTCAATTATATATGATCCGGCATGAATAGCAAGCGGTGCTGATTCCTATGCTCTGCTATGCATCAATGACATCTTGTATTTTCAAACTCCTCATATATACTTGTGTGGTATTTTTATGCGGTCTGTTTAGGTCATTTTATTTCCATTCTTTTTTTTAAAGATTATTTTAAGATTCTAAAATGACTAAATGTTAAAAATTATACGACATTTTTTATTGTTTTAATTGATTCTCATAAATATTGTATTAAGTCTCAAATTCGTTTTTGGGTTTTTTTTCTACTGGACACAAGACCTGAGGAATGAATGAGATCTGTTTGAGAAATAGTATTGAGTATATGAATAGTAAAATAAATGTTTCTTTATACATGTATTTTAGTGGACTGGGCGGTATATGTAAGTGGCACCAATAATTATCTTTTCTTGCCCTGTGGTACTATTATGTCAGGATTAGTGAGTATCACAGAACACTCGTACACACGTATGCCAGTCTCCCCGCCATCAGAGTCGCCAATTCCCCAGAGTCTCAAAAATGTGCGTACGCATTAATCATACTCGTAAACGTGCGCATGTTTTGACATCAAGTTTGTTTTTATAAATCCCAAATCCGTGCGGAAAGTGACGTGCACATTTTCATCGTATGTATGCACGTATTTGTTCATACATGAGACCCTCTGTGTGTAGGAATGTTGCAGCTTTTGCTGTATGAAAATGTTTCGTAAGCTACATTTCATATATGTTTTGATAAAGTAAAACTAACCGTACTAGTCTATGTATTTTTCAACATCATTGCGTTAGTTGTCCAATGCATGGATATGTTTTCATGTAGGAAAGTAATGCTTTTCTGATGTTATTTCTGCTAAGTTTCCCTTTGGGTGCTATTTCTCACTCTACCCCCACCCACATTCTTTCCTTGTCGCCAACTTCCAACCTGCTGCCTGACTTCATTTCGCTTGGTTTGCCTTTGGTGTTGCTGTTAAGATCCTACGCAGCAAAATGGTCTGTGTTCATGAGCACAATCCATTTTAGCCAACATGTTTTAAACTGAAATCTGTAATCTAAACAAGGTTTATTTTTTCCATCACACAAATTTCACTGATGATGTCCAGCCATTTATCAAGTAAACAATATTCTTTTGCTTTTTCACAGTCAGTACTATCTAGAATCTATATAGTTTTTTCATTCCTGAGGGTACCCAAGGTGAATGGAATCTTACGGTTTAACAGTAACAGTAAAATACGTAATTTATTTATTACCTCATTTTTTTTTACAGTATATATTATATTTTGGGGGGGTTCCTGATACAGAATTAAGACACTAACTTTCATTTAATAAACATTATTTAAACCTTTGCATACATGTACTCTGTTCTCCATACTCACTCTTGGAAGAATATTCATGGCAAAGATCTGCAATGTGCAGATGGTTAATTAAATATTTTTTTGAAGCACAGGTTTTTCCAGGTTGAAAGCTAACGCAGTAGATAGTCTTTTTACATTAAGCGAACTTAGTGGTTAAAACTGATATTAATCTCTCTAACATGAAAGAAGATGTGTGTTCACCTGCCAATGGATTATTCAGATTATTGGCACACTTGTTAATCGAGGAAAATGAATGAAAACAGGTTGAGTGCGACGATATGCGCTGTATATATGTACAGTATGTATACAGTATGTATACAGTATGTATACAGTATATGCAATTCATACAGTTAAATGCAAATGCATTGGGAGAGCGACACATTTTTTGTAGTTTTGGCACTGTGCCCCAGGACATTGGATTTGAAATAAAACAATTCCTATGAAATTAAAGCGTGGTCTGTTAGCTTTAATTTGAGGGCATTTACATCCATATCAGGTGATCCGTGTAGAAATTATAACCCTTTCATTCATCGTCCGTCCCCCCATTTTAGGGGAGCAAAATTAATGGGACAAATTAGCATAATCTGAAATAAAGACATCGTATTTAGTACTTGCATGCAAATCCTTTGGATTTGATGACTGCCTGAAGTCTGCGGCCCATAGACATCACCAGACGCTGGGGCATTTCCCTGGTGATGCTCTGACAGACCTGTACTGCAGCCACGCAGTTCCTGTCTGTTTCTATTCCTTCAGTCTTGTCTTCAGCAAGTGAAACGCATGATCGACTTAGCCAGTCAAGAATGTTCCATTTGCGGCCCTGAAAACCTTTGTTGCTTTAGCAATATGTTTGGGGTCATTGTCCTGCTTGAAGGTGAAGCGCAATGCAATGTGTTTTGAGGCATTTGGTTGGATCTGAGCAGATGAGATGTTTCAGAATTCATCCTGCTGCTGCCGTACTTGTCTCAGCCGTAACACTATCTCCACCATGTTTCACAGATGTGGGGGGTCGCTGTGGATCAAGAGCAGTTCCTTTCTTTTTTCCAATCTGTCCTCTTTCCATCACCACTTTGGTACAGGTTAATACTTGTCTCATCTGTCCATTTTTCCAGAACTCTACAGTTTTTATTTAACGTCCTTTTTAGCAAACTCTAACCTGTCTAACCTGTTCTTCAGGTTTACCAGTAGTTTGCATCTTGAACAAAACACACTGGCGTTTCTTCTTTTAAATCTTCTTACTTTTAGAATTAATTATGAATGCAGCTGGAACCAAAAGAGTTTGGTGGATCATCCAATTAACATCAACGCTAGCTGCACTCCGTCTGCTCATCCACAACGAAGGTCAAATGGTTTTGTGTTCTTGAAGTAAGAATAAAAACCACAAAAACTGAATGAGAACATAGGCAGAGCACATGTTTATCTCAGTAACAAATGCGTTTTAAACCCTTTGGCCCAGATTTACTAAAAAGGTTTGTGAGGGGTTCATAGGCCCACACAAAGCCACCACACAGGTGCAAGAAAATCTGCTGAATCGACACAGTGGTATTTTTGTAGTAAACATAGAAGAAGTGTGAGGATTTTTGCTAACTGCACCTCAGAACTTGTACATATAGTACGTGAGTGCGGGCGTTCCGACAGAGAGACTTAAAAATTGGAGTGGATCGATGCAAATCATAACCTGATTTTTCAAAACTTGTGATGGACTACCTAAGTATTAAAAGCCCTGTATAAACTTTCAATCAGGTGAAATAAATAGAAGAGAAAACCATATGCAAGAGCAAATTGAAAAGATTTTTCATTCCTGAATCTTATAAAAAGCAAAGCTGACTTTTAGGCTAGTCCCTGCATTGAAAAATTTGAGCAGTCAAAAATCTTACACAGTGCAATTTAGTTTTAAACTAATGGGCTTCTGCGGTTCTAAATGCTATTGACACCTCTGTACTCTATGCTGCATTCCTGAATTATGACAACCATCCACAAACGACTTAATAATTGTATTAATTAAGTGTAGCTAGCCCAGGCTATGTTACTCATATAACTCATGTGGATGCACTTAAGTTGTCTTGAATTTAATTGTGCGGCTATGTACGCATATAATGCCTTTCATCTAAACCCCGTTTTGTCCCTGTCGACTATGCAAACAATTTTACAAGGAATATATCATGTTTTTGTGAAGTTTTGCACGGTTAAGCACATACCTCCAGTATCAGGGTAAAATGAAACAGGCTCTGGTGCAAAGTTGAGCCTTGGTCTTGTCCCATCTTCCAGACATGAGGGTCTGAAGACCGCAATCACACTCATAGTAGCACAGGATCATGCCACTGGGAATCTGAGTAGGTGAGAATGGTATTAGATTTAATATTACATTGAAATGTCAAATGCGTCTCTTCAACCAATACTGTATAAAGGGAGGCAAACCATGACAAGCAAATTATGATATGACGATTATAATTGGACAGAAGATGTTATCAAGTGCAGTACATGCTGACACGTTTATTAGCCAAAGCAAACAGGAGACTGCGGTCGCAACTCGGTTCGCTGGATGGTTAAGCACATAGCAAACGGTATGCTCCTGCCCTCGCTACATCCCCAAAGAGGAACCCCATCATTGGAACACGGAATGTGTGATGGTTGCATGTTAGATATGTCCATTTTTAAAAGGAGTTGGCAAGCTAGACATGCTCAGAAACATGTTGGCAATTATGTAAGCGTAAATCAACCCCTTTTGCACCCGTGAAAAAAAAAATGTTAAAAAGATTTATAGACTGGATACTTTAAACTTTTTTTTCTCTGCTCCCCTTGGGAAAATGTCAATCAGTAACAACTTGGAAGTTGCCTGTAATGGCAGATGTTTTATTGGGAAGGAACCTTGACATTCCTCACATCATAGACTTTGAGCGCATGCCTGTATCCTGCACTGATCAAGTACCTAGTGTGTCAAAACTGAACTAGTGGACGGGTGAATATTATTAACTCCTCTTCATAAATCACGTCACACCTCCGCACTCTCTGATCCATGCGAACATGATCGCTCTGGCCGCTTTTCAAACTGAAAACCTGAATGCAATAGCCAATATGCCATTCTATGACAGATGACTAGAAGCAATCTCTTCATTGAAGTCTCCAGTGTCCAACACAGGTTGTGCCTGTCATTCCATTCAGATTTGTGCGGCCGCAATCCAGCACATTCAGAGTGCCTGCTTTGGTTACAGCTAGGCCGGTGGTCTACTGAAACCCATTCATGTGCGCGAAAGCCCAAATGGATTCATATCATGGGTAACCAGCATCAAATTTGTATTTTTTAAACACCATGTACATATAGCATCGTTTTGCATAAATTTACATATAGAATTTTGCCTATAGAATATATTAGCGTAATGTATCACTGAATAAACTGTGCATTCTATTAAAAAATAATATTAAATTCTATTAAAAATATGCACTCATTTTTGTGCTTTTACAATGAATAGTGCAACGCACAAACAGTATTTTGTTGCTTTAGTACTTTTTAAACACAGAATTTTAAATACTCACTTTCCTACTATTATATATTATATTAGACAATCACATAGCCACTATTATAAGGGGTACGTAAAATATCCCTGGTGACACGTGGAAAATATAGGCATGTTAATGTGCAAATCGAACCTCCTTATGGTTAGCCCCGTCTGAGAAATGACTAACTTGCTCCGCATGCCAGAAACGTAATCATTTGTAACCACAGCAACTGAGTAGTTGAGTAGTCATGGAGAGGCCTTTATGAGGAGAAGGGTTTCTGGTGCCATGAGTCTACTGGGATGAGTGCTAACTAGACTGCTCTTTCACCCAGGTTCAGGGAAGCAACAGACTGGCCAATGTTCTCTGTACATTCATGCACAAAAATGCTGATATTTCACTGAGTTTGAGTACGAGCTGCCCTCTGGAAAATACATTTTAGCAATGTCTGTGTGCGCTAACTCGTGAGAAAGAAGAGGATCCACGCCTGCTTCTCCGAACGAATCCGTAGAAGGACGTTGTTGGGTTTGAGGAAAAAGTAAATACAATTATGAAGACGACTGCAGAAGCAGCCCTTAGATTTCACACAACAGGAACGTAAGAAAAAGCCCTCGTCTCTTTTTATTGTATTTACTTCTCCAGAGACAGTTTTTTTTTACCAGCCAAAATGCCACAAAGAAATATTTGCTTACCAACTCATGCTCATGTATTTTTCTTTTTTTCACAAGCGTTGCTACGAGTGTTAAATGTTTCCCCTGTTGTGCCGTTTCATTTTTGTGCCGGTTTTGTGATAAACACAAAGCTACAAAGCTTGCTTAGAACTATTTATACGTCATTAAAGTATGCATATGATACATTTTACATCTAGGCCTATATTATTCACATTAAAATAAGGACCGGCTCTGGGTTTCACTTGGGTATTTTAACGGGAGACCGCATGGGTATTTAAAATACATCTGGACATTGCTGGATACATGGAATTCATATTAGCTTCCTTGATCTCGTTCAGAACAGTTTAATTTCTACATGGAACAAATGTTTTTTGCTGGAAGTTTGATAGCTAAGGTGCCTCTATTTTCCAGTAGTTTACCTGCTTTCTGTTCAAATATCACCCGTAACAAACTAAATGCATTAGTGCCGTGCATAATGAATGCATGTGTGCGCATGCTGTAAAGCATGCAAGGGAAATGCTTCATATCGTGAAATGTTTGAAATAACACACAAAAAAACAGCTACTCACAATTTTAATATAATATTTTTTAATTTAAAGTGGAACTTGAACAGAGGTCGCGAGCACAAGCAGGAGCGAGCATGTCGTTTCCTCCCTCGTCTCTATTTATTCCTGGAATTTTTGCGTTTTGATTTATGTCACAGTCCCCGGCTCTTTTATGAGACTCATGGACATAAAGTGCTTTATCTAGTAAATTGCCACAGCAATGTCCTTTCTCAACTCAGTGGAGATTTTTTCTTTTTAAAAAATATGTGGCAAAGGGGATTTCAACTTCTCTTTTTTTATTGCTTTTAATGAAATCACAGGTTGTTTGCAACACCTCATTATAGTCAATATATCCCTCTGAAGGTGTCTCTTTTTTCCATCCCCCAATTAGCTATCTGTCAAACTTCCCCTTATTTTTTTTATTTTGCATGGTCATCTAATGTAATAAGCCAAATAGAAATCCAAGATTTTATTTACCATACTGTTGACTAAATGCTGTAACAGTCGAATGGTAATCTGTAAATGAATTGCCAAAGACAGTACTAAACCTGCTGAAACAAATACATTTCCAGGTCAAGGAAATGATAACAGGAAATTGCTTTGTGCATCATGGGATTGCATGAGTCTAATAAAACAAGGAGCTGCATGAATACTAAGCCCATTGGCCTTACTTAACATGCTATCTTTTGTGTAAACTTTATTTTTAGTATACCTGATGTTTGGCTTATTAGGAGCCATACCCCCGCCCCCAATAAAAACATTTAATTAAAAAATAGACATCTTATTATGAAGAACTGCAACCTTGACTCCCAGGGTCAGTGTAAAGTGTACAGTTTTCATTGTCTCATTAATATGATATTAATATAATTTTATGCAGCAAACACAAGTAGCAAACACAAGCACGGCAAAAAAAAGTTAGGAAAAGGACATGGTGTTTATCAGCGCTGTGATGTCATTAGTCCTCTTTGAAAAAAGGCCTTTCCCTTTTCTACTCCCCAGTTGGGCTGAGAAAGCCAAACACTTGAGAGCAGGCTTACAGTGGCCCTGGTGTCAGAATATAATAAATAATCAGGCGCAGCTCCAGGTTCAGCTTTATAAAAAGAGGGGCCATCAGCTTAACTGTGGAGACAGCTGTGTTGAAAGAGAAAGAGAGCAGAGGAAGGTCGGCCGTTTTCTGTTTTCCAGAATGAAGCCATACTTAAAGAGGAACTGGATGCAGTGCCGACTGTATGATAATGAGGAGGAACTAAAGAAAATGTCACCTGCGGGGGGGGCGGGGGGCTTGGCAGACTGGATGACTACACGCTCGCCATCATTGCAGTCTAAGCACAATGTTGCACAAGAACAGTGGCGGACCGATCTGTCAGAGAAGTACAATTACTGGGGTAGTCTTCAACAGTTTAAGAGGCCTAAACACTTCTTTTAGAGAGTTTTAGCACGTCTGAATATAAAAATGGTTATTTTTGTCTGTATTATTGTTAATATTATTAGACATGATATCTGGGGAATTAAAACGCATGCCAAAATATAGAATGTATATTATACGTAAGCAATAATCCACAACGAGGTGAGGATTACACCGTTTTAAGGCACGACGTTGAGGCAAAGAACCACCCAACGTGTAGCGGAGGTTGTTTCTTCTGACTTATTTTTCCATAGAGTTCAATAGGAAAATACGTCAGAAGAAACAACCCTTAAAGTTATCCATCCATATCTACTGCATATCTGGCAGCAGAGTGATAGTTTGAGGCTCGTTGGATACCTCAGATTCTTGATGACTTGTATCTATTTAGCCAACCATGGGTTCTATACTATTCCTGCTTAATCTAGTCCCACCCCCAAATTCCCATAGAGATCCATAAAAATTCAGAGAGATTATAGTATCGCTTGTAAGAGTACCTGAAAATAAGATATCAAGAGTTTTTTGAGATCCTTTTATACCCAGTCATGATAGCATCACCTGTTTACCTGTGGAACATTCCAAACAGGTGTTTTTTGAACTTTCCAGTCTTTTTTGGAACGCGTTTCAGGCCTAAAATTTTGAATTAGCGTATATTTACAAAAATCAATGTAGTTGATAAGGTAAAACATTAAATATATTTTCTTTGTACTGTTTTCCATTAAATATATGTAAAAGAGAATTTATATATCACTGCTTTCTGCTTTTATGTGCATTTTACATACTGTCCCAACTTTTTGGAATCGGGGTTTGTACATTATACAATATTTTCTACATATTTTCCCAAAATTAAAAAAAGCACGTCTTAAATATCTGGAAATATGTGCACAAGACAGACATTTTTGGAACACTCAATAGAATGACATGCCCAGAAGGGTCTTTGTTCTTGATTAGTGAGGGAATTTTATGCTTATGCAAGTAAGCTTTAAACTTTTCAAACTTGCCAGCAAGTTTTACACAATATCTGCTCTGGCTTCCACTTGACAGTGCTGCAAAATTGTTTCTAATTCATTATTTATGTACCTTTTGATTCATTTCAGAAATGCTTTGCTCAGTCCTTTAATGATTTTCCGCACAATTTCCCCAATGTCCTCGGATAGCGGAGGAATGTGGAGAATTGAATCTAGGGTTTTCCCCGTGCAAAGGAGGCATATTAAATGTTTAACAGCATGCTCAATAAAGTGGTCATTCTCAGCGTGAGAAAGTGTTGTTCACTTTCACTTTTCTGAGCGATTACGGCGAAAAAAAAGTTTGGTAATTTGCTGACAAATTGTCTCAGCTGCGGTGCATTCGTAGAATGCCTCACATCAATACTGAGGTCGATTGGAAGGACGCTGCATACAGTTCTAATAGTGGAGGGGACTGGCATGCTGGGAGAGGAAATATTAAACTGATGAAAAGGATCTGTGGGTACCTGCCAGGTCTCTACAATACAGCACATTTGTTCCTAGGTGTGCCAGTAGGCTATATAAAACCCTTCCAGCATGGGCGTGGTTTTTCTCAGTATTCGCTCCGGAATATTCTAAACTTGTGTCGCAGTATAGGTATCTAACCCAAATTCAAATTTGAATAGTTTTATTTGAATTTGAATAGGTTTGGTACTTCAATAGGCAACTGTCGTAATTGCATTACCGTGTCCATGCCTACAATGGCAACTGAAACAAATGGATGAGCACAGCGAGGAGAGATGTGACACCCGACCACAGTGATCCATGGTCACAGGGCTATGTGCCTCATGGCATGGGATTGCTTTTGTGTTTTGTTTTTTTCCACATTGTAATTTTTTAAAGATTATTTACCGAACACAGCAGCTGCAACTATGAATATTGATTGGAAAGAGAAATTGTGAAACGTGAGTATTTAAATGTGCTTCATAATGTACACAATTCAGTGCTGGCTCAAAGTGCATTATTAGGTTTCATAAAATCTGGCATAAAACATGTAAATGGAAAAATAAAACTATTACCATCAAGGCTATTCACAAGGAACAGTTTTTCCTATCCTTTGGAATTTGATTCTGTTTATTGAGTAGCTGTCTGTCCTTTTCCAGAAATGTAGATCTGTACAAGTTGTTGGTACTGTGCAGAAACACTTTGCGTTGATTAAACCACTAAACATGAACAAGTCTGCAATTTAGGCAGCAATTTGTTTCTGTCAACTACAAAGTGTCACTCAATCTGGATCCCCGCATTACCTCACTGAGTTTTTCCAGCTGGTTGTAATTATATGGCAGAGGGCAGTCATATCTTTTGTTTAATCCATTCTCTGCCAGTTCTGAAAGTTTTGGTTTCTTCTAAAAGCGGCGGAAAAAGATTATTGTAGCGTAAAAGTGTTCTTTTTTTGGAAAGTGGTGGTAACGGTGACAGCAAGTGCTCTGTGAGGAGACTCCATCTTTTAGATACACTGCACACTCTAAGAAATAAAGGCACAGTGGAGGTACATTTTTCTTCTTTAAAGAACACATTTCTCAAATGTACCCTGAACGCACAATAATGTTCTATTTGGGTACATTTTTGGGCAAAAAAGGTACAAATTAATTATGCATTGCTGGCATACAATTTTATGTACCTATAAGGTACCAACCCAGGGACAACTGTTTGTACATTTTTAGGTACTTGTCATACCATTCTCAGAGTGCATGTCTTTGACAAATTTGAATATTTAATTTAGTTGCACTGAAAATGTATTCAGAATCGTCAAATATTCCCATTCAAAATGCATACAGCCTGAGCAGCTGTGTATGACTCAGCTTACGGGACTGGTTTAAAGCACAAGTCCTCTCATTCACATACCATACAGAGAATGACATTGGATGGATGCCCTGTAAATGTATTTTTAACATGGTATTGTGACCATGTGGGAGGTAGATTAAGGCGCAGGTAAACGAGACGCCCTGTGCCTGCTACACTGTGTTCACGCTGGGAGTTTGCCTAAAGTGTCAACCCTCTAGTGATAAGCAGTAATTCACAGCCATTATGCACCATTCATCGGCGATCCCTGTTGGCAACGTGGCTTCCTTGCCCTTGTTAAAAACGCTCCTTCCGAGCCTCATTCCAGCCGGACCGGTGAGCCGGGTGACAAGGAATGGCAATGAGTTCTGAGCGAGTTACTCCATCGCCTCGCGCTCGGCTACGCGTCACTCCTGATTGTGCCTCAGCCAGTGGCCGGCCCTGCGCCATACATGCAAATAGCTGTCAAACCGCTCACAACATGCAAAGCCGCAGCAAGTGTCAGGAACAAATTCAATTTATGCGTTTAAAGTTATCATTATGCATACAGGGAATTGCCACTTTAGCACTTCTGAAAGCTTAGGCAGCTTTGAAACCAATTCAGCCTCGAATAAAGAGCTGAAAAATTTTCTTAGTTGCCGCATGATGACGACTATATCGCTTTGGGCATTTATTTTATAGACGTTATATATACGTATATGTTATTGGGAATCCATAGTTCCTCAGAAACAATATAAAAGTATTTTTCTATCGTGCTTTGCATTTACAGATTCAATTATTTAGTAGCATTGTGAATCCTTAAACCAAACGGAATGGATTTAATGCCCATTTGAATGCATAAGTCAGTGCCAGAGGGATTTTTAGTGATTTCATTAATCCTTGCATTATTTTAAAATGACACTGTATAATTCAGTTGATTTATTATTATCCTTTTAACCATTTTCCTGCAGTACGTTTCTTTTCTAATGCAAAGCATGTATTTTTACCACGTATTATGGCCATAGCTAAATAGTTTCATGAGGAACCCAACCCAGCTGTTAATCTTGGACTATGTAAAGGACAGGATTGAATCCAGGCCATGATATCATGTCTTTAACAGTGCTGTCAGCTGATTGTCGGAGAGAGATAAAAACCCATCCTATCATCAAAGAGTTCCCCGTCCTGTGCTCGAGAGACAACAGCCATCTCATCCGTAGAGCGGTCTACCCTTTGTTATGACCGCCGTAAATACGTTTGACATTTCTGCCGGTATAATAAAAAAAAAACAGTTGAAGAAGACCGCTGACATTTATGGTAATAAAGGAAGTGGCGGGTGTGTGTGTTTGACCCGATCTCCGGCGGCGTGTTGACTATGCATTGGTTTTGAAGTGGGCAAATAAATGAAAGGCGCCATGTAAAAAATGTGAGCGCGGAGAGAAGACCTGTCAGCCTGGTCGTTCTCTGTGTGCAGTGACAGAAGGAAGGTATGACGTTCTCTTTCCGGGAAAATTTATTTGGTAATCTCCGAACACAGCACGCGGCAAGTGGGAAGAGAAGGTGGACTTTCAAGAGAACAACACGAATGACCCGTTTCACCGGGAACAGGTCTTCCCGTGGTTTTTGGCAGCAGAATAGGTCTTTCCGTGGTTCAAGGACAAAAAAACGCGGGGCTTCGAGCAATATATCACAACTTCCCCTTTTTTTTACATCGCCGTCGTCCTAATTACATGCATTTCAGAATGCAACCGCTTTTTAAAAAGCCTGTGTGATCTTCCAGCACACTGGCGTATACAATTTCTTCTAAAGCGCAGACATCAGATTGCAGAAAGCCTCTGAACCAAAGCAAGCCACACTTCATCTCAAAAGTGTGTACTGTCGGGTCAAATTTAGTCCCAAGTTTTTTTGTTTGTTTTTTTTGTTTTTTTTGCTTTGAGCGGTAACATTTTCATCGAGACAATTCTTGCATCATTGCCAATTGTCATGTCTTCAAAAGGCAGAGATGGCTTTGGCTCAGACACCTCAAGCCAAGCTACATGATAGTTTCTTTTTTAATAAGTACTGACCCTGCACGGAACAGAACAAAATGGACGGCCTGGAGCTGAAAGCTTCTGTGTTTGCTGCTGTTCCAACATCACATAAAAATGATAGAGTCAATTTAATTCCATTTATTTCTCTTGAAATTTTTCTAAGTAGCAAAGTAGCCAAAAGCAAAGATATTTACGTCAAACGGGGCCCCTTTACCGGCAAATCAAAGAAACTTTACTTTCAAAGGAGAATTGCTGGGGGACGATTATTTTCTGTCCCCTTTCATCTGAACAACAAAAAGAGGGGAAAAAAATCACTTTTATTATGTGAAAAAAATACATTTATGTTTGGTCTTGTGTGGAATGAAATCATAAAATGTGTTGGCGATAGAGTCTTCAGATTGGAAAATAGAGGTAAGTATTCCACGGGGTGTTCCACAGACGTTTCATTTAATCATTGACTGCAGTCATTTGGTTGACATGGTTAAAATAGAAGAACAAATAAACAGTGCAGTGATTTGACCTCTAAGCTGACAGCTGAAGCTAAGCAGGCACCAAAGTGGAAATGCTGGGAGCCCGTTTGTTCTTTTAGACCGTATAGTATTTTGATTTAAAAAAACAAAAACTTTTGAAAACATTGAACATAATGATAGGCTTTTAACTTGCTGTCTTTTCCTGACTTAAATATATAGTTCGCAAACGGTGGATGTCAAAAGCCATTTCCCAGACTCATTTCACGAGGAAATCTCTGGCCAGATTTTTCACTAATCAGTCAACCATTGTTGTAACAAACACTGTAGACTCTCATACTTGCCTTTTCAGCTTGAACCTGTGCAAGAACCAAAATGGTGATAGGTGTGTGGACAGGATATAAAAGGGTATTCATCAGAGAGAAACCGATATCCTTGCACGCCTAAAACTATCCGAGCAACTCGGTAGGATGTTATTCATCTCTCACCTATTGTGCTCAGTTTAATGTCAGAGGAACAATCACAGTGCATTCCCTGGATGTGCAGACCGTCACTCTCGTAATCAGAGGCTGCCACACTCTTGAGCGAGGGGGCCCACTCTCTCGGAAACACGCCACATTCAAGGTCCATTAGCCCTGTCCGGTACAGCCTTTACTTGGAATGCGTGTCCTTGAAATAAATGCATGTGGGAGAGGCGGGGGCGGAAGTACCAGAAGCATGGGAGATATCATCGTCCAATAAGTGATTCCATCAACCTTGTTAAAAAAATAAAAACACCAGGTTGTTTGCTCCCTCATGTACAGTGAAGTGTACTGTGGCAAGTCACTCACCGTAGGAGTGGTAACTAGGTTAAATGGGCCCGGTGCCGCTAATGAAGCCATCACTGCAGCAATCGGGCAGAACCGGGGGGCTCTTATAGCAATTATCTCCCTACTGTCTACAGCTTCCCATGTAATGTGAACTGTCTATTCAGAGAGGTGAGGGAGGGGTGGGGGAAACAGTCCCTGTTAGTGTCACACTGCAGCAAAATTTGAATTTGCGGTTCTAATTTTACGACTGTGTGCAATATATTCCTACATGTTTCATTTGAACATTTTTATTATTTGTTGCATTGTAGTTTATGCGCAGGGAGAACTGGCCATAATGTTTCATCGAATTTAAAGATCAAGGCTGCCAGTCCTGGGTCTTATCTGCTGTCAACACACCATTTGGTTGTCATCCTTTCTCCCTCCTGCACCATCTCTTTTTCTTTCTTGTGGGAGAGAAATGTTGGCTGCACTAGGTGACATAGAGCAGCCCGGCTGGACAGTGCATGACAGGATGAGTCCGTACAAGTTTTAGTTATGGCTAGAGATTGGGGGGAGGGGGGGGGGGTGAGTTGGAATGTGGTCAGAAGTCACCGATAAGGAGATGTCAAACCCGCTGCTCTTCTACTGACCGGTCTGTGGGCTGTCCATGCGTAACCGAGTCTCCAGTCTCCTTTTTTTCTGGAACAACACGGCCAAGGGTCAAGTGCTTCACAGAGGCGATTTGACGGCGAGTCAACGAAACGGACGTGGAAAGTTCAGTTGGCACAGAACGGACCCGGGCGGCTTGGTATTACTGCAGTTGTGAGAATGATTTATTATATTTGGATTGACGCTCGCGACACCTTTAAAAATGGACAGGTAGTAAGAGCTAAATAAGCCCGTCTAATTGCCTTCAGTCAGCTTTCATGGCCAATATGAACATTGTCCTTCATAGCTGGTGAACCATTAATGCTGAAGACATGGGACACTTTATTGGACTGGATCCGCCTCATTAAAACGTGCATTCAACGTAAATGTAGAAAATAGAAACATACACATATTAAACAGCAGGCGGATGTAAAGAAAACACACTGTACTGTGAATACTGTATGTCTGTATGGTCCGGGTTTTCCTTCCTCATACCCATTCTTCACTCAGCACTCAGTTGGGAGCCTGCCAAAAGAAGCAATAGTTGAACGAGGTCATTCTTTTTTCTGTGAGGATTCGGTACACTGGCTCAGTTACGCTTTGCCGTACGTGCAAAACTGCGCAGTTCTGTCGATGCAATATTAATCGCAAGTGCTGCTCTTTCCCCATTTCATCCTGAAATCCTTAACCACAAGCGTAATTAAACCCTCGAACTCAAGGCCTCATGTGTAGTGTTGCCCTCTAGGGCATTGTGTGTCAGAATTGAAGATGTCTATGTTTGTACCCCATACAGAATTTATTATTTATTACTTTCCCCCCCGCCCCACTTATACCAAGGGAACCAAGTCTGAAGGAAGGCTAGACTGCAAATAAGGTTCTGGGGTCTGTGCCGGCCACAGAATCACTCAGAGTGATGTTTCTTCTGCAAAGGTTCTGTTCAACATTTCACAACTCTCACACAGATGAGAACTAAAATAGAGGAGAAAATCCCATTGATACATCCGATGATGACTGAAAGCCACATGTTTTACCAGTTTGCAGACAGGCAATTTTCCTACCTTTATGTTATTACGTTGAATGTTCAACAACACCTCCGTACAAGAAGTCAGGGATCCATTACAGCGTTTTAACACCCCTTCGCGAAATCCATTTCCAAGCTCTCAAGGAAATCAGGTAGAATAACTGCGTGTAGTCAAACAGTATGTTAATAGGGTGAGCGTGCCAACCGCTCTAACGTGGAGAACTTTGCTTTGAGGTGAGCTCTTATCATGCCTTTTTTACATTCTGTCCTGGTTCCTGGAAACAATGTGATTCTTTTCCAAGCGCCATTGTGGCCAGAGGGAGGCGCAAGCATCTCCACCGCCACCCTCCCCGTGCCCTTCGCCTGGGGAAAAGGATGTTACACACACATCCCTCTCCACGACCATGACAGAACACAAGCAGAGACCTCTCCGGCTGTCTTCTCATGTCCCAAATAACAGACTAGAATGCCATGTGGCTGCCATAAATATGTCCTGAAAAAAATATATGCTTTGGTAAAAATTTGGTTTTGATATTATGTATTTTGGTATTGTGGAAACTGTATGGGATTCAAAATGGCTTTATTGACTCATTGGCTGTTTCTGTGAGGCTTAGATTCTGCTGATAATGTGATAGAAATGATTTGATTCATTAATCACACTGCTTGCTGCAATAATATGACATGCAATGTCCATTTTAATTAAAAGAGGAGCATCTTCTGCACAATCAGATCACTGCCCCGAAGCAACAAAAAAAAACGAATTTGAACCCACTGAACCCACAGAACTTAATCTCATCACATAGACAGCTAGAATTGAAATACTGATATAACATGGTTGGCTTTTACTCTCATCTCACAGACGCTCTAGACAATATACAAACCATATATTGAGATAATACATAAATGTAATCATACATAAATGTAACTTATTGCAATTAATGTGGCAACCTTTAATTTCTGAAAATATAATTATTTAATCTAATGTTATCAGGACACGTGCATGGCTAATACAAGGCACTGGTTGGTTAATGCAATTAATTATTTCCCTTTTTTTTTCATTTAAATGCATGAACTTTATAGAATGCTAAATAAACAATGTTTTTACGTGCAGCACATAAGCTTTATTTTGTCCACTTGTCAGATGGATTTGAATGACGGAGATTGTAGAGGATAAGGTTACAGCCACATATGTTCGAGCAGAAACACTGCAAATCTGGCTTAGCACTGAGGCATAAAGAACTGTCATCCAGCTTTAGAGAAGTTTACTTTAAAAAAAATAAACTTTTCCTTTTTGTTGACATTTCCTTCGTGAACTTTCTTTTTATGTGTGTCACAAATTTCCCAAGGAATTCTTCAGGTATTCCCATTAGTCCCAAACGTTTTATCTCTATCATCTACTTTCATTCCTTCAGATTGTTTTAAATGTGTCCGCATCAGTTTACACAAAATAAGTCTTATACTTATTAAGTGGTCTATGTTTGTTTAATAGTATATCCCATTTTTATAGCAAGCATAGAAATGAATTAATGGTGGCTTGGATAAGTTCTTACATGTTCTTTGCCAGGTACGTTTCTATTTGTCCATTTTAAGACTTCTTTGTTGCTGAGATCTGCTGTAGATCTTTGCCAGATGGTGAACTTATGCAAGCAAAGGGTACTGGGCTTGTGCAAGATTTTTTCAAAAGGTTTTCAAGAAGCCTCTAGTGATTTTTAATGCCTTTAGGTTAGGCTACTACCAAATCACCTTTTTAGTTTAAAAAATTTTTTTAAAATTTTAAAAATGCCAAAATGAGAAATAATGTTTAGTTGAAATAATTTTAACCTGTATGCTCAGCCCCCCTAGTGGTGTAGATCATGGGGTCTACATCACAAACATCCTACTGTACCATGTCAGAAAACGGGGTATCATGGAAAACTGCATATAATCTTCATCAGCCCTACTTGGGCTATTATCACACAAAATATGAAGTTTCTATGTACCACCGTTCATCCATATTTCATAAAAGTATCTCGACCACTCTGCAGTGTGATCTACATGAGAGGGAATCAGGTTGATACTGGACTTTTAAATATATTTCTGAGTTGGTTACAGTTATTTTTTCGCCAGGAGAAAATCGTATACTATCACAGCAACAATAAAAAAACACAAGTTTAACGTAGGTCAATGAAACTGTTATTTTGAAATCTGTTAGTCAGATGAGGAGCTGGACATCCATGACTCTTCATCTGAACCAGAAAGCATGGATTCCATAGCTAAGTCTTGCTGTGTGTACAAAGTGTGTGTGTGTGTGCGTCTTATGGTGTTGTATTGATCGTAGTAAAGCAAGCTAGCCACAGAAAGGCGAGCTAGGTTGTATTATATTGTTTATGATGTCACATAATTTTACAGTAGTGGTGCCAAGTTCAGAATTAGAGGACCTGTCTTATTCAGGTTTAGTTTAGTTTATACCTAGTATAGTTAGCTAGCTACATATTAGGCATTACCTATAAGCTAAGCTAAAACTGAATAAGGCTCAGTGAGAAAGTACGGGGAGTCTGTGGAAAAAAGTTACTGCCTGAGGTAACTTGGATTTTTATACCATAAGTAATGACAATAGTGGTAAGCTTTCAGTCTATTACGGCAGAACTGTAACATTACTAGGAATAGCTAATGAGACATAAACACATGACATGGCAGCTAGTTGTCCCGTATAGTAATCCATGGTCTAGCGTATGTTTATATAGTAGATAGTTGTAGTAATTCATATGATTGTGTGCATGTTTTGATTGTGTGCAAATAAGACTATAAATTGTGTGCATGTTTTTATACATTGTTTGGTAATAAATTACGTTTTATGACCAGAACGGGGCTGTGGTGGACATTTTTTTGCACTGGAAACTAAACTGATTAAAAATTGATTTGAAAAAAGAAATGGATTATCTAAGGGTCATTCCCAACTGCCTGCTTATAGGATGTAATGATGTGCTTCAAATGGACAATAAAGCTGTGTTCCTGTTTGGGTAGGTTTGGATATATTTGGATAGGTTTGCATAAGTTTGGACACCTATATCAATTCCCTTATCCTTTTGCAAAACTCGGAAATGTTCTAATGATATGGATGAAAATATATTTTCAATGATTCAAAAAAGTTTACCTGTCAAAACATTTAGAGTATCTCCTGAATTACTGTGATGCACAATTATCCATTTGGGTAGATAGATTTTTGGGCATCACACTATTTCAAATTACCTCATGGGACTTGAGCAATAGTACATGTCCATTTCATATTTTGTACACATGCAGACTGGAAGTTTGTGAACCAGAACATGTCAAGTTTTACCTTATTCAAATCATTGACTCTCAGAGGTTCATTGTAAACTAGAGTGGTAGAACTTCTTTTTTCACTGGGGGTTGTGTATTCACTGCCCATAATTTACAGATAAATTATGAAAATAAAGTTACTTAAGGCATGATAATAAATGATACCAAGGCCTTCTTTAATTTAAGCCATTATTGGTGTTTGTGTAAAGTTGGCATCTGGAGTTATAAAGCTGTAAACAGAACAGTACAAAACAGGTGAAAATGGGCTAAATTAAGCCTCAGTACAAAAGGGTTAAATAAAACAGGTATGACCTCCATTGATGCACAAATCTATCTTTCCTGCTTGCAGGCCATATTATTATAGTAAAATGTACCTTTGTTTATTAAGGCGCTGCTACACAAAATTCACTTTGTTCATTTGAATATAATCAGATGGGAGGCATGCCTACCTGCCTACCTTTAAGTTTTATTAGCAGTCCCTTGGTATTTTAAATATTATAAATTGCCTGCACAAGCACTTCTTCCTGGTTGGATTAATACGGAACCAATGGTGTGCAAATCCACATCACTTCCACCACTGGTTTGTTTTGTGTCCCTTATTCCCTCTGCTAAATTCGACTCCAGTCATAAATCATTTCCTCACAATGTGGGCACAGTTTAGATGTTACTCAGCTCTTAATTCACTTTCTGCCCACAAGATGCAAATCATCTATTCCCAGCATCACTTGAAAATTAATCTTTTAGTCTCTGGCCCAATAATGGTATAAAATCTCTTTGAATGACTTTCATTCATAATGGATGTTTGTCATTCTCAAAGGGGTACCAAAAATGTTACCGTCCAAAAGGTAACTTTTTTCTCTACTTGGGATATTTAAAGTTTCTCTTTTCATTTTAAATCTTGAAATACAGAACTATTGATGAATGGAGATTGTTTTTAATTTCCTTTGGAAATGGAGCACTCTCAGGTGTTAGTTGCAAAAGAGCACTTTACCAAATTAAAGATGTGTGATTGCTGAGTGAAATCTCCGTTCTGCAAACAAATACTTTTCTTCAGTCTGTGCTGGACTAAAATTGATGCTACAATAATCCCTCACTAACCTTGGCTTTGCCAGCCACGTATGCACATTTTTCACTTTGTATAGGCTAAACATTTTGCTAACTTTTGCAGTAAGTATTATGTAACTGAGATTAAGCCTGTGATAATAAGGCTAGACTTGCCAATGGGGTCGGAATTCATAGTCAAATTTTGTGAGTAATGTTCATAGTTTTGTCACGATCTTGTTTTTAAAAGATACAGGGCCTCATTTATCATTCATGTGTACGTTCAAATCTGATCATGGGCGTATGACCATTTTTACGCAAATTTCCAGATTTCTCAACAACAACAAAAATGTGTGTGTACGGTATGATAAAATCTCGAGTGCACACTCTTGAGTGGCCTTACTGAGAAATCTGCCTTGGCATGTGCATTTCAAATATGGTAGCAAATGGGCATGTAAATATGATAATTCATAATGCTGTGCACCCGCCTCCAAGTCTGATTTATCAACCTTCAAACACATTAACGCTCGGATCAGTGGTTTACGCAAGTTTGATGAATCACACGTCAGATTTTCGTACACAAGGTGGTACGCGCAAATACACGCTCATTTTTGCAACCATATTGATACATGAGGCCCACAGTCACAAGAAGTTAATAACGTTTTTTTCTGCTGGCTAAGGTTAACTAGCTAGCCGAATCAAGGTTATATCCAGTTTATTAGTACATTATTAGTTTTCTATTTTTATTTCCCTGATAATTAAATCTGCAGGCTTGCTGTGGTTATATTATGTGGGTCTGAAAGCCTGCGGCCATTGTACATGGGCATTATAAGATTCAGAAAAGTGGCCATTTGCAGTCACTACGGGTTCTAGAGGAATACATATTCTGTACAGGTATTTTCGTTATTTGTGTTTAATGGCAGAACAGGCAAATTAAGTAAGTGAGACTTTGATTAATATTACCCGCAGCCATAGAACCTCACCCCCTATTTCCTACATACTTTGAGTCAAGCCAATCATGGTATTGCCAGCCATGGTGGCTTTCAGGAGCCTAACCCATGCACTTTGCAAGGGACTCCTGTCTTTAAGACTGTACTGTCCGAAAAGCTCTACTCCAGATAGACAGGCCCCACTGACTGCAGGCTCATCATATATCAATATTTCTCCAACCAGCACATGTTTTGAAATGTCCTTTTTGAGGTTGTGTTAAACACATTCATATTTGCTGCAGTGCATTCCCTTCCATCTTGAGATTTACTGTATTTGTGTTTATGTTTGGGCAGATGCTTACCTTTTGATTACTGCAATGACAGTTGTTAATATTTGATGTATTTTGTATGTATGATGTAGTTGGCAGATGTACAGTAATGTGAAAGCAACATACCTTTTGTATTTTCAGACATTATGGTCTTGTAGTTTATGTTCGTGTTGACAAGATTAACGCCTGATATTGTTAAATAATGAAAAACATTTTTTGCTCTCAGCCTATTCTATTTTGTTTACTTGAACTTTGTCTTGTTTTATGAACTTAAAAAAAGAAGAAAAAAAACACAGCAGGCCGAAAATCCTATTAAAACATAAAGCATTCTGCATGGTGGCGCGTCAGTAAAAAGAATGGTGAAATTGGAATAATGGCAAACAGGCCTGAAGTATTTGAAAACCTTGTACAATTATCCTGTCATCCAGCTGTGCTTTTGAGACCAGCCAGTGCTGAACAGGCCACCTTGCTAAAATTATTCAACATCTTTAGGCCGCACTGCTCAAAAACTTCCAGCAAGTCAAAATATAAAAATAAAAAATCCGTGCCAACATTAGCTTCTCGCTTTTTCACTTCTTAACACCTTTGACTTTTGCTACAACATTTCTGGAAGACATACTAGCAGAGTGTGATTCATTTGTTATATGGTAAAATCACAGAGGACCTGTGGTCCTTATGGGGAGCTAATGATACCGTTGTACCATAACATTCAAGGTGAAGGCCACAGCTGACATTGTACCATCTCTGCGATTCTCTAATAAAGCAACCGCAGCCTTTCCCGCTGTGCGAAAGACTATTACTCCTCATTTCTGCGCTAAAAATAAAAAGATTGTCTTCATCTACCTGATGATACGGCTTATTTTTAATCTTCAGCTATATATATATATATAAAAAAGGACATCTCTGCAACATCTCGTCCTTGCCGGTAACTGACACGTGAAAGTGACATTACATGAATTGATTTTGCACAGTTCTGAACTCCAGGGCCAGATGTAGGCTACGTACATGAAGTTCGCAGTGCAGATTTCGGCATGACGCGGGTATGTTGACGCATACGAAACATGCATGAAATGAACGCCTTATTTACTACAGCTTCAGCAATCCCCGAATGGGACTGCCTACTAATCACATTTTCCTATGAAGCAGAGCTTAAGGAGGCGGGTTTTTTGTTTTGTTTTTTTTAACTCCTGTATAGTGCTTTGAATATCTTCATTGGATGTGGGGAAATTGATGTATCCGCCTGTGCGCCTTAAAAGTGTTACCAGCAATATGGACAAAATGTGGCCTTGTAAAAAATAAAAAATGTATGTCCAAATGCATGGCAGCACAGTTTCCAGTAGATTACTGTAAATTTATGGTAGAATAGCCTACCTTAAATATTAAAATACAGAAAAGTAAGTAAGTATTTTTAACTTTAGGTTAACATATTTTAATAACGAATTAAATGTTTAAGGCCATTAAAAATGTGAAGCCACCATAGATGTAAGGGGTTGTGCAATTTACCCACTTTAAATGTTAATTACAGTTGAATTAAGATATATCCTATACTGACAATCTGCTATTTTACTGAATTTCTTCTTCCATTTAAAAAAATGGTGAACGGTATGCACATTGTTCTAAATATATTTTTTTTACAGTGTGATATTCCAGCTGTGGCGCCAATTGTCGATTGAAATGACCCAGATGCTAGATAGTGTAATGTTGCACGGAGCTTGACTATTACCGGGACGGAACGCGAGCATTTTGTGGGAGGTCGTAGGTCATCTTTTATTTCTTCCAGGAGAGTAATTATTGCGTGACTGCTTAATCTGTACCGTTTGATGTTTTCTTGCTCGGGGAGTTGAAATAGTGTCATTCTTGTTGCAAAGATTTTCTCAGCGAATCTACGAGGCCTATATCTGTGTCTCCGTCTTGCTACAATTACTGCAGCCATTGTTTGAAGAAGTCATCCCCACAAAAAACGCTCATTTTATAGGCCCTCGCTAATTTACGGCTGCTCTTTAGAGGCGGAGAAATTTCACGCGTGCAACGACCCTCGTTAATTGCGTGAACTTTAGTAAAATCGACGGAATACATAATCAGCCACGCTTATAACATCTCCTTCCAGTATTTGTGCGGTCCCCCTAAAATGTATATGCACTAAAAGAAGATGTGCGCCTTGTGATGACAGGCATGTACACGCGTGTTCCCGTGTCAGAATTTGTCCTATCTGAATCTGAAACTAGTCGCAGACGGCTTAGTACATCTGGCCCTCGATGCTCTGAACGTGTATTGATCTTAACAAAATATTAATCCCAGCAACCACAGATTAAGGGAAAAGTGCTTTTGCTATTTTATTTTATGGGGCCTTCAGAATTCTAAACTAATAGGCTTATGCTCATCTTTTCACTGTCATATTTAGAAATGAATGTACACACAGCAGAATGGAATTAAATGTAGGTAATCGTACATGTATGACTCTGCTATTGACCCAGTTTTGGAGAATGGAATCCTCATAGAATACTTGAGAGAACTAGGCTCCAGCCCTGGGAAGTAAGAGAATTAAATACTGTGGCTGGGTGTGGTTAGCGGTATTTATTAAAGTAAGACTAATGCTAATAAACATCATACACCTGAAATTAATAAATACCTATCCACTGAACATGGACTATTAGGTGGGTTGTAACAGATAAAATGAAGAAATTATGAACGTGTCACACCATCATGACATCATTTACAGATGCATTAGGGCAGGGGTCGGCAAGTAAATTTGGCCTCGGGCCAATTTTTTTCTGAGCCACTAGGTGGCGGGCTAGAACATAAGCCGGGGCGGCTGTGGCTCAGGAGGTAGAGCGGGTCGTCCGCTGATCGCAGGGTTGGCGGTTCGATCCCCGGCTCCTCCTGTCCACATGTCGAAGTGTCCTTGGGCAAGACACTGAACCCCAAATTGCTCCCAATGAGCAGGCTAGCGCCTTGCATGGTGGCTGCCGCCATTGGTGTGTGAATGTGTGTGTGAACGGGTGAGTGAGAGGCCATTGTAAAGCGCTTTGGATAAAGGCGCTATATAAGTGCAGTCCATTTACCATTATAATAAAAGGCTAATTTAAGTAATTGATCGTTAAAAAATGTGACACGTTCTAATGCTTTGGTCCTCATATCGGGATCTGGTGTAATGATCTGACTTTTCTTTCGAAAAATGTGAATACATTTCTTAACTAGGTAGCAGTGGGGATTACTCACCGAATCCATTGCACTGCAGTATTTTGGCTTGACTAGCGAGTTTGTGTTGTGATTCTCAACAACGTTGAAACGTAGTTCCGTGTTTCAAAAGAAAAGTCCGATATGAGTACCAAAGCAAGTTCAAGTTCAAGTTCTTTTATTGTCACTTCACAGTTTACACAGGTGTAATCAGAGAGTGAAAAACTTTACGTGCAAAACGCCCGACAGCGGACAGCAGTTGTATCAATTAAATATCAGTGTCACAAAGACGCACGAGAGGAATCGATTGACGCATAAAAACCTTGAAAACTGCCTGCGGATTAAAGTGACGTCCATATCACCAGATATCCAACGAATAGTGACCGATGGGAGATGCCAGTTTTCACATTAAGTGAGTACTAAGCCTGTCGTTATTGCATTTAATAGCCTAATTGTATTTTTTATATTTTTAATGAATGGCTCATTTAATTATTATCCCTAATGTAGCGTGTTTGCTCTGTCGTTTCAGGAGCCTAGGCCTATGCACCACCACCCCTCGCACTCCATGATCAAGCGGATCAAGCTTTTTTTTGCGCCGATTTTATTGTTTTTGATGTTTTTCATAAAATTAAACTGAATTTGCTTTGTTACTGTTTACATGTGTGGTGCAGTCACATATAAGTAAACATTAAGTTTGAATGATTTACTGAGCTGGTGTTATTTTTTTCAAACCACACACCGCATGTTGGCTATTTCAGCACCACGCGTCCACCTACTTATTTTGATTCACTACTAGGGGTTCAGCGTCAGTGCAGCCCGCTGCCTGATTGTCTGTGCGTGTCATTCACTCTCAACATGGATAAAAGTACAATAAGCATTCTTCAGGTGTGGGTAGATTCTCTATTCAGACATTATAGCCTATACGTGGGACTGTCGGTTCGATATTGTAATAAAAAAAAATATATATATATATATATTTTATTTATTTTTTTTCAAATCTCAAAATTATCTGGCGGGCCAAATATTATTGCTGGCGGGCCAACAATGGCCCGCGGGACGCCTGTTGCCAACCCCTGCATTAGGGTGTCATTTTCAAGTAAAAATGCTGTTGAATGTCCCAGAACTTTGTGAAACAAAATCAGTTAGATAGCTTTAATCATTTTTGATCATCTCTAACGGGGCAGTTTTTTTTCTAATTACCATGTTTACTAGCTTTTTGAATAACCTTTTCCCAAAGAGGAGAAAATTGTCACGATGAACATTTAAGTTGCTTTGCATGTGTGGTGGGTCTCATGAAATTAAATTTATATCTTCAACACACATAAAAAGGAAATCTTTGATTTATGTAAAAATTAGATCCCAATCACTTTGGTCATAAACTAATGCCCAAGGGGCCAAGACACAAAAGTCTGGCAATTTGCCTTGAGAATTTACCAGAAACAAAAGTGGCAATTTGTCTGCTCTATTTTTGAAAACACCCGCAGTTGTGTTCACAAGCCTTTAAACTTGCCAACCTTGTCAACCTCTTGCTTCAGTGCTGGAGGTTGACAAGGTAATCAGTAGCTGGCTCTGCCTCAAATGAGCAGAGCCCAGAGCTGTATTAGCACAGGGGTAGACATGTTCAAGGTTATTATGTCTGATACAGAGGCCTCTGCACTTCCTTCAGTTACTGTGTGGAGTCAGAAATGTTTTCCAAAATCTTCTGTTCTCCCTGCTCTTCTGTCCATGCATAATAATAATAATAATAATAATAATAATAATAATAATAATAATAATAATAATAATAATAATAATAATACATCCACATTATAAAATAAACAAGAAGCCTGAAACTGAATCTATCACCTGAAAGAACACATTGAACTGGATCCAATTATTGTTATTCATATAACTGTAAAAATGTAAATCGCTTTTTTTATGATATATGTTTTTTGCAGCAGATGAGCGGTTGACACCGAATGTATCTGGCACACAAAAAGGCACGCGTAAACATCTGTGGTTGTTTGAAAAAACGAAATCAATTACACGTGTTAAACAACAAGCTTAATAGTTTAAATCTGTTTATGCTGAAAACAGTAGCCAAGTCCGTTGCTTTTTAAGTTGTTTAGCAAGGCAAATTCATTCCACATGATGCGTCTATTTAACACTCGCTAAGCATCCGATGTGAACCACCGGTTTCACTTTTCTTGCATTTCGCATCAGTGGAAATGGGCAGCCATGGATTGCTTCAGGCCCGCTCCTTGACTTTTTTATTTTCAAGGCACGTAAGCAACATAACTCCCTTGCAGAGGGAGCAGTTTAAGAAGAGTTGCCTTTATTAACTACAAAATATCAACGCCGGAATCGGTCGGGTCCCGCCAGATACGCGGACGAACCTCGACGCCGCGAGAGGCCGTGATCCGCGACTCCTCCCGGCGCTCACGGGGAATCCTGAATCTACCTGCCTACGGGGCATAATTGGCCTGATTGCTCTGCCTGGGAATGCAGAGGATCCCAATTAGAAGTTGGTTAATTGCGCTATTACGGATGAGGCCCATGCAGGCAAACTCAGGCCCTCAGCGCTTCCTCTGCAGTTTGCACAAGTTCCAGCCAGTGAAAGAGAAGAAGAAGAACTTCTCTTCTACACCCTCAAGAATCCTTTCTTAATGAAAATTGTCTCAGGCGTGGCCTGGTCATCGGCAAGTTTCATTAAAAAAAATCATTCGGATTTAATTTAAACTTTTTTTAGTTTTTTTGTTCAGCTTTGCTGCCTTTGTCTGGGTGCTGTTCAAATTGATGAGGTATTTGCAGTGATGTAAGAATCATTAGCTTGATCCATAATACATGATGCAACTTAAATCCCTCCACTTTTACGGCTCATTCGAATTAATCTGTTGCCCGCAAATTATTTATAATTCTACTGTTAACAACATGACACCCCTCCCCAACCGACTGTCCCCTTAAAAGGAAATAAAATCTATAGATGTAATTCATCCAATCAATTAAAGAGCATGTTTTCACTTGCCCAAAGTGACTCCTTATAGCCAGTGGAGGATAAGGTAAGGGGGGAGGTGGTGAAGAATAGACTTCTAAAGTGTTCATCAGTATTCCCACAGCCCTCTCAGAGTGACTCGAGTTTCAGCCAGAGAGCTGCAAACACGCGTTCCCCAAGGCCTCAGATTGGTTTCCTTTAAATTAGCTTCAGGCTATTATCAATGTTTCACAGTCTCCAGCCCATTAAAAACAATGCTCCTGTAATATGAGAATGCATAAATGCGCGCCGCAGACTGTAAGCGGCCTGCTCTTTCTGATCCTTAGCAGGATTGGCCTCCAGAGACCCCGGCTCTCTTCTCTAAACAATGCAGCCCCCCTCTCCCGGGTCCAGAGCAGAGAATAATGAAGACACAATATCCACACACTGCAGAGAACCAGCTGCTCTTTTTCTAATCGCACACTTTCCAAAGGTGGCGCGCGCAAGTCCTCAAAGGGAGAAGCCTGTTCGAAGGTCTGAATCTTAATCACATTTTCCGCAGAGAGAGAGAGGGAGAAAATGAGAGAGGTAACAACATAGGCGAGAATGCAGATGGTGTATGGAGGTCTGGCCTGCTTACCGCGTGTCCAGGATCTCCCGCGTTATAAAATCTGACGGATGGCCCGCGTTGATTGCGATCCATCATCTGAGCATGAGGTTTTATGAAGCCTCCATGTGACGAACGACGGGGCTGTTAACCAAAGGTTGTGCTGATTTGTGGTCAAGTGATGTGCGTGTGAAATAAAGCGCGCGGACCGCTGGGGATTCTCAAACCAGGCCCCTGGGATATCGGTCAATTTAATATCGACCTCACCGGGGTCACGGAACTGACTGCTTCTCCCATAAACGGGCATCTAGATATATTGACCATGCTGCATATTGGGAATCTCCAGTCTCTGATCCCGCCGCACTTGAATTATCTGGCAAGCCATAACCCTGGAGGCAATGTGTAAATTTGCCAGCCTTCCAAAACTCTATTCCCGAGCGAGGATGGAACGCTCACCTCACGCTGTTGGGAGTTCCCTGGCACAGGAATGCATTGGGGTGCTGTCTTTTGGATCCATAATAAACTAATCTAAATTAATCTGTTCATATCCTTTGGGTTAGAAGAAATATCACTGGTCTCATTACTTCATAAAAAATACTGTGAGACGTGAAGAACATTCAAACTATGCCCTTAACTACGTGTGTACCTGCGTTTCACATTTACGGGATTGCATGATGCAGATTCATTATGAGACTGTAATGCATACACTGCCCTCCGGAATTATTGGCAACCTTAATTAATATGAGCCAAAAGTGCAGGATTAAATTCAGTTTATTGTCTATCAAATGACTCCAACTGCTATGCTCAGAAAAAAATGAGAAAATTACTGTATATTGTTGAATTGTGATACCATTGATCAGAGGAAAAACACATCTTTAATGCAAAATTAATTTTATTTTGAAGAAGCTATGTGTCACAATTATAGGCAACCCTGTATTTAGTACTTTGTGCACTCTCCCTTTGCCAAGATAACAGCACTGAGTCTTCTCCTGTAATGTTTGATGAGGTTGGAGAACACATAGCAAGGGATTTAAGGCCATTCCTCCACATATAATCTCTCCAGATCCTTCAGAGTCCTTAGTCCTTGACCTGTGGCCTGTCCTCTTCAGCTCACCCCACAGGTTTTCCATGGGGTTCAGGTCGGGGGACTGGGATGGCCACTGCAATACCTTGATTCTGTGGTCAGTGACCCATTTTTGTGGAGATTATGAGGTATGATCTTTGTCCTGCTAACCTTCTGTCAGAGGTCACCAGATTTTGGTCCAAAACTCTCTTGGTATTTGATGCAGTTCATCATGCCATGCACCCCAGTGCCATTGGAGGAAAAACAGCCCCACAACATCACAGATCTACCAGTGGGGATAAGGCCCTTTTCTGCATAACTCATATTATATGTGACACCTCACCCCAGTGAAACAGGAAGTTGAGAATACATCATAGTTCCTAAAGACTCAGGTGTGCTTAAAAAAGTGAAATATGAATGGGAATGTATTTCAATTAGGCTTTGTTTGTAACTATTTCTAGCGTTTCTTGATCTTTTGAACTTTTTTTTAATGAATAATTTTACTTAAATATTAAATGTTTCTCATATATTAAGTGTAAGGTCATGCAGATAAATGACAAAGACATTTTTTATGGCCTTTTTTGCTAATATTTTCCAGGGTTTCCAATAATTCTGGTGGGCACTGTATATCAGGGGCTTTGAGTTCTACGATGAGAAACTAATTAACCAATTTTTTCCCCCTTACTTTGCAAAAAAAAGTCAATATCCATTATAAGATACAACACAACGTATATGCTCTTGCCTCTAACATGCTATATTATTAAGTTGTTAAATGTACCTATGGAAAGTACAGGAGTCAGGTATGCGCGTGGTTACACAATAGAGGCCACAAATTACTGTTGGGTTGTGAAAGAATATTGCTGTGCAAACAGTTGATTCAGTGGGGTATTTGCTAATTACATGTCGTGCATAGAGACATGTCTATGCTGTAGGAATGGAGAGTGCGTGATTGTGTTGTTCCAGATAATCCCTCCTTCTCCAGCTCAGCTGACGTGTGAGCACAAAATGGCTGTCATATATCACCCAGATGAGTGCTACACACTGGTCGCAGTTGAGGTAGGTGTCTCTCCTTCACTTTAAAGCACTGACCTAAATGCAATTTTTATTGTTATTTTATTTAATGAACATCTTCAGAAGTTCAAATAAAAATGCTGATACCATTTAAATGATTCAAATATTCATAATCTTCTTCTAGCAACAATTACAGTAGGTCTGTTGAAAGCTAAGACCTGATTTAAATGTAAGACCTGCTTTCCCCTGATGGTCAATAACACACACGCACACACACACGCACACGCACACACACACGCACACGCACACACAATTATTTTTCTCATAATTGTGACTAGTTTTGATAAATCACATGAAACGCTTCATATGCATTCATCTTCATACTCTCTTCTGAATTTGACCCCAGCAAATACCAAAAAATGCATATGCATTAAGGCTAAACTGCAAATTCCCATTGCAGTTAATGTATACTAATTGCATGCGCCCCACTTTGGTACATAAGTACAGATGTTTTATTGCACATGACTATTACATTGAAAAAAATAACAGTACTCAGTAAATCTGATATTGACAAATTAATAGGACCTTTAACATCCAATAATATAATTCCTTAAATGAATTACAATTCCTAGTAAAATTACTAATGGGCAATACTACTGTTACATCCATGAGTGAAAGTCAGCAATGCAATTTTGTTTTGTACTCTGTATAAGTATGCATACTAGAAATGTTGTGCCTGAACTGATTCCACAAGATTATATTTTAGATTTGCGTCACAAAAATATTTTAAAACATTTCCCAGTAAACTGATTTCACATTTTTACACAGGAAAAATGTGTCTGCAAAAATGTGTTACCAAATGCTCCTCTCAACTTGGAGGTATAAATCCTGCTATTGGACCAGTAAAATATTGCATACAGTGTGGAAGATCTTCATCGTTGTTGCAGCTAATTGGCCTGTCCATGTTACAGGACTTCTTACAAATGGGAATGTAAGGAAGAGTTGGGTTATGTTCTGGAAGATGCATTGTCTCTCTTTAAATGCCCCATTAAGCTTTAGCCAAAGGATTATAAGAGTCCTCATTAGTTCAGCCATTTCTCATACTGTCATACTGTATGTTACCATGGGAATCCACTCAGTCATGACGGCTCAAACTGTGTTTAAACCTGGGTAATATCAAGTGAAGGGAGAGAGAATTCTGAGCAACATCAATACTATTTACCTGCAAAAAAGTGCATAACCTTCTCTGTCTCTGTATACTGTGTACTATATATATGCAGATAACTGCTAAAGTAAAATAATCATATGAATATATAATGTATATATTCCCCAATAAATAAGGGATACAACATACGTATATCGATAGCAGGTGCTTCATTGAAATTCATCACTTACTACCATCATAATTATCAATATTTGTGAGTATTTTAACATTTGATTGTAATTTTTCACAAAAGCAAAATTGTAAGGACTGCCGCCTATATTTTACCTTTCATTAAAAAAAAAAGTTTACCTTGTTTTTACAGTAATTCCAGTGTTATTTTGATAACATTTGGAATCAACCTACCACACCAATAATTGTTAAGGGTGCTGGAGTTGGAGACAGAATAAATGTATTTCAATGCCTGTGGCAATACAGAGTTAACTGCCATTTTATCCTCTGAACGGAAAGTGCTTTCGACCATTGTACAGTCCAAAAGGACATTACCGTAGAGCTGGCAAAGTGGGATTAGCTTTCAACCCGCCGAAGAGACTCAAAGTCACGGGAGCTTAACAGCGTTTACAGGACCGCATTTACATGACAAGTCCCATGCGACAGCGGTACGGTATCGCTGATGTAGACAGCCAATAATTCAACTGCTGGCCAGTCACAGGCTGGGGGAGGCGGGAAGGTAAAATGGAACATTTCTATTTTGCCGTTAACAGAAAAAAGAACAATAAAACGGTACATTGCACACCAGTTTCCTGTCAAGGTTGAACAATAGATAGGATTTCTGCTCTTTTACTTAAAGAGAAGTTTACTCAGTTGTGAATAATATCAAAGGGAAGGGCTGATTGTAAAATAACAGAACTGGCACAATCTCTTTTTATGGACCCACAAACCATTTTCACAGATCACTTTCCAACCAGCATTAGGTTTTCCAGCCGCATGCATTTGTGTGCCATTCCCACGGACAATGATGGACAAGGCCTGCACACCGAGTCCAGCTTTCCAATGCAGTCATTTTTCATTTCACAAAGATAATTGTGAGAGATTGGCGATAATTCATCTTCCATTTTCTTTTCATTATTTATATATTTATTTATTTCACAGCGCGCTCCCGGGGTGGCGGACGGCGCTTCTCCGAAATGCGCGCCAAAGGGCTGAGCCACCCCCCGCGCAATCTAAGTCTCATCAAACGGCGACATTGATCGCTGCCTTCGAGAGAATACAGGTAAATCAATCAGGGGGAGAGGATAAAGATAGCATAGACATTCAAGATCATCATCTCTTCGGCGAGGGAACCGGCTCAGTCGATGAAACAAAACTTCAACCGGCTCCACAGTCATTGCACTTAGAGCTCTGCGACCCTGTCCTCGGATGCAGAGACGAACGATAAATACTAATAATACTCTCTCCTCATCATCATATGTCATTGTGGTGCACTCTGGGTAGTTCATAAGCAGGGGTAGTTTAATAAAACATGGCCATACATTAGACCGCATATTTCCTCTCCACAGCACCGGCATTTACAAATTTGATGCGTGAACTGAGTGCATATTAATTAACAGAGTACCAGGGGAAAAGTCACAGCGCAGACACGTGTTCACTCTGAACCATCAATTTCTTTCAAGCCGCCAAAAGCAATGCACACCAGCGCCGCTGCTCTCAGGGGTAAAGAGCTTCATCTATTTTCCACTCTCAACCAAAAATAAATATTCCTAAATTAATAAACAACTGAAATTGCAGTCGACGGAAATCAACAAGACCACCTGCCAGATTTTCATTAGTACCGCATGCTACATATATACGGTGCATACCGTATTCATACAGTGTATACCGTACATACACTGAACAGTAACACACTTTCTGTGCTGTTTAGATATGTGTTATGCGCCAGTTGTAATTTGGCAGATAGCGTATACTTGCCATCCCAACAGATTTATTACTATATTTTTGGATTCACACCTCCCTTGGACAATCTAAAAGAAATATTCAGACTGTTTCCCAGGCATGAAAAAGAGCACCTTTTGAGAATTAAATCATGCACACTAAACTGTGAATATATAACATTGACAGTAAAAAAAAAAAACATTTTTCTTCAAAACATTAAATGCTGTCCAGTGGGTACTCAAGATTATGGCTCATTTCTGCCCTAGTGCCTAAGGAAGGATCTCCCCTCTGCCACAGAGTCACCTGTAGTTATTACCATAAACCTATGACCCATCTCTTCAGAGAGCCTACAAACTACCATGCACTTACCTTCAATAAAAACAAAACTTCCATAACCCTTACGTACCTCCAGGGCCGTGTCTAGGGGAGGGGGGGGCAAATTCTCCGCCTGCCCCCCCCCAAAGCCAAATCCAGAAAAAATGTAATCCAACAATATGAAGTCGGCGCCAGGATATTAGAGCTACAGGCGATTCGGCCAATCATAAAAATGCCACATCGAAAAATTTTATTTTTAAAATATTAGATTGGTTGGTTTGGCCATATAAAACACGCAGATGCAGCGAGAAAGAGGTCAGTTGTTTTGATCAATCTATGCTGTCTCTTCTTAACTGTAACTGTAACGCATTGCTTAGGATATAATATTCGCTAGCCTAGCTTACTCAGTGAGTTGAGGATAGTGGCGAGAGTCTCCGTCTGGGAGATTTGATTTTAAATAGATTGATTACATGTTGCCTATCTCACCTAGTTGTTATAAAGTAGCTGCGATTCTGCAAAACATCTGCAGCATTGCATTAGCTGGCTGTACGTGTGTGTATTTTATTTTCATGTTATGCTATGGCATGTATACTTGTCACTTAGGGCATGGAAAATTCTCATTCCAATTTACTGTGCGCTGATATGTGGTAGATTAATATAAAAAAGAATTTGGAGCCATTATGAATGGGAACATTTAAAAAATGGATACTCGGAAAACAGATACTAGAAAAACTCAAAATACACTGGCAAACAACAACGCTATAAAGTTTGAAGAACTCAAGAAGAGGGACGAGGACGACTGGGTTAAACACACAGAGGGAGACAAAAAACAATGAGGATCAGGTGTGAGGAAGCAGGGAGGGGAGATGGCTCACAGGTGAGAACAATGAGGGTAACAAGGACCAATAACACAATAACGAGGGCAGACGTAAAACACGGACTGGATCTTCACATAAGCAATGATAACAACAGACCTGGAGTTTAACAGGTAACAAGTGTACAGCTCGAAGGGGAGGAACACGTAAGTGGACACATGTGCAGAGAATGCGAAATCAGAGAGGGAACATACGAGGAGAATGAGAAGAGCTGCAAGAGTAGAACTCAAAATAAATTAGTAGTTAAAGTAATGTTATTAAATTCTAAATCCCTAATAGTAGTAGTTTATATTTTTATTATTATAGTATTATAGTTAGTATTAGTAGATTTAGTAACCCTCTAAGTAAGATGTTAGTGTGTGTTATAATTCGTTAATTTATTTAAATTATTAAATATTTAAAAAAGAAGGAAGGAAGAGAGAGAGAAACAAAAAAAAAAAAAATCCCCCACAGACTCCGAAAAAGTGTGACAAAGACAGGAGTGACCGAAACACAAAACACAGGACAGTGAAACCACAAATAAAGAAAAACAAAATAAATTAATTAAAAAAAAAAAACAAAAAAGACAACAGACAGAACTCTCAGAACATACATTTTGATATAGGGCTTTGGACCCATAGATATCTACCCCCCTATACTGGTGAAAATATAGTAATTCCCACTTGAAAATGATGCAAAACTGTTGATTTGTAGTTAAATATATCTTCTTCCTTTTTATTTTTTGAGCAGCGCACAATTGAGCCATTTGGATACATTTGGAGACACTAATGGACAACAGAGTACACTGCCTATATTTTGCATCATAGACCTTTAGTAGTTCTGCATATCATCCTCAGATTTTGCACACTTGTGGACATAGAGTTTATAATCCAGGAAATGTATACATTTACCTGTTTTACTTATGTAGCTCTCAGTATTTTGATGCAAACTAAAAAAACGTTTTTTTGCATTTGTGGCACTTTATTTTGACTTAAATTATGAAAATAAACAAATCTAAGTTTGTATTTAAAATTTTACAGGTGGGAAGCATTGATTGATTTTATATGGAATGATCCATACACATACATGTATTAGTGAGGGAACGTTGCTCCGAGCAATTAAGTGGAACTACTTAGCTCTCTTTTGCCACTATTACATCCATCACAGTTTGTCCTCCTGATGAGATATACATATTAATAATCCTGAAAAGAGGTGGCTGGTGACAATGTAGTTACATAGTTGGTCTTGTACTTACTGAACAAATCTCCTCTTGTCCTATTTAAAACAGACTTGTTCTAACATACTGATAATAGCCCCATTAAAGAACATTCACTGTATAGTTCCTTTGCGTTATTCTAATTATGTATATGCTGAGAATCCAATTAATTAAAGTGATTAAAGCCTTGGCTAACAGGACTGAAGTATAAGAGGATTGAGGTCAAAAAGAGTTAATTCATTCAACGATTCCCCGTTTTTGTCTTTTCATACACAAATTATCAAAAAGCACCCCGCCGTTTACGAAGTGATTAATTTACTCAAGTCATTATGAGCAAAAAGTGTTTTAGGAAGATGGCCAATCAAATCATGTATATTTTTTCCCTTTTAAATTGAGGCACGCCAAATTAGCAACAATAACATGTCCCAAAAAAAGTCCCCGTGCTGTGAAAGCAGAAATGTGAAGCCTTCCAGCCGAATTGATAATGTCACTGCCTGATGTGGACGGCGGGCGAGAACAAGCGCGCTAATGCGCGAGCGCGGGACGGGTCGACACGCGACGGCGAGGAGATAAACAGTTTGTGATGTTCCTAATTGTGAGATTTCATACTCGTTTAAGCGGCGCGACATCAGAGACCTGTCAAAGTGCGTCGCAGAGATGAAAAAGCAGAACTTGGCCCCTCAAACCCACAGGGCTGATTCTGAAAGAGCGCACGACATTTTTGCTACCGCGTCTCTACTGAAGCCGCCCACCCCTCCACCCCCCCCGTCCCCTCCCCCCTTCCCCCCCCCGTCTTCCCCCTCCTCCTAAGGTTCATTATCGCGGCGCTTATGAAGTGATTTTGGAATCAGGCGAGCAGAGGAGCTCGGAAAAACCCCCTCACTTATACGCATTGGCACCCTAGTTGAACCCGTCCCTATTAACACCAGATTGCAGCTGCTAGGCAGCATTTTCATTTATTTAAATTTTTCTTTGACAGAGGATATGACAGTATATTTGAGCAAAGATGATATCATCTTTCTCCTCTTAATTGAAGCTGTATCTGTGCATTCGTTTAAAGATACGGTGCACGCGCTGCGAGACTGCGGCCCTAGGAGAGAGTCAAGCGTAAACATTTGTTGCCACGCGTTACTGTGTCTTTTAAGGTTTTATGGCCTCGCGGCCTCAGCGCCATATTCTCATCTTCTTCTAATTCCTATTTGCCGTGGTTCATTCCGGCGAGCGCATGTTGGTGGTTTTTAAAATAAGCTTGCTAAAAATGTTATACATTCATGCACACACTTGTGTTTGAACCTGGAACATAGTTGATCCATTTTATAATCATGATTAAATGATTGCATTTTGTGGGCGTTCCTTTCAATTTCTTTCTGAAGGATAAAATGCATTTTCTCCCCATAAACCACTGGTGCATGTAGTCTTGATGTATGGTCTGGAACAAAAGGACACGTATGTAAACACGGTGTACTGTGTCTATTCCCTTCTCCATTAGAATGTCACTTGGCATTAATTGAAAGAAAAATAAGCTTCAAATTCTGTGAAATGCAAATTGTCTCATTTCTTGTCCAATCCAATCATGATATCACTAAGATTAATTGTGTGGTACTGGAAATATGCAACTAAAGCACCCCAGATTGCTTGTGATGTACTGCCAATGACAATAAGGACATCAAATATATGAGGTATGATTATGGGCTACCTCATAAATCATTACCAAGAATAATTGGATGTACATAGATCTGGCATTTTATTCAGTAGTCTATTAGGCTTTGCCGTTTCTGAGTTATATTCACATTTATTCCCCCACAATGCCTTTCTTATGCAACATAAACCTTATATTCCCTTTATGGTCTGTGAGGAATGTTTCTAATGGAGGTCCAATGAACAGTATTTCAAAAAATAATAATTAATGTGGGCCTCATTGAGTCTGTGCCCTTATTGTGGCTATAATTAGCTGCCGTTTCATTGCCTGGTCACATTCAGGGGGCCTGTTTTTAATTATTTGATTATTTTTTAAAGGTTTGATGAGATATTTTATTCCCTGCTGTTTGTGGCAGATTTCTAATTTTGCACCATTATAGTGTATTTTTAACCTGACCTGTAGAATAGATAATTTCGTGTGTAGAGAAATATCAATAAGACTATAGAATCATAGAACTAGTGCATTAAAATGTCTAATCCAGAAGAGTCACACAGGATTTGTCAACCTAATCTAAGATGTAAAGTGAACTGACATCAATTAACCAAAGTACCAGCATGCACTATGATAGGCCAATAGCACCAGAGGGAAGCTATATGATTCATAATATATTGTCCACATTGACAAGCTAATGCTAGTGCTCTTCAAAATAAATTCCCCAACAGTCCCTGAGGGCTTATTCATAAAAATGTACCAAATTTGCATCTATACATATTCAAAATAATAATAGATTAATAATAAAAGTCTCCGTACACCCTAACTTTTCCTTTTTAAAATGCATCATTTAATGCATTTAAATTACAAGAAAGTGCAGGTCAACTCTAGTGTTGGATTGAATTCCCCTTGTATCTATAAAATGCATTACCTGACATAAATCTGATGTCAATATTTCATTTTTACCCTATTTTGAAAGCAGTTTCATCTTTTTTCCATTTCTCCCAAGAATCAATTTCTAATAGTTTTAATAATTTTAACAGTCCACTGGATATTGAGTCTATTATAATGCTGTATAGGTTTGTCCCTTGAAAGACTGTTCTGTAGACCTTTAATTTGAAACAATGTCCCTTTGTGCTATAACTGGAAAGCCGAGTCACATAGAACTTATTCCCAGGAGAAGGGAGGCCGGGAAGGAGCGAGCTATTTGTCATTCGGCACCAGATATAGTGCAACCTTGGCAAAGTACAGCACATGAGCTACAAGACAGATCATCCGAAACTAAAGTTTGGCTGATTTCAATGACACGGGGCAGATCGTAGCTGTCATAATGGCGGAGAGCATCTATAGGGTAGGCGAGAAAGGGAGCTTCCCGCGCTGAGCGACGTGACTTCCGAATCCTGGACTGTTGCGAATCCAATGACAAATCCGAAAGGCGGTCGCGTTCGCTTTCGGCGGCTGTTGCTCTCTCTCTTTGGAATTTAGTGGAACAGAAAGAGAAAGAAAGAAAGGATTACACTCTTTGATGCATAGTAGGACAAAGCTGGGCACAAAAGTCTGCAGGAGATTCTGGCTGTCAGAAAAGGCTGTGTAATATGTTCCCAGGTAACAAATCCAGGGTTTACCTTCATTAACAAAGGGGAAAGATTATTCTTGTGATGCCATACAGCTCTACACGGCGATGCTTCTCCCTGAGAAGGGTTGAACTGAAATGAAAATGATGATGATGAAGCCTGAGCAGAGAGAGGAAAAAAACCTCGTTGCTAGCACGGGAGTGGTATGCTCTGGTACCCTGCTGTTCTCCGTATCACTGCCTGGCCCTACCGCTGACAAGTTCAGAGAAAGAATCCTTCACCTCGGTTATCTGAGAGGGAGGTAATCGTGCCTTCTTCTCCGTTGGCTCACAATTACAGGGACATGGTTTTCATCTTGTTAATATGTTCCTTTATCTTCAGAACCGACGCGTAATAAATAGCGAGATTAAATGCGCTATCACTACCCACCCACGGACAGAAAGTAAATGCAAGAGAAGGTTTCCCCAAGAAGAACGTATAAATATACATGCATTGTATAAATATTCATATTTAACTTGTCAGAAAAAAGTACGATAGTTGCTCAACTGCCAACACAAAATAGATTTTTTGTCCACTAAGAGAACCTTCCCTTGCATTCCGTTCTTGGTTAATGGACACTGTTGCATGTTAAAATATGTTTAAAGAAACCTCTGAATAACTGTAGATCTAGTGTAGCCATTTTGAGGAATGCCGAGTGAAAATCCAAAGAAAAATCAGTGTAAAATAGCACTACACCAATAGCATGCTCTTTAGTAACACGTTCAAACTGCGCCTCAACTTTGGTTGAGGTGTTTGACTCCAGCTAACATTTAATAATTGCTTTCATCTACTGTAAACCATAATCCCCTAATCTGTATTCGTCCTAATCTATAATCTCCCTGGAGCTGTTTAAAGAATGAAGGTAGGCCACCTGACAAGTTGGGGAGCTAATCCGCTTACAATGGCGGAGCAGTGGAGGATACGGGCGTTTTGTAGCAGAAGGACGAGCAGCGCAGGGAGCAAATGGAAAGGCAGCAGGCCCTTATTGTTAATGAAGAGATTTGCGTGAATGTGCTTTAAACCGAAATTGGTATGGGTGCGACTGGGGGAGCTCGGTGGGCCGATGGATTTCCTCTCCATGGTTTCCGCACCCCTTTAGTTCAGTTCCTTTGAAATGATAAGCCCGGCCTGCGATGGCAGAGTATCAGACGTTTTGTTACGCGATCCAATGAAATCGCCGAAAATCCATAAAAACGACCTCCTTTCGGCCGCGCGGCCTCAAAAGATCCAAAATGCGTTTGAAGAAGTAAAGAAAAAAAAGTGGATTAACCTTTCGCTCATAGACATGAATCCATATTGCTATTTCCACTATTACTAATGCCACGGATGTCCCCACTGCTTAGACTCGGACAGTTATCGATGTCTGTACTCCTAAAAATGATCATAATTATGTAGCATCCCAAGGAGGGGTGGGGGAATGGAGTGGCGGTGTCTGTATTGCTGGAAGTGAGTTTGCGACACAAGCACATGCAAACACAGAAATGCACACACAAACACACACACACACACGCGCACACACACACCTATGGGCGCACATACACATTGTTTAATGTTGAAACATCTCAGTGAAGCAGTAACCAGTGGCTATGGTCAGTTTTTGAGACAGTAGCTCATTTTGTGGTGTGCTTTATTTCCTAATCCTGAATAGTCATTAGAAAGGAGTCGATGCTGAATCAGGTATTTAATATAGGATGATGTGCATGCATTATGACAAAAAATGCACTGGCAAGGTTAATGAATGTTTTTAATCTTGGGAAAAAGTAAAGACAGGTCCGCAGAATATGTACTTGGAAGTAATGTTATCCATCGTTACTAAGCGGTCCTAATGACTAGGTCACAACAGCTACTGAGATTATTTATCTACTCAGCCATTATAAATGTATTTTTAATAAGGAAAAGCAGCCACACTCAGTTTTGCCATTTTAACAAGTTTAACTTTCCTCTGAGTAAGAAATTTTGCCTCCAGTAAAACTTTTTTGCAGCGGTCATTTCAGAACTCAGATCATTACAATATTCAATATTCACACTCACGCTCATAACACAGATGTTTTGTCTACGTGTGTGTGGTTGTACATGCTCGTGACTGTACTCTTACACCGTATGCGTGAATCGTGGTGGAAAGCTGCAATTTTCGCCGAGGCCTATTGGGCTAAAGATGGCTGATGAAAGAGTGATTTGAAATGGCGTGTTGAGAAACCAAGAGGGCGGAGGAGGCTGGAAACGCTCCTTCCATCCCTGTGACCAACGGATCTTATTAACTTTCCCTGAGTGGAAACAAGAGGCCCTGATAGCGTTCAGGATGTAGCAGTGTTCATTGCCAATTTCAAGAGTAATTGCATGTCCACTCTGGGTTAGAGGCAAAGCCAGTCAAACTCACTATGACAGGGCCTGTTTTACCATAAAGGGGTAGGAGATGAACTTGTGCTTTTAAAGGCCTGTAAGGCTTCAGATCGCAAAGGGGCTGGACTTAGTACTTTTTGCCATCGTGCCTGATATGGCTCCCCTTCCAGACTCGACAGGTGTGTGATTGTTCTCAGTCCATCCAAGCGGTTAATTCTCTGGCCGTTGAACATTAGCGGGCACAGGTGCAAGTTGTCTCCGATCAGTCTACTATTGAAGTCATCTGGAAAACAGTGCCGCGTCAGTTTGCATGTAAATCATTTCTCGATATAGCAGATACCGTTGTTTATAGAAACTGACTCTGACTGGAATTTGATTATACCTTACATATTTATTTAATCCTTTGCCTTTCACTGGGAGTGATTTGAGCAAGTTTCTCATGCAACATGTAATCATTTACATAACACATAATAATAATTTAGATTGCAAATTTTAAGAATGTCCTCTTAAGCAGACTCTTTAGTATATCGTGTATATAATATTCCTGATTGAGCTGATACAGTATATATAAGTATTTAGACAGTGACACAACTTGTGTTAGGCTCTGTACTCCAGAACATTGCATTTGAAATAATTTTTTTTATATGAGGTTAAAACCCAGGCCTTTTTTTAAAATGTATGCCTGTTTTCCATTGTCTTAAATAAACCGTATTATCTCCAAAACTATATACAGTACAGGCACTCTAGAAATAAAGAGCACCCTTGTACAAATGACTAAATCTCCTCATCTTATGGAGGACATCTACACAGGACATATACAGGTGCAGCTCACAAAATTAGAATATCGTGAAAAAGTTCAATATTTTTTGTCACTCATGTCAGAAAGTGAAACTCATATATTATATAGATTCATTACACATAGAGTAAAATATTTCAAGCCTTTATTTCTTGTAATTTTGATGATTATGGCTTACAGCTAATGAAAACCCAAATTCAGTGTCTCAGAAAATTAGAATATTACATAAGATCAATAAAAAAGGATATTTTAAACAGAAATGTCAGCCTTCTGAAAAGTATGTTCATTTCTATGCACTCAATACTTGGTTGGGGCTCCTTTTGCATGAATTACTGCATCAATGCGGCGTGGCATGGAGGCGATCAGCCTGTGGCACTGCTGAGGTGTAATGGCAGCCCAGGTTGCTTTGATAGTGGCCTTCAGGTCATCTGCATTGTTGGGTCTGGTGTCTCTCATCTTCCTCTTGACAATACCCCATATACCCCCAGATTCTCTATGGGGTTCAGGTCAGGCGAGTTTGCTGGCCAATCAAGCACAGTAATACCATGGTCAATGAACCAGCTTTTGGTACTTTTGGCAGTGTGGGCAGGTGCCAAGTCCTGCTGGAAAATGAAATCAGCATCTCCATAAAGCTTGTCAGCAGAAGGAAGCATGAAGTGCTCTAAAATTTCCTGGTAGATGGCTGCGTTGACTGTGGACTTCAGAAAACACAGTGGACCAACACCAGCAGATGACATGGCACCCCAAATCATCACTGACTGTGGAAACTTCACACTGGACTTCAAGCAACGTGGATTCTGTGCCTCTCCACTCTTCCTCCAGACTCTGGGACCTTGATTTCCAAATGAAATGCAAAATTTACTTTCATCTGAAAAGAGGACTTTGGACCACTGAGCAACAGTCCAGTTCTTTTTCTCCTTAGCCCAGGTAAGACGCTTCTGACGTTGTCTCTGGTTCAGGAGTGGCTTGACACGAGGAATCCGACATTTGTAGCCCATGTCCTGGATGTGTCTGTGCGTGGTGGCTCTTGATGCACTGCCTCAGTCCACTCATTGTGACTTACTTACTTACTTAATCCTCTTCACCCCGTTGAGGGGCATAGGGCGTCCACCAGAGCTCTCCATCTCACTCTCTTCTGGGCCAGGGCCTTTGCTTCTTGCCAGCTCACTCCGATGTTCTTTAGGTCTTGGAGTGTGGAACGTCTCCAGGTGTTTCTCGGCCTACCGGCTTTCCTCTTCCCCTGCGGGTTGTAGTCCAAGGCCTGTCTAGTGATGTTGTTTGAGTCCTTCCTAAGGGTATGCCCTATCCAGTTCCACTTTCTCCTTTTGATGGTGGTAGCTATGCTGTCCTGGTTTGTTATCCTCCACAGCTCTTCATTTGTGGTTTTGATGGGCCACCACAGCTTGAGGATGTAGCGCAGGCATTTGTTGACAAACACCTGGATCTTGCTTGTGAGGCCCTCGGTAGTCTTCCACGTTTCAGAGCCGTAGAGCAGGACAGTCTTCACATTGGTATTGAAGATCCGTAGCTTGGTGTTGTTGGAGAGTTGCTTGGACAACCAGATTGGCCTGAGTATCTTGAATGCTACCTGTGCTTTGCTGATGCGTGCCTCTATGTCCCTGTCTGCTCCTCCATCCCTGCTGATGTTACTCCCTAGGTAGGTGAAGTGCTCCACGTCCTCTATGGCCTCTCCCCTGAGTGTGATTGGATCATGTGTTTTCGGATTTAACCTCATGGTCTTAGTTTTTCCGATGTTGATCTTGAGTCCAAGCTGGTCACTGTTAGTCTGTAACCTATCTGTCTTCTGTTGCATGTGTGTGTGGTTTTCAGAGACTAGTGCAAGGTCGTCTGCGAAATCCAGGTCCTCGAGCTGAGTAAACAAGGTCCACTGGATTCCTGTCCGTTGATTTTCAGTTGTTCTTCTCATTATCCAGTCAATGGCAATGAGGAAAATCAAAGGAGAAAGAAGACAACCCTGCCGCACCCCTGTTGTGATGGCAAAGGTGTCTGACAGTTTGCCCTTGCAGATCACCCGGCCATTGAAATCCTGGTACATGTGCTTTATTAGGTTGATGATCTTAGAGGGTAGGCCATAGTGACCTAGGAGTTTCCAAAGTACTTCCCTATCTAGGCTGTCAAAGGCTTTTTCAAAGTCTACAAAATTTATGTACAGGGAGTTTTGCCACAAGACACACTGCTCAATGATAATTCTTAAAGTAGCAATATGGTCTGTGCATGACTTATCCTTCCTAAAACCTGCTTGCTCTTTCCTCAACTGGTCGTCTAAGGCTGCTTGTATCCTGTCTAGGATAATCCTACAGAGAACCTTGCTAGGGATGGACAGGAGCATTATGCCTCTCCAGTTGCTGCATTCACTGAGGTTTCCTCTTTTAGGAATAGTGACCATTAAGCCTGTTTTCCATTCTATTGGGATTACCTCTGTATCCCAGATCTTGTTGAGGAGGTGGTACAGAACCTCTGTGGTCGCTTTGGGATCAGCTTTCAGAATATCAGGGGGGATGTTGTCAACTCCTGGTGCTTTTCCAGCCTTCATCTTTTTGATCGCTCTGGTTATTTCATCCTTAGAGATCCTCCCACAGTTGACCTTCAGGGTTTCTGATGGTACACTGCTGATCTCTGGTGTTATTTCTGGGGGAGGTCTATTTAGGAGCTCTTGGAAGTGTTCCCTCCAGCGATCCAGCTGTTGGGCTTCCTGTATGATGAGAAGGGACAAGAGGAGATATGTTGACAACCTAGCATGTGAGGCAGAAGTAGCAGCCGGACAGAGGAACATGAAAGATCTTTACAGAATCACAAGACAACTAGCGGGGAAGAACAGAACCACTAGCCACTCATTGTGAAGCTCCCCCAAATGCTTGAATGGATTTTGCTTGACAATCCTCTCAAGGCTGCGGTTATCCCTGTTGCTTGTGCACCTTTTCCTACCACACTTTTTCCTTCCACTCAACTTTCTATGAATATGCTTGGATACAGCACTCTGTGAACAACCAGCTTCTTTAGCAATGACCTTTTGTGGCTTACCCTCCTTGTGGAAGGTGTCAATGACTGTCTTCTGGACATCTGTCAAGTCAGCAGTCTTCCCCATAATTGTGTAGCCTACTGAACCAGACTGAGAGACCATTTAAAGGCTCAGGAAACCTTTGCAGGTGTTTTTAGTTAATTAGCTGATTAGAGTGTGACACCATGAGTTTACAATATTTAAATTTTTCACAATATTCTAATTTTCTGAGACACTGAATTTGGGTTTTCATTAGCTGTAAGCCATAATCATCAAAATTACAAGAAATAAAGGCTTGAAATATTTCACTCTATGTGTAATGAATCTATATAATATATGAGTTTCACTTTCTGAAATGAGTGACAAAAAATATTGAACTTTTTCACGATATTCAAATTTTTTGAGCTGCACCTGTATATTCTGAAAAACATCCAAACATGTTTTTTTTTTTTATTCTGTACTGATTACATGTCCTTCTGACACTGGACGAAACCAGATTACACGAGGCAAACGGTTTGGAGTGGATTGAACAAAGCAGTACAATTTGACATGTGTTTTTCCAAAGATAAGCCCAAGTGTCCCCAAAACCTCTCCAAAGTGGAACTTTCGGCAATAAAAATAGTCTCACTGTATACATACGTACAGTGAAAAAAACCTCCAATATACAGTGTAAACTGTGACTGAAAAATTAACGGAAATGAACATGACTGGTACGACTTGTACAATGCATTCGCACTTACATACTGTAGACAAACACATGAGGATTAACCTTCCAGATGGGTATTAGTGCTGGAATCATTAATTGGAATTATAGCTGACTTATAACTAAGTCTAACTGCATTCAGGTAACTTCCGCTTTAAAAAAAAAACTAAAAACAATTAGGTATTTTCAAGTCACCACTGGACGTTGGGCCACACAGCAAAAGTGGTACAGCCTTTGTCTCATTGACAGCTAATTTAATCAAGTGAGACAAAGGCCCAGGCGACTGCAGTCAGCGCTCCACTTTGAAATGCAAGGGCGTCGTCCTCCCAAGGACAAAGGTACGACTCATCAGGGGGGGTGCTCCGTGCGCCAGTTCCGCCACAACCCCCCTGTCAAAGCCTGCACAGCTTACGGTCTCTGACATCCACTAAAATATCAGTCGCTTTAAGTGTGTGGTACCTGCCTGTGCCTTGTCTGGGGTACAATCACTCACTGATGTGCATGTTGGGGAAATTCTACATTCGCATAATTTTTTTATTTTTCCCTTTCTGAACGATGAAACACAACTGGCGATCATCCGCACTTTTGTTGTTCTCAATCACCGCGTGTTTCTATAATGCCTTGTTTTCTTTTTCGGTTTCTTTTAACCTTATTTTTATAACGACAAGCTTTTTTTTTTTTTTTTTTCGCTTTTACGGGTGAATCTAAGCTTTTTTTAAACTCCCTCCCTATTGCTTCATGATCGGATTCTCAGCGGGCTGTGAAACCTGCCCAAACAATCAAAATGGGAGGGAGAAAAAGAAATAAGATAAACAGCCCATGAATGCGGAGCCTGTTTACTAAAGAGATGCCCAAATGAAAAGGCCACAGCCATCGCCAACACCGGCTTTTATTGCCACCCAAGAACAAACACCGGCCGCGGCGAGGGTGAAGTCTATTTTCGCGTCGGCCCTTAGACCTGGCGTTTAATCTGCTCTGTGACAGTGCACCCATACTGCGGGTCAGGCGAAGGTCCTGCTCATTTGCTCGAGTTTCAAATGTCAATATATACCCGCACCAATGATATGCGGTCACACGTCCTCGCCTGTGTGCCCGCTCATTTGTCCTGAACTTCAGGCTCTCGTGCCTTTGAACGCACCCTCTAGTCTTGGCCAAAGATTCTCATTACATCTATTGTCCACTTACTTTCTGTGGAAAAGATATATATATATATATATATATAAAAAAATAGATAAGCAAGAGAGGAAGAATTGCAGTGTTCTGCGTTCATGGTTTTTTCAGTACTTTTTTGCTGTTTCCATTATGGAGAATTGGCCTCGCCATATCTGCGGTGTATTGAATTGCTATCGCAATTGTCTTATGCGGTATTTCGTCAATTTTAATGCACAAAGGAAAGTGGTGTTCATTTCATGTCTACACACATTTGCATACCTGCATCTGTACAATTTATACAATTTCTAAAACCGCTCGAAATTCTAAAGCATGTGCATGAGGTCAGTTTGCACACAAAACTTTTCAAGTTCACCATTAAATTGTATACTGTTTCAACAATGAAATATAATAGTTCAGTAGAAGAAAATGTATTTTCCTGACTCTGAGCAGGAAATAATAGAGTCAAAGGTGCAAGCTAAAAGAAATGTTTGATTTGTCTGCCTTGGCAGCAGAATGTGGCGGTATGAGAAAAAGGTAGCGCTTGGCAGAAAATTGCATCTGCTGATATTTAAACCTCATCAGAGTGCCAGAGACACTGAGAAATTACAAAGTAATGGTTAGATCTGAAGATGGATGCAAGAAAATGAAGAATTGCTCTGAGCATAACTTCTACTTGTTTTTTCATCGCCGGCTGCCGCGTTTTTTTTGTAAAAATTCTAATTTATCGCCAAAAAGTGTGTGTATCTGCTTTGAGCAAAATGACTGATCACTTTGGCCTGGGGGTGACATTGTTTTTGTCTCCTGAGTCACAAAGAACTCACAATTAAACATCATCGGTATGGTGGAAATTATTCAGCTTTTTTTGTGAGTAGCTTCTATGAAACCTATACTGCATAATATATATATATATATATATATATATATATGTACAGTGTATATGTATTTCTGAGTCTGTCCGCGATGGGAAAAGAGGGGGGGGGGGGGGGGGTTAATTAATCTACACCTTTTTTATAACCTGAATCTTATGCTATCCTTGGAATCATGGAATATTCATGATGAGGCCCGCACACTGATTGGTTCGCAGGAAAACATTAAAGCACATACGTAAACCAGGGGAAACAAGTTGATCTATAACTCATCCTTAAACGTTTAATCTGTATGCAAAGTACACAGCTCTGTTTAGTCATGCTCTCGGCGTAATGTGGATTATTCATCCCTATTGATGTTACTGGGTTTGGCAAAGCTCTATACTGTTTTTATGATCGCTGCAGTGGATTTGATTTAGTTTCATCTCTTTAGGGATTCTCCTCCACCCTATCCTAATATGTTTGCCATGTTTAATGATGCACAAAATCTTCCTGAGTAGAAGTTATTTGTCTTTATCAGGGTCTTCTCTTACTGAGCTGTCACTTAGCAGACCACAATATTACCTACACTGTGTAGGGATCTACCCTTCCAGACAAAGCAAAAGCCCGCTTATGCTTTCAAGCAGGGTGTCAACTGTAGGAATACTGTAGTGACACAGTGCTACCATTTAACATGAAAAACAACATGAAGATGATTGATAATCTGGTCCTGTTAAGGCTGAATTGTTATATGTTGACATGATAAAGCACAATACATTGACACCAAAAAGAACGAAAGTAAAACTTGCCGAAAATGCCGGTTAAGTTTCTCAAGCAACCCGCATCTACCCAAGTAAATTTCTATTCCTAAATCAGCAGTTCCAAAAACACTTCTCATTAAAGGAGCCATACAGACAGTGCATGAAATTGTGGGAATTAGAGTTTCTCAAAGATGTTAACGGGGATTTTTATTTTTTTTCTTAAACTAGACAGATCTGCTTGGTTCTCTCCTGTTATACATTTCAAAGAATCAAAAACGACATGCTTTGATGGCTAACACATGAGCTAAATCTATTATTAAGAATATACTGCAGCCTTTTATTTGGAGAAACGTGTGAAGTCACATGATGCGGCGTTTCTTAAGTTTTTTTGATGTAGACTACCTGAAAAATGTTTGTAACTCAGGGAATTTCAGGGTAGCCTGCCTACATGATAATTGCAAAGTAAGCTGTTGATCCTTCAGAGACACAACGTGGAGTTTGAGATACCAGTTGGGTTAATCCAATTTTGAAAGCGAGAGGTGTTATGGTTTTCTCAGGGTGCAGTAGGGACTGAAGCACAGACAGGACTATAAAAATAAACCAAAGTTTATTAGTGGCAAAAGCCATGAGGAGAAGGCAGAATCAAAGTCAGGAACAGGCCGTAATCAAAACCAGGTGATCATGGCAAAAGTACAAAAACACAATACAAAAAGCGAAATCAAAAAACTAAATCAAAAAGTCAGGAAAACAGAAATCAGGCACATAAAGAAACTAGCAGGTCAGGAAAGGCTTGTAGAGCAAAGCAGGCAACTGAGACGAACTCGCACTAAACACAAGACTTAAATACACAGAACTAACAAGCAAACGAGAAACAGGTGAACAATGGGGCAGGTGAAACACATAGGTAATCAGGAACTGAGACGGGGCTGACGATGTGGGAATGAAAACACAAGCACATAGATGGGAGACGGAGAATGAAAACAAAAACACACAAACAAAACCGAAACATACAACACATGACAGACTCAAATACTGACAGGTTGAGATCTGGGATGCTAGACCATTGAGGATGAAAAGCATTGGCCTCTAAATATCATCCCGTTTATCACACTTTTTTTTGACTAAATGAACCCTATATTTTTTCCCAAGCGTTCTATTGTTTGATCTACAAAAGAATACGTTTGCGCTTTCGCACAAAAAAAAAACACATTCTGTTCACTGCCTGATGTGTGCTTATTTGTGTGGTGTGTTGGGGTACGGGAGAGATGCAGAACTGATCGATAGTGCTCCTGGGCGTTCGAACTTTAACCTCATTTTGCAAAGAAAATTCTGAACAGACATACCCCGTGGCTCGAGGTTGTTTTGGATCCTCATCACAGCAAACCTCAGCAGAAAAGAAGTTGAGTATATGGTCGGGGTTCATCGCTCATATGCATAGTTTCCAGAAAACTCCGCAGGAAGCAGACCTTAATCCTCAGCTATCAGATGCAAAATAATCAGAAAGCATGGAAGCATACACCCCGGAATGATATCTCAAGGAAAAGTGTTCTACTGCAGGCTATGCTGAATACGTTTCCTAGTCTGGGACTGTAGCAAACATCATTTGGAAGCACTAGGACTTGAATTGAAATATGTACTGTTCATAAACTACAATCATTGATTGGAGAAGCACAAATAATATAATAGAGCTGAATGACTGTATATAGAAAAATTGTCTGTGACTGGTAAATGCAGGCCAACTGGGGTATGTGCAGCAGTTATTGAAAGTAATTGTAAAAATGTTGCCTATTCATTGAGCAAACCCTGGCAAGAAATTGTTGAATGTTAATCTAACTATTGATGAATAACAGCGTGACACTTGCTTAAAATCTTTGCTCAAAGTTAAGTAAAACAGCTCAGTAGAAGTCTGGCTGAGTCCCCCTTCCCCAGAGTAGTCATGGTCTCCAAAAAGCTGACTTTGAAGTGTGAAGAATTATGTGTTGCATAAAACCTTCCCTGCTGTGTCATTTTCACACGTGGTTTAGAGTTAAAAGATGTGAAAAATGCACAGTTGGCAACCGGTGAAGTGATTCACTGCTCTCCTGTGTAAAGCCGGTATGTTTAAGCGCACGCATAATCACGCAGCGACTACATTTCGCTGTAATTACACAGGACTGTGGAAACAGAACGATACATATTTTAGGACCAACAGATGACACGCCGTGACATGTGCACAGAAAACAGCTCTCGCATCTTTGGTATTTGGCAAACAGATTGACTGTATAAACGAAATGCATATAAATAGCATTTTTCAAATATGTTTTCAGGCATCAGAGAGATCCGTGGAGAGCACAGCATCTTTCTGTCAGTAAAACAAATGCAGTGTGAGTAGTCTGTTCGGCTTTGGACTAATAAACCCGCAGCAGACGACTTATTTTGTTATTCCCTTTCAAGTCTCTGGAATAAGCTAATCACTTTAATTGCGCTTTTTTTCTCCAAATATTTCATTGATTCCCACCCCCATTGCCTCACATCCTCTCTTGTCAGGAAACTGCAGATGCAGATGAAAAGAGAACAAAAATAAAGACTCGTTAGATATTCACATGTCCTTAATTAGACACGGACAAGCAGTCAAAGGTCATATAAAGGTCAGATAACAACTCAGAGTTTCCAAGTTGCTACGCAGACAAGTTACGTCTGACGCGCAGAACCTGGAGGACAGTGAGCCCATATTCCATGACGTGTTTTGGCTACATCCGTTGCCATGCATTTTGAAAGAAAATAACATACGTTAAGCAAAACGATGTGCTGCCACTGATATGCATTCTTCAATTTAAGTCAAAATGCTGAATTGTCAAATAAAGTAAGTCAGTGCGTATTTTAGAAGAAATTGAAAGAAGGCCATTTTGTTGTACTCTGAGATTTATCAGATCTGAATTTTGCCAATTGTAATTGCAATAGGTATGCCACTGAAATTCCACCTGTCCAATCGTAACTTAATTTAAGTTCCATATTTTTGTTATTTGATCCACGCATTGCTGCGGTCATGCAGCTGTCTGGCATCGAAGATGGCAAACAATGGTTTGAAATATAAGCTGATGCCCGTAGTGACTGAGTTGTTTATGGGGACAGCTTCCTAAGAGAGAGATTGCAAATGGCCAAAGCTGTTCCTAATTCCCTTCCAAGCGGGTCATTCTTTAGTGTCAGCACCAAGTAGAAAAGACATACGTTTCCCATTAATTCAAACGTTTGAGCCGGTCTAGGAATGCAGTAGCCAGTATGTGGCCCTGTGTAGTGTCCTAAGCTTTCACCAGGACATGCTCACTGTCAGCACAGGCTTGCTGATTAGATGGGGAGGCCCCATTGCTTCCGTATGTGGCAAGACTATAATGGTTTTTCATAGGCATAGCTTTAATTTGATGACACGTTAACTACAGTAGCATGTGAGTGAGTCAATCCAGCAATGACTGAACAGCAGTTTCTGGTTGCTCTTGCTTTAGCTTACTGTACCTATCATACATGTATTTGTAGGTACTGTTTTAAATGCTAATTCCAGTCTACAGTATAGTCCTGTGTATATGCAATGAAAAGTGTGAGTTTCTTTAAGCAGCTTTAACTCTGGTGGTGGTGGCTTACTACAAAGCTTCATAGCTCTTTTCAAGTATTTAGCATGAATAGTAGTGGTAGGAAATAGGGGTGTTTGGAAAGGGAGAGAAGCCAGTGAATGTCTTTTGTCCTTCTGGAACAAAAAAAATTTATAAATCTGTATGCATCGCAGTATCCGCACATTTCTGGATATGGCATTCAGGTTCAGATACATGGAAAGTATTCGGATCCCCAGGTAATATATTGGCTTATACGTTATTGCAAATTTGCTGCATTCATTTGAAACACATTGCCTTGTTTCATGCATGTAAAATATTGACTGTGCTTGTCTCTGTAGGTCATTGCTTGCTGCAATTTTCCTTTTGATCTTGTCTTTCATTCATCTTGTCTTTGATGTAGCCATCAGAAACAACTCCTGCATCCGCCAATATTTTCATGATTGCTGAATCATTTTCTATTTTCATTTCTACATTTTATAGGGTCTTAAACATATTTATTGTAGAACATTCCGCATCTCTACTTGGTTCGTTTAGGTGAATGTGCCTGTGTGGGGATCATCAATGTTTATCTGTAAAGGTATTGAAGCGGTCTATTTATCTGGGCACAGTTCCCAATATGGGCTAGTTCAGTATGTGCAGCACAGACCACACACAGATATAACCAGGTTCTGGAACAGACGTGAACCATCAACCATTTTCAATCCAATATACGTATATTCAAAGCCAAAACATTTAGCAGACGACAGGTGCATAAATACACCGATATCTACACTAGTAAATGCATTGTGTTCTGCTGTAATACGCCATTATCTTTTAATTGGCATAACAATAGGGAATAAACATACAAACTCATGGGTTATATTCACACAGCTTACCTGAGAGGATCTATGCTTCAATGTAAACTGATACTGCCTTGCAAGCACCTGTTTTTATAAATAAATAAATAAATAAATAACAAAAAATAAAACAAATACCACAATTGATTAATTTTGTTATTTCAAGTGTACTGTTTCTTATAACTCCACTTTAATATGGTTTTATGTCTCTCTGAAGAGACAGGCAATGACATGTTTCATCATAATATTCAAGATAATTCATGTTTCAAGACCTGCGTATTCAGCTGAATATAAGGCTTCTTTACTTTGCCAGCTCAGATTAAGGAATATGAGATACTTTTTTGTCAGATACACAGTATTTGCTCGTTCAAAAGACCATCGTTTTGACTATAGATTGTGCTATTGCAGATATGTTTTTTTATATACAATCGTGTTTAAAAAAAAATCTATTTGTCACTGAAGGGCATGTAACGTAAATGTTACAAGTTGCAATCAGTTATGAATCCGTCAGCAGCAGAGATTCATGCTTATGAATAATCTTCAGATATATGGGCAGTGATAAGGTAGTGTCTGGAACAAAGAAAAACATAAGGGGCCCTATCTTACACCCGGCGCTAACCCAAACGCAAGTGTCTTTGCTATCTTACACCCGGCGCAGGGTTCATTATAGCCCCTAGCGCTTACGTCAGCTAAATACTAAGTGATGTTGCAAGTGAACATGCTGGTCTTAAGATGAGGTGTGGCCAGGATTATTTTTGGCGTATTGCTATCTTGAGCCAGCAGAAAGTGTTTGCTCTAAAACCACCAAAAACCTGGGCTGTGTTCGAATATGACCCCTGTTCCCTGTCCACTGTCCCCTGTCCACTCAGACCCCTGTCTACTATGTGCCCTGTCTCCTCATTTTGCAAGCAGTGTGCGAAATAAATCCCGCAAAACTCTTTCCAAACTAATGAGGAAGTAGTTTGTAATATATACTGTATATATTTTTCTTTATTGAGAATATCAGTCAGTTAGCATATAAAGATTGTTACAAAGTGTAGATTATGAATGAAGATAAAATTAACAAAAATAAAAAAGAGTAGTTTGTCATATGAACCTATACCATCGATATGCGTATGTCTTTTATGTTTTTACTTCCGGGTTACTTATTGAAATTTTCGGATGAGTACACCGTTCTGCACCTCATCCTCTTTCTACAGGAGTTCCACAGGGATCTGTACTGGGTCCTTGGTTTGGTCATTAATTCACATGGCTTCTCTTACCATTGTTATGCTGATGACACTCAACTCTTCCTCTCTTTCCCTCCCTCTACCCCACAGATTAAAGAGAGGATATCTATCTCTGAGTGGATGTCTAGCCATCACCTGAAGCTCAACCTCGACAAGACTGAGCTGCTGTTCATGCCATACAAGACATCCCCGCTTCTAGACCTGTCCATCACTGTCGACGGAACTATGGTGACCGCCTCCCGCTCTGCAAGAAACCTGGAGGTGCTCCTGGACGACCAGCTGGACTTCAGAGAGCACATCTGGGCAACGGCACAGTCCTGCAGGTTCCTCCTGTGCAACATCAGGAGGATTCGGCCGTACCTGACCACCTACTCTGCCCAGCTCCTTGTCCAGACCATGGTCGCCTCACGTCTGGACTACTGCAACTCCCTTCTCGCAAGCCTGCAAGCCTGCGCCATTCTGCCCCTTCAACTGGTCCAGAACACGGCTGCTCGGCTTGTGTTCAACCTCCCGAAGTTCACACACGTCACCCCCCTGCTGAGGTCACTCCAGCGGCTGCTCAGCTTGTGTTCAACCTCCCGAAGTTCACACACGTCACCCCCCTGCTGAGGTCACTCCACTGGCACTTCCCTCCCCCCTTGATAACGGCACTCGCTCGTCCCGACTGCTGAGCTTCTCTACTCTAGCTCCCCAGTGGTGGAATGAACTCCCCACTCCGTTGTGCTCAGCTGAAACGCTGTCTGTTTTCTGTCGTGGTCTGAAAACACACTTTTTCAGACTCCACCTTGAATAACTACATATATAAGGCCAATTATATAGTACGTTCTTTCTGTTTATTTTCTATTTGGTTTTGTTATTTTATAGCTTAGAATGTATAGCCGACTGTATTCTGTCGATTACTAGCGATAGCTCCTACGTTGTGAGAAAGTTGTGCTTTGTTGGAGTTGCTTCGTAGTTGTGTCAATGACCTTCAATATGCACTTATTGTACGTCACTTTGGATAAAAGCGTCTGCCAAATAACTGTAATGTAATGTAATACACCCTCCTGTCTGTTACACACAGGGGCGCGCACAAGCATGACTAAAAATATCAAGATTACAATGTGAAATATTATTATTTTGTAGGCTATATCAAAAAATGCATAGTAATAAAAGGGTCCATAGGTCAAAGACCACATACCTATCCCACAGCGAAAGGGAATGCCGCATTAAATTGCTTTCAGCCCACTCCATCAACATCCAGGTGATATGCGATGGTAGCCTATGTGTAGGGTTACATGTATAGACTATTCACAATGAATGGCTCAAGCTATGACTTAGCCTATATTTGCCAATAATTATTGTAATCTTCTGGGGAGACAATCTTCTTTTACGGGACAAGGGCTATCCATTAAAAAGGAGCTGATAACACCTATATCAAGCCTAATGCGCAAAGTTTTTGCCTTATTCTTCGACCTTCATATTTTTTTAATTACAGTGACCAGGCTTCCATACTCTCAGCTTATTAAAAACCAAGCTGATTTCACCTGTCATACCATAACTAAACAAAACGATTTTAAAAAGAACAATTAATTCACAATTCATTTTAATGCCATTCTCTGCATGTGCGCTTTAACTTCATGCTGGAGCAGGTCTGTTTCACCTGCTTTAAGCTTCTAGTAAAATGCGTTGGTCACATTTCCATAAGCAGTACATTATAAAACAAAAAAGAATATGCGTGGACCTCTGGGTTGCCAACCTGACAACTTTATTGTATTTAGTGTCATCATTAAGGCAAAATAACAGTATTTATGTTATTAATCAATATTAGAATGCAGGTAATAAACTTCGAGAACTCTATGAGAACAGCCTCATTAAATTTATGTTTGAGCTTTCATTGCATAATCAAACAAAATGCGTTAAACAAGCAGGCTAATTTGGCGTTTCCAATGGTGAGAAGGAAGCCATTGGTCGCTTATTCTCAGCTATTGCAGGTGCTTTTAATAAAATTTACAGCATATATTTTGTAAAATAACAGCACTGTTGGGAATTACCGGGAACTCATGAATAATATTGATCATACTGTTGATCTATATAGCCTATTTCTTAATCGCACTAAACACGCACGAGCATGTCCACCAAGGTGGAAAAGCAGACTTTTAAAGGGAATGGGATATGACATTTTGATTGGTTTATTTCATGTCACGCCCAAGACACACTTATAATTAATAAAGAGACTATAGGTTCAGCCCATTTGCACATTGTGCTGTGCTTAGTGCAAAAAAAATACGCATGTCCTAAATGCACTTTACGCCATGCGTTTACACAAATCGCTATGATCGCCAAGATAGAGAGTTTAATCATTACCAGTTTATGTAAATCATAATATATTGTGTTGTGGGAATGTCAGGATGGAAACCAGTAATCCATTGTCTACGTAATTTGACAACTGTTATGCGGTGGCAAGTTTTACAATTAGAAACGGTACTGTATTACTGTAAAATTAGTTATATGATTAAATAAAATGTTTTGAGATTAGATTTAGGGCTGATGTTTAGTTGAGTTTGATTGAGTTGATGAAGTAGTGCTCCAGCGGTGAAATGGAGGCTATTGCAGTTGTAATTGACTATTGGCTGTTGTACAGTATATGTGACGTGGTAGTAAACAACTGTGTGCATCTGGCTACGCCCTTCCACCTTACACTATAAATACGTTTGTTTTTTTCAAATCCAGCAAGTTGTGGAGACTGAAGAGCATTTATGTGAGCGACAGGCTAATGATAGAGAGAGGATAGCATAGGTGTCAACCCATACAGTTTGCCAGTATGAAATACTTTTCTAAGGCAAACGGGCGTTTAAGGTTATGATACGGGAAATCTAGTCTAATAGACTACGTTTTTTTTTTCAAATGTTTCTCCATCAATTTGCCGGGGACTACAGATGAAAATTAGCCCCAATTAATCTGGCACATTTTATGTTACGTTTATGAATGTTCATTGTCCCTTTTTGAAATAAATAAACCTAAATCTATCATTAATTTAATCACAGCAATCACATTTATTTTCTCCCCCTCGGCTATTCTCTCAATTTGTGAGGCCATGGGAAAAGCAAGTAGCAGGACTGATCTAAAAATGCACTTTATGGAACGAACCACAACGACACAGTAGCCCACAGGATACCTACGTTAGTTAACTTAGCTAACAGTTAAATGATTATTACTGGACAATGTTCGTGTTTATGCAGTTTTGACAGAAATTAGATAATGTTCCTAAAATTTTAATGTGGCTATGACCTCAATTTAGAGAAGTTACAACACGTTTCATTGTAGCCTAAATTAATTCATGGCTAACTTAGCCGTCTTTAATGAGGTTAATTGTTACTAGAAAATTATCCAAATTAAGATGAGAGCTAAGTTTATAACTATATATGTAGCCTAGCCTACATGTTAACGTACCCTATTTGTATCTAGGGCTATCAAAGCTGTTATGTAGTAAGATAGAAAAACTGCAAAAAACATACAACACGACATAATTTAGGAAATTGTGGTATCCATCTTTGTATCTCCTACACTGGGTTGTAAGTGTGTGGTGTCAGTCCAGGTTCGAGCGAGCGGCTCGAACAAAACAAATTATGACTGTGAATGAGCATGCACGTAAAAAGAAAAAGAAAAATAGAAAAATCTTTCCCACCCCAGATTTTGGCATTTTTTGAACTGCAAACGGAGGCGTGGTCGCTCTGAAACAGTCCATTTAGTTGCCCTTTAAGCAAGCATCTATCTGTCACAGGATGAATAAGCACTGCTGTATATTCTTTAAATTGTTCTTACAATGTTGCCTATTTCAACTTATTTAAAATGGTCAGGAACACATACACACAGTGGCCTTTTTTTATTTCCAAGTCTTTGTCTCATGGTAGAATATTTTCCTGTTTTGCTCATATGTATTTATATGACATAATGTCATCACATATTTATGTTGTTTCAGCTGCATGTTTTTGGTTTTTGCAGGAACCAGTGGAGAGTAGGCCTACTCCAGGTCACTAGGGTTGCATTGCAGAAACAGATGGGGACCGGGAGGCTCTGACTGTGTGTGGAGCGGGTTATAGGTTTTGTGGTTTGTGATGTCTATGTATTTCCCTCATTCCTCAGTAGAGCACAAATCATTCTGATGATGCCATTTAAAAAAATGCATCACTGTGACTAGTGTCGTTCCATTGTAATAGTGGTTTACTGATTTACCGGGGGCATCTAGACTTATTTACTGGTGTGTGTGCGTGTGTCTGTGTGTGTGTGTGTGTGTGTGTGTGTATGGAGACAGATACATTTTTCATTATTTTCCAACAGAGGTGTGAAATCCAGGGGTCAGAAAGTAAAAGTCCTGCCATGTGTTTCTTCCACCCATGAACTCGACCAGCTGATTTCATTAATTAGTTCTACCTCCTGGCTGAAGAATTGTGCTAATTAGCAAATCCAGGTGATTGGAACGAAATACTGGGGAGGACTTTTACTTTCTGAAGCTGGATTTTACACTTCTGTTTTCCACGTCCTGAAAGACCTCTGTGGAACTCTTAGACAGTGGCAGTAGCTGAGGTGATTATGTTAAGCTCATGTCGAGGTGTGTAAAAGGTCAACCGAGGCACACATAGACAAGGCTTGGCAAGGCACCGGGGCTGCTCAGCTGCAATTATCTTCCTTCTACGGCATGTCAGCCTGACGCATTATCAACACACTCATGAATTTGCTCCAAATTGCAGCCGCTCTGTTCCGCTGCAGCCTCGTCGCTGCGCTCTGGCCCAGCTCTCGACGGACGCCGTGTCACCTTTCTCCAGGCGTGTTAACGCACGTTCCGCCGCCAGCCATTGCAGAGCGGCGGCGCGTAATTGAGCAGCTCTGCTCTTGAACTCAATTTTATTCAAACTGAAAATAAGGCGATCCTCCCGGGACACCTTGAAAAAGAGCGTGGGAGCACTCGAGGTCCGCTGCCGCGTCCGTAACATTTCGGCGAGAGGAGTAAAACCTGAATTGGCACTGTGGGTAAACCCTGGGTGAACTGTTCGTGTGAGTATGTGTGTGTTATTTTTTTTTTCCCAGAAACCCGTTCACGCTGCCCTTTGTAAATCCTCGCGAGAAGTACAGTATCTCATTCCAACTCTGACACCATTGTTCCTAAGTTGCATCGTAGCAATGATTCTACCCAATGTCCCATTACATTATTTCTCCCGTATCGTATATTCATGAGACAATTTTCTTAAAATGCTACAGAAATGACTAAAAATACGTTTGGCTTTCTCTTGTCTGCCTGCAGACTCCCAGTCAAATTCTGACCCAGAGATAATACCGCAATAACCATTTAAGAACTCCCACGTTTTGTGATATTGCTTTGGCGAGACCTCATTCTGTGCACTGGATACCCTGAATATTGTTTGTGAATGCTGAAATGAGCGCTGGGTTTAAATGACTTTATTTTCTTTACAGGAGGTGCAATACAATTTTATCCTGACAAAACTTTTGTCCATTTTATCCTGCCGTTGTGGACCTGGCAGGCTTTTCTGTGACTCTCTAACCACCGGAGAGGGGCTTGGTGAATACAAATATAGGCACAGACCGGAGCCGCAGCTGCTACACGTGCTGGGACAAGATGGGCTACAGTCAGTGTGGGAAGGCCATGAGCTTGAATGTGAATAAGTGCCTTCCCCCTGAAGAAAGGTTCAGTTCATTCTATGACACGATTATAAATGGCCAAGCTATGTTTTCTTTCTAAAATAAAAGCATGTATATAAGTACATATAACATATTACCTAAATCTGAAAATAAAACTATTGTAAATACAATCCAAAAAAACATTTTTCTTGCTACAAGATTATTCGTAACATTAATTGACTTAGTTCAAGCATTGTGATGGGTTAAGAAGTTGGCCAATCAAGAAAATAGTCAGTGTATGGGATGGATATAAATGTTCCATGGGTACATATAAATTTGGTAAATAATTAGCCTTCTTACTGCTAGCTCAATTTTGGTGGGCTATTTGTGTCCTGCGTCCTATATTACCTCAGTGTCAAAGGGCACGCCTCATGGTCTCCCTTTTCTCTCTGGCAGGATTGCCTTCCCTCTGCACGGGGACAATAACGGAGGCAGTAACTGTAAGATTACAATGGGCCAGATGGTGTATATTTCTATTACAATGTTCAATTCTCCCGTCGCTGGCTTCAAGGCCCTCCTTAGTCCTTGTCATCCTCGTCTAGACTCGTAATACGGAGGCGTGGGCTACCCGATGGTGATTGGAGGGGGGCGAGGATGTCTTATGGAATATTGATGCTCCTTTTCCATGTTCTCGCCTGCCACACCACATTTGAACCGTCTTCAGCCATGATGACAGCAGTAAAAAATAAATTAAATCTTATGAACGGAAAGCACACGCCGCCCCTCCATGGCAACGCCGCGATCGCGCGGTCGATTCAGACAAACATGCATAGGCCTGTCTGCCTCGCAGTCAGCCACTGAGCAAATTAGTGTAATTTATCATGGCAAGCGCACAAATTTCCGCTGCTGCGATATGCAGATAATATCCGTGTACCGCAAGCAGGAGAGGCGAACAAAGTGACCAGAGAGGGTAGGGGGGTGAGAAAGGTTTGGTCCACTGGACTAGCCTAGCGGGTCCATCTGAGGGACAATTTATCAACCCCACGAAATGGGTTAATTGTGTTGAAAATCTTTAATTTGAGACAACTGCGCGTGATCCGAGATAAAATAGAACAGCTGGAGAGAAAGCACCCGGAGGAGAAACGCAGGGGGTCATATTTTAGTGTCGGACCTGATGTCACCGGCGGCTGAGTCAGGCTTCACAGTGGTGATCTTAATAAGGATATATTAAGCAAATTACCTGTGAAAATGGACATTTATTTCCAACCCCGGGGCTGGCATTATTATTACATGGATTTTCTTTCTCTCCTCTTCATCAGATTAGACCTTTCAAGGCATCAGAGTCACCCATCTGAATAAACATAATTCTTCCTCTAGTCAGACAAATTGATAGGCGGTTTCACGACAGGCATTAGATTGTTTATTCATATCGCCACATTGTTGACGGAACATTTATGAGCAAGGGGGCCCAAATGTGCCGTTCTTATTTTTTAAATTATTTTTTATTTTTTTAGTCTAATCAACCTCGGATGACTTCTCCTTTCTGTCCTCCTGGCCCTGTTCGCAGCGCCGCAGTGCAGCCGCGTTCACAGCGGCAGAGCCGGGCCGAATGCAGTCATTAGCGAGGTGCCGTGTCATCCATTTTGTCAGGCCTGACAAATTATTTAATGGGATGTGGTCTGACCGTGGACCCGCGGATTGATACCTTTTATTATGCCGCCTCTGCCGCGTGATCTCCGACGTGGAACGCGAATACATTTGTGTGACTACAAATGAATTAAAATGGAGATAGATGTACATTGAAGATGTAAATATGCCCCCTCTTTATATTTCAGCCTTGTTTTTTTTCCTTCTTTAACACCAGAACTTGTTCATATTGTGCCACCTATAGGATGGCTGGTGTACTGCAGCTTCCTTTGTCTGATATCAGAAACAGAAATACCGTCTGCGCCTCACTCATATAATACTGAGGTTCATTTTCAAGTAAGTTCATTTCTTTGTTTGTGCCCTCCTAGACTGTATGGCAAAATTAATTAATAATTTACCACAGAAATGAAAATTACAAAACCAAACAGTGCTCTGCCAAATCAATTTCCCCCCATCACCGTGTACACTGCAGATGCAAACTTGTCTCTCAAAAGAAGGGAAATTATAATGCATCTGTAAAATAAACAAAATGTTTAGAGGATTTTTGAATAGTTTAGATCTAACCTCATTATTGTTATCCAGTATCCATGAAAATCCACATCAAGGCAAAAAAAAACCCAAAAACTATCATTGAGAAAGGTTAATATTTTTAAACTGTACTCAGACAGTGCATATCAGACCAGGAAGCTGGCATAGGAGGTGATAGTATGGAAAAGTATTTTATAAAATGCTTACTTCATTCAATAATACTTAAAATGTATTTTAGAGTTAAAATTGATACTGTTGGGCTCACTCATCTTAGGATGGCATCAGTGGGAGCCTGGAGCAGAACAAATATAAATTATTGAGTGGGTGCTGTCCACACATGCCAATACATATCAAATCAAAAGTTTGCAAGTTCTTATTTAAATATCATTATTTATTGCATCAAAAAATAATCTTGCTCCAGCTAAAAGAGACATATAAAATAAATTGAACGGTAAAGATGGCAAGACTAAATAAAAGTCACAAGCACTTTTTTAATCTATAAATCAATCTATTCATTAATGGGGGTATCAACAAAAAGAGACCATGTCACGTTTTAACCTTTTCACCCTTTCAAAAAGGTTACCTCAGGGGGGAAACTATTTTTGCAGACTCAATAAATGGTTGCCTAATGGGAAAATATTAGAAACTAAAACTACGATAAATTCAGAAAATGTCTTTCTGCTTGCTTCTGTAATTTGAAAAAGGTAGTAAAGACATACCCTATATGAGAAAATAACCATCATTTTATACCAGAGAAATGCCCATCATGAATTCTTATTGGTCTCACCAGGGCTTCTTCTATCAAAAGAGTCTTTACCCTGGCTGCGTATGTTCTACTTAAATCTATATGTAGCCATCCATTGTAATTCATCAGGGATTGTTGAAATGGCTGAGAGCAACATATTCAACTCAAATATGGAGATGGCAGTCCATTAGGAAAGTTTTCTTTGCAGTTCAACAAAGGGTCTTCTCATTATTCAAGTAGAGGCACTTGGAGGACATGTAACATTTGAACATTTTGCTATAAAATACCAAACATTTTTAGTAAACATAAGCAAAGTGAAAGTGCGGGCAACTTTTTCAACTGAAACAACGTATCTGACATTTTGAAAATGGTAATGTCGGTGTCAGTGAGTGAATTGAGCCGCAAACCCTTCGACATTAGGTATGAGCTACTTAGATTGCATGAATTTCCAGATTCGGTCTGTTTCCAGAGAGAAATGTTCCAGCCATCCCTGTTGTAATTGCTCTTACCACTGCTTGATCTGTCAGTCAGGGAGAGCATCATATTTATGCCTTTACCGGGCATGGTGAATTATATCGCCCATGATTCCCAAGCTGTCATTTCACATTTCAGTATCATCCACAAACAATATACTTCCACGTGTCCAGATAGTTTATTTCTGTTCCGTGTAGTGCAATGTGTTTTGGTACAAACTGTTTGTGAAGTGGATGGGCTATTGCTCTTGACTGCGTTTCCAAGATAGTTGTCTGCATAATGAAATGAAGTGGTAAGTTATGGTCTGACTGCTCTTTTCAACACTGACAGGGATATTTTTTCTGAAATTGGAAAGGAAACTGTGGTTCCACTCTTTCTGACAGGAGGAAGTCGAACATAGATGAATAAAGAAACAAACTACATCCATTATACAGACTGGAAGATGGGGTGATGGAGGGGTAGGTTTAGGCTAGTGTTTCAAATGTGTGATACGATTCTGAGACTAGATTACCAGCGAAGAACACAGGAAAAGGTAGAGTAAAGTGTTCATATAATAATTTTAACATTGAGCCAATGTTATCTTGTGCTAAAGAATGCCCCATACTACACTGCCTGGCCAAAAAAAAAGTTGTACACTGTAATATTTCATTGGACCGCCTTTAGCTTTGATTACGGTGCGCATTCGTCGTGGCATTGTTTTCGACAACCTTATGCAACGTCACAACATTTATTTCCGTCCAGAGTTGCATTCATTTTTGGCAGAGATCTTGCATTAACGAAGGGAAAGTCAAACCACTCCGTAAAGTCTTCTCCAGCACATCCCAAAGACTTTCAATGTGGTTAAGGTCAGGACTCTGGTGGCTAATTTAAGTGTGAAAATGATTCCTCATGCTCCCACTCTTTCACAATTTGAGCCCCATGAATCTTGGCATTGTCGTCCTGGAATATGCCCATTGATGGGATAACCTGGTCATTCAGTACATTCAGGTACTCAGCTGACTTCATTGTATTTCTGCATAACATTGCTGAGCCTAGACCTGACCAATTGAAGCAACCTCAGATCATAACACTGCCTCCAGAGGCTTGTACAGTGGGCACTATGCATGACGGGTGCAACGGCACCTTTTCTTTTGGTGTACCTAAGATTATACTGGTTATTGTATCATGCTAAGGTATGTTCTTAAAATGTGGTTGTTACCTTCTCATCCTACTATGTCTTTACCATGTTGTTACATTCTCACCATCAATTAACTAACACTCAGTCTGTCTACACCATTGTATGTGTACCACCACACAGTTTATCTTATCTTATCATTCCATACTATGTTATATGCTAACAGGCATTACAATTGTAAACGGTTTTGGCTCTCACATTCACCAAACGAGAGCAACATACAGACTGAATTATTTCACGTGGAAACATTTTCCGAACATACAGTAATTATAGGGCATTTTTATGGCATGAGTGTACAAACCAATTATCAGATCAAAGCATGTGAAATACAAAGGGGGTACAAGTTCAATGTAACATGTGTGCTCCATTTTAATGACAACAATTCCTGCACCTGTCATAAACATCACAGCCATTATATCTCTGTGGAAAATCACATTTCAGAGCTGCATGTAGATCAGAACACATACCTTGCCATTGGTCCAGACACCAATCCAGAGCATCACCTTTGCGGGTTTGTGGGTCCCATGTAACACATCTGGCAAATGCACGGAGTGCGTGGCCGCACATCGCCATACAAGAACGGGGACAACGTGGCCCCAGCAGAAATATTGGCTTTGTACGTCGGTTCTGTGCAGGTAGGGAGCCATAAGCACTAACTAATAAACACTCACTATCCATAACCAAATGAACAATAACTACTGTATCATCACCAAGAATACTGTATTAGTGTAAAAAAAAAAAAAAAACCACACACCTCCATCTGTGGACCAGTCTACAGTACATTCTTCCACAGTAAGTTGGATTTTCACTGTGCCTTTCTTATTTTATTGAATGTAATCAACCTCCAATGACTTCTCCTCTACACCCCCCCGCCCTCCCCCTTCAGTGCAGCAGTGCTTTCTTGCACAGGGGTGGTGACATGTGCCCGCTAGTCAGTAGATAAGTACTATATTGCAATTGCAATATGCGTTATATAACACTAAACCGTGCTGATATTCCATTCCTGTCCTCACGACACCAATGGCCTTTTCCTTCATTTCTTTTTTTCCTGTCACGATTACCACTGTTTTTATTGGATTTTTGAGCTCCCCTGTCACAGGTGCAGTTTTCCAAACCTTGATGAATTAGGCGTATTATCGGGAGGCCTACTTAGCATTCTCATAGAATAATTTGATTTTTGTCTCAGGTGGAAAGTTCACATTTTTCCCTTGGGGAATGGACAAGATGGGATTCAAGCTATGCAGCCATGGCCTTTTGAAATACTGTAGGCTAGCAGAAGGACCGTGTTGTGTTTCAGATTATTTTCTTTTCATTTGTTCTCAAAAGGCCCCGCTTTCAAACCGAACTACTGCAGACTGTTCAAATATTAAGCAGCCTCTTGTACATTTAATCAAAGCCTAAGGTGTCAGCTCAGCATGATCTATCAGCGATCGAAGTAGATGCGATACAATACAATTAAGTGGTCAGAGAAGACCTTTCATAAAAGAAAAAAACGTTCAAACTTGATATTTTCAGGATAGGCTTGATGAGGACGGGAACATATCCACATCCAAGCTATCTTAACAGATTTAGGTCATTAATTGGACCTCTCGAAATTCCAATGTACAATTTTGTGCATTTAGAAGTCGGGTGCTTTTGTGAGCACATCTGTGGTTTGACAAAGAGCTGAACCACTGAACAAAGTCGACGCTTAGTAAAAGTACGGTTCACAAAGTCATAATTGCACACAGTCTGAGGATAATTGCGTTGTGCATATCCCCATTTCTTTAATGAAATGACGTCCTCAGATGTACACTCTTGGACAAAGTGCTATTACATTCTGTGCAGATCTCCAGAGTTCTTAGCTGTTGGCAATATACTGCAGTGCCAAGGTGTATGTACACAATGCCACTACACAAGGATTTTCCAGCATACCCTCTCAAGATTTCCCTTGGCTTTTTTCTATTAGAGAGATTGGAAGGTCAGGGCGCCGCATGCCATGGCGATTCCTTTTAGATATATCCAATACAAGGAAACCAGGGGTAAATTGTCTGAACCGCGCAGTGGGCACAGCGGGGCCTCCGTTAATCCTGTCTCCAAACGTGTTGCACTGACCAAGATCAAACTCGAATCCGTTATTAATTTGTCCCAGGACAATAGCTTCACAGGCTCCCCCTCAGTATCTTTCATCAAAACGAGCCTATGGCTACCTCTAACTATTGACGAAAACAGACTGCAATTGCCCAAGGACATCCAGCTGAATTACCCAGGCTCAAGCTTATTTTAATCAGACATACTGTGCGTTCAGCTACTGTTAAACAGGGATTAGGTGAGAATACTGGGTGAATGAGAAATAAAATAATTTGATGCAGTAATGTCTTCCCATTTGTTAGTTTAGCAGACACCCTTAACCAAGGTAATGTACACTTACTCTCACACTTATCATTTTAAGAGCTGGTTATTTGTTAAAGTAATTTTAGTTATGAGCCGTGCTCAGAGGTGCAACAGCACAGCTCCAACTGGGAATTTACCCTGCATCCTTTCAGGAAAGGGTCTTGATGTCCATACTCATCTTATGCTCCATAACGGCTTACCTTTCGGAGGGAATGAAGTAAGCAAGTTTAAGCTTTTCAAGTGTTGCCGTAGTTCTTTTCATCACATGTTCATTATTAATGCGTGATACATGTATTATGCATGCTGTGTTCCCTACCAGACGAATCACATTCCAAAGCCATAACCAAATGCATTAGTAACTCGTGAATCAACAATATTACTTTCCCACTTCCAAATACGCTTCCGTTTTACGTCGAAGAGAAGTCACGCAAGTATGTTTCGTCAAAGTCCTCTTTCAGAGTTTTCTAGCATCTCAGCTTCCAGACAGAAACTCACGGATATCTATCATATGTATCCAATTAACCAGTTTTCATTTAAAACAATTTACAAGTCTTAACATGTCTAAAAATAAGTCAAGACCAAAAAGGCAACACAACATATGTTTTTCTCTAGTGTGAAGAAACAGGGGGATATGGGAAAGGCAAATGAAACATACTGTACAATCAATGCAAGGAGTACAGACATGGATAAGTAATTAGACATGTATTGGAGTTACTACTGTACATATTGAGCTTATTCAATGAGGCTACTATATTAAAACAATGGAAGTGGGAGTACATGTACAAAATGAGCCCATAACGAATTGTGACTTTTATAGCCTCTGTAAGCGCTGCTGTTATACTGCAGCCACCATCACAATGGACAGAGACATAGGTTTTCCCCAGCTACCCACACACTGCCACTCTGCAGCCCTGTCCCCTCTAGTATTTCTGCTCCTGTCAAAATCAATATAGCCATCTCGCGCGTTAAGCTCGGCTGACATTTTGGCTAAATTTTCACGCTCACAATCAGACGCCTGGTCCGGCTTGCTGGAGGCCCGCCAGTAGGAGATTCGGGGGCGATGGTAGGGGAAAAACTTCTCCTCCTCTCATTTTGGCAAAGTCCTCTGGAACAAAAACAAATGAAGTCTTGTCAGGTACGGTGAATAAAAGTGAGCGGAGTCGAAGATAAGACTTCAGTTTTCACCTCGGTGGAGCGCTCCTCACTTTTGTAAATAATGTAGGAACAGCGGCCGAGGGGGGAAAGGCTCGCTCCTTTTCAGGCACTGCAGCAGTCCTTAAACACTCTGGCCCAGGACTACACAATGAAGAACAAAGAGGATTTTGTTCTCCAAACCTTTTTTTTTTACACCTTTGGTAGGAAATGTCTGGCAGGAGCCCACAGCCACCTACTGCATTACTACTTAAAAAAAAAAAAAAAAGTCTATATCGAGGTTTGTAAGGGACTCTCTGCAGGTGGACGGATAGGGTGAACCATTCACCTTTTTGAGGAGGCCTCTCTTGAATATTCCGCAGAGCATCATGGGCAATGTGCAGTAATTAACATACAAAGGCAATCGGAACTGTACGCAGCATACATTAAGCAGGCTCAAATTGACATCACATTTACACGAGCTAAGATAACATAAAAATGCTTTTTTGGAATAAATGAGGTCACAGATTTTAATTTTTTTACCACATAGAGGCCTTGAGTAACGGTGGCCTGGGGGAGCTGTATATATTCACAATGAGGGGGCTTCGAAAGGTCGATTACTATCCGCCATGAGACAATTAGTGTGTGCTGCTTATGTAAAACGGGAGAGGCTGCAATTGAAATGCCCACCACTTTAGGAGGAGCATTGCCCATCTTATCTGTGCCTGGAAGAGCTCCCAAAACCGAAACTCAGCACAATGTGAAGTAAAACACTGTACATATAAAAATGGAACAAAATGTACGTAAAAAATATAGCGGCCCCCATAAACTGCCATGGCAACAAATCCGGTTTATGCACTTTAACCTTCCACCGCTACTCAAAACAGGACCGAATCACTGATGTGCAAAAACACATAAATTATAAAGTACAAGTGCATGTGCGATGCTTACAGAGACTTATCATGCCCCACAGTATCTTATTGCCTCACTTCTTATGATCTTAACCCAACCAAAACTACCCCCATCCCCTTCTCCCCTTCCCTCACCTCCAAAGACAACACACACGCATTGTAATTGTAACAGTTACAGCAGAAAGATAGAAAAGGAAGAAAATGTAGATTTTATCTGAAATCGATGCTCTCTGCTTGACCTTCGAGTTTAATAACTGCCAATTATCAACGATACTATTAAATGTTTCATCTCCTCTCCATATTTTCTTGCAGTCGTATTGCTATTAAATTGCTCTATAGACTGGCTGGTGGCATATTATATTCAATAAAGTTCTGGATTTTGCATTTTGCACATCGCAAGCACAATAGTCGGAACAGGTTGTCTCTTAAATGAACAACAGACACTGTGCTTATTCTGTCTCGATAAATAAATCTGCGTTTTTTCGCGCTATTGAGAGATACGCCCACATGGGGACGGTTGAATGAATCCGCTCGAGTCATTTGTTTGTTTTATTGATTATCACTTGGACCCTCCAACTCCGAGCAGTCTCCCTTTGTTGGAGTGAGATCTGATACAATCTGTGCCTTTGTCCGACTGCGCCTGAACAGTTGTTTACATGCATCAAACAGGAGCTGCTATGAGCTCATCAGAATCAGCAAAGAGGGAATTCTCAGGCCACAAAAGACTTGTGAAGGATGCTACCGTGAATCCATATATCAACCCACTGACAGCAGGCTCAGAGCACTGGCCATCCTGATTTTTTTTTATATATATATACAGAAAACCCAATTCTTAGAACCTCTTTTTCTTTTATCTTCTGAAGATCCTACAGAGCTTTCAGTCAACTGCTTTCAGTCAACATTTTTTCTTGCGAGGGTAGCAAGTTTCTGGGGGAGGGATGTAATGAAACAAAAACAACACATACTTGTGTAAACAAAAAGCATTTTAATGCTTTTTTTTCCGGCAGGATAATGGATTGGATGTATTTATTAATAGTGTTATAAGCAGCTTTAAGTTGACCTGGGTAGTCAGGAGCCACCTGTTTCTCGGCCGACCGGCGTTCCACTTTCGGACAATGATGACTTTTCTGATGCCATAAGAACCACACTTTCTATCTTTAAATATAGTCTGGCCAATGCTTCCATTATCTAGTGCTTTTCTTGGTCTGTAGCTTTCGGTTTCTTCAAAATGGACATACATATATTCGTTCTTTTTGACAATTCAACTGCTTATCGTGCCCTCAGTGGAGCATGACAGTGAATTGGGAGCCAATTCCTCAAGTACAAATGATCTTAATCTGCAGGCTATGATGATGTACGGGAGGTCTACTCATTTAGGCAGAGGTGTAGGCTCACTTTTTTCTTTACAAACACAGTTTGGCAAATGGATTTGGGTGATTGCTCTGAACTCACAAAACTAAGATAATTACGCATAAATGAATAGATAAATGGTTTAATTAGTGTCACATTTCAGGGGTTGAATATCAAACAATTAGACTAAAAAACATAATGAGGTCACTTATTTGGATGATAGATTAAATTAGTAGCAGACAAACTTTTTTTGAGGATCACGGTTTCAAAATGTAAAAAAATAAAAATAAATAGCATGCAACTTTGGTTTTTAGGTTCAATGGAAGACATTTTCTTTCTATAGCACGCTACTTTACATCCTATAGATTATATTTAATGTCTAGGTTGGAGTGGCGTTTGCTTGTAATTGACAATATACCAATCAGCTCGCACTCAAGGGGTATAATTATTTATCCGGTCCTTCACAGCAGATGGCTGGATGTTTTGTGGTTGTAAACAGCTGTTGAATCCTGCGGTGCAAACTTTCTTGTTTCAGCTGCTGGAAATATGAGTTGCTTGCAGGAAATAAAGAGTTAGTAAAATCCACAAATCACTATCGCCAGGCAATCAAATGGCTGTTGTTCGTTTCGCTAAAGTAATCACATTTGTGTTTAGGATCAGCAGCAAATTTTTTCAGCCTGTACACTACCAGAACTTGGAGAGAGTTCAGTCTGTTGATTATTCTCAGAACCCTCAGAACATAATTTAAAAGAAATTTATGTTTATTGAAATAGAGTAAAGTAAATTGTATTAGTGCTTGTTGCTGTGTCTCATTTCATACACAATTAGAACATTTCATTAATCAAGCACCATTCAATTGCTAGGGGTTCAGCTTTTTAGCTGTTGGGAATCATAAATGGTCAAATGTACCACCAGTTGTGAATTTCAACTGAACACTAAGACCAAGTATAACAAAACACATAAAATGCATGCATGACAATTTTATCCAATAGCAAGGTGCAAATTGTTCAAGCAGCGATTTAATCAAGATATTACAGGCTCCTACAGCACAGTAGTATTTTGTCTTATTGCAATTAATTATTTGATCAAGTGTAAGTTTAAATCTTTTTTTTTTGTATTTTATCATTGACATTGTTATGTGGACTAAAATATTACTCTGGACTCTCCTCTGCTCCTATATCATTAGTACAAATCTGGCACTCAAATACTATTTCTGAGCTGTTACGTCTCTGCCCATTCAACTACCAGACTCCACCAGCTCTACTCCCCCGCACTGATATTCATCCAGGTTCAAGACTATACTTTAATTACAGTAAATCCAGCAATATCTCCAGTAGTATCTCTTCGTTTTGGTCTCATCGCCCCTCACATTCTGCTAATAATAGAATTCCTCGCACTTCTGACAATACTGTTTTATGTCCAGTTTCTCCAGCTACGAAGCACGCCACTCCTCCACTCTCTGAATTTATAACCGACAATAAACTCGATATCCTATGCCTATCTGAAACCTGGCAACAGCCACAGGATTATTTTCACCTTAACCAAGCCACTCCATCCAGCTTCTCATATTCTGACCAACCCCGCCTGCATGGCTGTGGAGGGGGGATTGCTGTTTTCTACCATTCCTCTCTTCGAGCCACCATTGTTCACTCACCCCAGTACTCATCTTTTGAACATCTTATAATTAAATTGTCCGGTCCCCGCCCACTGATCATTGTAACCATCTATCGGCCACCTAAACCATCAGCTGTATTCCTCTCTGAACTCTCATCCCTACTCACCACTGTCTGCACCATGTCATCAAATGGGCTCCACCTGGGGGATTTAAATATACCTAAACTCCCCAAATTGCACCTTTGCTACTGATTTTATTTCCCTTCTGGACTGCCTAGATATCTCTCAACATGTCACCTTCCCCACCCATAACAAAAGACACACACTTGACTTAGTTTGCTCCATTGGTCTGACCCCTTTCAATCTCACTCATCTGCCACTCCCTATTTCTGATAACAAAGTCATCATATTTGAGGTCCCTCCACAATCAGCTAATGAAAAAGCCCAATGCACCTCCTTCCGAAACATAAAAAACATAAACACTACTGATCTCATCAATATGATTCATACCTGCCCCTATCCGGACGTATGTCTCTCTTCCTGCCTTGAAATCCTAGCCCCACTCAAATCACACAATGTCTCATTCATTCACTCTGCCCCCTGGTACACCCCTGAACTCCGCCTATTAAAAACTACTGGGCGTCGTTTGGAGTGTTTGGCCAGAAAAACTAACCATACAATTAACTCCCAAGCATACTCCGAACACCTCACCATCTATAAAACTGCCCTCTCTGCAGCCAGAACATCCTATTATTCAAAAATAATCAATTATGACAGAGGCAACTCAAAAACCCTGTTCTCCACCGTTAAACATCTGCTTCAACCACTGGACAATTCCCTGAACAACACTTCCATTGAACTCTGCAATAAGTTTTTGAATTCAAACCAAAATTGATAATATTCATCAAGATTTGTTACAGTCCCATTCCTCCAATGCTGGGCCCTCCTGGATGACTATCACCACTGACCACCAGTACATTAACAGTTTATCTGCCTTCACACCAGTGACCGAGGATTATATAGTTAAAATCACCACTTCATCCAAGTCCTCCACCTGCAAACTCGACCCTCTTCCTACTTTCCTAGTTAAAGTTTCACTCCTTGTCCTCTTTCCACTGTTAACACAGCTAATCGATGCATCACTGGTCTTTAGTTCTGTTCCCCTTTCACTCAAAACAGCTGCTATCACACCCATACTCAAAAGGCCTGGTAAAAATCCAAACACTCTCAACAACTTCCACCCCATCTCTAACCTCCCATTTCTCTCCAAAATTCTCAAACGTGTAGTAGCAGCCCAACTCCAATCCCAATGACTTTTAACCATCCTCATACTCCTTGACCTCAGCGCTGCCTTTGACACAGTTTCCCACCCCCTACTGTTGAACCGCCTGACTTCCCTGGGGGTCTCTGGTTCTGCAATAGCCTGGCTGTCATCCTACCTTACAGGTAGACAACAGTTTGTCCAACTAAAACATCACCAGTCTGGGCTAGCTGCATTAAACAGGGTGTCCCCCAGGGGTCAGTGCTGGGCTCACTCCTATTCATTATTTATCTCCTTACCCTTGGCTGAATCATGCAGCGTCATAACATTAATTTCCACTGTTACGCCGACAATACACAACTCTACATATCATCCAAACCCAATGCCTCTCTGCCCCCCTCCTCCCTCACCAGCTGCCTCCATGACATCAAGGCCTGGAAGGCTATCAATTTTCTCAAACTCAACACTAACAAAACTGAAGTTATGCTCATAGGTACAAAATTCACCCTGTCAAAAGCACCCACCTTTAAAACTTTTATTGATGACCACCTTATCCTCCTGTCACCCCAAGTCAAACGTCTTGGGGTTATTCTGGATAATACCATCTCCTTCACACCCCACATCAAGAATGCTTTACGCACTGCATTTTTTCACCTCCACAAAATCTCCTCTCTCGCTTTCTCACTCTAGTGCTGAAAATTTGATCCACACATTCATCACTTCCAGACTAGACTATTGCAATGGTATACTCTCAGGACTCCCCTTCAAACTTATAAATAAACTGCAAATTACCCAAAACTCTGCTGCCCGAATCCTCACATATACTAAACCCTGTGACCACATTACACCCACCCTCATTCAGCTACACTGGCTACCAGTCCGCATTAAATTCAAAATCCTCCTGTTGACTTACAAAGCCTTACACAGCTTCACACCCCCCTACCTTTCTGACCTTCTTCAGGACTACACCCCAATCCACACTTTACGCTCCTCCTCCTTATATGTAATTGACACAGAGGGATTGAACTGTGGGGAGGAGACACAATTATAATATATTTTTTCAACACTGGTCTGGCTTTTAACTGGTCACATCACAATTATGTCACAATATAAGAACTCACAAAAAGTCTTGAATAACCACTGATTCATAATTTAGGGCACAATGTGTTTTTACTGACTTTCATAATTTGTGTAATAGTGCTGTGGAGTACATAGGGTAGAAGCAATGTGTTGTAACATTATGTCCAGGCTAAGACACCTTTGCCACACTTTAGTCAATGGTGCAATGTCTGTTTGGTACTGGTGGTAACCTACCTGTCTTAAAGTCAGGAGGTTGATTTGAATGGAAGAGTCTGCCAAGGGTCTACGTGAATCTCATGCTGGCGTTAGCCTCCAGAGACTCAATGTATCTTTACCTGAAGGCAGACATGACTGAATCAAACATGATACATTTTGCAAAGCCATGTGATGAATTATACATCTAAACCATCAACACCAAGGCAGAAATCTTATATATATATAAAAGGACACATCTATGATCTCCCCTCCATGGCCTTTGATGCTTGGTAAATAATGGATGATACACAATGCAGGCATTTGAAAAAGCAGCAAATCTGCCCCAGGTTGACCAAATTAAGACGACAGGAGGATGGATGGGAATCTGTTTTGGCCGGTGGTGCCCCTCTGGTGTCGTGTTTATGTGCAAAAGCCGACACGTCAGGGAAAACCCACAACGAGCCCACATCCAATATTAGACGGATCATCGAGTCTGAACTAATGGCGCTCGTTTCGGGGGTTTAAGTCGACTACGTCAGAATAATGTCGCGGCGGTTCAATCGGGGAAACAAAGCCACTTCATCATTGTCTAACCTCGAGAGTCACAGGAGGACTCGTAGCCCGGTTGCAGATCCAACCTCGGCTGTACGGGAACCTGACAGAGCTGGTGGATTATTAATTCACAGCCATGTGGCGAAGAGGAGGTTGGTGTCAGGGAAACTCTGCATTGAAGGGCAGGCGGAGCCTCCAGTACTGAGCCCTTTCGGAGACAGGATGTTCAACCATATGAGAAAGACGTGCCACTGTGGTCTTCACCTTCAAATAAAAGAGGTGCCTTTTCCAGAGAATTATCTCATTAACAACTGCAGCGGCCGTGCCTCCAGGGATTACACTCTACGGGAGTGTGGCTTGACGTATGTATAGAGATTTAAAGATCTATAAAATGTTAGGAACCAGCAGCAAAAACAGCTAAAAAAAAACAGACAAATAAAACTGTATAGTCTCCTAGATTAAACATGTTAGCAGGTGGACAAGGTTTTGTCAAGGTCTTAGAGGCCCGAAGAGCCGACTTCATTTTTAAAGACTAAAACAAAGACTTTTGTGGACGAAATAATTAATCATACATGAACTATTTAATTAAACAATATATAACAATGAATCTGTGCTGCAGGTTAGCCCATCAGCTCTGACCACCACATGAACAGCCATTACCCGTATCTGGCAAGCCATTTTATCATTTAATGGATATCAACAAGATCACATCACATTAGTACTTGGCGATATCACGATACAGGTTGATTGCAGGTTGAAAACACAACCTCATTGTCGACATCACTTTGTCTCAAAGCAACACTTACGCTTCACAAAGCAATACTTATCTTCTTCATAACAAGGATTCTACTCCCTGATATCAACAATTAGGTTGTTTGACACAATCTTTCTGCATTTTCAGATGCTTCTCACACTGTGCTTGATATGGCAGTGTGGTATAATGGTTAAGGAACTGGGTTTGTAACCGAAAGGTTGCAGGTTCGATTCCCAGGTCGGACACTGCCATTGTACCCTTGAGCAAGGTACTTCACCTGCATTGCTTCAGTATATATCCAGCTGTATCAATGGATACTATGTATAAATGCAAAAGAAATGATGTGTAAGTCGCTCTGGATAAGAGCGTCTGCTAAATGCCTATAATGTAATGTAATGTAATGATATCAACCAAGCAGGTTTAGTTTGGAAGTGTCGATGCATGCGAATGAGGTCATTAGCAGAGATGCAAGGTGTTAAGTGGAGAAGCGTGAAAATTAAGTTCTAAGCCGAGATACATGTAAATAAGGAAGTCCTTTTGTAAACTCTGTTCTCGGGCCAATTGGGGGCCAATGAGTTTATGATTACAAATCTATTTTCATACTGCCCCTGTTACAAACTCATTATCACATGAAACCCACTTTAGGAGACCAGTTTTGTGATGTGCTCAGAGGTGGAATCCTTGATATCAAAATCAGTCGTTTACATAAGTGGAGTGCTAAAAACCACAAACTTCAAATTTTGATACCAGCCATGTGGCTGTTGACGTCTGCATTAGCTAGTCTTCACATTGAGGGTTTGAATTATTGATATCTACCTTTCACTGATAGGTTTAAGCCAGTGTGTGTTTAATAGCAGCGTTGCACATGTTGATTGCAGTGCTTTTGCGGTTCATGCCATCACATCCTCTATGGATATCCACTACTGAAGCTTTCACTCTTACGTTCCAGATGTGAATGGTTGACATAATAGCTGTGAATGGTTGACATAAAAGGCAGAACATTAAATCATTTGAGTTTTACAATCGCTGTTATGTTCTCGTTAAAAAGTAAACTAGATTCTCAAAGTGAGCCCAACGGGCTTTTACGACCTTTTTTGTTTTGTTTTTTTGTTTCTTAAAAACTTTGGTGCAAAGGAATTGGGCTCTGCCGTCTGAACAACATCCATAATAGCCAGTAGCTATCTGTAACTGACTATAGTCAGATAAGCGTGCCGCGTGACATCAGTGTTCATTGCTGGAATCAATGCTTTAGGAGGTGAAGCATAGGAGAGAAAAAGGAACTAAGATGGATGTGGAAGTTTAATTAGCATTCCTTGCAGTTTAGGCCACTGATATAAACATCAGTTTGAAAGCACTCAATATTTAATTAAACGGCTCTCACTAAACACTTCTAGGTTCACAAAACACAACTCACAGTTACACATTTTTATCCTTACAGCATCTGCATTCATTAGTGAAGGACAAAGAGTGATTCACACGCTAACACAATACCCTCCCGAGTGACTCGGCCCATAATGCACCTGCAGCCATCACAGGCCGGCCCTTGCAGCCGAGACCTCGCAGTCGACTACGACCGGGACGTCTACAGTGACAGCGCACGATTGGCTTGGGTCCGTCGGGGACAGGAAATGGCCAGGGTTGTGCAGGTTATAGCCGCATTAGTGCTAAGTCGCTCTCAGTTGTTGAGATGCACTCTTCTCCTCGAATCGGCTCTGGATTTTCTGCGACACCGTTTTGTCTGTGGTGCGAAAAATGCCCATTGATGTGCATGCAGGCGCACCTGAGGGGTGTGCGTGCTGTGGCTGCAGTGTATCTTGCATTGGTGCAAATGACATGGCAGCAAGTCAAATTAAAATGACCGTTTTAAATTAGGGACGGTAAAATCGCTCTTAAAAATACCACCAAAATGTTAAGTTGTTCTCAGTCGTGTTTCATTGAATGACATTCTTGTGATTCAATTAATTACAAAGGCAGTAACGTTGATTGTAGTGTGGTTTAAAAATACTGTAGCAAAAAGGCAAGAGATTAGCCCAGAAAGCAATAAATGTAAGAATGCATTTAAGCCGCCAAACTGGAAAGAAATGATGTGAGTACTTGCCGTGGTCAGAATTAATTTAAAAGCTATTCTGACGAATCAACGGCCTCTTTTATTAGTGCACGTTTGTTTCTGCCGGTGGTCAACAGGTGCCCAGGAAGAGATTACAATGGCAAACATTCACTTCTTTTCAAGGCTACGGAGAGCCACGTTTTCAGAATTTCAAACAGTGCTGTATGAACACACAAACACACACGCGCACACACACACACATACGCGCAAATGCACGTGTGTGTGCATACAGGCATGCACAGAGAAAAAGAGAGAGGGAGAGAGCCCCAAGCCACTTCAGAAAATTATTTTAGCATCCATTTATTTTCAATTATGGACCTACACCATTGCCTGACTGTTGCACATGTTAAATTCAGGTGCTGTAAATCAAACTTTAACCTTATTTTTTTTACATATTATTTAACATAGAAATCAGTGTATATTTAGTGGGGGTTTTTGTCAGCTCATTTCCTCATTGTCATCCTATCTGTTTACTCCCTGTAAAAAAATAATCTGAAATATTAAGCCTCCCCAGATTCCTGTCAGGAATTGAGTTATTTCAAGCGTTGCTCAGCACTGCTGGAAGTCGGACTTTGATTAATTTCTACGTGACACAGGGCAATTGAAGTTAGATACTACCAACATCAAGAAAATATATACCAATTATTCACACAGAACTTGGGAGTCTGCTGTTCTACAAGTTCCACCCTCTGAACCGCAGATTGTTAGCATGCTGTATATATCCTTCCTGGGAGTGAGAAAAAAAGCAGTGAGCTGGATTTGGTCAATTTTCCTTTCAACTTTCTTATCTTGTAAATATGAATAAAGAATCGATTACACTTTGGCCAGGCCTGGTCCGCATTTCGTCTTCGTAGATGTACAGCAGGGAATATAATTATGGTTCAGGTGGATAATGGCTCACTCATGGGCTGAACACTGTAAATGTATTATGGCATGAAAAGGCTTCAGCAACATGGCTCTAACAACACATGCAATTATAGGAAAAACTGAAACGGTGTCGCGGATTGCTGGGGTTCGGCCTTCCCATAATAGTTTCAATACTTTCCATTTCACCATAGCAAGCCTTTAAACCCACTCCTCATCCCTTTAGAGAAAAGAAAATAGTTGAAGTGCTTGTGCTCTAGATGGATTAATTAACTGCGAGCATCAGCTGTGTCATCGTGGGTTGTCAGGTAATGACCCTGGACATTGCACATTAGGTGATGTAACAATGACTCATCTAGAAAAATAGCTTTATTTGTATTTTGTTCCTCGTGCTATATACTGTAGCCTACGTATACTGAAGCAAAGAGATTGTTTAATGAATGATTCAAAGCGCAGTGTATTAATGGGCACCTGTAACTTTACTCCCAGTGTGCGTCCAGTGAACTGGAGGCCATTGTGGTTTGACCAACAAACGTCGTCAACATGTTACTGCGGTCATACTGCATCTGTACAACATACAGTGGAAATGAAAGCAGCCCATCTGAAGTTTTTAGCGACGGTCCATTATTTTTTTTAAATGTGAATTCGCTGATAGTTTGTGCAGGTATGCCACAACTCCTGCAGAGTGTTACGGAGACCTAAGAAAACTCAGGAAATTATTTAAAAAGGTATTCAGAAATATATTCAACGACTAGACTGGGAAGTGTACTCCATTAAAAAGTCTTCTGCCCTCATATAAATTGAGATCACACAAGAGAGCTCTCATTTTCAGGAAACATATGCAATATGAGACAATGATCTACACAGCAATACAGTCTTTCGAAGAGGTTATGTAATCCTTGAAAGGGGTGACAGAGGAGCTGGAATTATGCGGTTCCCTCAATAAATCTATATCAGTGGTGTACGGTGCCTGAATGTGTGTCCAACCTATCCTCCTCCTCGCCTTGAAACTGCCGTTCTAGCAGTTTGGACTTCTGGTTGCTATACGGTGCCAGATTTTCAGTGGCAGATTTTCAGATTTTTATTACATTACAATCTGTATAATGTAATGACAATGTAAGAGCAGTGAGTCCTGCTTAAATGAATGGAATTCTGCTTTAGTTTATTTATTGACACTAAACCAGAAATCAGGTGACATTTTTTTTTTTTTTTTTTAACAATTAGTTGACCTAATACAGGGAGAGTGAAAAAAAGTACACTGAACATGGATGGAACGTCAAATCCACGTCCATAGGTATGCTGGCAAATGTCCGAATTTTTGATCCTAAGCAAGTGTGCAGACACAATGGGACAATCCTTCCACTAGACTCCAGGTTCTGACAAGAGCAGGGCAATTACAAATTTTTGCACAAGAAAACGGCGCTGCAATGTAACGTGTGTATTTTGGGAAACAGCTGCGGAAACATGTCCAAATCTTTCTCATAAGACAAAACGATACTTGTCAGTTGTAACCGACTCTGCCGTGGAAGAAAGATGTATCTCTTCATATGGACACGTTTTCACCAAGTATCCTCAATCAATCACAGTTCACTGTTGAACATAAAAAGAATAAAACAACTGACCATAATAAGATTTAATCACAGAATATACTACTTTGAATTTGCAATTTAACTGTATACAGTATATTCACTTTAAATTAGTTTTACCTCTGCTGCAAACTATATTATCATTATTATTCTTATTAAAACTGTTTATTTATGTAACTATTTGTGTGCAAGTTGAATTTTATGAATTTTCATTTGTAATGGGTATTTGCCACTGCTTCAAACGAGAACTACCATCTCTTGTACATTTACAAACACCGTCGCAGGCTTGTGGCCCTAAATAGTCGGACTGAATTTAATGCGAGTGTGGCTTTTAAACATCATTGTCAGTCAGTGTCTGTGCTTGATTAGTGCTAATTACTTTATCAGCGTAGATAATTGGGGTGGTGCAATTGGGATAATTGTTTGACACGTGGCTTCACAAAAAGAAAAATCTACTTCTTGCTATCAGAGAACAGAAGTATATACAAAACAAATGAGCAGAGATGAACTTGTGGCCTTGTGGCATTACATGGTTTGCCACTTTAGCCTGGGCCAAGGGGAACATGTGGGCAGTCAACTTCTAGAACATGTCCACCATTTGAGAGCAACAGGGCACAACTCATAGAAGGATGACTGAGTGTTTATGAAATGATTTTAGATTTTCTTTCCTGATACATATATTTTTGAGCACCAGGTTCCATTTAACAGTTATAAAGCGTTTACCTCTCTCATCTTCACACTTAAGGGGGAAAAAGAAAAAACGGTAAACAAAGAAAAACATGACCGTTGCAGCTGGGGCTGTAAAGATAGCAACAAACAACTTATTTCCCTCAGCAAAGGCTTCCTTTCAATGTAATTACATACTGCGTTGACTGAGAGAGGAGATGGTGATGGGAGTGCATCTGACTGGGAGATGTAAAATGGAAGAAAGCAAGAATGTGCCATGCTCTCTTTTGAAAGCTGAAGCAGATGTTGCCACTTGTCCGAGGAGAGACGCTGTTGGGAGCAATCCTGGGAGACTGATTAGACTTCTTCCGTCTTACTTACAGAAATGAATCAAAAGTAATTGAAGATTATGAGGTGACAGTACTTCCCTCAGCTCTGTCAGTCCCACCCCCCCATTCTCATTCAGCCTAGCCTGTGCCACATTAACTATAAATATTGACTATATTAGGAAACATTAACTGCTCATTTTCAAAGGTGTTCCTTTTTTTTCCAAGTGTAAATCCCCAGCTCTACCTTCCACTTTGGTTTTCCAGGAGAACGATGTCTCCTTATCATCACAATGAAAATGGCATTCCTCCACGTCCCTTTTATCCGCCTGCCCTTTAGTGTAATAGCGCGGTCATGAAAATGAATGCTTTCTGTAAGGATTAGCGTGATATGTATCAGCTCCGTATCTGTGTAAGTTAGGGTCTTCTCCGTGTCGAAATTCATTCTCTTGGAAATGATACGACACAGCTCGCAAAGGTTCTACAGAAAGCCGCCGCTGCAAAAAACTACTTGGGGATGTTGCAGAATTGCTGTTCGAACTGTAACGGGGAGGTGAAAAGGCATAGACGCATGCCGTTGTAAATGAAAGGTATAAGCAAGAGTTGCCCCCGAGGGAGCGGTTCAATAAAGCTGCGCGCGAGAGCATATTTACACAGGGCGGTAAGTTTCAATGAAGTCTGCTGCTTAACTTTAAATGAACTGCGTTCCTCCCCTCCCGTTTGTTTCCGCGTCCTCGACTCGCCCTTCTGTGTCGTTACCGAGGGTTACCGACGTCCCTGAGGTCACGTTTGTTTTTTTATGACTGGCATTCGTAAAGGAAGAGGAGGCCCTCGCAGATGAAAGCTGCTGGCGGCTTTCATGTGAAGCAGTAGAATTTGCTGGAAACTAAATAAGTGTTGAGAGCAGAACTGAGCGAGTAATTGTTTCCATGTGACTTGCGATACAGACGGCCCACATCGTCCATACGCCTTTCCAGTAGCCGTTGGAATGTTGGGCGGGGCTGTTAAGTGTGGGGCGATGGGAAGAGGGAGGTATATTCTGGTGTTAGAATAAGTAGTTTTAATTCAGGCATGGGTTTATTTCTATTTATTACTAAATATGTCTGATCTATTTTATTCTGGGGGTACCTATGCATATGTAAATGGATTTTTTTCCCCCAGTATCATAACTTTCAAATACAGGATAATCAGAATCTGAAATATACATGACAAATTAAAAGGGTTTCCTTATTATAAATACGACCTAGTTTCTTTCTAGGTAAATGTATAAAATCTCTCAAATTATCTATTTTCTAAACCTAGTCTTCATTCAAAACCAGTCCAGGTTCACTCAAAAATTAATGAGAATTAAAAAAAAAAAAGATAAAAGCGTCCTTGGATAAAAAATTTGGAAGAAAAAAATAATACTCCCGATTTTTTTTTTTAAGTCCTCTTGTATTTACATAAGCCTTCTACGAACATGGGCTCTCGTATTTTTACTGTGAAAACAAATAAATGAAACTGCATGTGGGCCAGCTTTATATATTCAAGAATGTGCACGCCATCGCATTGAATATCAACGTTGTTTTACGTCTTCCCCTCTCCTCCATTTCCTCATCTCAGCAATATCACTTTCTTTGTTTGAATGTCAGGTAGACCCAGGCAGGCAGTTTCAAGTTTTCACAAATTCCCAAAGCAGGAGGAGTGTATTTCCTCTGGAAAAACTTACCCAATCATTCCGTGCCCGCCACATGCTGCCCTTCACAGAGATAGTGTTTTGATCACCTAGGAAGAAAATAGCATTATTTACCTCTGAATTGCCGGGCATGATCCCCATTGGGAGATCCGGCACCCCCTGTCTAAACACTGATGCCCTTCTTCCCTTCCTGTGTCCTCTCCCTCCATAAGAGAAGCCTCAATTTACTCTCAGAACTGCAGCACTCAACAGCAAAACAGCAGTCTTTTACGCTAAAGAACTCTGATACAACAGATGGTTATGTGAAAGACCTTCCCCCGAAAAGGGGACTAAAATGGCAGGCATTTAACTACGCGTGTCCACAGATGGGTTTCTCATATGAATGTATGTTGGAATGGCTCACGGGTCTCCTGACTGGCTCTGAGATAACGTACAGAATAAAGCGCTTGTCTCTCGAGTGCATATTGCATGACCATTGGCCGCTGGAATTTAGCCTTGTTTCGATTTGTTTTCGCATGTCCATCAGGGACTGTTTGTGATGGCAGCAAGAGAATGTTCATGAATGAAAAAAATGTTTTGTGAACGTTCACCAGTGGATGCACTCCGGTCAATGTCGTAACAGTGTGGGAAAGGGGTGAGTGGTTCCACTTGCAGGTGCAAGTCAGCACCGATGAGCCCTTTTTGGGTGATTGAGGAGATGGCTGATCAACAATGAAAGGAACCTGCAGACCAATTATCCTTTGTGAGTGCAACTGGCCGTGTTTCCCGGGGCAACGGCGAACTCGAGGTGAAGGGAGTGCAGAGATATGACCTCACAACAAAAGGCCATCTAAGAGGTCATCTAAGAACATGATGTTGCACTGCTGAACCTCTGGCACCAAGGTAACCAGATGTGTCTCAAGAGGAGTGGCTGGGGGGAAACTGCCCCCCTCCCCCTCACAATATGATTGGCGATTCCCAGTTGCCACCCCCATTTTTATTGTCAGGTGTTGGCTCAGAGCACTGTCCATCTGTTCAGATCTGGCCCAATCTGAACTTTTATGAAGGTCAAAATCAAAACTGTCTGGCGAGATATGTGTCCCAGGCTGTAGGGTGGCCGCCTCTCAAGTCACATACGCCTAACCCCGTGTGGGTTTGGGATCAATCCCAAATAATACACAAAAGAAGGTTGGACTGGCTGCTCTCCTTTTAACAACAACAAAAACCTGACTGATCCTGTATCTGTCCGTAGGCGTAAACCACCTCATGACTTCGCTTGGCTCCCCCTGTTTCTCACGTTCTCCATAGACTAGTCATTGAGCAGTTATGCAAAGCACGAACACAGAATAGCGTTGGTTCTATGTAGGTAAATTAACAAATTCCAACAACTAAGGTTATGTGTTGAGCTGTGTGAGCCCATAGATTATACTCATCACATCGCAAAGTATACCCCATCACATAAGAACCACGATGAAGACCTGTGGTTCGAAACATTAACTGTCATGGTTGAGTAAAATAGTTATCTTGCTTTGTGGCATAATTGTGGTAGTTTTTATCATAGATTTCCTTTATTTTATGCCATCCATCTATACAAATGAGAAAATAACACAAATGTTAATGTGTAGCTTTGGTGGATAATGGATACAGGTTTCAATACTGTATCCATTTTTGATGAATTTTGTTGAATTCTATGGCGAACACATACCGGTTCTTGGCCCCACATTGCCCCTCCCCCTATTAAAATGTCCTAGAATCACCACTCCATGTAAACTATAGACTCATTTCAGGAAGCAGAGACTAAACCAACAGTTCATCAATAATGCACTGGCTTTTTCTCTCGCTGAGTGGTATAGTACACAGACTTGAGTCTGAAGTAATGGTGATGATTTAATCAGGCCGGTATATTCCGAGCACGGCATCTTCTTTTTTTTTTTTTTCCTGATATGCTGACGGTTGAATCTCCTTGATTTTTTTTAAATCCTCTGTGGAAAGTCATTTTAGTTTCGAAACAAATGTCCTGTATTGCATTGTTATAAGTGAGACTAGGACTAGTAGACACAAACAGCATGCAGACTTATTCTTTAACCCTTCGGTATTATTGAACGTCGTTTTGTTTTCATTTTGAGACAGGTGCAAAAAGTCACCTCGATCAACACACTTTCAGGTTCTGGGTGAATTTTTTCTTTGATGTTTTATCCCAGAAATATTCTTATTCCTGCAGTCATCTCTTTCTTATTTGCATCTTTTCCGTGTGGGAATATCTATAAATAAATCTAATCTAAATAGAGGTTATATTTCCCTTTTCAAAGCATGACCTTGAATGATTGCTTTGGTGTAAATCAGCAATAATTTTTTCTGTGTTTAAAGTTGGGGCTGACTCTACACAAGAGCGTAACCTTAGCCATATAGTCGGATGGAAATTAAGATACATTTCCACAGTTTATGATTTGAGATATGCAAACATACATAAAGGAAACGTTCCGCAGATGTAGAAAAGAATATTATTTTAGGAATGTGCAAGAAAAACTCACATGGTGGTCTCAGCAATGTTGTGAAGAATGAATGCTTCGAATTGTTTAACACTAGCCAACAGACCACTGGCATAATATTTACCACAGTCTGAAATAAGCAAATCATTTCAAGGTACGATATTGGAGAGACCTTTGTATATTGGCACAACTGTGTACTTGTCTGTTAATTTTTATGTTTATTTAGCCATTTGTAAACAGAGCCAATAATCTCAAGGCATTTTACTCTCTAGATATGCTCACATTTAAATAACAACATGCTAGTTCATACTAATGTATCAGTAAAGGGAGTTATTGTTCCAATCATACTTTATTTTAAAGTCAATGCAAGCTGTGTCTGTCTTTAGCACTCTTTTCCCGGGTCTCTTCGTCCCTGTCTTTTATCACTGTATAATGTCTTGTTTCTCAGGCTCTTTGCTACCCATAACTGCAAACCAGGGATAATAAAAAAAGATAGGAACAATGTGCCGTCATTTTTTGCGTAGAAACCAGAGAGGAACTCCACAAATCACAGTATATGTTGGTAATAAAAAACAGAAAAACCCCTACAGTGATTGGTGGACACCTCCTGTTTATACTTCCGGGATTCCTTAATCGCTGAAAGAATCCCAAAAGTATGGCCAGAAGGCATTCACCAATCACCATTGGGATTGTTCTGTTTCTTATTATCAACATACTATGTGATTGGCTGAGCTCCTCTCCGGTTTCTATGCGAAAAGTGACAAAACATTGTTCCTGTCCCAATTGTCCCTGCTGCAAACAAAATGGAAGCATAGTGTTCTGCTTCACAGCACATTAGCTGGAAGTGTAGAATGGACAGTGGAATACCCAACACAACTGCCGGTGAATAACATTTCAAGCATTCAATAGCTTTTCACCAGCTTTTGTTGTCTGACGTTTCTCTAAGAGGAGGCTGAAAGATGACCTTTCTCATTCCATGCCATTTGAATTTCCAGCACTTTAAATGCAATTAAGTGGCATTTAGATAAAATAAAAGTGAAAAGTGATAGACACATAAAAATTTGTGCTTAATCAAATGTGACATAATACAGGGAAACTGCATTGGAATTGCCGAACACTGAGTGGGTGCATTGAATTTATGAGGTGCATTAAAACTTAACAATAATTCCTAGTTAATTTTAGCCTCCAGCATGTGTAAACGGTATTAGTTGTTCTTTAAATAACTAATCAGGTCTTTCAATACACCTTAAACAAATTTATAACATTGTTTTCAGCTGCCCATTTTATAAAGCTCTATAAAAGTCTATGCAGACTGCAGCAACAAAGTTACCATCGCTCTTCACCGGAGTTGAAGATGTCAGGACTGATCCGGGAGTGCGGGCAATCTTCAAAAGGCAACCAGGGAAGGAGAACATAATGCGGGGGAGGAGTGAAGAGACGACTGGGAAGATTGACGCAGTTCGGTGCTCCGTTTCGGCGGTGTACAGAGACCGCGGCGCTGCGTATATGGAGGAGAGTCGCGGAGGCAAGTTTGTGTGTTGGACTGCTTGGTGACACTGGACATCTTGGGACAGCGGGGGCTATTTTTAATCATGGCTGTATTGCACTTTAATTCACTTGATTGATATAATGATTCTGTTGGATGTCTTTGTTTGATATGTTTGTTTGTGTGTTGTGGGTCTGCCCCACTGTCTGTCTTTTTTGTTGTTGCTGTGGCTACAACTGAAGTTCCCTTGCGGAAAAATAAAAGTTATTCTATTTTATTCTATTTTATAACCGAGGGGAAGAGAACTTGCAAATTGTATTTCTGCATTAGGGGTGGAGAGGCACAATTCATTGTCAAAGGCATTGCAGTGCATACGGTAATTGATCAGTTGAAAAGCTGTAAACATGTTTTGTGTAGTTGAAGGTTGTTGTGTGTCTTTGACAGTAAATTGACTAGTTAACTAAATCAGAAATTAGCCTACACAATCCACAGTTAGAAGTGCTCTGGATTCGCTAGTTAATCCATTCTAGCATGAGTGTGGCATATGCTGCTCATTTTTCCATCTTCACCAGCAGAGGAGCTTCTTTGGAGTTATCTGAAGTATGTATGTTTTACTTTAGACACAAACCCACAAATGCTCTGATTCCTGCCATTTGAAAGCTGGCAGGTCCTTCATCACAGACAAAAATGGTCTGAGCCACATACACCAAAATTGAAAAATACTGAATTAATTTTTTTTAAACTCCAGAAAGTGAAATATCCCTTGAACATATAAAATACAACCTAAGTTCTAAATATTGGCAACTAAAACCTTGGAATAATAAATAATAATAAAGTTCAGTAAAGTTCAGTCACCAGTAAAGACCCAAGCTGCAGCAGACACAAGTCCCAGAGTAATTTTTCGTGTAATTGCACGATATCTCAGGCAGAATTAGCCCAAGCTATTTAGTTAGCTAATGGCGTAAGAGCGACACACATTATTGAAACCGTTCCCAATGTAATTCCACCTCAAATTTTCATCTCACGACAGCTTATGTGTTTTCCTCTATAACTCATTACCAAAGCTCTGCAACAGCTGAAGATGCTATTGCCACATTAGCATAGTTATTATGCTCTGCTAATGGTGTCCCTATATGCAGCTGACATATACAGTACGCTGGCAAGAGAGATCACAAAGAAATTCAATAAAGTCGCATGAAAAACTGTTGGGGGTGATCGCAATAATTACAATTCGGATGATGAAATGCAGTCTAATTGGTTCCTGGATAAATTTCGATGTTTTGGAATGCGGAATGAAACAATAAGATGCACAAATTAGATAATATTGCCACTGAGAAAAGGGAGTTAATCTAGAGTTTCCTGCTGTAATCAGATTAAATAAATAACAAATATATTACATACAATTCTACTAATTTATCCTTTGTGTGTTAACGTTCCAATTACTTCCATCCCTCGATTGGTATTCTACAACCGTAATTGTCTACAACTGTGCAGTAATATACAACATTTCGCATCAGTCTAAATAATCCCATTTGTGTTTATTGTAGTGTACTATGAAGAATGCACTTTGTAATGCATATTATGATACATGCGGCTCATCCCATTAAGGCGCTGATACTTAGTGCAGTAATGTGCCTGGTGGTGCCAACTACTGCTGACTGTGGCTGGGGCAGACTCGTGTTTCAGCATACGGAGGGGTAGGGTTCCGTCGATACGTCATCGCTCACCTCGTCAAAGACAATCAACACAGGTGCCTGCGATCTGCCTGCATGAGCTGCATGCAGCCTTCCAGCACAGCACCTGTGCAACTCCACTGAGTGCAGAGTGAGAAGAAGCAACACTAGTGCATTTACAGGGTGCTTGTGTTAATACGCATTGGTCTGCAGCAATGGAACTGTCCTATACAATTTCAATTGGGAATTTCAATGTGGGGATAAAAAAACGGGAGGGGGATATGTAATTCAATGTAATGCAATTCAGTTATGTAATATACTGTATGTATATATATATATATACAGTGAGCACCATAATTCATTGGACAGTGACACATTTTTTGTTATTCTGGTTCTGTACTCTAGCACTTTGAGTTTGAAAAGATACAATGACAATGGAAGTTGAAGTGTAGACTGTCAGTTTTAATTGAGGGTATTTTCATTCATATCGGATGAACAGTTCAGAAATTATAGAACCTTTTGTACATAGCCCCCCCCATTTTCGGGCATCAAATAATATTGGACAGTTTAACATAATGTAGATTTTTCATATTTGGTAGCAAATCTTTTGCATGTCATGACTTCCTGATGTCTCAAATTAAAGCTGACAGTCTGCATTAATAATAATCTTTAAATAAACAGATTATTTGTTCAAAAATGATATTGCCTTTTCTCTTATAGTTACGGTGTGTAATATTCAAAAATGTTACCCAACTGTATTCTGACCATGTGTTTACAAGTACATGAGCAATAACCCTGTCTGCATTTGCAAAATTCTGCTCCTGTTTAATATTCCAGAATCAAAGTGTAATTCATTTCCTGTAAGTGTTTGAAGTTGCCTAATTGCTTCACAAGCTTACTACACCCACATAGCAGTTATGTGTAGGAGCATGCTGATAGACTTCGTAACACTGCAGGTATGGCATCTAGTAGCTTAGCCTAGGTCTTTATTTAACTTGTGCTTGAAGTGTGCTATCATTTTATTTTAGAGAGTGCATGTTGCTAAAGAAATTACAGGTTACCAGAACGGTATTCAAGCCTTGATCCAAAATGGAACCTGTGAGCATCTTATTCAATTATTTATTTATTTTATTATTTAAAAAATGAGTATCTTCATTGTGACTTCTCAACCCTCAGTCATTAAAATGGTACAAATGTTTAAAAATTGCAGTCTGTGAGTGGGAAAGCAAGCAAATAATGTGAACAGCCAGCTACTATACTACTACTGAACTATGTCTGAAGACATAAACACTTGGTTGCCTCGCCTGTAGCCATTGTGCACATTGTTCAAACTCCCGGAAACCAATCTGAGATTTTAAACTTTTAAATCTTTTAAAAACTTTTTTAAACTAACTGCAGCTCCACTTGGGTACATATCTTGAAGTGGTATTGCATAGGCCTACTTGTGTGTGTTGACCAAACAAAATGTATGGCTAATGTTGCCAATCACGAGGCAGCTATTTGGAACAAAAGCCTTGATTACACAATTACACACCATTACATCGAGGCGTCTCCAGCACCCTGTGAATTTATTTGGCATAGAAAAAATTCCTCATCTCCTAGAGATGGGGACTTGGTAATAGGCCGCTTCCGAGAGAAACTTTTTGGATAACACACACTCAGCATGGTTAGACCAGGCAGTTTGAATGAGGAATTAAGCTTGTCGCGTTTTTGCAAACGTTCGTTTTGGCTTTAGAAATAGGGTTTTCTTAATCTTTTTGTTTTTTGTTTATATAGCTTGCCGGGATCAGAAACAGTCTGTAACATAGGCTTTGTGTAGCTGTGTTTCTACATAATGTTTACATGCAATGTTAATTGATGGGAGTATTATGTTCCCTGATGGGTCAGACCTGATGAAGGTGCAGTGCCATTGTAAAGTTGTTCAATCTCCTCCACCCAGTTTTATGAATTTGTGTATTTATTTCAGTGTTTCCCTGAGTGTTGCTAAGGGCGAGACATTTCTCTAGTAAAGGAATCTGTTTTTCATTCTGAGCCTATATCAGAGAGCACCCGTCGCCCTTCTGTTTTGTCAGCTGAGCTGAAGCGTGGTGGCAAGACAGATGTTGTCCAAACATTTCCTGTGACCGCCTCCACAGACCCATGTCTTTTTCTGCGGTCGCTACCGTCGGCGCTGCATATAATATCAGTCATGTTTGTGGAATAATAAGAATGTAAAGAAAAAAAACATGAAATGCTGGCCCCAGAACTGCATCGTTTAGAGGATAAAAGATAACGCTGAATCTTAATGGTGCACTTTGATGGACATCAGAAACCCTGCTGAATTACTATTCTGAAGAGGAAGGGTCAGAAGGTCACGGCCGGGACTAGGTGGGGCTGGGGTGGGGTGGTCTTTACAGCCATACAGCCGAGAGATGCATCCTCATTGAAAATCAAGGCGATCGTGTGTGTCTCAGCGCATACGTGGGGTTTTTCCCTCGTGACTCCACTGATGAATGCTCAGCTGTTGCTTCCCACATTTCATGTCTCATGTCTCCAGACCAAAGCTCAGCTTGGACAGAGTGCCCCCTTCTATGCCACTCTCCCCTGGCGCTCCCATTGTGAACAAGTAATGAAAAATGTCTTAGCGCTGTGAAAGCTCAGATGTAATAAACAAAGTAGCCAGGTCTCCTTTTTGTCTCTTTTTGTCTCTCTCTCTCTCTCTCTCTCTCTCTCTCTCTCTCTCTCTCTCTCTCTCTCTCTCTCTCTCTCTCTCTCTCTCTCTCTCTCTCTCTCTCTCTCTCTCTCTCTCTCTCTCTCTCTCTCTCTCTCTCTCTCTCTCTCTCTCTCTCTCTCTCTCTCTCTTTCTCTCTCTCTCTCTCCCTCTCTCTCTCTCTCTCATCAGCAGCCAAGAAAGGCAACAAAGGGGGGATTAACTTTTTAAAAGATTTAGACCTCTGCACTCTCAGTCATATTTGATCCAATCCCCATGTGAGTTTCTCCCTTTTCCAGACTGTATAAGTCTCCTAAAGCCATTCCTTTCACACAAATAGGACGTGTTGAAAGTTTCTCTCAAACCCTGTCGTGGCCTCCATTTTGGCTCTGGCTTCGGGTTCAAGTTGACATTTGTCTGCAATAAAAGTAAATAACAGCTTTTAGTGCAGCTTCACAGCAATCTTGTCCACCGCTGCTTACAGACGGGAATGCACAGCATTCTTCCATTGAGGCTTTTTGTGTATAGCACAATCCTACACCTCGCCTCCTCTCGACACTAGCAAAGCCAGCTGTTTTGATACCGTGCTTTTGAAATCTCTTAAAGAGATGCCAGTGGGGTGCACTGCTAATATGTAAGAAATGAGTGTGCATTCAAGCAACCCAAGCAGAGGTGCTAAATATGGTAAGCGCAATGAGGTGTGGATATGCAACTGGCTTACAAAAAAATAATTTTAATGTCACAGGTATCCACTCGTGCTGTAGCCTGCATACTTACGTTGAGGGATTGACTCATTACTGAAATGTTTTTCACTGAGATGCAGCATCAACAAATGTGGCTACTAATTGGATGTGTGAGGGTTTTTTTTCTCTTTTCACTGAAACGCGGACATTGTGAGACTGGCGTTCGGCGAAGGCAGACAAGAGCGCCATATTTATTCTGAGGTTTTGTGTAACGCTGAAGGAGGCCGACCACAACAGCAAATGTTATTACAGCAAATTAATCCGAAGTGCCAGGGTGAACATATTTCTGCATTTATATGCAACATGAATGGCTGTGATATCAAAGATGTCTTGCGGCTACAGGCAGAGGGTGGGGGGTGAGGTGTGTGTGTGTGTGTGTGTTTGTGGGGGGGGGGGGGGGGGTACTGTATTGCATCTGGTAATCATTGCATTGATGTTTATGATTAGAGTGAAGCATATTTTATTCAATTATACCACATTCATGCTCAGAACTACATTAAAAAAGACATCATTCATGATTTCAAAAAGGTCATTACAGGAATGCAGATGTCTGGACCGTAATGTAGAATTAACAGCCTTTGTGACGGCCTCCCCGAAATTCTTAGTAATGCCCTTTTGACAAATGCCATTGCAGAAGATAAAAAGAAAGACCCGCAGTGCAGTGGTGTAAGCATTCGTGCCAGGCGATGGCTTGTCACTTTACATCTTTGTGGCATTCGGCAAATTGCGAAACATTGATTTACCTTGTCTCTCTTTCAAAAACCCGGGCCCCTGAAATAATTAGACAAGATGTTTCCTCTGTTCGCCTGTGGAGGCATTGCGTTTGTTTTGGTTTTTTTAAGCCAGGTGACAGGACGGTGTTAAAAGCGCAAAGATGGAGGAAAGAAGCCAGCGTGTGCGCGTCAGCCTCACAGTGGCAGGCTCCAGAGGCAATAATTGGGCTCAGCTAGCTTTGGGGGGGGGAAAGAGGCCCCTACGTGTTTTATCCAAATCCCCGCAAATTGTGAGTGACTGGCGCCTGATTGCTTTGGACGTGCCTTCTGTGCTGAGACAGAAGTCCCGGACCAGAAAGAACAGATTGGCCCTGGCATCGGGCTCTGCGGTGTGTCAGGACCCTGTGAGGTAGGTCCACACGCTGTGGCAGGGCACTCATTTCCCTGCCATGTTTGGGACCAGCCAGTCCTTTTTTTTTTTTATCAAACCCGAAGTATCTTTAGGGAACGCTGACGTTTCCGCGTGCACGGACAAGGGAAGGCGAGTCCGTATCCGAAGCCGCGGCACAAAATCTCGGCAAACTTTCGATGGCTGCAAACTTTTGAGCTTTTTTCCATCGCTATAAGACACGGTCACGGGCATCTGAACCGTTACGATGAAAAGCGGTGACATTCACAGCGCCTAAGCTAATTCCATTTAAAGTGAGTCGATGGTTAGAGCTAATGCTGCTCCGCAGTCCTCCCCTTTTTGTGCTGCTTAAGGCAATGACAGACATCTTTTTGTTAATTGTGGGGTGGGGTGGAGGTGGTACAGAAGAGAATCCATTTGGGATAATTGACATTTATTTTTTTGGAGCTGCGGGGTGTCAGTGAACGCCGGTAGAGGGCCAGACGGCTATGTGAAGATAACGTCTGCCTGCGGTACGTCGAAACGCCCGTACACACGGGTAGGCCACTCTGGGGAGCCCAGCACTGCAACTCCTCTTGTTCCAAATTAGATTCATTGCTCTAATCTAATACAAAAACAGCTTTTTGACCAAATTACTCCTGTCCTTATTCTCTAGACAATTGAAAGGCTCTACTTGTGTATCTGCAGTGAGCAAGCTGTGCTCTCTAAATCAATTAGTCACCTACAAGGTTCACTAATGTGATTGAACCTGTACATAATGAAAAAATGCAAGTTAATTGAATTTTTAATGAATAAGTAGGAGAAAAAGGGGGGGAAAGTTTTGGATTGTCTTTTAGATTGCTTCCTCTGAGACGACCTCGTCCATTGTTCACCACATACTGTATTTTCAAGCACAAAATATCTCCGTGGTTTCAGTATTTTACGGAATATGAAACCAATGTTGCTGTATGAAAGACGCCCTCCCTCTAATACTCGCATCCGTTTTCACGTCGGCGCTAGCGTGTCCAGCCGTTTACAAACGGAGCTGACTATAGCCAATGAGGCCCCAACTTATCATTGTAATTAATCAGCTAACATTTTTTCTGCAGGACACAGCGGGGAATGCTGGTGGTGGCCCAGCGTGTCCTTTGCTGAACACACAGTGAGTCCCTGTATAGAGGGCAACATAAACACTCTAGGTAGCCAGTAAAGCAGCTTTCTTGCCCTCTTCTTCTAGGGTAAAAAATGTCAACTTTGTACAACAATTCATAGTCTAAAAGTATAAAGAAAAAAACATAAAGGATGGAAGAAAAGGTCGTGTTGGGCTCTGTGCTCTAAATCAGCATTCCTACTAATGCACAAATTGCAATTGTGTGAGATGAATTGTCTCTTTTAATGGCTAGCTCAATGGTTTAAATGGACATTAAATTACCTGCAAACTCATCGGGTGAACTATTAAGGGTTAATAACTAGTTCACCTAGCTAACAAGGTAGCAAGCCAACCAGTATTAACTACCCTATTACTATAACAAGAATTTCCTTTAAGTGTAAAAAAAAAAAAAGAAGCACATTCACATGTAAAGGCGCTTTCAGTCAAAATGAGTGTATTTTCATTTCCAATAATCCAGCATCATATTGTGAGGGTTCTCCAAAGTACCTTACTGAAATGGGTTTAGTAAGTTTATTAAAACATGACTGCAGCGTATAACTGGCATTGTGTGTCAGTTAATTAGCACAAAATCTGCCTCTAGTGCAGAAAGATATGTTTATGCTCTGCCCACCACTGTGCTTAGTCTCCATCACTACTGAGTTACATGTTATATGATATTATTAGTACGCCATAGCAAAGCAGAGAATGGGGAAGGTTGCATATTTAATGTGGTCTACCACATTTGTTTCATACCTGAAAATAACTATAAAAGTAGTAATTGTGACACAGTGCATACATAAACTAGACAGTGACTTTCCAATGATGAAATGTGCTGCATTTGCTTCTAAATAAACTGTTACGCAAAGCGACATTTCCTGGTATTATTTCCCAAATGTTATCTGACTACATCATGACTCATGTAAATGCAATTAACACAATTCATTATTGCCTTTCTTGTTTCAATTGGAATGTCATGTGAACTGCGGATTATTGGATAATTACACATGGTCAAAAGACACCTGTATTGATAAAAGCAATTAATATGTGAGTGGATACATCAGGTAACCAGTTAATAAAAAAGGATTGAACAACTGTTATTAATAACAACAATATAGCTTCAATTTATCATTCCCGCCATTTGGACACTTGGCATGGAAACCAATGCGGGAGCGTTTACTCTGAGATCACAAATTATTGTCAAAATCCATTTCACAAAGTTTTGTCACGAACGGCGCTCAAATAAATCTTGCTACCAGGAGTACTGAAAACCCACCGTCCCCTGTTGCTTGTAATGACAAGAACAGCAATTAAATGGCTTGTAACCTTATTGTTCACGTTTAATGGGTGTTGTTTGCTCTTTCTTTTTTTGACTTTGTATTTGTCATTTTTCTATAACTGCATGTACTCTCAGAAATAAAGGTACAGTGGAGGTACCTTTTGTTCTTAATTTCCAAATGTACCCTGAAAGTACAATAATGTTCTGTTTGGGTACTAAGTACCCTTTACAAGCAAAAAAAAAGGTACAAATTAATTATGTATTGCTGACTAGGGGTAGGGTACCACCTCTATAGGGTACCGCCCCAGTAAAAAGCATTTTGTTTAATATAAAGGCTACTAGGATTCACCACCAGTACCTTTTAAATAAATAGTTTTAGTATTGCCTCTTTACAGAAAAAATATCAAAATGTCAACTTTTTTGATAATATTTCAGATTGGCCCAAACCATTGGTGTGTGTGATTAAGTATATTTTCGATATTTCCAGAAGTTTCTGATGACCTGCTGGCTTTGCAATGGCAAGTATCAGGGCATTCATGGGTGTGTGGTCTAAAGCAAGCAAATACACTCCAATAACTCCAACACAGCTCGTACAGCAGTGCCATACCTCCAGAGGTTCTACTGCATATTAACCCATTATTATTGGAACTGTTGGAAATCTATGGTTTATGCAACCTGTGCTCACCTGTGGCGTGGCTTCCTGTTTCAGTATGACTACAATGATGCCAAGCTGACTGAGGCACCACTGTCATCAGTTTTACAAACAATGGATAAGGCTGAAGCTAGTACATTGGCTAGTCAGTAGCCTACTTTTTGTCTCTCAAATGGCAATGCTTTAGTTAAAATAGTATAATTAATAATACATATAGTTTGTACAATGCAATACAATGCAGTCATGTATCCCATTGGCTCAATTTCTTACAGGGCAATCAGCAATGCACATAACATATGGGTAACAGTTGATGCTTAACATACAGATAACACATAACACATAACACATAACATACACAAAACAACATAAAATGAGATTAAAGATTTTTTTTAAGTACAGTCATTGCAGTGATCATTAAAATGTTGATTCCCTGTCAGTCCTTGGGAAGTGAATTAATAAGGTGGATTGCATAATTTATGAATGATTTTTCTGGTAGTGTAAAACCACTACATTTAACCCACAGCCAACCATTTGGATTAAAATAGCATAAAATTAAGATATGGTATAGCTTCTAAGATACCAATTTAATAAGGCGGCAGTGTAGTATAATGGTTACGGAACTGGACTTGTACCCGAAAGGTTGCAGGTTTGATTCCCAGGTAGGATACTGCCATTGTACCCTTGAGCAAGGTACTTGAATTGCTTCAGTATATATCAGTATATATCCAGATGTATAGGAATGGATAAATGTGAGAAGTTGTGTAAGACTCTCTGGATAAATGCCTGTAATGCAATCTAAATATAATCATTTTTAAAAATAATATTTAACACTAAATTGAACCTAGTTAAATTATTGGAGACACCTATAAAATATTATTTATTATTAATTAAATGCCACCACCAAATGCTTTATGAGTGTCGAATAGAATAAGATTTTATTTAATTGAATTGAATGTGTAAGGCTAGTACATTTGCTTCCATTCATTGCATGATAGTGGATGGTAAATAATGTCACCCATTTATGCCAATGTGTTTACTTCGCACACAAGCTCAAGTGAGCTGATGGCCAACAAGGATTCTACATGCCGCATCAAAGGAGACAGCTGCACGCTACGGCAATCGACAACAACTGCGGCAACCGGGGGATTATCCGAGCCAAGCGTCTCATAATCGTCTAGATGAGTTGTGTGCTTTATGGCTCACCTGCAAATATCAAATACCGGGGACCATCATTATAGTCCCACTTAGATTTCACTGTACGCAGTATTTATTTTTTTAATACAGGCGAGACTTTAGTCACGCACGTGTAGCCTAACTGAAACCCAAATTCACCAGAGGTTAATGAGTAAAGGGAAACACTTCGAAGTGTTTCAGCGTGCAGTAGCCTAGCAAACAAAACAAATGGTCATATGCATTTCTGCCCCCCACACATTTGCCCATCATTTGGGTTGAGTTCGGCAACCTCGAGGTTTCGGTTTCCGTGAGTGAAACTATGTTCAATTGATTTGCTCTTTGCCACCGTCGTAGAAGTGTTTTCCGTGTTTTGGCAAGGAGCTGTAATTCTATCAGGAGCATATTGACTTTCTCGCAAAATCCACAAGAGCGAGTCCTGACAGGTCTTCTTGAAACAGCTGATTTATTGCTTTTGCATGGGAAAAAAAAGATCCGTGCCAGCCACACGGAGAATAATGTGTCTCGGGGAACTTGGAAAAGGAGCAATTTTGAACTTGGCTGGGGCTTTGCATGTTGTCGTTCGAGCCGCGACCTTTGCTTGACAGTTTTGCTGATGTGCTTGCTGATGCTGGTATGTATAAATGAATCTCAATTTCCGTTATTAATTTTCCATGTCACTATAAATTTGTTTCTTTGGAGACTTGTCCAGGCATCTCAGTATGGTTCACTGAGAAGTCTTAGGCTTTTCTTTCCAGTTGTACAGACAAAATGAAAAAAAAATAATAATTAAAAACAACAACAACAAGAGGCCAAGGGCAGTACCTGCACTCAATGTTATAAATAAGGTTAAAGCTTTTTTTCCCCATTCTATCTAAATCTATAGGTCTGGATTCCTCGGTTTTTATAGCTAATCAAACTCATTGACACACATAATTGCTGATATCTCTTTAAAAGTGTCTCACTTAACAACTAAACTGTCATTAAGACAATATAAGTGACAATTGCTCCTAAAATCTCTCTCTTTATTTCACCCTATTGTCATACTCAGCGTGTCTAATGAAAGGTACTTTTACCTAATGAGGCGAACTGCTTTAATGTTGTTTCTGAAGACCCTATACTCAGTATTTTGTGAACTACTGCAATTCCTTCTGGTCATTACTTTTTGTGATCATGTTTATGCGTGTACTATGTGGCTGTGCTCACAGCCAAATGTAAGGTCTTCCCACCAGGGTGACGATGTCTGATTGGCTCCCCTCAGGCGTCGTCGCACCAGACCTTTTAGTAGAGAGAACACAGCCCCGCTGTAGATACAGTTTGAATTTCTCTCTTTTCCGTAAAGCCATAAACATACTGGGATACTAATCTAAAGTGTAGTTCTGAAATTGTGCATGTCGTAGGTTCTGCTAGAGACGAGAATTGCATTAATGCATAATGACATATAGCAAATGTTCACGTTTTATTAAGAATTACATTATTGATCTTTTACACATGCTGAATTGACATGTTTATACCAGTCTGTTTTTTTCATAGTGAATTGAACTCTTTGACACACATGCTGATATCTCTTCAAAAAGTGTTCCGCTTAAGAACTCAACCATCATTAAGACAATATAAGTGGTAATTGCTTTTAAAAACACTCTCTTTATTTCACCCTATTGTCATACTCAGTGTCTCTAATGGAAGGTACTTTAATCTAATGAGGCGGATGGCTTTAATGTTGTTTTTGAATACCCTACTCAGTATTCTGTGAACTATTGCAATTCCTTCTGGTCATTACTTTTGTGATTAATAATTTTCAAATAAAAGAGGATGCACTCCAAACTGTGAAAATTGCTTAGGAAACTTTTTTTTTAGTCTTCTCCTAGGAAGTTTCATTATAAACTTAATTTAAAAAGACTAAAAGACAAGAAAACATTTCTAAGAAAATTTCACTGTTTGGGGTACTTCCTCTATTTATTTTTTTATTTTTTTTGTGTGTTCATTGACCCTTAAAATTAATTTGGCACCAATAGAAACTTTAAACATGCCTTGCATCTATTTATCTGTTATTGGGGTGTTTTTATTGTCATTACTTTTGATTACATTACATGTGGCTTGTCTCGTATGCAATTTCAGTTTTTCCCGCCTTTGGGCATTGTTGTACTAGACTTCTTTCCAAAGAGATACGGCCCTGTGGAAGATATTCAGCATTTTTGTAATGTATTCAAAACCATAACAATAAGGGATTAGTAATCCCAAATTGAGTTACTCACAGCAAGTTTACTAATGAAATTAACTTAGCTGTGGTTAGAGTGCTATTAAAAATAATATTATTATAGCATTCCTTATTAGGCTAATTTGACATTTTTTAATCTATTTTCCGATGTTGGTAATCAAATACATAGGCATCTAATATCTCTTTAAAATTGATAAGTGATAATTGCTCTTAAAATCTCCCCCTCTCTCTCTCTCTCTCTCTCTCTTTCTCTCCCTCTTTCTCTTTCTCTTTCTCTCTCTCCCTCTTTCTATTAAACCCTATTGTCTTGCTCAGTGTCTCTAATGGGAAGTACTTTTATCTAATGAAGTAAATGTCTTTAATGTTGTTTTTGAAGACACTGCTCAGTATTCAAGTATAATCCTCAAACGAACAATCAGTGCTTCATGTTTTTACTATAATGCCATAATGTCTGAATGTTTAATTCAAGGCCAATTGTATCACTGGACTAAATAGAGTTCTTTGTGGCTGAAAAAGGAATTATGGTAAGATATATGCCCATATAAGTACGCCATGATGTGTGTCAATATGATAATAGCCCGCACTTCCTTTGAGGGTTTTGTGACCATCTGGTATCAAAGATGCTGCTTATGTTTATGCAGAAAATTAAATTGCCCATTCATTGGCCTGCATACAGAAACCTTGGTTGTCAATCACTTCTATTTTCTAAACAAACAAAAAAAAAAGCAACCTTACAATAGCTTTCCCACGTGACTCCTCCTGGCACATAGATTGTGCCTTGCTGAGAGGACGTGCCAAGGGGAAAGGGGGAATAACTTTATTTTAGATACGATGCTGTGTCGTCTGTCGAGCAACACACTTCTCATTACAGGCACTATCTTTGACTGGCTGTTCAGACGTCACCTGTCACAGCTCATCAGCCCTGGCAAGACGAGGGCAAAAACCACATCTGCTGTTGGACTAAGCAGTGGCCATAGAACTATTGAGAACCAAATACTCCACTATAAACTACAACGGTAAACAGTATATTAATAATAATAATAATAATAATAATCATCATCATCATCAAAAGATAAATTACAACATAAACCAAGAAATGCAATAAAACTATATTCACAGGTTTTACTTTATACTTTATATTTAGTTGTTTTTTTTGTTGGAAATAGCTAACTCGTGCCCTTCAAATAGTTTATTATGGTTATGGTTATGGGATAATAAGTGGACAAATGACTACATCTAAAAAAATAGTTCCTGTTGCATCTTAAAGAAAGAACTCCATGGCGGACGCCGAAACTCCTTCAGTCACATAGAAAACATCAAGTTTGCAAAATGCTACAAATTTTATGTATTTAGCTACAAATAAATGTATTTCAAACTACCAACAGTATCACAACTTGCCCCGGCGGTAGGACTTTTGACGATGACCCTAACATCAAAGTTGTAGCGATGAAGACCGACAGGCAGCCCACCGAGGACCTCGAGCACTGGGCGAATCATTAGCAAGATATAAACACCTAGGGGGTCACATGGGACAGGGTGAGGGCAAAGGTCGAAGGTGAAGGTCTCAATGACTGGCCTGTCTTCCTTCTCCTGTCTTCATTTCTTCTACAGCTTTATGAATCTGATCTTCTCTGCAGTGTTTCTCTCTCTGGAGTGCAGTGGGGTGTGGTGGGGCGGGGCGGGGGTGCCGGTCCCTATCCTCGTACCCCATTACGCTCTCTGACGTCTCCCGGTGACCCCCCCGAGCACATTCATTGCTAGCAGAGAGGTAAAGCCGGGAGCTTTGCCCAGACAGCGCCGTTAAATGCAGCGGTCAGGAGAAGTGCGGAACGCTGAAGGGTGGCTGTAATCCCCCTAAATCCTCGCCAGTCTGTGTACCTGACCCAGTGACACCGGAAAGAAATTAGTCCCCTGGCCTGTAAAGATTTCTTTAGGTGTACCCAACTCGCCAGAAAGCTGCGCTAAGACTCTCACTACTGGCCGAGGTTTTTATCGCCTTTAGAGAGAAATCCGCCCGATACCAAGAGGAATAAGCAGAAATAACTGGAATGTGTTTGATCCCCTTCTGGTTTCTCTCGAGAAGCCGGCGGCCAAGTTCCGTGCTTTTCCATCCTCCACAACAGCACATCCGCTGAAGAGGACAGACGTTACCGCCAACCCCACACTTTTTTTCCCCCACAGCCAGGCATCTGACTCATCGATCTTGATATTTCTTCATCTGAGAAGGCTAAATATCTCTCTACTAATATATCATCTGACTTGATGGAAAACATTTATTCCTCATTACAGCCAGGGCTATTTTCCTAGACAAATTTTCTTTGACCAGGAAATACATATGGAGATCAAATGCACCAACCACACAAGTCAAATGCACCAACCACAGCTTTGAAACTTCCAGAAAGCGCTAACCAAGCAACAGTGCACTGAGACCTGAGAATTCTGAGCAAGTAATACTAAGCAAGTGCATTATGTCACTTCCTCTCAATTATTCTTGGTATGAAATGGATATAGTGTCCACATTTTTGAAAGCCACATTTTTTTCAAACTTTCAATATTACTTCAAAGTATTTAGAATAGTAAGGCTATTAACAGCTTGGAAAGTTTTTCAATTGTCATTTGATGAATTGTTCTATGACAGAAGCTCTTAAACTGTAATCCTTTTGGTTTTAGTCTATGTCACAACCGTGCCAAATTCCCTTTTAGGAATGATTTTTTTAGGAGAGAAGAGAGTTCCACTGAAGTATATGTATTCCAATGCATGAACCTAACCTGCTATTTGAACCAAACTTCCACAGCAGCCAGTGAATTATACGTCTCAGAGATGGTAGGTATGGTCTCTGTCACCCCAGAGACAAATATGTTGACCTTATGGCATTATAAATGAAATGGGCGTTTACTGCCATGCCTCCCAAGGGAGGATTTTTGAGAGCTAATCTACTGGGCTGGACACTATCCATGTGGCATGAATCACTTCCAATATGATTGATTCTCTTTGAAATTAGATACAGTCATTATGACATAAATACAGGAACTAAAAAAAGAAAATAAGCAAAGACCTTTACAGTGATTAGTGAAACCACACACCTGGAGATATTCACCAGTGACATTCCTGAACAGGGAATATACCTGTAATTATTAAATATAAATATTTCATATCATTTTTTAAAAACTATTTTGTAATTAAAATGAATTACAGCTGTTATTTTAGGAACAGTTGTTCCGTTGGTGATTAACGTGTTGTTTCTATATTATTTGCTTTTGTGAGTGTTTACATTTGTGATGGAGTGAACAGGAAGATTGCTTGACATGTCTAGTGCAAAGTTATCAGAAAATAGCTCAAGGGACCTAGTTTGGGCAGGGTCAAGCGAGGTCCACAAACAGCAAGCGGGATGCGTCGTCCACTTTGCACAAAGTAAACAATTAGCGGCTCGTCTCAAACGTTCCTCTGTCAAGGAGATTAAAAGCACCAATCTCAAAAGAGCAGCGCGCCGCCGCATTGGAACGAAAAGGTCACTCTCTCCCCTCAGTTATGTCCTCTTTAAGCCTCGACTGGAAGGGGAAAAAATTATCACAGAAGAGGTAGAGAATGGAGACGGCGTCGTGGGGAGAGAAGTATGCTGTGGCCGCTCTTCTGGCCCTCGCGCTCAGCGCCGCTTATCAAGCGTGATGGCTACGAGTTCGGGCCGGAACAATCCGGAAAAGGTCACTCTCAGCTGGTCTCCCCGCCCCCATCCGTGTTCCGTGCGCGCAGCAGTGGGTCCAGACCTCTGAGCTCCAGCAGCAAGCTGCGTGAGAGGAAAGTGGCCTCGTCCCAGTCGGTTGGGAAGGGGGTAACCAGACTGAATTGAATAGTGTTCTATGAAGAAGCAGAAGTCGGGTCATCTTTGCTGGGTCAACATGGCAGGTTACTTGTCATGAATGTAACATAAGCGCTCTTCGGGCTCTTCCGGTCTGAATTCCGGACCCGCCTTGCAAAACGAGAATAATTTTATCGCAGGCCCCAGAACCACCGCTCCAGCAAGAGCTGCGCCTACTGAAAAGCGCACAGGGTCACGTGTGCTCCTTCTGAAGGGGCCTCGCTTTGCTTCGCGGGAAATATTCCCGTGGGCGTTTCAGCCTCGGAAACTACAGGTACAGAATCCCGAACTTGTACTAATTAGCCTGTTTTGTTATTTTTCCAGTTGATTTATTTTGTCTGTCAAATAAATTTGGCACAAATGAATGGAGCATTTAGATGAAGTTGAAATGATTTAACAAAATGACAGCGCAGTAGTCCCGTGTGCCTGGAATGTTTATTTGTTCTGTTGCTGCTTAGGGAATTGCTCTACTTATATATATATATAACACATTTCCGGCGAATATTTGCAAGAGTAGTATTTTCTTCCCACCCTAATTAAACAATGTTAGCCTTATTTGGGACATAGATATTCATAATGTCTAGCTAAAGAGCTTGTGGCAACCAAAAGCCATAAATGGAAGACAAATGTTTGTCAGCTGCAGAAGTGTAATGCGATCAATCATGTAAATTATTAGAAGCAACTGATTATTTCCAATTTAAGAGATTGCTGATAGTGACGGAAGAACATTAACGAAAGTATTTTAATTGTATGAAAGCCATGCATAAATACAAACGTCTGGAACCCGTCGTACTCTTTTTACATATTACTTCTCCCACAGCAATGACATAGTGGTCTCGAGGATGTGCCGTCATAATTATCGTCGCTGGAAGTACATCAGCACCACTCTGTGGACGGTACAGGCTATTGCACACACAACTTATGTTCCCTTTCAACTGGGTGGAAAGATACTGCATTTTCGTTTCTTACATGAGAAATGAAATCATAGACAGACTAAATAACTTCATAAGTTATTGAATTGCAAGACAAGGCTGATGTTATGAATGATGTTTCCGGAAGACTGTAAAAAATACAGCGATAACTTTGGAACTGTTTATGAGCTCACATTTTGGACAGCCACCATTGGGGGGGGTTTTTTATACCACCTGTTTTCTGTTTTAAGTAGTATGTGCAGATGAACTAAACTTGTACATTTTACCATGTATACAATGTGTATGTATTACACAGGCCATATGACATCCTCATGCCCTTGACATAGGGCTTTTACTGGAATGACTGAGGATATAGTTTCTTATAAGCAAAATATATAAAGCAACAATATCCTGCTCATTAAATAAATACATGAATTGACATGAATGGATGGATAAATAAATAAATCTTAAGAAGATAGCAGGACAGCAGTGGGGGAAAAAATAAATTCCCCAGTCTGAAAAACAGTTTGTTACACTGATCCCACACCATATGCTGGCATCAGTAGTCACTGCAAATGGTCTTGGGGAACAAATATAATGAGACGTTCACCTTTGTGATTAAAATAATTATCGTAAGGGGATTTAGATCGTGCACACGAAATAATAAATTACAATGAGCCGTTTTAATCTCATTACATTTACCTGTGAGAGTGATTTATGGAGCACGGAGACAGTAATCACAGTGTTGTGCATTAAAAGGAATCCCCTTTATTACTCTTAACTTTTTAAAACAGGGAATTGGATGTATTCATTCATTGTCATTGTTCCAGAAAATGCTGGGTAATTTAAGAGTTTCCGTTTAATAATAATTAAAGCTATTGTAAACATTGTTAGTTGTGCTACTTGTTGTGGTAGTAGGTAGCCATTGTGTTTGCAGTGCTGAGCAATTGCACCGTCATTTAAAATAGTGCCTCTGTAAGAAATGTAAAGATTATTTACATTGGGTCAGCTTCGATTGATTCAAAGCTTGTGATCAATCAAAATAAAATATTCATTTTGATAAATTCTTTAAAATAAAAATGACGTTGTAACAAGATTTGAGATACAGTAGTAGCAGTTAATTACTAGTTCCAAAGTTAATGCATATTTAAAGCACATATTCTTTGCATTGGTATTATGAGTATTATATATTGGTAATACATTATATTACTTGGAATAATTTTGGGGGAGCACTCTAGTCATTTATTGAATAACTCTGACATCCATTGGATGTTTTTTTCTTTGCATCATATACACTGGAGTCAAATCCATGCTTTATCTTTAAGGTAGGAAACAATTAAATATTTGCTAAATTAACCTAACAATATTTTTTTGATGTACAAAACTATCTTAACTGGGCATTGGTCTACCTGTAGCCGTTATACACTCTTTATCAAACATAGCAATTATCAAACCTTGAGAACAGTCCACTGGCAGCGGTGGTGGGGAGGGAGGGGCAAGCGGCGACGGACAGGAAGCTGGACAGCAACTCTCGAGATGCGGGGCATGAGCCCCGCCGGCGGAATGTAGAAGAAGAGAGAGAGAGAACAGTTAGGGGGGGGGGGGGGGGGGGGTGGACAAGTACCCCCGCCAGGAGTAACTTATGGCTGCATAGCTATGAAGACAGGGTTTGAGAACCCATCCAGTCACGAGAGAGTAAACAATCCTATCCACCTCTCAAGAGCCAGCCCAGGAAGATGGGGTCACAGCTGTTGACAGGTGACAGTAAGGAAAGGATGTCACTCCGCATTACTCTACGACAAAAAGGCTTCTCTGGTCCTGTCTCCGGACTACAATTCATTATAAGCCTGATCATAAAGGTGCGTTTTTAATCTAGACTTAAATATTGAGACTGTGTCTGATTCCCTTATAGATTTTGGAAGGGTGTTCCACAGTAGTGGTGCTCTGTAGGAGAAAGCTCTGTATTTTTATTTTAATCGAGTCCCACCCCCCACCCAATTTCCCATAGAGAACCATTAAAATGCAGAGAGATTATAGTATCACTTGTAAGAGTACCTGAAAATAAGATATCAAGAGTCTTTTGATATCCTTCTATACCCAGTCATGATATCATCACCTGTTTACCTGTGGAATGTTCCAAACAGGTGTTTTTTTAATTTCCCAGTGTTTTTTTTTTTTTTTTGCCCCTGTCCCAACTTTTTTTTGGAACGTGTTCCAGACATCAATTAAGTTGATAAGATAAAACATTAAATATATTTTCTTTATACTGTTTTCAATTAAACATATGTAAAAGAGAATTTACAAAAACTGCTTTCTGCTTTTATGTGCATTTTACATACTGTCCCAACTTTTTTTGGAATTGGGGTTTGTAAATAAATTAAGTGGTATGTGTGAGCTTTTGTTATACAAAAATAGTGGATACAGGAAAGACACTGCACTATGCTGGAATAGCGATTGCAATACTTGTATTGTTGTGTTGCTGAACAAGCATGAACATGCAGTGGAATTGATGCTGACCTGCCTGTTAAGTGGTAGTAACAATTGAGGATTGTTTGTCACATTGCAGCGCCTCTGTGGACACATTACTGCAAGCCATCAAAGCAGTAAAGGCTGGAGGGGCTGAATTCAAAGGAACACCGACTTCCTGGAGCTGCAGCAGCAGGAGCGAGCTTGCTAACTGCGGAAAAATAACAGTCAATGGAAGCTTCGCTGTAAAGTTAAAAGCTTAATACAGATGGGTTCAAAACACCCATTTTCTACAACAGATATGTCAAATAGCGTCAGTTCTAGACGCATTTAATCCGGGTATCACCCAGGCTCCATGTCTCAATATTACTGCGCCGATGTGGGGACCTCCATGGTGCGGGTTGTTACTTGCATTCGTAGGCTTTAGCTAGGCCACCAAGCGGCCTAAACGCAGTCACTCAGATCAGTGACATCTAGCTAGTTTTATCAATAAATGGATATTTATATCGTGTAAGTTTAATACAAGCTCTAGTTAGCTGTGTGTTTATGGCCACTTAGCTGGCTAACTGAATGTAACACAATTAGCTGGCTTGCCAGCGTTAGCTAATGCTAGCTAGTCCTGAGTTGTATTGCGCTGTAGGTTGCTAGCTAGCTGGCTAATATTAAATCAGGTCAGCTAAGTTAGCAAGATTTTTCAAAGTCATAATTTATCCGTTTGAGGTGTTTATTTGATTTTTTTATTGCATACATTTTATTTTTTATTTAAAAAAAAAAAAAAAAAAACATTTTAAACAAACGCTAGAAAGACGGTACCTCCTGAATGTTTGCTGCATTTTAGCTAGATAGCCACACAACTCTGAATTTGTAATAAAGCAATGACTACACCTTCCGCCGATATGCTTGAAACCCCACCTGGATATCCATTTGAAGAGATAGAATATGGGGATATTGAAGTCGAAGAGGTAAGTCGAGAGCAAATCGTGCACTTATTTTAACCACCATAACGTTGGCTAGTTAAGCTAGCTAGCTAACGTTTGATAACTAGCAGTAGCTATGTTAGCGATTTAGTTATCAGCTAGCTATGTTGTGTAGCCCGTGTCAAATGAGGTTGAAAGGATCTCTTGCTTGCTATCTGGTTTGCAAACTGTCATGTCATAATAGATAGCTTAATTACCCGAATAAATTAATCTATCACTTGCTGACGTAACGTTAAATGTGGCTTGTGTAGTTATTCTCGCATTTAATTGTAAAGGGACTCGGCTTGACATAGGGTAACGTTAACCATAAACTTCCAGTATCAGGTAGTTAGCCAGCACAAAGTATGTTAAGAGTACGTTGGGGAATGAAAATGTGAAGTTTCTCTTATGCGTTTGGTTCATTTAAACGTGCGTAATTATCGTTACGGCTAAAAGTTCATTTAAATAGCTTGGCTATTTGTTGCAGAGTAAGTTATCCACCTGTTATGCAAGATAATTAGCAAGCAAGCTAAGACAGCTGGATAGCTGACTCCAGTCTGTGGCAAGAGTTGTTTGTCTTGCTTAGCAAAATTGAGCAATCAGGAAAATGCTTCCCTTTGCTAGCCTCTCCGCTGCAAATGCAACTCGGCTCTTTAAAAAAACCTGTTACATTTAACGTTAGTTTTCTGTATATACAAGCCTCTGTGTTGCAACTAACTACGCTCCCCAGAATGCTGCGAAATTGGCATTATTGTATTGGTAATAACTGCAAATAGCTGCAGTATGTTTTAAAAAGAAAGAAAAAAATCTGATGTACACATCTGTTTATGCTGAATTTGTCATTTGTGTTTGGACCTGACGACTTGAGATATTTCCATGTGATGAGACATTAGATTTGACCCCTACCCTGTTGATAGGTGGCATTCTGGCTTTTTTTCTGTTGCTCAGTGGTAATCGTACTGTTGATTGTGGAATGGATGACACTGTTTGGTCACAACGCAGCTGCTACTGAAATGCACAGAAGTTTTATGAATGACAATGATGTGGCATTCCGTCAGAAATCAATCACTTTCTGACCTCACCCTTTTAGATTTATCCAAAAGATTTTATACATGTTAACATATGAGAGAGTGTTAGAATGTGGTTTGATTAACCATAATGACAAACCATTCAGGAGACAGGCGTCCTCAAAGTTGACTCGTATTGGACCCCCCACCCTACCTAAAAACACCTTCTTCAAAAATAAACATATCAGTCAGTCTAACACACAAATCTTTAATGTTGGCTATGATTTTCTTTTTCACCTCAAATATTACTTCAGTTTTCCCATTTGTTTATTGTCACGTGACTGAAAAACAGAGAATTAAAATTCAATTGCATAATTTAAGCCACCAGTCTCTGGCATAATGAACTGTGACATGGCCTTTGATTTTTTCAAAGGTCAGGGCGTCGTCTTCAACTACGATTGGTTCTTCTGTTAAAACCAATGCATATGCATAGAACTGCCGTGCCGTGACCTTTGTCCCGGAAATGGGTTGAAGGTAGTGAAGATTCCTAGGCTGTGTCTGACTCGGAGCCCTATCTACTGCGCCCTGTCTCCTGCGAACAGTGCACTGGCAGAAGTGTGCTTTTTAATGTGCACTGTTTAGCAGTCTGCGAAAAATATCCGCCATACTATTTTCCAACCGCGCTGTGGAAGTGTCGTAAGCAGGTTCTTAGACATCCCACCAGTGTTGCCATATCTGCGGTTTTACAGCTAAATTTGGGATACTTTCAAAGTGCAGTCACGGGTAAAAATGAAAAGTGGCAAAGCATGCACTTATTTTAATAAGTTAAAATATGATTATTTATATTTCAAATACATTGGTTTCGGTTAAAAAAATATTTTAGGCTTGTTTTGAGTTGCCATTTGGCTGGAAAGTCTTGCAAGATCTGGCAACCCTGCACCCCACTCTTGCGCTGCCACGTCACGTGTTGTTTTTGTTGTATTTGAAGTAAAACGTCAGCGAAGCTGCACCTCATTTTTTAAAAACAAACATGTCATATTTATGTGACCAAAATGTTCGTGTACTTTGAAAGTGTGCTCCCGAATGTACTCGGCGAAACCCCGGAAGTAAGTGTGTTATCCGGGTGTTAGAAGTATACTGCAATTAGAAGATTTTTTGCGTACTCTACGACTTTCTTGCCCTATTTACTCACCATGGCTACTCAACAATGTGGAAGAGTGCTGATTCAGACATGGCCCTAGTGCCTGGCAAAGTTCTTTCCATGACTGAAGCGCAGCTTTAGAGATTTGTTCTCCGCAGGCCATTGGGATATTTCGAAGTATTCCACTTCAACAACGGGGATATTGTCCTTAGCAAAGAGGTGCAATTGACATGGGGTCTGTATTTGGTCCTGAAATGGGCGTTGTAAACTAGCTCTAGTTGCCAGACGTTTTATCATTCTCCCAAAGCTGTCACATGGTCCTTTGCCACGAGCAGTGCAAAGAAGTTCAACTATCCTTCCACACCAAAGTCTTCCAAGTGGGGGCATAGGTTCTGGAAGGCTTTGCAGTTTTTGTACTGCACTGCACAGCCATCTGAGAAGTAAAACACCTACCCTGGGAGTTTTCCTAGCTTTCTTTCAAGTAACCGTATGCGATGCCTTTGAAAGAGATGGACAGCAGTGGTGTTGCGGGTCAGGTGTTCTGAAATCGCAGCATATGAAACAGTTTCCCTCACTGCCCCTCCAATAACAGACAAAAGGATGAATGGTGGCTTGTGACTTGTTCCAATGGTGAGACTGTATTTCATCCTGGATGACAAAATTGTAATTCTCTGCAAAATCTCCAACCACCAGGACTTCATTTTCTCATCCCTCAGCTGCTTATAATATTGACTGCATTTCAGTGATTAAGTCATGTTGAAGGAGTGCAAGAAGATGGTTTGTGAATGAATCAGTGAACTGATCAACAGGCTCAGAGATGGACTCAAGGGTGCTTATGTCTGTCGTAGTCCACTTCTTAAACCCCACTGCATCCACCAAATTGTCATCAGAACAAATGAGATGAGCAAAGCATCAACAGCCCCTTGAGCAGTGGCTTAAAAATGAAGCGTAACGATCTTCACACCTTAACGTGGCTTTGCATGACTCACGTTTTTGCTGACTTAGGCTTCCTTGTGTAATTTTATCTTCACGTTCTATTTTTCAGTCATGTGACCAAACGTATTGAGTCATTGTCGATAACCTTGTTTGTAAGCTATCTGATAATAAGAGAACCATGCTGTTGTGTTTATTTTTGAAGAAGATCTGATCTGTTTTTTTTAGGTAGGGTGGGGGTCCAATATGGGTCATTTTGAGAGCCCATGTCTCCTGAATGGTTGGTCATTCTGGTTATTCGAGCCACATTCTAACACACTCGTGTATAGGTTATAATGTAATCGTTCAAAGGTTGAGGTTGCGGTCAGAACGTGACAGAATGCCCCCAATATAATAAAAAAAAGCCAACCATCGTAAACAAGTGGACTTTAATTGTGAGTGTGTGTGTGTGTGTGTGTGTGTGTGTGTGTGTGTGTTTGTGTGTGTGATGGCTCTGTGTTCCTTTGTAAGCTACTCCATAAAGCTTCCCATTTTTCTAGTCATACAGTATGATTGCCAGCCCATTTATGCTTTATTGTTTAGAAGGTAACCCAATTTTTAAAAACTGTTAAAACAGGTACGCGTTTCCCTACCCACACGTGTCAATTTGAACAATGACAAAATGGGTTTTGATGGACGTGTCTGCAGATTGTCCATGCACTGCTTGCTTCCTGTTAATGAGGAATGCTGAGTCAACTGTAGGGGTGGGGCCTGTGCAGTTTTTAAACCTATAATGCCATGCAGCCTAGTCTAAAAAGTTGAAATTCAGTTAAATTCCAAGTGGCCTAGTCGGTACAGGTGCCCTGTAGTCGCAGGTTCAGGAGTTTTACCCTCGGCTGTGTCGTCACCTGGCCCGGCAGTCCACGGTGGCAGGACACAAATGGCCCTGACTTGCCAGGGATAGGCTGGGTTTAAGTCAGCCAGGTTCTTCTAGTTGCTGCCGCATTAGCTCTCAATACAACAGTCGCCCCAAATCTTTGAGTCGTCATCAGAGGGGACTACAGGGTGTACAATAGTCAAGTGCATCTCGTGATCTCAATAATTGCAAAATGAGGTCAGCTCAAAAATTACGTTCAAGTAGTTGATGGGTCAACGATTGTGTCCCAGCCCTACTCAATTTCCACGCGTAGTTCTGTTTTCAGACCGTTTAGCCTGTCAAATTTCGTTAGTTGTTTCAATTTGAATGAAAAATCTACTCCGTCGTTTTAAAATTTCACTTTCCAACAGGCTGTTTTATCGAATACTCTACTGAGCCACAGTCACACAGCAATGCATGGTCTAACATTCCGTCTCGACCTTTGTACTTAACATAAATATTTGGGATGCACCGTAATATCCGCGCTCCGTCAGTCTCGGTATGACGGCCGCCAACGACGGCTGATAAGCTAAGATTACGGCCGATGTGATGACGCCGCATGCATGCGTCAGAGAGGCAATGCATTGCGTCTGCTGATGCTGTAGATTAAAATGTCATGTTCAAAAAGTAACCTAATCGTAGTCATCTGACCTTATTATTTAAGTGGCATTAGTAAATAAATAATTTTTACCAGCTAAACTCTATGCAGGGACTCGGTAGCTCTCTAGATTCATGCTCTTTGCTCAATAATGAAGTACGCAAGTTTTAAATATTATACAAAAATAATATATATATTTTTTGTTTTTCTCCTTATGTTGACATTGGTGCTTGTCTGTTGCTTCTAGGAATGTGTAAACTTTGTTGTAGTTTGCATTTATGCTGTAATATAATACTGGTGGTATCTGCATGGGAGAATATGGCCAGTGAATTATTAGCCATAATATTCAATATTATGACTAATATCGGTGCCGGGTAGCCATGCAACATATGTTCTAACAAACTTCAGTATGCCTTTAAGTGATGGTAGTCTATATCCAGATATTTGCTTAATTTTCAGTTTGGTGTCAAATTTACCCAAGCCTGGTAACTTGGCTATCAGTAGTTATGGTACCGCATCGTGATACTAGCAGGTTTACTTGGGTTTGAACTGTTGGGTTAGAAATATAATTTTCAATTTAGCACGTGACCTTTTCTTTCCTCACCAATTAAGTGCTGCCCTTTCAAATAATTGAACCTTCCCAGAATCCTCACTACCAAAGCAGGATTCTGTAGGCCTGTGGTCCCCAACCCTGTTCCTGGAGATCTACCGTCCTGTAGGTTTTCATTTCAACCCAATTTTGGCACACCTGATTCTACTAATTAGCAGTTCAACGACATCTCTAGCTGTTGAATGAGGTGTGCTTTCTTTGGGTTGGAGTGAAAACCTACAGGACGGTAGATCTCCAGGAACAGGGTTGGGGACCACTGCTGTAGGCTGTTTGCTTTGCTTAACACCTGTTGACACTATGGGCCTGATTTACTTTTAGCGTGTGCAAAACCTTTCAGCACATGCAAAACTAATAACACAACTAATGATTGGTGCAAAACAAATACCGTGACCAATCATTAGTCATGTTACTGGTTTCGCACACGCTAAAGGTCTTACTAAATCAAGCCCTAAAAGTATTTGTCATTTTTAAAACCGCAGTACCTTTTGAGATGTTTCACTCGTCTTCTTTTTTTCTCCTTGTCAGGTGGTTGGAAGAGGAGCATTTGGCGTTGTCTGCAAAGCTAAATGGAGAGGCAAGGACGTAGCCATCAAGACGATAGAGAGCGAATCAGAGCGAAAAGCGTTTATAGTTGAGGTATTCTCGCCTATTTTTTTTGGTTTAATTTTTGTTCTGTTTGTACTTGCCTTCCTTGTCCCCAAAGCAGGGCAAGTGTTCTTAACAAATGGGCGCAACATTATTCGGTTAACAGCCTGCCGTTACTTAGGCCTGCATCCGAGAGGAGCCAAAGAGTTTCATTATTGCACCGTGCCCCAAAATATTGATTAAAAATGCAGCAGCAGCAGCAGCGGCTCCCAGTTTAGTTATAACGGTAATGTGTTTACATTCACTCCCAGTATCCTCTCATTAGTGCATCTCTCCGCTGTATGCTAATCACGGAGCAGAGCTGCATTTTATTAAACTGAGACGCTGGCGCCATTCAGAGGCATGTCGGCGCAGTTATTAATCACAACCTGCGAGCATATTCGGAAGAGAAAATGAGAAGGCCGCTGTATGCTTTGCAGCTTTGAGGGGGGGGCGGGGTGGGGGGGGGCGGGAGTGAGTTTGAATGCCGTTGACGTTCTTTGCATTAATCACCCTCCTTTAACCTGTCGTCTTTGTCCCGCTCAGCTTCGACAACTCTCGCGGGTGGACCACCCCAACATCGTGAAGCTTTACGGTTCGTGTAATAACCCAGTAAGTCCATTATTTAAAGGGTTGCCTTTATGGGATGGTCAGGACTGCATAAAGTTATTGTCCGGCAAGAGGTTGTTCTTACAATAAATCTAAGATTGGTTTTATAGAGTGAAATGCAGTATGTGCACTTTAGCTCAGAGGCTGTGGGGATATCCCAGATATGACTATAAAAAAAGAATATAATTCTTTGGTTCCACAGCATTGGCAGTTGCCTGCTATTCTCCAGTATGCTTCAGTTGCACATGTTCTGCTCATTGTCATCCACAGGTTTGCCTTGTGATGGAATATGCTGAAGGGGGCTCTTTATATAATGGTGAGTCATTGGACCGTTTAAAATGGTCACGCCCTGTTGTGCATCTCTTTATTTTTTTTATTTTTTTATATATATATTTTTTTAAACCATTTCACATTTGAACTGTAAAGGACGATGTGAAATTATCTTTCTCACGGAAGCTTGTAAACTTGGAAATCTTTACTGCGCAGGAGCGCTACAAGCCAAATGCAAGCTTATGTCGAAAGCATGTTTGGTTGTTGTAGTGATTATTGCGCAATAACGGTTATTACTCGAGCAGGATGACGTAGCGGTAGCAGTAGCGGTGACGGTGCCCTTTGTCCGCAGTGCTGCATGGAGCCGAACCCCTCCCTTACTACACTGCCTCCCACGCCATGAGCTGGTCTTTCCAATGTTCCCAGGGAGTCGCCTATCTCCACGGCATGAAGCCCAAGGCCCTCATCCACAGGGACCTCAAACCGCCAAAGTATGAACTCTCTCTCCCTCCTGTGCCATCTCCTTTTTTGCTCTCTTTTTCCATCTCACTTCTCACCTCTCTCTCTCTGTCTCTCTCTCCCTCTCTCATTTTCATACAGATAACTTTCCGACGTGGTTCACAGATGTTTGCTATGGTCAGGTCTCCTGATGTCTCACTTATTTGGAATAGCGTTAGCTTGCCTGTTATATTGGTATGGGCTGGTAGTGCTTTTAATTTGTGTAATACATTTGCGCCCCACTGTGAGATCTTTAATGTACGTTCATTAAAGTGTTTGTTTTTTTTGTTTTTTTGCATTGGTATTAGGATTTGGTAGATGAGTGCATTTTAATGTACTTTTGATTGAATTGCTTAGTGCAGCCTCACCAGACCATTAAGTTCTTTGCTCGCATGGGTGTGATCAATCGCGTCTTTAGAGCTTTGTAAAGTAGCCACGCGTTTTAGCCTCGTGCCCTTCGATGTGCGCACTTGGGCTATTGCTGGTTCGCTCGGTCGCGGTGTGACTCTCTCCCTGTTTCGATCAAACATGGCTGTCTCCTTTGTCTGCCTCTTTCAAGCCTGTTGCTCGTAGCGGGAGGGACAGTGCTGAAGATATGCGACTTCGGGACGGCCTGCGACATTCAAACGCACATGACCAACAACAAAGGAAGCGCCGCCTGGATGGCCCCAGAGGTGTTTGAAGGCCAGTACAAGAAACTCCACGCACATCTATCGTGCGCTAGAGACGAGCCCGCATGATCGAGTGGCTAGTCTCTCTTCCGTGTGCCGTCCTGCATTCAGTGACTGATTCAATGACCATGTGTATTTGTATCATTTGGGAATTGTAAAATCACAGATTTGAGATGAATGGTAGCCTCTAGTCTTCAGATGGCAATTAAAGCCTGTGAAAAGGAATTGACAAAGTGTTTCAGGATATTAAATTATCTTCAGCCTGTACTGTACCTCATTTCGCTGATCACCTATGGAAGCCTTATGTCAAGGGAGTTGGAATGGTGTGCAGGTTCCAATTTAGTCTTGTTTGCGGAGGGAATAACACAACTCATGCAATTAAAACCTGCGTATTTGCTCTCTCAATGAACTCAATTAAGCTTATTGGCATCACTGAGAGGTGTGTGTATTATCAAAAGGCATCAGCATAATAACTTTAGGATGTGCGAGCAGTTTAATTCCGCTATGATAAACACAGTAATTACCTATCTCAGGAGCTGTCCTTGAGTAAATTGCTTGTTTTCACTGTGGACGTATGAAAGTCGCGGGAACGATAAAACGCTCCCGTGCTTTGCAAAGCAAATTGTTAGGTTTTTTTTTTTTGTTTGTTTGTTTTTTCCCCCAAAAAAAAAATCTTTAAAAACCCACCACTGAGAATTCCCCCCTCAGTCTGCTGTGTCAAGCGCACCTCTCAAACCGAGCGGCCTTATGAGCGATCGGAAATGTCCTCTGTGTTCGCAGGCAGCAATTACAGCGAGAAGTGTGACGTGTTCAGCTGGGGGATCATTCTCTGGGAGGTGATCACGCGCAGGAAGCCCTTCGACGAGATCGGCGGCCCCGCCTTCCGCATCATGTGGGCCGTGCACAACGGTGAGCTCCCTGGCGAGACCCCGCGCCGAGGTTTAATTAGTTTAGCGCCCCGCCGGGGGGGAGGCATTAAAAGCGCAACCTCACCTGCTACGCAGTTCCAGCTGACGCTTCCGCACCGTGATGATTGAGCAAAATGCATGTGGGATGCGGGGAATACATCCCAGGCCCACAAGTAACACATGCAATCTTAAACTTACTCCGCACTTTGGCTGCGTCTTAAGCTCCTCATTAAGCAGATAATGTGCCGCTTCATTTGGTGTGGACCGCCCCCCCCCCTCTCTTAAATGAAACTGCACCCTCTTCAGCACTCTATAAAGCGTGTGCATTTACGCGGCCGGCTATACCGTGCCATTCCGGTTTAATCGCAAATTAAAACGCGAGCGCTACCGAGGGAGCGCGGACGAAACAAGTTCCGGCTCTGACTGCAACCCGTCTTTCCCAGGTACGCGGCCGCCCTTGATTAAGAACCTCCCCAAACCCCTTGAGAGCTTGATGACGCGCTGCTGGTCCAAAGACCCTTCGCAGCGACCCTCCATGGAGGAGATAGTGAAGATCATGACCCACCTCATGACGGTAACACCCCCTGCCAGAAACGTGCCGTCTTCTCATGGGAACGGTTTGCCGTTCGTGGTTGGTGACACCCTCCGTCTCGTCCCAGTATTTTCCAGGCTCTGATGAACCCCTGCAGTACCCGTACCAGTATTCGGATGAAGGTCAGAGTAACTCGGCTACCAGCACAGGTAAAGTCAAAAGATCTGAATTTGAATCTGCACCCTGGTTGAGAAACTTCAAAAGACGGCCCATATTTAAAACTGGCAGAGCTTAGTTTCTGCTGTAGTTTTTATAGCCCTCAAATTAAAGTTGAAAATCACTCCAATTCAATTCAATTCCAATGGGCTGGAGTTCAGAGCCAAAATTAATTTTAAAAATGTGTCGCTGCCCAAATACTTTTAGACTGCACTGTGTATGTATGTACACACACACTGTAAAAATTTTTGCATTTATCTGAGGTACTCTGTAAAGGGAAACGTCTCTACCTCTTTGCAGGGTCCTATGTGGACTATACCTGTACCAGTAACAAGAGTGATATTAACATGGAGCAGGGGGACACTCAGGGGAATAACGACACCATCAAGATCATGGAGACAAAGTTTGCGCCTCAGTTCAAACCAAAGGTAGTTTTCCAGTCCCGCGTGAGTTAACGATGAGTTCAGTCGTACCGGCTCAATCTGAAGATGATGCTGTTATCTATTTTTAGAACAGGTGGAAATGGATGCATCTGAGTAAAGGGGGAAAAAATTGTAACTATTCAATGGCCTGTTTAGAGACTGAAAGCTGCCATAAAAATGTATGGCCTTCCCCTATTAGAAATGGCACCGTGCAAAGTGTATAATCGACCATGGACGGGTCTCTAATTTTATTTCTAAAATGTGTCATTAATTCCAATCGCTGTGCTTTTTACTCAGTGGGGGTGGGTGTTGGGGGGCAAGTTGTTACGGGGTCACGTTCTCACGGCTTCCGTTTCCCAGGGCGACGCCGTGTGGAGCCTCCCTCTGTCCAGAGGGGGCAGCGTGGAGAGCCTCGCAGGACGGCCGCAGTGCCTGGCATCTTCCGACAGCAAGAGAATGAGCACCGACCTGTCAGAGCTGGAGCACAGGATGCCCTTCGGACCCGCAGGTAACGCCGGCGATCGGGTAACCTCAGAAACGGAGCGCAGGCGACGAGACGAAGGTTATTTAAGAAACAGGAAATCTGCGAGGGGCCTGGATAAACCCATGCAGCTTTTAATGTGTAGGTACATGCAAACATACAAGATATCCAAGAGGGATAACAACAATGCAAGAAGCTAAGCATGACGGCGATGCGGGTAACTTCGTGAAACAATTCAGATACACACACACACACACGTCTGTAAGAGAACGGGAGGGAACTTCAGATAGCAGGATCTGCTTCTGTAGCTGTTAGGCATCCAGGTTGAGTGCCGTCAGAAGCACAAAGTGTGTTTTCATCTTGTCAATAACGCTGAGAAAGTTCTGCGCTCAGGAGAGCGAGCGAGCGAGCGGGAGGAACGCCCCCGCATTGAGCTGCTGCCGCGGCTCCGACTGAGTCAGCCACATTTCATCCGCTTTCATCATTCCGAGACGATGCCTCAGACCACATACCGGCGCTCTATGCGCCTCTCGGCTACGCACGCTTCCCCATTCCCCATTCCCGCCTGGCGCCCAATCGCCGCTAAGCAGCTGTGAAGAAAAAAAAAAAAAAAACACGGAAAAGAATGCTTATTAACCGCCATCTCACCTGGCTCTTGGTTGTGTGCTTGTATGTTTTTATTTTAACCTGCAAGGCTAGAAGCGCTGCGTTGATGTGCTTGCGGCTCCTGTTGCATGTTACCATTTGCAGGACTCCACCGCAGCGAAACGTATTTCAGCATGTTGCACATTGACATTCCACGTGTACAGAGATTGAAGCTGTGAAAGTTTGCGTTTCTATTATATCTGGATTAGGGGCAGTACCCACATTGTATTTGACTTAATTTGGGTATTGACTAATTGTAACTTAAGTTGATTTGTGGTGCTGTAATACATTGTTAAAGGAACATGCCAACATTTGGGGAAATTGGGTTATTTGCAAACATCCCCAGGTTCAGACAAGAAGATGAATACCCTTTTTTTCTGTGCACGCAGTAAGAAGCATAGAGACCTGCACCGTTAGCCTAGCTTAGCCGCAATCACTGGAAGTGGGTTAGACCAGTTAGCCTAGCTCCCTCAAAAGTGACAAAATACACTTTCCAACAACTCCAAAACTTTTGTTGTGACTTGTGTATTTACCATGTGTAGAAATAACTGTAAAATGAGACATTGTAATTTTCGAAGCAGATACATCATTAACTGTTTTCTTCTTGCCGAACCACCGCTAGTAAACCACCGCTGAAGTGCATGTGAATATCATCAGCTAGCTAAAGAAAATAGTTCCGCGTATGTATCTGCTACGAAAATTACAATGTCTCATTTTACATTGTTATTTCTACACATGGTAAATACACAAGTCACAACATGTAAATAAGGAAGTTTTGGAGTTGTTGGAAAGTGTATTTTGTCACTTTTGAGGGAGCTAGGCTAACTGGTCTAACCCACTTCCAGTGATTGCGGCTAAGCTAGGCTAACGGTGCGGGTCTCTATGCTTTTTACTGCACGCACACAGAATAAAAGGGTATTCATCTTCTTGTCCGACTCTGGGGAAGATGGCAAATAAGCCAATTTCCCAAAATGTTGGCGTGTTCTTTTAAATTATGTCAGAAAAACCCAGTTACAACATTGACAATTACTGTGGATAGAGGAAAATAACCATTATCGCCTGAATATGTATTTTATTATGAATAATACGACCATTGCCATTCTTCAATACTACCATTTAACATTCATATAACTTCCCATAATAGAGTGCGTGCACAGTTTATTAGCGGTATAAGTTTTTCATTATGAATAAAGCACGGCTCTAGATTTATTTAAGAATGCCTTTGAACCAATTCCCAAGATTCACAATTAACACTCACATTCCTCATTCTGTTTCAGCATTTTCACTGTTTCAGCATTTATCACTTAAATTGTAAATTTCCTTAAATTTAGTGGCTGCATGAGGTAAATGTAACGTGTCTGGTCTGACTTGTCGAAGCGCGCCTCCCTCCACGCACCCCCCCCCCCCCACGCCGAAGCGCACGCTCCACATGCACCATGCCCTCTCTGCATGCCTCTCCTCCACGCATGGGAGGGGGGTGCGGTGCAGTGAGGTGCCGGGTAGGTGACCCCGAACACTGACCGTTTGCCTGCTCCAGGCCTCCTGTGTCGTGTGCATGCGTGTACGCTGCTGTGCGCGTGAGTGTGTATGTGTGTTTTTCGCAGCACGCCCCCAGCATAAGCGAGGTCACCGTAAAACCGCTTCGTTTGGCACCATTCTGGACGTTCCCAAGATCGTCATCACAGGTACCAGTGATCACGGGCGGGCCCAGATGTGCCTGGGTACCTCTTTGCACCGGCTTTGAGCCTCAATCTGAACCTTGCTCTTAATCCGCGGCTTGCTCTATAGCACGGCCCTCCTGTCTGTTACTCCAGGGCGAAGGCTTTAGAGATCAGGATTTAGACAGGCTCCTGCAGTGGTCTGAACTTGATGGTCACGACCATAGATATCACCGCAGGTTGCGTAGACTCACCAGATGCTAACCTCCTGTGTATAGTCCAGTCTCTCTGCTTTCTAAAGGCAGCTGGTTTCAGTTGGAAACCGGAATTTCCACTGCTACATTACAGTGCAAAGCATCCATTTCCACAGTAACCATACTTGATTACACCTAAATGTAATGTAATGTAAATACTTGATTCATCTAAATGAATATTCATAAGATGCACCAAACTAGAATGTTTTGGCTTCAGGGAGACGCAAGCTCAGTGTTGAGAATGCAGGGCTGAGTATCTGGTGGGACTGTCGCATCTGACACCCCCACGGCAGTAATTTTTCGATGCCTGTACAAAGAATTCTGTTAGTTTTACTTTTCCTCAGATTCCGCAGTGGGATTTCCGAGTTGAATATTCATGCGAGGCACGTGTCGGGGGACTCCCGTTAAGCGCGCGCTCGAGCGAGCGAGACCTGGAGTAACACGCACAAGGGCACCCCCCCCCCCCCCCTGACCTTCCGCAGCGCGGTGTTTGGGCGTGGGTCGCCGGGTCGCCTCCCGGGGCACCGCCCCCGCAACCGAGCTGTGAAAACGAGCGCGCGGTCGCTTCGACTTTCAGACCGCTGTCACCTTTCACGCTCGGATCGGCGCTTCCGAAAGCACGGCTAATTGTTTTTCGCTCGCGCCCATTAACTTTTCCAAATGTCACATTAATCAATTTGTTTCACACTGAGGTTCGTCTCTGTTATTGTCAGGGATTAGGGGGCGAGGAATTGGGAGACCAGAGAAAAAGCACGACTGTCTGAAGTGGAAGTTACATCCGACTCAATTACTCACTAATTAATTAAATGTAGTGACTCGGTCGCTCTGCTGAGTCGGGGTGATTTTAATTAACGGTAAGCCACTGTCATCGGCGCTTAAGTACAGTTAAGTAAATCCACTCATCTAGATGGTCAGCCCTCTTTCCGCTGCACCCACTCCACGCGTGTTTTAGCGATGACAAGAGTCACTCGATTGGTTCCGCTCACAATAAACATAAACATGGTCATGTTCAATTGGGTCAAATTCAAACATGTACCCTTATCCATGGTAGAAGCTTCCGTGGATCTGGAGCACCTTTGTAAAATAATCCATTGTTTGTATTGATTCGGGTTAGAAAAATCTAACTGAGTAGCAACCAATCATGTATTTATTTATTTTTTCCTAATACAGTGTGCTTATAACTGATCGTACTTCTTGGGGGGCATCATGGAGTTTAGGAGTTGGCCACTAACTTTAGTAAATATTTTTTTAGAATTTTGTGACATCCGATTGGATGAGAGCCTGGGTTTCTTCAAAATATTTACAAAAGCTAGCCGGCTAACTCCTTAATCCCGCATTGTGAAATACTCCCCTGCTTATCCGAGCCAGCGTACTGATTTCACACACAAATGCAATCTCTCCTGGTGCTGTGTGCTGTTATTTGTGGGGGCGACGATTCATCCAGTGAGGGACATATACGTGCTCTTAATTGAGCTTTCGCGAGGAGGCGGGGCTAGTTAGGAGTGGGTGGAAGAATAGTTATTTTTTTCCCCTCCTCCCTAACATTTTCAATGCTGAAGCATCATCTAAAACATAGGTACACGTTCATTAAACCAGTCGGGACCCAGCACTCTCTTATATCTGGTCGTAGTCCGTTTGTGTGGTTGTGTGGCGTTTACCTGAGTTTACTGAAGTGTACAGGTTGTGCTTGGTGAATTATACTGCAGGTGGCAGTGTTTCACACATTATTGCTGTTTTGGGTGATGTTCTTATTTTGCCTGTAACTCGACTGTACAACAAGTACTTGGATAGGCAAGTAGTATTCAAGTAATTTAAGTAATTAATTTACATTTATACATTCACCAGTCACAACCTTTACATGCTCGAGGGCTTTTTAATACTTCCTTGCGTGGCTTTGGCTAGTTTCTTCACACCCTTTAAGAATTTCTGTGGTTTTTAATCACCGGTAGCTGAGTTTTCAATTTGGGCTTTGAATCTGCTCTCCCTTTGTAAGCTGTATTGTGCATTTAATTACTATTCTGAATTCTGATTCTTCACAAACTAATTTTAGTCCCACCCCCGTTAATTTGATGGTGTGTTATCGTTTGAGTGCCGTCATTGGCCTGCGGTGGCAGCTGATTTTGTGATTTCATTTCTGGTGTTAATTTTCCAAAGAGAAGAGCTTTCCGATCCTCTCCCTGTGTGCGTGCCTTAGTTCAGTTTTCAGTGATTGTGTATTTCCTGTAGACGGGACAGCTGTGTGAGTGTGTTTGATGGGGATGGGAAGGTGGGGGGGGGTTCACATTGCTGTCATTGTCTGGTAATTGACAGCAGGTGGACGTAGCGGAGTTTAGAGTAGCATTTCAGTATTTGAATCGTAAGACGTGACTGAGGACATTGTAGGGAGATGTCTGGCGGAGACAAAGCCGTTAACACATTTCAGCGGGGGGTTAGCGCCGTTATTCTGAACATGCCAATCGAGTCGCTGCAGCCCTCAAATGTACTTTGGCAGGGGATGAGTGGCAAGGGTATGAACCGGCCGCATCGTGCGGCGTGCCGGCCTTAATGTCAGATCCCCAAAGTGTAACGTCTCTCAAACGGCCAACGTCTCTTATCGGTGGCTCCCAGCCCATCAAGCAGAGAGGTCTGTCTGAATGCTTGACAGGAAGCATCAGAGAAGAGGCAGATTTAGGTATTTGTGTGTGTGTGTGTGTGTGTGTGTGTGTGTGTGTGTGTGTGTGTGTGTGTGTGTGTGTGAGAGATGAATCTGCAGCTGTCCCTCTGGATCTCCGTGTGTTAGAAGTGGGCGCGGCCCCCGGGGCGGCGTCAGAGCGCAGAGCGTCAGCCTGTCCCCTCTCTCCCCTCCCCCTGCAGCCAGCTGCGAGTCTCAGAGGCGCAGATCCGTACAGGACCTCCCGGGGATCGGCACCGAGTCCAGCCAGGTACGGAGCGTCGGAGCTATGCGTCACCACGCGAGTGTTCTCGCGACTTACAAAGTCACTGCTGTACAGCGAGGTTTTCAGAATTACGTGTTCCTATTCCCACACCCTCCTATAAAAAGGTGAAAGATATTTTTTCTAATGGATTTTTGCCTCTTTTTATTGTTTTTGTATTTTTTTATGAATGCTTCACTATAACTCTTTTGGGTGTACTCCTTACAGCATAAAACCTGACTGTCAGAAGCCATCGCTTCCACCGGTCCTCTGATGTGCTGTAAGGCCTTCTGTCGAAAAGAAACTAACGCCGTTCGTAGCCTAGCGCTTGGAAAGAGCGGCAATCGGAGCCGCCTTCATGTCAGGTTTAGGAAATCCCACCTCCCCCGAAGGGCCGCCTTGAACCGAGCGTCTTTCCTAAGAACTTCCACACTCCTGCTGTCTCGGGGCCTGTTGTTCCACTGTTCCCAGGGCAGCAGGCAGGCAAACAAGCGCACCGTTCAGAGAACAGCGGGGGAAATGTGTAGGACAACGTGATGGGTGTTTGTCAAAATACGCAAAATGCTTAAAGCTTTTTTGGAGGAGGAAGCAGACGCGTTGGGGACAGTCCTGGTCGTTTGATCTCCGTTTCAGATAGAATTTGAGATTCGTCCAGAAGACTAAATCCATACTTTTTTGTTTGTTCAAGATGAAGATGTCCAGGGATGATTTATTGATGGCAGAATTTCCTTCCAGTGTTATCTCGGTTAGCCACATGTTTTCTCAAGCTGGCTATTTTACTCCGCATCCTGTTTCTTTTCAGCAGGAGTTCCTGTTGAATAACCATAAGAGTTACCAGTAAAGGATCAATGACCACGTTCAGGAGATCCACCTATATTACTATTATCAACATGATGTCGCAATACTAGCCTCTGTCCTACTGGGCCATGCTGTAAAAGCTAATGGCATTTATGTCAAATAGTGGTTTCAAGAAAATAATTTAATTGGCAACCGCTGTAGCAGTTCTCTGTTAGACCTTTTGAGTTTACAAGTACAGGGGAAAACGCCAGCCCATCGGGATCCCTCCCCGGAGCTGTTTATCACAGTTCATCAAAGCTGGCTAGCTATGAGTAGGCCTATGTGCCCTGTGTGACACAAAAAATGCTAATTTCACAAGCAGCTAAGTAAACATAACGTCACCATTGGCCGTCTAACGTTAATATCATGTTGTTATGACAGACCTTTGTTTGGTCGACTGAACGCAAAATGTGTTTTCAAAACTTTGATGGAGAAAAAAGACAAAAGACGGGCGTTTCAGCCGATCAGGCTCTCATTAGTGTTTCAATGTTCTCATTAGGCTACAATGTTTGTGAACGGACCGCTTCCACTTACGCCTTTTTATACAGGTGCACGTAGGTGCCATTACAGTAGCTTGTATTCTGTAAGTGAAAGGGGGTACAGAAGTGTTTTACGGACTGCGTTTTTCGGAAAAGTCTCTAGTTGATTTTTTGTAAGTGATGTTTATACATGATAGCTAGACGAGAGTGCATTATTCTTCCCAACGTTCTTGCGAAAAAGTGAAGTGACTAAAGTACCCAGACATTTTTCTAGAAAATCGATGCTGTTCAAACTTTTTTTCCATGCTGAACTGAATTGATTGCATTCTTGTATCTAAGCATTATCATTTATCAATGTGATATGTGTGTTGTGTTTTTTTAAATCGGGATTTGCTGGAAGTGGTTTTACCTATTTTATCAATTGGCCTATGTGCACCTGTATGGAAAAGCATATATGGAGTCTGTTCGCAAACATTCTATGTGACACTAATGAAAGTCTGATCAGCTGAAACGTCAGTTTTTTTTCCATTTTAACTATTACAGTTTTTAAACGCATTTTGCGTTCAGTCCTCCTGCGTGTTGCGGGCCTTTAGGTTTTGGACCTTTTTTGGTTTTATATCTTGAACGCTGTGATTTAAAAAGGTTTTTGGCTAATGGAGGCAATGCCCACAGATGCTACTCTCTGAATCTTTTTCCAGATTTAGCTGAGTCTGAAGGTCATCAGTAGTTACCGATTTGTCACATGACAACGACCCCGCAGGATATTTTATGAAACTTTCAAAGGAGGTGTCGAACGGCTGCGCTCCAGTCTGCCGTTGAAGGCGTGCGATCATTGGCTGCGCCCCTTACTGGGCGTATACCCCGATTGGCTGTACAGCGGACCAAGCGTGCCCCTCATTGGCTGTGCTCTCCGACTCTTGTAGGGGAGCAGGAACAGCAGCAGGTCTTCCAGTCCCAGCATGAGGATGGTCACGTCAGACAAGACCTGCGGCAGAGGCTACAGCTTCTCTCCAGACGACCCCACAGGTAGGAGCGCACCCATTGGCTGATAGTGAATTGCTGTATTTAAACTTTACAGACTGTGAGAGAGGTCTTATTTCCTAGGCACCTCAGGGAATTAATGGGAAAAAAACACGGCAGGGGTAACTGTTAAACCTGATTTGTTTCTGTGGTATTTTTCTCATCGCCTCAAATTGGTTAGCGGTTTACTTAGTGGTGTAGTTCATTGTGCACTTTTTCATTTAGTTATTTAACGGGGACTGACTACAGCACTGTATAATCCTGCGGTACTCTCCTCATTAGGGAATGGACGTGTACTACCAATTGTTTCTGTGTGGTCGTCCTCACATTGTCGTATCGCGTTTGATAAAAAGCTACTGTTTTTTTCCACCTCTAGATACAAACGGCTCCGACAACTCCATTCCCATGGCCTATCTGACACTGGACCACCAGCTTCAGGTAGGTAGCAGCTTCAGGTTCCCCCCCCTGAATCCTCTAGGGAAATGACTTCCGCCAGCCAAAAAGCCGTCCGACGTGTGTTGGCCCATCTGAATTTTAATCACTTTTGCTAAGAATACACAGGCATCTGTGCGCTCCTAAAAATAAGTTTATTTTTTATTTTATTTTTGTTTTTTGCATTCAGTCTACAACTTCAGTCTGCTGAGCTCAAACTTGCAGCTCGACGATGTTTTGAAGGTTGATGAAAGCACACAATTAAGCTCGGATTACCTCCCGTCGCAAATAGAGAAAACGGTGGCGTATAAAAAGTGGAGCGCCAATATAAATACACTTTGGCAACGGCGACGGGCGGGCGGGACATTTTGACACTCATTTTGAGCGGGTATTTTTGAAAGCTTGGATGATTGCTGCTATAAATATGTTTGCATTGCTGTCTAACAGCCCGTGGTCTGCAGAAGCAATTAACAGCGTGGTGATGCCTGTTTATTTCCAGCCCCTCGCACCCTGTCCCAACTCCAAAGAGTCCATGGCCGTGTTCGAGCAGCACTGCAAAATGGCCCAGGAGTACTTGAAAGTGCAGACGGAAATCGCTCTGCTGCTACAGAGGAAGTAAGTGGAGAACCCCCTTTCTTCGTCAGCGAGAAAGAGACGCGTCTGTATCCGTCTCGGTGTCGTGCCGCCGACTGTCGTTCCCTGCCGTCAATTTACGCTCTAATGACGAGCGCCTCGTTACAGATTTATTGATGTTTAGCTTCGCCGTCATGTTGGATGCCGTATTAGATTACATTAATATTTCATTGGGTTTTGATTAAATTCTCACATTGTCGGCCTTGCAGAAATGAGGCCCCCCCGGCACCGCCGGTTGATGCGAGCGCGTCTTCGGTTACGAGCCGTCGCAGTGCTGCGTTCGGGACCGGCACGTTGGCACCGAACGCACGCGTCGTCGCATTTCTGTCGTGAGCAGGGAAAGTTTCGCGTTTTTTCCCGATGGACATAGGGTGCCGTCGCCATGGGAACTACGCCAAAGAAAGTACGGTCAGATTAAAAGGGCTATATTTAAAACGAGTCCTCAAGCAGCGACAAATCGTGAAGGCGACATTCAGCAGACGAGTCCAAGGAAAACAATTCTACAGCCCTCCGTAGTCACAGCCCAGTGTTTCGGCTCAGCCGCTTGTGTTCGACCCAACCCCTCATCCCATATTTTTAGACGGTGACTAGAGTGGAAAATTGGGCACGGTCTTGCACGGCCGTCTGCGTTTCTCACGCGTCGTTCAGTTTTTAGGTGACCCAGCTTTTGCCCAAATGCCATTTTATTATTTAATTTTTGCTGATTCCAGCACAGGGCCCGATTCTTGGGCGTTTCGCTACGAACGACCCCATTGCTTATGTGCGAATCGCTCATTTTACAGAGCGGTCAAGAAAGCGTCGATATGGACCTTGTTGACGTATAAACCAAGCCACGTTGCTCGGTGCCATCAATTTAAATTAGCCGTGTTGATTATGGAACGGGAGCGATGGAGAGTGTAGGTATGCTAATACAGAAGGGTCTGTACAGCTAGAAGCGGCACGCCACGAGACCCTCAACAACCTGGCAATATTGACGTCCTGCAGCTGTCGACGCTTTAATAAAACCAGGAGCTCAGCGCCTCTTTCTCCTTCCCATCCCTCTCTCTCTCTCTCTCTCTCTCTCTCTCTCCATCTGTGTTTCTCGCCCCTCCCCATCGTTAGGAAGGAGCTCACGGCCGAGCTGGACCAGGACGAGAAGGATCAGCAGAACGCTTCGCGCCTGGTCCAGGAGCACAAGAAACTGATGGAGGAGAACAAGAGCCTGTCCACCTACTACCACAAGAGCAAGAAGCAGCTGGAGCTCATCCGGGCACAGCAGCAGAAGAGACAGGGCACCTCGTGACCACGCCCCCTACCCCCCTGCCCCCCTCCCCTAGAAATACCTCTCCACGCCCCCCCCTGCTGCCCTCTCCTCCTCCCCCAGCCCTGTATCACGTGGGACATGGGTAATAGGTTTCCTTGGTCTATAGGTTACTGGCTTTCTTGCACTGTAAGAGACCTATGATCTACTGTGTTTGAGCATGCTGCATCATGTACCCGATCAGAATCCAGAAGGAGGAGCGGGGGGGGTGTTTGGAGGGGGGGAGGAGGGACAGGGTATCATTCCCGTTGACAATCAAGGCCGCCGCCGCGTCCCGGTAACATATAACGAATGCCGGCGTCGTTCCCGCTGCGCTCTTTCAACCGTCTGTTCAGCGCTGACTTCGTCCGAGCGAGGAGGTGCTCCGGGGGCTGTCCCGGCGATCCTCATCACAGTGAGAGCGCGGGACACGGGAGGGTATTTAATGCCCCGGTCGGGACATCCAAGAGCACCGCGCGTTGAGAGACCCAGGCATTCGCGGTCCTGGCCTCGCCCCACACATCTCGGATTCTCTCAAGAGCACACAGACCAGCAGGTCTGTCGTAGTGCCACTTATCTTTCCCCCCCCTATTCAAAGAGGAACGGGTTGGGATTCGATGGCCACGTTTCCACCAGAACGTTACTAGTGCATTTTAACTGAGCAAGCTGTGCGCACCACACACCAAACTGATTGTTTTAATGTTGCGTATTTGATTGTATACCTTGTCGCCTTTATGGGAACGTGGCCATTGCTAGAGTACCGGAGGCTTCGTCTAGGGGCAACTCTCCTCCCTTTGTGAAGAATGTAATGTGAACATAACCAGAGTAAGTGACATCTACCACAACCTCTTCACTAACATGAAATGTTTGTAGATGTTCTTGATTTTTTTTAAATTTTATTTTATGGTGGATGTATTTTCAGTATAGCTTTAACTACATGGGTCAAATATCCGGAGAAAGACGAGGAATGTATGGCGAGCAAGCTTCAATACAAACCTTGGATTTATCTTCACATGCTAAGATGCAAGACTTTTTTTTTCTTTTTCTTTTTTTTTTTTAATAAACGAAGCAACCAAATAAATCGGCGATTGTGAACACTTCTCCCGCAGTGCCCAACATGCTCCAGGCTTTTGTTCCATAAAATCCCCAATTACTTAAATTGATAGTTAACAATGCTAAATTAATTCTGCTGACAACTGGCAAAACTGCAGTGTACTTATTACTTTACAGAGCTGCGAGACGCATCAGATTTTGGCTTTGCGTGAAGTGTTTCACACACGTGGCTGAAAACAAAACGAGAAGCTCTCTGTCATCTGCTGGATCCGCTAAAGTAGAGGTGACACCTTAGACGTGTATCGTCGTTTCATTATTCTTTTGCCTTTTGAGTTTTCTTTTCTATGAAAATAGGTGGGTTTTGTATGATATGTAGGCCGTTTTGTGGACGGTAGTTTTGGTCTGGTACGTCGCATAACAACAAGGCTCCCTCCGCCTCGACACAGTACGTTTTGTTTATTTTTAGTTCACAGAGATGCCTTAGAATTGTATCGCTTGCAATTTAAAGTATTTCATGAGTTTTTTTTGCCGTACTGAAAGCTTGTTGAAAGTGCACCTCGTGTAACGTACTTAGCCGTCTGAAAAAAAAATGTGACTTTTACTACTCCGGGAATTGCATATGCAAATGAACAAACCAGGAAGCAGGAAACCAGGGAGGCGACGCCCCTGATTGTTCGGTGCAATTCAGCTTTCACGATATGCTGCAAAAATGTCGTTCACTTCTGAATTTCCGAAACCTGGAGAGTTACTCATGCAATGAACGAATGAACCTGCCCGGCTTCATAATAGCTGAGGAGTGCACCTATAATTTAAGTGCACCTTTGTACTGTTTAATTTTAAATGCACTCTAGGCCCCTCAAGTGTTTTGCACAATCGGATGGTTTTACTGAACACCCGTTAGCAAATAAATAGACAGTTCGAGTCTTGTATGTGAAAACAGCCGTTTTATTATACAAGCCAAATAAATAGTAACTTATCAATATGTATAGAATACATATTTAAACAATTCATTTATGATATGCGGTGAGGTTTTTTTCCCCACAGTTATTTTTATTTTTATTTTTTTAAAGGTTTTGAGTTCACGCTATACTATTTACTATGTACTGTATATAAAATGTCTGATTTCTTAAGCTATGGCTATGGGAATAAATCAGTGGAAACGGGAACCGTGGTGAAATAAAGGGATTGAAGAATGTTTTGTCTGCCGAGCTCTGTTTGTGTAGTCAAATCTGTTCCTAATGTAGTGAATGTGTTTGTATATGTATGCGTATGCAGTCGGCTATATCCAAATATCGGTAGGCCTACACATCTTGACAACTTTGAAATCCCAGCCTTTGTATGAAATGATCTTTTTTTATTTTGCATTGAGAGTGCGAGGGCTCCACCAATAGGTGGCGATCCAGGACCATTTCCCATACACCGCTAGCCCTTACCTACAGCAAGAGTGATTTTCACAGACAAAGAAACAGGTCTGCAGTGTCTGTAATTCTTTATGTGTCCTTTATAACAGCAGTGCTGAAGAGATTATCATCTAGAACACCCTTTTGATACGCGGGTAATAAACAATATCCCCTCTTTTATTGTAGGTTTTATAACCATGTTAGTGTCGGATCTGTATGCTGGAGTGAAGGTCTCCAATATTTTTACTTTATAATTAAGCATCTTATAAACCTGAAAATTGCTCATTTTTCTGACTGAAATGCAATAGTTTCAACATAAACAATTTCCCACTTGAACCAATCTTTAAAACAGGTAAAGTAACTGAATCAACTGACGGTTCATTTTTTATTGAATTTTTTATTAATTTTATTTCCAAAAGCTCTGTGGGGCTTCGTTCTCATTGAGGTCACACTGATTTTTTTGAAAAAGAAAAGGAGAAATGGAGAACCTGTAGTTTGCTTTTTTGGTTAAAAAAAATAATAATTTAAATAGAAAAATTAACTGACCCTGTTGCTGACAAAGCCTTTTATTTTCATATTGAGGCTATGATGGCAGATTCCTGGTAAATTGCTTCTTTTGAGGACAGGTGATGTCATCGTTTCCTTCTCAGCCAGGGGCCACATGTATACAACTCAGTAAAATAATGCTCAGGGTGAATGTCAAAAATCTGCTTACTCAAAGTTTTACATTTTCTCCTGCCTTTCTATCACGGTGTCGCCATATCACACTGACTCCAAACATTACGAAAGTATGGTGTGCCGAGGTACGCACATTCTCTTATTTTATATTATCTGAATTTCTGCGTGTAAACTCGCTTACGCAGCGTTCTGAGGGCATTTTTCTGCTCAGCACTGTTTATACATGTGGCCCCTGGTATGGCGTTCTTGTCCACCCCCCTTTTTTTTTAGGTTTTGGAGCACTGTGTGTAGAAAAACGTACTGTGGAGACTGACCTAAGAGTGTTACACTCAGCAGTATGTACCAGCCCCGTGCTTTTTTCATGAGGAACATTCTTAGCTAATTGTCAACTTGTAGCTCGGAATGAAACATTAGGGGTCTCGGTGTAGCCCCAGGGACATCAGAATCGGGTCACTGGATCTTTATATTATGACACATCCCCTGTTGCTTCCAGGAGCAATGAGGCAGCGATGCTGCTTTTAATAACGCCATAATTCTAACAAAGAAACGGTACGCGATGGTTCATGTGCACAAGAGCATCGGTACGGTCTCACGAGGCAGGACTCTTAACGAGAGACTATTAATGCGGATTTGCCAATTTGAGGAAGGTAGCTATTGAATCTAGATGCATCATCAGTCACCGGCAATAGCGCTGACGTGATGAATTAACGCGAGCGGCGGTAAAGGTGTTAGTGCTTTAAAGGGGCTCTTAAGAACGTAAAGGGCTTTTACGATGCATTCATGGGAGGCAATATTTTGCATGTTATGGGTAATGTAGCATTCATGCCCAAGACGTTTCTAAATAATAAGTCTAAATACTGTCTGTGAAAGTCGTATAGCTCTGTAGTATCGTGATTTATTGGCCTTTGTAGAAACGAATGCATCTGTTGAAGTCCATTAATAACTCTCGGAGGCAGCCTCATTTATCTCTTGCTGAAAAGAGAATAAGTTAACTTGAAATTCATATCTGCTTATTTCCATCTAATGGTATCCATGGAAACTCGGAGACATAAATAGGCTAGAAACAGGAGAGATGTTGCCATTTTTAATAATGGATATAATTTAGGTCATAATATTTGTGTTGGTCTATAAATTGCACCGTGTGCCAGATACGTATTCCATTAATCTATGTGAATCCCTGACTGGCTTGGGAGGTGGCTGTGGGCTATTATTTAAGGGCTTGCTGAGATCTGACTTGACACCTCTCTGGAGAATTGCTTCAGTTTAGACGCAGAGACGATATCGGAAATATCTCTTCTTAGAAGCTGTAGTTTCTGACATGAATGTAGTGAATAGCCTAGGCTTTCATCCTGGGTTGTCTAACTGTGACTGGTGTTAGTCCGTTATTAGTCTTGGTCCATTTCTTTATTCATATATTTTGTGTTGATTTGTGTCTTCATTTTTATTTATCTCTAATTTTGTAACAGGTGTATCAGTGGTACGGGATAATTACGGAGGCGGGTGGTTTATTTTTTCCACTTGATCATTTGATACGGCGATGTATTATTGAGGCCTGTTGTTTCCACAATGAGCAGACACGATGCTGTTTAATAATGTTATGGTAAGAAGAGTCACACCACAGTGCCCGCGAGCTTAATTCCAGTCGAAGCTATGCCGAACACCCTCTTTTATATCACCTAGCTTTCTCGTCTTCTGACACGCCGCGTTATATTTAGGCTCTGTCGAGACCTCGGAGGGGAAAAAAACAGTCAGTGGTAAATTGCATTGTACGATTTTGCACATTTGAAGATTGAAATGGCAAATGTGAAATGTCAGCATTCGCCGCCGATTTTGAGGTTTTGCCTCAGATGAGGTGACTCGGCCCTTATAGGGCAAGAGCAACCCGATTCTGGCGGGCGTGACATATCGCGCTGTTTGTTTGCATTCGCAGTTTTGCACCTGTCTGATGTGAAGCGTCAGCAGTTGTTGGGTGCGGCACGGTAGCATCTGAAGCAAGATGAAAATACCATATATTTGATTTGAGATAATACAGTATAACCTACGTATAACATTTTAGAACCACTTTAGTAATCCAATCAGGTCCTCCACAGTAGCCTAATTGGGTTGTGATTATGTGGTTACATATAAGCAGTGAGTTTTTGTGGTTAGCGTGATTTGCATTTGTGTTCTGGCAGCCCTCTAGTACAAAGGAAAATAGCCGGAGAATTACTCCCTAATTAGCCTTGTGCTCCTGTCTTACAGCGAAAACTATTCAAAGTGTTAAAACTCAAAACATTCAATGAAAAATTAATCTCGCTATGAAAGCAAATATCTACTTCTGCCACATCTCCTTCTGCCACGTGCCAATACAGTGCAGTAATAAAATACCGATATTTCACGACATGAGATTGTCTGACTAATATGGAAACTTGTGGAGATGTTGCTCCCATACCCGCACCGGATCACTCAACTGACAAGAGCGAGTGATTTAAAAATAAAAAAATAAGAGCGACAGTCATATCTGCATGTCAGGGGAGGATACAGAGCAGTGGCAAGGTAAGGGGGTGGCGGGAGTATCCTTTTCTTTTTTCCTACGTATTCAATTAGCTGAGGCTTGCCCGCACTGTTGTAGAGCAGCTGTCGAGACTATCGACACCTACCCTTTCTTTCCATCACGGTAGAAAAGAAATGAGAAAAACCTCGTCCCCGCGGCCTGTCACGCGGCAGTGTAATACAAACAGACGGTGACTCAGTGAGTGAGCGATGAGTTCAGTGGTACAGGCCTTTTGCCCGCGTGTAACGGAGTTGCGTGCCACATCTCCTCGGTGGCCCTGAGCCATCAATGCACGGGTGTGGGGAGGGGCGTCCTCCCACTCGTCACTCGAGGAGGACGGGAGACGGCAGGCCGGCCCGGCACGACCGCAGGCCCTGTCAGCTGAGAACCCGCGGCTGCGCGGGGGAAGTCTCAAAACACCCCGCCCGCGCCTTTCCGCCCACGAAGCATCTCCTCGGGTCGCGTTTCTCTCGGTTGTCACTTCTGCGGCCTTTCAGATTTCGCCGAAATCGCCTGTCATTTTGTAATTGCGCGGAGCTGACCGAGTTCAGTGGGGGGCGTAGGCGACGGGCCGTTACCGCCGGCAGCTGGACGGTCTACGCGTGAGCGCCGATAGGTAAATCTGTGAAGCGCCGCTGAGACTGCGAAGGCCAGGAAGGCGGATGTGCAGCAGACTGAAGCACTCCGAGCGCTAAAATGTGATGACTCATTTCTGTTCGCACTACATTCACTTTTGTTTGTTTACTCGTCTGCAGAATGCGGTGGCAAGTTTCATCCTGATGGACCAGGCGAAGAAAGCCTTTTTGGCCACTTGGCCGTGTGTGCGGCATAAGTAATTTGCTCAAGCTACTCAGGTGAACCCTCCACTCACGTTACAGTACCACACATGTATACGGCGGTGCCTGTAAACTGACCCGTGGGAAACGTTTGATTTGGTTTGAGAAATGCAGGTTAAAGAGAACACAAAGTCACAGAGTCAGAAGACCACAAAAGCAACTCGCAGAATCACAGAAGCCAGCCCCACCCTGAGGGTTCTGTGTGCAGATTCACACTTTGGACGACCCTGTACGCACCTCGGTATGTAGGACGGGCTGAACGGTCGGTGCGCAGTGCTCAGTTATTGTTTACTTCAAAACTTTGGACATTGTGGAGGTGATGGAGAGGCTCGTGCAAAAACCGAAATTTTCAGTTTGACGCCGATTTGTACCCTGCCGCAAAACCTAAACGCCCATGCTCTCGCTCGCACAACCACACGAGTGCGCTGTTATTAACCGCGAAACAACGACCTGTCCTTCAGACAGGCACATTTTTTTTTGGCAGACCCTGTGGCAGGGATCGGCTTAAAGCAAATTCCCGCCAAAGGGCTCCTGTTCCGGCATCTGGCCTGGAGAAGTTTGGACTTGCATCTCGCTTTCCCGTTTTCAGCTATTTTTGTTGCTCGACCTCAGTGTGCGTGCGCCCTCCCTGTCTGCGTGGGAAACGTCGCCTGTCCCGGGGGAAACCTGAGGCGGGACGATCGTATGTGGCTGGCCTCTCTATGAATGGGCGTTTGGAGACTCCCCTTGGGCACTGTTAGGACTGCAGTAATTGACGTAATCAAGACATTTGGCTTTCTTCCCCCCCCTTGATTTTTGTCTGACAACAACACCGTGTTTACGTCTTCCTATTCCCGTCGCGGCGTGCCTGCTCCCTTAGCTGGTGGAATTTAGGATGTATTCTGGCACAGGGTCCTATCTCTGTGACCGCAAAACCAAGTGAATCATTCCCGAAATGAGTCACGCTCTCTCTAATGCTGCTTCTTGACCAGCCCCCGGCTCAATGCCTTGCTTGGTTTAAAAAAATATAAAAAAATTTCAAACAAGCACTCCAGGTATGACTCATCCAGTTGCAGGACTTGAAGCGTTTGCACTTTGGCTCTATCACTACACGGTGTACTTTTTGAGCGCCAACGATGGTTTGAGGATATGTAAGCCTTCAGACATATTTCAAGGATTCCACCGTGCAAATGCTTAGCGTCGGATGTGAAGGTGAAATTTGCATCAGGTCTCAGTCAAGTTCTTCAATTGTAGCCATTTCAATTCTCAAAATGATGCAATGTTGAACTTCTGTTGTGACGATGATGGGCGACTGCACAGGAATAATCATTTTTTATCAATTCATTGTAATCAAGCAATAATTTTACTGTTGCTATCTGCTTAATAGCAGACACCTTTATACCAGCCGATCATCCGAGAGGCATCTAAAGTGAACCTTAATGACATGAATCAAAATGTTCTTGTCAATCGATAGATATCTAAGGTTTACGAGAGCATTCATTTTCATTGTGGTGGGAATAATACGCCGGAAATATAGCCGCCATTTTGTCCGAGTTATTTGAATTGAACAAGAAAATAGCATTTCTAAAAACCAATATATCAGTAAGTGCATTGCTTTGATTAATACGCAAACGATTGGGTTATGACATGTCCTTCCTCTCGTGAGTTGGCTCAGCTCAGTCAAGCCAGCTCTGTTCTGTACAGCTCGTTTCAGTCTGTTGTCCAAGTAACAGACACAGCACATGTTGTTTGTATTAGCTCTAAGTGGGCTTAAAGCTTGTGTTCATCCTCGGAGCTGGTGGAAAAGCGACCACTGTAGGCCACTGTCGCCCCCCTCCCCAATGTTGAACTTGTGCTAAGCCCAGAGGAAAGGTCACATAGTGCAAGAATGCCCCCCCCCCCCCTTCCCCCCCCCACACACCTTCCCACCCTGCAGGCTTTTGTGTTATTTATGTACTTGGAGGAAATCTTTTCACAACTGAATGCATGTGAATGTATCCACTAATCTTGTGGATTAGTTTTGCATAATTATGCAGTCTTTTTTTTTCCTCTCTGGAATCTATACCTCCTAGATTTGTGGGCTTTTAACTGCCACCAATTTTCGAACTTACAATCTGTTCATGTTTGAAATGGAATTAATTTCAATTCACTGGCATCTTGTTGTTCTATTTACTCTCATTGTCCAAGGTTAAATTGTGTAGATTGCTCATGCAGTGCGGAAGACAGAAGTGGCAGGTCCTAATTTGTATTTGCTAAAGTGAGAATGTATGTTTAAAAACTTTTTCTGTAAGGTTTTTTTTCTCAGTAGAAATTAACACTTCAGAAGTAGTCAAAATCCCACTGTGGGTAATTCCACAGGATATTAACTCATGCTAACATAGAGAAAATAAAACGGTGAAGGAGAGATGCTTCCAGAACCAATTAAGAGTACATACAGTCTCAAAATTCTACACAAAATAGCCCATAATAACAAAGTGAAAACATGTTTTTAGAAATTTTTGCAAATGTATTAAAAATCGAAAACTTACATTTTTTATTTACATAAGTATTCATACCCTTTGCTTTAACATATTTTTAAAGTATCATGTTTAATATTTGGTCACATATCCTTTGCATGCTTTTATTTCCTGAAGTCTGTGACTAATCAACATCAAAAGACTTTCGATATCTTATTTTCAGGTACTGTTACAAGCGATACTATAACCTCTCTGCATTTGAACTGATCTCTATGAGAATTGGGGGGTGAGACTAGATTCAGCTGTAAATTACGCTGGTACAGTATGGAACACATGACTGGCGTAATGGCTGTACGTCATCAAGGGTCTAAGGCAGGGGTGTCAAACTCCAGTCCTGGAGGGCCGAGGTGTCTGCTGGTTTTTGGTATGTTTCAGCATGAGTGATTAATGCAAGTCATTGATTGGCGAAAGAATCCACACACCTTGTTCCCAAGGCCTTAATTGGCGGCTGATTGAAAGGAAACCACAAACACCTGTAGACACTGCGGCCCTCCAGGATTGGAGTTTGACACCCCTGGTCTAAGGTATCAAACGAGCCCCAAACCATCACTCTGCGGCCAGATATGGAGTAGATGTGGAGGGATCCCTTTAAGGGTTGTTTCTCCTGACTTTTTTCCCCCATAGAGTTCTCAGGAGAAATAACCCTTGCAGTGATCCATCCATTTACTCCATATCTGGCAACAGAGTGATGGTTTGGGGCTCGTTCGATAGCTCAGACCCTTGATGACTTACAGCAATTTAGCCAGCCATGTGTTCCATACTGTACCAGTGTAATTTACAGCTTGACTGTATATTTGGGAGGGTTATTGTCACTGTTTTCCACCAACATTCCAAGAATGAGAGGTCACGTGAATAAAGATCTTGAATCGTGTGAATAATGATCTTGGTGAATAACTTTGTGGGTATTCAGTATGTATCTGAAATAATAATAATAATAAATGGCTAAAAGATAATTGGTGTCAATCCTACTACAATGTATGTTCCTGGGCAGGCATTATGGTATATTGCATTATGGCTGTCCATAGTTTAATGACTTTCCTGAAGGTTCATTTTCTATTTCGATTCAATTAATGATGAGATAAATAATAGCAGTCTTGAATTGCTGGCCTGAGTAATGGGTCTATTGATTAGCTCTTCTGGGTAGCAAGGAAAGCTTTGTGCTTGAAACATAACCTGTGAAACACACCCCCATCGCAGGTGGGATCTTAAACAGTTGAATCAATCAATATGTGTAAAACTGTACATCAAAACTAACATTCATTCTTGATCACGCCTGTTTAGAAACCTTCATATTTTTTGCAAAGCCTGACTTCCTTAAACTGAAGCCTGTTGCTATGTGTATTGATGTCAATGTTCCTTCTCAATCCCATCTGTGGAGCTGTAGGAGGGTTATTTTCTTTTTAAAATTACACACTAAGAATGGATTGTACAGAATGTGGAGATGAAAGGAGATTTCTTTCCACTGTAAAGGAAATCTGTCTGGTGCAGCATGATAATTTATAATTGCATGCAAACTCCCTTAGGGTAGAATTCTACATCATATTTTTTTCAGGCTAAAGCTCCCATGTAGAAAGAGTATGTGGGCTGACGCTCAACAGAACGTGACTCCATTACGTGCTTGGCGCTTTCCTCAAGCTTTGCCGCTTGCTGGGATTTTGGACGATGGGCAAAGATGAATTTACATTGCATTTTAATCCTATGGCAAGGTCATTTTATGGATCTCATCAGCGTTAATTGACGTTTAATATAAATCACACTACCAAATAATGCTGTATGTCTTTTACGAAACAATTCAGCAATATGCAGTGGCAAATATTGTGAAAAGACTCGATGTTTTGGGGATAAATATTTAAATTCAGTTTTCCAGAGAATATTATTCACGTAACGTAAATTATATAAATCCATTTCCAAATGCTAAAAAGTGTATTGTTTTATTTGTAAGTCCGTCTTTTTGCAATGGTTTCATGATTCCGATGCATTTTGTATAATTCATAGCAAGCCAACAGAAGGGAGATCCCTGTAGCTCCCGCGTCGGTTCCAATATGTAGCATACAGGTAGGCTACCTCTGTTCTGGCTGGATAAATAAAATCAATTTGCGGAAATAGACGCCGGTCTTCATGTCTTCAACTACAAGTCCCACACATCTTTGCAGCTATGTGTTTTTCCCTCAATGTCCTGTATATTTCATTAGTCATGGCGCGGGGCACTGCTGCTCATAGAAAAAAAAAACTATTCTGCCGCGTGAGGCTGCCGAACAGATGGACGGTTGCGCGCTGCGCGCACTCGCTATGGCGATTCACCAACTCCAGATGCGGACATTTTGTTGAGTAGGTGCCTAATGGCCCGGGGCTCTAACGCAATGTGCACCACGTAATGTTGTGAATGAGAGATACAATGACGTCAGTGCTCAAATGTCAACAATGTAGCGATTCAGAGTAGGCGTTCCATTCGAGTGTAACAAACAGCAGAGACGGAGCAGCACGCTGCACTGGATCAACACACTGACATTTGCTGAAGAAGAACAACAACAATCGTTACAACCACTAAACTTCCCCTTTACACAAAGAAATATCTATAAACAGCGTGTCGCAAACACACACTCCCTGCAGCCTGGGGGCTTTAGGTAACTGCAAGGAAGTCACAATGTGAAAAAATGTTAATTTGACAAACGGACAAAAGGGTTGGATTACAAGAAAAAAAGCGAAAGTTATAAGGTGAGCGGCATGCACATGTTTTTTCCAATTAAATTTGTTTATTTAATGTTGTAGATTTTGCTATGTTTCTGTCTTCCTCCTACTTGAATAGCATTTGTAAATGACGGCATGTGCAGTTCAAAACTTGAACGTTGGGTAGGCTTTTATAGTGCTGGAGTAAAGGACAAAATAATGTCTGCTTATACAGCTCTCGTTGAGCAACGACCGGTTTTGGTGTTCTGAGTTACCAAAGTTACATTTAATTGTTATGAGTGTGAATAGACACAGTATAAGATGAATGTGTGGGTTCATCCTGTTGTAAGACTGTCGGAGGTAGTGTGCGCTAAATCGCTCAGTTCTGTGTTTTGCAAGTTGGATGCGGTGTGATCCCGGAGGAGGAGGCGTAGAGTAGGCTAGTTTCGGGGGTCAGGCATGAGCTCTTGTTTGCGCCCAGAGAAAAGGAGCTGTCACTTGCGGAGGCCTTGACCGATCGCATACGGCTATTGCAGGGACAAGGATCCCCACTTTGCAATACCGCCCCCGTCACCGCACGGCTTTCATGAATGAAATTGATGAAAAAACAAGCATCGGTTTATCATATGATATAGGAAGATTTATCATTATTAGTATTGTTATTAATGTTTGTTTTACTAGCCCTGTAGCCTACAAAGACTACCGTTTTATTATATCGGAATATACATTTTAAGCTCGGTGCTGAGCTGTGTATTTTCAGCATAGGCTATCATCTCCAGTTGCGAAATAAGATGATGGTCAGTTGTAGTGAATGTGTAATAGAATATAAAATAACCTCGGTTGTCGAATAAGTAACCTAATGATGCAAAATAGAAACACAATCCTACTACGTAACGTGTTCGGAGTTTCACGCGGCCACAGAACTAAACCCATTAGAGATACATTACGATCCCCATTAAACCACATAAAATCAGCAAAATATTTGCTGTGTAAGGCACTGCTATCCCTATTTGGATCAGCCAATGCAAATGGCTAGATAGCCCGCGGGTGCCATTTAAAGAACCAGAGACTTTATTTCATTGAAGCTATTGGAATGTATGTGGTCGTCTTGAAACACACAGGACAAACGCCACGTCACATAAACAGTTAATAATTTAGGTTCCATGCTTTTGTTGAAATGCGTGTTCAGCGTCTGGTTCGGGAAAACGACAACCTGGCTCCTAAACACGTCGTTGCTTTGTGCGCTGTCCGTTTAGAGTTCTGCAACAATACTTGTAGGCTACATGTCTCGCCACTGTCCATTTTAAAGAGCAGAGCTTTGCCGGTATAATAATTACAGAAAATATGTTGGCTAAATAGAAGCAGTTATTTCTACTTTGTTATAAGAAGCTCGTCTGCTTTGTCCTGAAATCTTCAATGCACCGTGATTTATGCAGTATCAACTGAACCACACAAGCGCGCGCGCATTCATGCGCCGACCCTTTCGTAATGTATAATATCAAGTCGCCTACGTTAGTTAGGCTACTGTACACGATGCCATAATTTAATGACAATGGTTTTTTTTAAATAGCGTAGCACAAGTTGATGGCTTCATAAATGTGATGAAGAAACATTTATCCGTCAAGCTAAAGTTAAATTGCATATAAATGCGAATGAAACAATAGGCTACATATGCCACAAAGAATAATGCGTTTGCAAGTTGACGATAATGAAAACGTGTAAATGATATGACAGCATTGCAACTTTATAACAGATGCTGTTATGCGAATGCAGTGATACAGCAGTTTGTACAAGAATGGAAACTCGATCCAGTGAGCGGTATTCCTTTGTCTATTGACGTTGAAATCAGTTCAGAATCGTTGACTGTAATATATAGGCACATCGGCGGTAGATTTGGTCACTGAATTTATAGTGAAATGCATTTACGGAGCAGTGTTTAAACGTGGAGCAGTGCTATTATTGGGAAGACGATTTAGCAGTCGTAAAAGAATGTGTAAGCTTGTCCGCTGCATACCAAGATATTTTTAAGCGGTAGTGACATGCTACTAAAAATATCAAAAGTCATTGAATGCTCTAAGCCTGATTGAAATATATATATTTTAAGCAGGGCGTGTAGCCTATGCCTACTCTAATCCTTGACAATGGTGTATTTTGCTTTGTGAACTTACTTGAGCTTAGTTTTTTGGCGCAGCAAAATTTAATCTTAATCAATAATATTAAGGCACGTGCATAGTCTCGTGCTGCAGATATTACGCCATTGTTCTTTAAGCGTTGCACGCGCTTTGGTTTTTCTCTTCTACCTTTCTTCTCTGTTGATGTAAATTATTTTGTTTCATGTTTATAAAAAAAAATTTTTTTTGAGCATACCCATTTGTCAGAATCACGTTACAGGTCTCTTTGAAAGTGGGTGGTATGAGACTGAAAACTATAACCTCTTTTATGAACAGTTAAATAACCCCTCTTTCTGCCCTGCTAGCAATAATTACCGGCTACCAGGCTTGCACAGCATTTTATGTACTATGCCAGATTATCAAAATAACAAATTCATGAATCCATGATAGATGGAAAGTAAGGGCATCTTTGTTTGTTTTTGGAGACTGTCACAATTGAGCTTTACTTTTTGGTTTACTGGCTGAACTCAAAATGTTTCTTTCCAGATTTCCATGCATTAAATAAGCATGTTTGGTCTGAGAAAAAGAAGTGAGCACATTGTGGATATTGATTACATTTTGTGACTGACTTTGCTATGATCAAGTGATTATAAGCGCAGTATCTCAGCAGGTGTAGAAGTAATTTGACATGTTAAATGTGCAACCTTTTGAAAATAACAAAAGTAGAATAAAGACATTGACCCTGTATATCAAATTTGTTGCCATGATGTGCATGACAGCTTTCTGTGACTCATCAACCAGGTTTTCTCAACCAGCTATTTCCAACCTGGCAAGATTTTACTGCCAAACACAATCCATCAGCGATAGACCACAATCTGGGACACCATGAGTCACATCTCACCAAGGTTGTGACATCATCACGCTCTAGTTTTGTGACCATTTTTGTACCGTTGTTTCCAATATCCGACACACAGCAACAGGATCACCATCTTTCTAGCACCGTAGTCAGGATTGATCAATAAAACACTGCAAGTTGAGATCAGTGGTGACTACAAACTCACAAAACCATTGACTCTTGACATAGCTTGGTCAGTTGCACAAAACTGTACCAAACAGGTTGACGTCTACCAAGGTGGGTATAACTAAACTTTAATTTATCCCAACCAAATATTTGGCTCCGTTGCTGGTGAGTTCAACTGAAGTGTTGCTGATACCATCTAATTTTGCTGAGCAACTGGGCACTGGTAGACACGACTCCACAATGCTGGCATCTATACCGCAAGCTACGACTCTGGAACTGCCCCTGCATAGTTGAACTGTTGACATACAGGTTGGTTCGACCTGGTGTTTCTCGTGGTCTCCAAGATTGCAGTCTATCATTAACAAACAGTTTGTCTGTAATGCCTTTCACGGTTAGAAAAGTTTGGCTGTGAACACCAAAGCCAGAAAACAACACTGGGGATATGCTGACTTGGCCCATACAATGTACAGAGACATTTTTCACTTGCAATTATACCCATTTTCCTTTCACCGTGTTTCTTTTTTGGTATTTACTCAGCTTGGCAGTAAATAGTTTGAATCACCCATTCACCTTGGCTCAATCACCTCTCTGGCTTTTGAGGGGATGTAGTCTCCATGCAAAGTCTAGAACATAGGCTAATGGCAAATAATGAATGCTTAGTATATTTAATTTCATAAGCTTGCAAGGAAAAGTGTAGAAATAGCTTGCAATAACCAGAGAAAAACTAATTGTGTTTCTCTATGGTAAATCCTGTACATTAAGTGTGAAATTATGAGGTGTGATTTATGCTGTATAATTGTCATTAAATGACTGGTTCACATTCATAAAATGAATTATTACATCCGACAGAGGGTAGTCAGATGTGGGGCGTTTTGTGTTCAGGTAAATAAATTATTTTCATGGCTGAAGCCCACTTTTTCTGTTGGCTGTTATATTGGGTTTGGAAAAGCTTGTGGTATGCAATTAAATTTAATATCAGCACATTGTAAAAAGGGTATGTTGTACTCAGTTACTGATAAAAAGTTATTTATTTATGGTGCTTTCTATTTTCATAATTTCTTAAGGATGTCATTATTATTCATAGTTTTCAATCAAAAAGTGAGATATTACATTTTTCCCTGAGTAATGATATCATGCAGACTGTTATCAGTCTATTATATACGAAACCAGTTCTTACATGCTTCCATGTAATTTGAGGAAGACAATGAGATAAAAAATATATATTATCAAGAAATCTTGAAATGCCATTAAATTAATCACACTTAATTTTATTGTCAAGTGATGTCACATTCATGCATCCAAAAAGGCAGGTGGGTGGCTTAAGGTTTATACCTGGTTCACCTGCTGAATTGATGGATTGCACCTATCAAGCGCACTCAGTGTCCGTGTTCTCGTGCCCTTCCCATGTCAACATAGAGCCTTGCTTGACAGCGCACCAGTCAGGTACAGAGGCTAGGTCACTGTGAGAACTCTACGGTCCAAATTGGGGGGAAGGTTTTTAAGAGTTTTTTTTTAAATGTTCACCTCATGTGAAATCAGGCTTCAATATCACACTAGAGAAAACTTCATCCAGGGTTTCAAAGCAATCTGTCCCCCGTGAAAGTCTCATGGTAGGGTCACGATGTCCGCAAAGGGCACAGAAATATGCAAATATCTCCAGGGTCCAGAACAATATTGCTGTTTCTGCAGCCTCTACAGGAATCTGTTGATGCTTGAAAGTGTTTTTTAGGCACGGCCATGTGCTCGGTATTCTGGAGGGGAACGTTTATTTGTTGTTGTTAAATTTGTGTAATTATATGGATTCGAACATTTACTTTGGGAAAAGTGCTTATTTCACCATGTTAAGCGCACAAATAAACAGCGCTAACAGGTTAGATTTAGAAATGCTTGTCATGTCCAACAAAACTTTTTTTCTCCTAGAACTGGCCTCAGTCCCCTTTAAATCACTCAGATAGCCATTCATTCTCCCTGCGCCACTATAATCCCTTCCTTTTACAACTGCGATCACGGAAGCCTCCAAATCACCTCCAGTTGACCTCTGACCTCATCAGAGGATTCGACTCACAGACTGCAGGGAGATAATGACCATTAGGAACCGATCATATGGCCACTGGGTGTTATTTCATTGTGTATATGGATATCTTTATTGTTCTCATTGTGGCTGCTACAAGACGAGGGATGTGGATAGTAATTGTTAATTGAACTTAGGTTTGGAGGTTTGTGTGAAGTTTGAATGTAGACTAAAATCACACATTTAAGCATATTTGTATATATATACAGTATATAAGTATCTGCACTAAATTGCGCTTACAAGATCATATACACAGTAGATCAAGATAACAGGGTTAGTCAATAATTTTGCATAACTCATTTTTGTAAATGATGAATTATACAGACAAATTATACTCCGCTTAGATCTTCTGTCATTTGAGATTATTATTATTATTATTGGGCAATTTACAGTCAGTTTCCAAGCATATGGCAGGTAAATCCTTTGTGAACCCCATGAAGGAAAGTTCACAAAAAGTTTAAATCAGACCCCATGATCTTAATTTGTTGTCATGGGATGATATTTGTAAGTGGAGTCTCACAGTTTATTTATTTATTGTAAGTAGGCTAGCCAAGGGGGAACCTTTCGTACTGTCAAATATACATCTGAAAGACTGAAGAGTTTCCGTAAAGATGTCGGTTGGGTGTTCAGAACCCCCTGAAATGTAAACAGACAGTCTGTAAAAATGTCGGTCGGGTGTTCAGAACCCCCTGAAATGTAAACGGCCAGCCCTGGAACGATGGAATCGAGCTGTGTAATCCCAAGTCAAATATATTGCTCAACTGAAAGTAACAGGGAAGTGCGCAATATTGCGTCGTACTTTGGCTGGACAGGATATTGTTAATATGAAAAATGAAGAACTTGTCTTTCCAGCTCGTACTACAAGAACAAATATAGTAGAAGAAATAATATTGTAGTTTAAAGCTGATGATTGATTGATTGATGTCTCAAAGTTTCTGAACTCTGTCAGTTTTCTCTGGCATACTTCAAGCGTGCTTCGTCATTTCAAATGGAAAAAATAAAAAAACTTTTTTTACATGTACCTAACTGTTATGAAGATGGTTCCTTTCTTTCCGGGAGCATTAAAACAGGTGAATCTTATTGCTGCAAAGTGTGTTTTGTGTTTTAGTAATTATTCTAGAATTTCATGTAAGTAAATGGCATTGTGTGCATAATACACCTATTGCCATTACAAGTCCTTTGCAAATTCCTTACATGAAATAGTCTATAAGGCTCAGTATTTGAATAGCAACATCAGGTTATAGATACAGCATTAGTTATAAACAAAACCAAAACTAATACAAAATAGTTTTTCACGAACTCAGGATATAGGCTGCAGCATGCATTCATCCATATATGGTGATGCTTTATCTTTTTATGAATATTGTGCAGAGTGTAGCTTTTGAAATAACAATGTTCAATTGAGAGCAATGTACTTTTTAAAGGACCAGACTTGCGTATTGCAGCTGAGTGATCCTGTCCCCCTCATGTTTGTACTGCTGAATGTCATATATGATGTATGATTGTTTAACTTGAGAAATTCAGATACAATAATCACACCGTGTATCTTAGCAGTGCTTGTGCACCTTGATGCGTGAATCTCATGTAATCGTTATTGTCAGAGTTACAGGGGCTTCTCCGGCCCTAGTTTATCTGTAGAGACATCAAAGGTGTTCTGTTGTTATTCTCTGTTATTTTTTGTCCGGGTAACCTGGCATGTATTTTTCCTGACATCCCTATTTAAAGGCACGCCTTACATCTTTGCGCTGTTTTATTTGCTTCCTGAGGTTGATTTGTCTCTACAGGAAAGGGTTAACTTTCTGAAAGCTCACTGGTGAGAGATCAGCTCTGCATCAGGTGCCTGACAAATTTCCCAGAGGGCAACTCTCTCACATCATTGTGGCAAAGAAATAAAAAAGATATGTGTCTTGTGCGTTTTTGTCAAATTAATTCAGTTTGTTTTGAGCACATGGCAGCGTAAACAGGAACTGACTGGAGGTGTCTTTCGTGAGCTCCTACATGTTTCCATTGTGTACTGGGTACGAGTGGGAGCATACGTGCTGCAGTTAAATTTAGAGCCATGCCACCCATATGAATTTTCCTACTGCTGAGTCACACATGGTCTACGGTCCTAGGACCTCCAGGGACCACTCACTCACTTGCACACTCGCTTGCTCACTCACTCACTCACTCACTCACTCAATCTCTCACTCACTCACCCGCTCACTCACTCACTCTCTCACTCACTCACACGCTCGCTTCCTCAATCACTCACACGCTAACTCACTCACTCACATGCTTGCTTGCTCACTCACTCACTCACTCACATGCTCGCTTGCTCAATCACTCACACGCTAACTCCCTCACTCACTCACATGCTCGCTTGCTCACTCACTCACTTACATGCTCGCTTGCTCACTCACTCACACGCTAACTCACTCACTCACATGTTCGCTTGCTCACTCACTCACATGCTCACTTGCTCAATCACTCACACGCTAACTTACTCACTTACATGCTCACTTGCTCACTCACTCACATGCTCGCTTGCTAACACGCTCGCTCACTCAGACACACACTCACTCACATGCTCGCTCGCTCACTCACTCACTATTTACCCTCACACTCATGCAGTCACTGATGTTTCACAGGCTTCCTCAGCTAACACACAGTCTCTCTGAGACTCGTTCCTTGAGTGTGGCTCCAACTCTCATTGACAACATTTCACCACTCTCTCAAATCTCCTCGGAGCAGTCTTGGTCCTGTCGCGGCCAGCGGTAACCTCAACTGGGTCCTGTGCGGTGGAGCGGCTCAGTGTCCTAGGGTTGCGTGAGTAAGCATCAGAGCGATAGCGGGTTAGGCGCCGCCAAAGGGGGTCAAAAGTGCAGGCCATACCTTACATTTCTTTATCTCTCACAGTGAGGCCATACCTTACATTTCTTTATCTCTCACAGTGAGGCCATACCTTACATTTATTTATCTCTCACAGTGTGGCCATATCATACATTTATTTATCTCTCACAGTGAGGCCATACCTTACATTTCTTTATCTCTCACAGTGAGGCCATACCTTACATTTCTTTATCTCTCAAAGTGAGGCCATATCTTACATTTCTTTATCTCTCACAGTGAGGTCGTACCTTACATTTCTTTATCTCTCACAGTGAGGCCATATCTTACATTTCTTTATCTCTCACAGTGAGGCCATATCTTACATTCTTTATCTCTCACAGTGAGGCCATATCTTACATTTCTTTATCTCTCACAGTGAGGCCATATCTTACATTTCTTTATCTCTCACAGTGAGGCTATATCTTACATTTCTTTATCTCTCACAGTGAGGCCATATCTTACATTTCTTTATCTCTCACAGTGAGGCCATATCTTACATTTCTTTATCTCTCACAGTGAGGCCATATCTTACATTTCTTTATCTCTCACAGTGAGGCCATATCTTACATTTCTTTATCTCTCACAGTGAGGCCATATCTTACATTTCTTTATCTCTCACAGTGAGGTCATATCTTACATTTCTTTATCTCTCACAGTGAGGCCATATCTTACATTTCTTTATCTCTCACAGTGAGGCCATATCTTACATTTCTTTATCTCTCACAGTGAGGCCATATCTTACATTTCTTTATCTCTCACAGTGAGGTCATACCTTACATTTCTTTATCTCTCACAGTGAGGCCATACCTTACATTTTTTATCTCTCACAGTGAGGCCATACCTTACATTTCTTTATCTCTCAAAGTGAGGCCATATCTTACATTTCTTTATCTCTCACAGTGAGGTCGTACCTTACATTTCTTTATCTCTCACAGTGAGGTCATATCTTACATTTCTTTATCTCTCACAGTGAGGTCATATCTTACATTTCTTTATCTCTCACAGTGAGGTCATATCTTACATTTCTTTATCTCTCACAGTGAGGCCATATCTTACATTTCTTTATCTCTCACAGTGAGGTCATATCTTACATTTCTTTATCTCTCACAGTGAGGTCATATCTTACATTTCTTTATCTCTCACAGTGAGGTCATATCTTACATTTCTTTATCTCTCACAGTGAGGTCATATCTTACATTTCTTTATCTCTCAAAGTGAGGCCATATCTTACATTTCTTTATCTCTCACAGTGAGGTCGTACCTTACATTTCTTTATCTCTCACAGTGAGGCCATATCTTACATTTCTTTATCTCTCACAGTGAGGCCATATCTTACATTTCTTTATCTCTCACAGTGAGGCCATATCTTACATTTCTTTATCTCTCAAAGTGAGGCCATATCTTACATTTCTTTATCTCTCACAGTGAGGTCATATCTTACATTTCTTTATCTCTCACAGTGAGGCCATATCTTACATTTCTTTATCTCTCACAGTGAGGTCATATCTTACATTTCTTTATCTCTCACAGTGAGGCCATATCTTACATTTCTTTATCTCTCACAGTGAGGCCATATCTTACATTTCTTTATCTCTCACAGTGAGGCCATATCTTACATTTCTTTATCTCTCACAGTGAGGTCATACCTTACATTTCTTTATCTCTCACAGTGAGGCCATATCTTACATTTATTTATCTCTCATAGTGAGGCCATGTAAAGATCCATTCCCACTGCACCCTCGTTCGCGCATTGTATGAGAGCTTGTGGCAGAAGCCGGGGACGCTGGTTCTCGTCCACGCCGTAGTTGCACCCAGGCAGAGTGGAGCAGACAGCGCAGTGTCCAACAGGGTACGGGAGGCAGGGCGGCGTAGGCCTCAGAGAGCCGTGCAGCGGGGCCAGAGGAAACCTGTGAGGGAGGACATGGGTGTCACGGATGAGTCATATAACACAACATGTCAATATTGTGCTCAGTCTAAATATAACACACGCTGTGTGAGGGTTACTGAAGCATAAAACACTAAGGCCAGGGATGGAAAATATGACTTTTTTTTTTGTTTGTTGTGGTTTTTTTCTCAACATGTTTAGTGCTCATTCCGTTCATTGCGTCCTTTTAGAGGACATCCTTAACTGATTTTTTTTCTATCTTAAACGGCAGCTTAGCGCAGATGTACGCACATTTGAGGTTATTGCTTATTATTGGTGCATCTGTTGCATCGGTTCAAGATCGACACACAATATGAGCGAAGGTTTATAAAAGTGAACGGGTGATCATATGAAGGCGAGCGTTTTCCCTCGACGGAGTTTAACCGAGTTAAATTCAAATCCCCATAATTTCCAAACGCACATTTGACGGGCTTCATTTACAGCACTTCCAGGTGGACATGCCTCCGCTGTGTAGTCACGCTGGGTAGTCCCGCGCTTCAGTTAATCGGTTTCATCATCAAATTCCTCACACCTTTGCCAGTGATAACTCCCTCCAAAAGTAGTGGACCGGTCCTCCGCGCGCTCTCGGGAGGCGCGTTCGGTTGCGAGCGCTTTGTAGTCCTCGGCTGTAACTTTAAACAATGCTGGTGGAAAGCTGGGTTGGACAGAATCCCAGGCTGCTTTCAGGACTACTGCTTCCTGCCAGGGTCATTTTCTTTTCCCCTCTCCGTGTGTGTGTGTGCGTGTGTGTGTTTTGTGGTGGAGGGGGGTTGGGAAAAGGAGCAGCACTCACTCAAGAACAGAGGAGTGGAAGATATTTAAAACAATCAGCGGATTCCTGGAAAGAGGAGTGAGATCATTGTTTCAGAAAGGGAGAGAGAGGGAGAGGGAGAGCGAGAGAGCATAAGGAGAAGGGAGGAAGGGAGGGGAAGCCAGAGACGGAGAGTAAGGGAGAGCAACAGATTGAGTGAGCGGCAGGATGACCTCGTGATGGAGTTGTTGTTGTCTGTTTGCCAGGGCCACTCAGCAGACACGATGAACTCTGAAGTAACACTGGCTTTGACAAAGGTCACCCTTCCTCACAGACTCATTTATTTGTACTGCCTACTGAACTCAAAACAGTGACACGGTGTGTGTGTGTGTCTGTGCATGCGTGTTTGTGCGTGTGTGTGTCTGCCTGCATGTGTCTGTGTGTGTCTGTCTGTCTGTGTGCTTGTGTGTTTGTGTGTATGTGCATTTGTGTATGTGTGTGAGCAAGTGTTTGTGTGTCTGACCGTGTCTGTCTGTCTGTCTGCGTGTGTATCTGTCTGTCTTGTGTGTGTGTGTGTGTGTGTGTGTGTCACAGGGACATCCGTGTCTGATAAATAACAAAAATGAAAAAACAAAATGAGACTTTTTAGAATTAACTTGGAATAAACAAGCTATTGTTTTACATAGAAAATAATGAATGTTCGTTTTACGCCTACAAGTTTGTTGAAAAACAATTTGAAAGCATTTTTGATTGATTATTTAAAAAAAGAAATTGGCTGTATATGGATTTCAATTTGTCTTGCAAAGAAATTAAAGTCGCATGTTGTCATTTTTGAATGAAAATGTTATCTTTATGCATTATGCATTTTTTTTTCAGGATCAAGAAAATGTGCATGGTAATAAAAATGTATTAGTAATGCACATGCAATTATTGAACCATAATGTATGCATTGTGCAAATATTATATATATATATATATATATATATACCAATAATGCGACTGTGGGCCTTTATTAATTTCTCATGTCTTCTGAAGGTTTATTAACCTGCTCCGTCAGTTTATATTCTCAGATTTGTACAAAGCCAAAGAACAAATGGAATAATGCGTCTGTTCTGCATTTAATCAAATGCAAAAACATCTACTCCTTTCAAACAAACATTGAGGCATATTTTTAATATTTTGAGGTCGATTAGTCATCGCTGAAGCAGCGAGGTATGAAAGTACAAAACATTTGTGTCTTTCACAATGCAGCTGGGGTGAGAGGTGGGAGTGTGTGTGCGTGTGCGTGTGTGTGTGCGCGCGCGCGCGCGGTGTGGGTCGGGCGGAGGGTTTACATCCTGTGAGATTTGTACAGGTGGTCGGGAGGAGGAGTGAAGGTGGGGGTAGGAGATCAGGGGGAGAGAACATAGGCGTAGTACCCACTTCCTGTAGTGTGCGCCGTGATGTACTGTAACCTGCCGCTCAAACCCCAGATGCTCAAATCAACAGGATCTTCTTGTGGTGGCTGCACGTCAGATCAGACTTTGTGTTCAGTGGCAAACTTGCGCTCGATCATGCATAGTTCAGTTTTAGTTTGTCGCCGTTGTAACAATATAACAGCGTTTTTTTTTTTGCGCGCGCTATAAATAAAGCAGTGCACTCAAGTATTCTTAGTAATCTCACTTGAAATGTTTTGAGTCTGTTTTCGTACAAGATGACCATCCCTCGTTTTTTTATTGTTGGAGGTGTCAAATAAATCAGGTTCCCATTGTGGACTTTTTGCCACCAAAAATTATATTTTCATCATTACATTTTACTTTCTCAAACTTGAAAGGTAACGCAATGGCAATAAAAAAAATTCAAACAAAAATTTGTTTTAATGGGAAAAAAAGCACGCTCAGTTCAATGGAAAATGTTTAACATTGCAGACATGCAAATCTAAACTTGAGTTTGCAATTGGGTTTTTCCGCTTTCCCCATACAAAACACGTCTAACTTTGTCTTCAGTTTATGAACAATGGCGCTACTTTTTTAGATTCATAAAAAAGTGTTTTGTAAAATCACTCTTGGTACACAGGAGGGCAGAATATAAGCAGCAGTTTCTGCGGAGATCAGTCCAGCGTTAAGTAGAGAAGCGATAACTGGAACTGGGTTTTCTTCTGCCAGGCCAACCTGCAACGCGACAAGGACAGACAGTTAAAAGAGTCCATGCTGTGTTGTAAAAGAGCGGCAAAACGATCACCTTTCCATACCCGTGTAATATTTCAACTATTCCTCCTTTTTAATATATTGACGAATCTATTAGTTGCGTAGAAATACTATTTTTTTAAGTTAAATATTTGAAAAAATACTTTGCTATGCAGTTCTGTGCTGACACGTGTACAAAGTGACTCACTTTTTATCTCATCAAATGAGAAAATACACGTTATAGAATACTTTCCACTGGGAATGTAGGTGGAGAGTTGAATGGAAACTGTGGGTCGTGAAAGATACTGTGAAGTGGTTTTGTTTTGTGTACCCCCATTTAATTCTCCCTATTGATGTTGAGAAATAATTATGCATCTGAAAATGTTAAAATGAAAGTTGTGTCACCAAGTTCTCATTCATGTAAAACGTAGAATTCTGTTTTCAAAAATAAGCCTTTAAATTTAAAAATAGCAACATGCAGGCAGATATTCTTATCTGTAATAGATATCCATTGCTTTGCAAGCTGCCTGAGAAAAAATTATATAATATAAATAGGAATTTGTCTCTCAGTCTATCTGCCTGTCTAGTGTGATCTCACTTGAGTCATTTTTGCATTTCTCTCTGAGGCAGGTTTCTTTCAATTTAAAAACATTTTCAGGTAGGATTATAATTAAAAATAAATGTTGCTTGTGGTGGCATTGTTTTCGGCGTGAGGTTACTGACACGGTAGCTGTGAGTTTAAGAACATCATTTTCCTTCTTACATTCTTGAATAGTTTTGTCACAATATAAATGAAATTCAGATTTTTGAGCTTGCACATTCAGTCCCTTGTGGTGCGGAAATCCATTTTCACTGTGTTTGTTTGTTTTTGCTTTTCTTAGACAACTAAGAAAAGCAACTTCGACGACTTGTGTTCAACAATCACCAAAACAATGGGTTGTGTTGTGTAAAAGATAATAACTATTTCAAGATGATGACTTATGTGGCCGCTATTTTCTTCAAAAGTTTCAATGTATTATGTTTGTTACTTTAAGTAAAATTGTCTGAATAAAACATAATTTTTGTACTTTTTTGGTGGGTATGATCATGCTCACAGTACAATAATTACAAGGGAAGGAAACTAATAACTCACTGATGTTCATTTCAGGGTCAAATAATTAAGAAGGATTTTGTCATTTCATGTTCTCAATGCAAGGCTGTTTTTTATTTTATTTCTCTATCTCTCAGAAATAAATAAGTGGGTAATGTTTCTTTCTGATTTATATAATTAGTCAGTATGGCTTTTTCCACATGTATTATTCAAATTAAATTGTTAAAACTGTCGCCACAATTTTATATTTCAAATTTTACATTACAGTACTGCTAATAATTTAACCCTCATGCACACAGAAATAATGAACCTACTGTACTCTGCATTAGTAGATATTTATGATTTGGTACTTTCATGGTCAATAGCATATACTTGTGCCATCTTATGATTATGAGAGCGTGCAAGTGCACTTGATATATCAGTTTTCTCATACAGTGGAAGTCATATAGATTTTTTAGCCCCCTGAAAGACTTACACAACCAGATATTTGGAGGGATCTTTTTTGCCATTTTGTCACTTTGGCAACAAATAGGTTCACAGCAGGGCTTATGCATTGAATGCTCAATTAAGATCTCGGGAATTGACGGTGCTTAGCATCGCATTGTTGGTTTGAAAGCAGCTTAATTCTCTGTGTCCAAACTGTGGAACATTATTGAGAGCGACTCTATCGTTCACAGTACTGTCAAAAATTATTATTATTTTTTCATTTTGCTGATTTTATTTTAAAAAGCATATGAGCTACGACTACAGCCCGTATGGTCAAAAAAGCTGTGGTCAAAAATTCAAAGAGTGCATCCAAATTGGCGCATGATGGCAGGTTACCTTTTCGTTTTTTTACGTGTTAAGATCCATCTTGAGACAGACTAGTGCTCGTTTTTCGCCGTTGCACAGATATATGACGCATGCCTCCACAACTGGAATGTGAGCTGAAGTGAAAGTGGGCAGGAGTGACTGGTTGGGCGGGGGGGGTACGTTGTGTTCTGATGATGCGGCGGGGCCTTCCTGTCTGGTTGGAGGCCCACACTGCCACCCCACACACACGAGTCACGAGGTGGATACAGTGCCTCCACTCGCTCAGCGCTCAAACTGACAGTGAGCAGGTGCCAGACACGAATGCGGAGGCTGGCGCGATAACAGATCGGAATCGACGAATGGAGCGCGGAGACGTGAGTGGCTTGTACCTTTTTCTCGGCCGCGCTGGGCCCGCTCTCTCTTAATGGTCCCTGATGAAGTTCTCTGGTTTCGGCTGGAGTGCGTTTCCACAGTTGGGCGCAGAGAATTAAGCCGCTTCGTAGAATGTCGCTGTGTGACGTCTGCTGCGTGACGTCTGCTGCGTGATTAAGCACTGTACATGTGGAAGATTATGATCACTGCTGTGGCATTTATGTGAAGTTGATGGTTCTAAAATGGCCAGAGGTTAAAGAGCAGACATCTCCCTGGTTATATATGAGACCATTGCCCTGTTACGAGACAATGGAAGGAGGATGGAAGAAGGAAAGTACTTCAGGGTGCAGTGCTTGGGCCAAAGAAACGTCTGAGCATCTAGTCAGAAAGGTCAGTTAGTGTTATGTTAGTTTAAAAGCAACTGCTTGAGTGAACCATTAGAAAAATGAACTCCCTTTTAGTTGCATGAATATAGTTAACGCAAACAATAAAATAAACAGAGTGGCAGTGTTTCTTTGTTGTGTTCAGTTTTGCCAATGGCTACACAGTAAAATGTCCAGTGTTAATTCAACTCTAACAGTGTACATATGAGCCTGATCTGACCAGAGTAGGTTCATATGTACACTGCTAGAGTTGAATCAATACTGTTAGAGTTGAATTAACACTGGACAGTTTGCTGTGAATTTACTGTGTATTATGGTCCAACCACTGATCTACATGTGGAGCAGTTTAAGAGAAAACAAGTAGGACTAGTTATTGTGTAAACAATGAAAACAGCAAGGTCATACAATTTAACACACACTATTTCCCTTTGACGTTGCCAAAGTACATTGGATTCAAGTCCGTTTACCCAAACCCAGAGGATAACTGAATATCTTGGATCCAGAAAAGGAAAGTGGTTTCCAGTGTGGAATTTACCAAAGTTATGCTGGACAAGTGGTACCTCATCCTCTGACATGCATGTATGGAAATGTTTTCTCAAGCTTACCAGTCTGTCACTCTCAATGTCAAAATGTCCACAAACCGCCAAGAAACTCCTGTTTATTTAAAATGTGAAACCATGTAAAGCAATAGAGAGGAAACAATCCACACTATCTTCCCTCGATTTTCATTCAAGTTTTTGAATGGTCTTATTTGTTTATTGAATGAATTCTCAACATAGACCACTGTGATTGGCTCATGTGATCCAGTGCATCTCCAGCCAGTTAGTGTAAAATGCTTTGAGTTTGCAAGCATTCAATTAAATATATCTTTTTCATCTGTGGCTTGGCAAAAATGGCTTTGCATACCTTGTATGTTCCACTGTTTTTGCGTCCAGCCACCAGTTAAGAAGACAAAAAAACGTACTGTTCATGACTCATCACAGGTCGCTTTGACGATGTGAAAAATGTGCTCAAATGAAATGCGTGTGACGTGTAAAGTACCCTTTAATTAAACCATCTTTGTCCATTTGTCCTTCTTTTTCAGTGACTGAAAATATAGTAGAAAGTAACTAGATTAATCATTAATCATTGCATATAGAAACGGCTGTTATATATTAGCAAGTTATGTATTTTTGCATATCCAGCTGTTATGTATTTTGGCATATCCAGAGGCACTGTTTTTCTATGCAATCATGTACCTGCAGTCTGGAATCTCATAGTTCCACAACATCCTCCCACTCGTCTTCCTCAACAAAAAAAACGCACGTCTTGCCATTCCCCTTGTTAAAACGGTACAAATCAACCAATGGCTGGCAATATAATATAACTACAAAAATCACTTGGCAGACGCCTGCTCATAGCCAGTCTCATTGCCATATTATATTTTAACTTTTTAACTGCATTTTAAATAATAGTCCAGAAATAAACATATTGTTAATAGAATATGAGCGACTGACTAAATTGTAATTGGAGTTTCCTCATTGTTGTCACTTCCCATTGAAATGAACTGACCAGACCGTAATTGGTCAACCTGCAAAAAGCCAGTCTTCACTAGGTAATAGTTTCCTGATTTGTGACACTAGACTAGATTAAAGATAACTTGGAGCTGTCCATCAACATCGAAAATATTGACTTCCTGTGCAAGTGTTGCTTTTTTACACTATCTAAATGTCATGTCATATTTCATAGCCATTTTTTGCCTTTACTTATACTTATAGCCATAACGCTGTTTAAAAACATGGATCCTATTGTTGTATGAAACCATATTCAAAAGAAATAAATGAATGCCCAGAGTCTTTAGAAAATGGATTCCAGATGGGAGGGAGTGGAGGGGGGGTAGCCATTATCTTTGGCCCAGGTACTTGATTTTTTAAAAATTGTGTTTGGAAAAAAAGCCATGCTCTATGCCATACATCACAAAGTGGCAAGGGAGCCAGTTTCCCAAAGTAAACCAGGTCAGTCTTTAACTTGACTACCCAATCCTTTTTTACCATCCAAGAAGACTGTGGCTGCATTTAGAGAATAGCCAGTGAAGCTATACACCACAGACTTATCCAGTCTACCTACCAATCGATGGATGTGTTCTGTAGTATTAGGCGGGATGGTTCATGTCTGAGAAGAGTGTATTTCAGATGTGGACTTTCACTGTAGTCGTCTTGCTACATTAGTTTCCGATTATAACAAGCTGGCAAGGGAAATAAAACTTATTTTTGTGACTTCCTCTGCAGGTGGCAGAATATAAAGGTGCATAAATGTGTGTGTTGTATAATTCAGACTTAAGAAGATATAATTGTAAATCTTTTATCATGTTTGAGGTTTCATAAATCTGTCCAGGCGATCTTCACTCATTTAAGATCCTGCCCCTTATCAGGAATGAAAAACAGGAATGAAATTTGCTATCAGTAAATTAAAATATTTAATTGTATTTAATTTCATGAAAATTTAAATATGGATGTATTTCACCTTGTTTTTTTAGTTCATTTTTCATTTAAAGTACTTCCCCAGACTAAACTTCATTTGGTAAAAAAAATAATCTTTAGCACATACTGAAATGTGACTCAAATCTTTCAGTGAATAGTCTCAGTTATACAGGGTATGTACATAAAGTCAAGGCTAATATCCCCTCTTAACTGGAAGTTAAGAGCACAAGGAAACCTCTGTTTGTGCCATTAGTCTCATAGTTTGGGTTTGCTGCTCAGGGTTAATACCAGAGTTAATACCATTGTGGCACATGTAAGCCACATCCATGTGGAAGGAAGGCTTGAGTTGAGAGTAAGATGTATGCACGGGTTCAGTGATGCAGCTCGGTCACCGCGGCCCGAGACGGATTCCAGTAGCTTCAGGCAGTCACATGACAGCTGCCACGGCCGCGTTTTCGAACCGTAATCCACTGCGATCAGAGCCGACATTCAGTGTGCGTTTGATGCGCGAAGGCTTACGGCACATCGGGTAGGATCAAAACGGGACGGCCTCGTTTGTCACTGCCGCCCCGGAAAAAGATGGACGCGAGGCGTTCGCTTCAGCGACCGCGCAAATGTATCATAACGCTTCCGCCAATGGATTTGTTTCTGCTGAGAGCGGAGCTCCCCTGTCTACCGAGAGGGAGACATGTCTGCTGGGTTGGAACTGTAAACGTTTCCTGTTTGGCAAGGCCCCGTTTTGGAAGGGAAGCATGTGACTCGAGGGCTTGACATGTCCAAGTAAAAGTGACATTGCATGACATTTAATTTCATACTTGCCAATTGAGTTCCTACAGTATGTGTGCCGTGAACGCAGTCCATCTGTGTAGTTCCCATGATGCCCCTCTTCATCTGAGCAGGCAAACTGAGTGAAAGAGGTCATTGTTCACATCACTGCAAGGCATGCTGCAGACACTTATAATTCTAAGTGGGAGAAGCTCTGCCCTTTAAACATCTGGAATTTCTTTGACTAAATGCTCAGGATTGTAAAAGGATGGAAAGCCGGGTCTGTGTAGTCAGAAAGGCGGTGTTTCCCAAACAGCTTAATTCACCAGTGAAATTTTAATTGCGCTGCTATTAAATATTCAGTATTCCGTGTCTACCAATGCATGAAGTTATGATATGAATTATTATTGCGGGAATGAAGGATAAACAGTCAGTGCCAACATTTCTGAGTAAAAACTGAATAAATATTAAATTCTTCCATGAAAACATTTTAGTTAAATCAAGCTGTTGCCTTCACATTGCAGCAAAATAGTCCCCTCATATTCTCTTATGTAAGGGAAAAATAGCTCATTTTACTGCATGACTCAGTGCTCTTGGGTCATGTGTGGAGAATAAACTTGTTAAGACCACCGCCTGAGAGTGTTGCAGAGGCCAGATCCATTCTATCAAATCCTTGGCTAATTCCTTGAAAAAACAAGCGGCTTTCCAGACCTTTCTTTATTTTTTCTTTCTTCCTTGGTCTTTCTTTCTCTCCATCAAAAATGAAATGATTGAGATGGTATAAACCCAATTAGGTAGAGGTTGTTTACAGAAGAATCGTCTGTGCACAATGCCTTGCTGTTATCTCTCTAAGCTTGTAAAGAAGTTCATAATGGTTTTAATTAAAAACAAAGCATTTTCTATTTTTATCCGACTGTAGGCAAATTAAAAAAAGTAGCAGCTGAATGCTTCACTAAACGCTGCATCAAACAACAGAAGAGAAAACGGACACCTTTTTTGAAACAACAAGGCACAGAATTGTATTGTGTGTTTTTCTAAAGATAGAATCTTAAAACAAACCATGAGCGGCTGTTGATGTTGGGTTACGGAGAAGCTCCAGCCTCCTTCCCCAGTACTTCAGAAGACAGAATTCTGGGTAATGGTGTTTGATGTGTTCTCAGATTTCTTGCCATTTAATTTAAACACTAGGGCTGTGTCTGAATACGACCCCTGTTCCCTGTCCACTGTCCTCTGTCCACTCAAACCCCTGTCTACTATGTGCCCTGTCCCCTCACTTTGCAAGCAGTGTGAGAAATCTTGCAAAACTCTTTCCAAACTAATGAGGAAGTAGTTTGTAATATATATATATATTCTTTATTATTTTTATTGAGAATATCAATCATTTAACATATGACAATAGTTACAACATGTAGATTATGAATGAAGATAGAATTAACAAAAATGAAAAAGAGTATTTTGTAATATGACCCACTCTTGTACCATTGATATGCATAAACGCTCTATGTCTTTTACACTTTTACTTCCAGGTTACTTACTGAAATTGTCGGATGAGTGCACCATTCTGTAGATGAGTGTGCTCCGGAAGTAAAGGGTTCATCCTGGTATTTTAAGTGCCCCCATTTGTGAGAAAAAGTCACCCACTCAAAAGCTTTTTGACGAAGTGGACTCAAATATGCGCCCTCAAAAGGGTGTAGGGGTCATATTCGGACACGGCCCAAGGCCCAATCAGCACACTTCCATACTATTAGGTAGGCTTGTTGAGTAGACAGGATGAGAAAGTCATTAAGTAGGCAAATTTTTCTCAAAATATTGTATACATAAAACCCCCGTATGATGCCCCTACTGCTGGGGTTTCGCTGAGTATATTCAGGAGCGCACTTTTCAAGAAGTACACAAGCATTTAGGTCACAGAAATATGACATGCAACTTCGCTGACGTTTTCCTTCAATAACAACAGAAACACACGTGACATAGTCACACAAGGGCGGGACGTCTTACGACACTTCCGCAGTACGGTTGGAAAACAGTATGGCAGATATTTAAGCGCGTACTGCACGTCGCGTGCTAAACAGTGCACATTAAACGGCGCACTTCTGCCAGTGCAGTCTCTGTATGCAGGAGACAGGGTGCAGCATATAGGCCTCTGATTCAGACGCAGCCCTAGTTACACACGAGCAGTATGGCTGTCCATTTTATTTTCGCTAAACACAGACGATAAAAAGAGCTGCTTTTCTCACGGCTGGTGTTGTTTGAGTTTGTTGCTTTTACAGCAGGTGAAATGGGCTCTGGTTTCGTCCAGCCGCATTGACAGACGTGAGAGGAAGATAACCGGCCTCTGTCCCTAGAGCAGCTCGTAAACCGTCTTCCGCTGTTTCCGCCAAACTGCAGCCCATTATTTTGGGCGTGCTTCACGGGAGCGTAAAAGGAGATGCGCGTAGGTCACAGAAATCTGCTGGGCCCATCAGTCGAAGGGCTATATTTAACCCAGCTGTATCGCGTATCAGCGCCTCGCCGTTTGGCTTTTTTGTTGGGGAGAGGTTGGTGTTAGCGGCTCACGGTCTTCTCGCAGTCTCCGCCAGGCGAGATGACCTGTTTCTTTCTACAACTACATCACCCCCCCCCCCCCCTCCCCTCCCTCTCAGTCCTTTTCACAGCAGCCGACCAAATTCCTCAGTGATTTCTATGGATGGCTGCGGGTGGGCAAAGCTGGTGTTGAGGTTTTCTTCCGAAGTGTCTGTGGTGGGGGGGGGGGGGGGGTGGTTTGGGGCGGGGAGGTTGGGTCAATTTGCAGGGAGAGCGGGCGTTCGCGCCGTCAGTCTGTGATTAAATAGTGACCTGGTACCGAGGTCATGAAAAGCGTCTGTGTACTGTACCTGCTGCCAGGGCCGGAGCGGCTCGCTACCACCAGTAACACCACTGCCGCTCTTCAGAGCCCAGATAAGATCCAGATGGCAGGCTGGAACACCCGTGCAGAGCTCTGCGGACCCGAACATGTGGTAAACAGCTAAGAGATATTTTAAAAGAGCCCTTGTTGCCAAGGCATTGCTCATTGCATTAACAGTGCATTTCAGTGTCCAAGTCCATGCCAGGGCTGCTGTTTACTGCATGCAGAAGAACTCAAACAGTATGGCTGGCTGGGATCTGCTTGAATATACTCCCGCGGCAGGAAAAGCTAGAAAATGTGGCTCTTGTTTTGTTTGGATTTTTTAAAATGTTTTTTATTGTGATACCCCCCGCCAACCCCATTTACTGTTATGATAGAGCAGAAGTTCCTTCATGCTGGACAGACGAACAGCTGACAGAGCCTGCTTGCATCTTGCTGAATCCTCCTCGTCCTCCTCCTCCTCCGACGACGACATTCCCCTCTCTCCGCTTGACTTTTTGGGAGAAAGGGGGGACGGCTTCGCCGCGAGCATCCCGGACCAGCGGCGCGGCGGGAGTTGTCAGAGGGGCCGGCCAGGTTCATTCATCCCGGCGGCCCGACCCGGCTCTTTTATTTTTTTTTATTTTTAGCCAAATCCGTCAGGCCTGACAGGCGAGTAATTTGAGCCGGCGCGAGGGCAGAGCTCCAGGGTCCCCTCTACAAAGTCATTCCTCTCCCCCCCGCTCCCGGGAAGGCTCCGAACTTAGCCAGCTGGATTTGTCGAGTCATGTGAGATCATGTACACAGAAACATGGCGGGGGCTGAATTCGGGGCGGAGGGGGAGGAGCTGCGTGAAATGTGAAATGTGCTCTCGGGCTAGTAGACAGAGGAATGCATTCGACCGAGCCTTGTATAAGGTAATGTCTAGTGTGCGCCCGGGGAGGAGGGACGTGGACATGTGGAGATTTATTATAACACATTGCTGGCAGGGGAGGGAGGGGGGAGCAGTGAGGGAGATCTTGTGGTCTACTGGACTGCCCTCAGGATCACAGTCGTTCTCAGGACAAGACCGGGAACTTAATTGGGCAGCCTTCCACCACTGGATAACAGTCACAAATGCATGAAGAGGCACGTTAGGTTAGCCATTCTTAATCTGCATTTTCTGCTGAGTTGGATTGATCTTTCTCCATTGTTTGGAGGTTAGTTTCTTTTCAACTTATCTCTACTGGTCTCATCATCAGCTCCTCTGTCCTGATAGCAGAATGTATTGGGTGGCCCAAGCGAGGATTTTAAAAGCAATGTCCTTTTTTCTCTCAAACATGACTCAACGTGAACATGAGTTCAGTACCTTCTAAGCATATATCAAATGCACATTTGGACAAGTCTTGCCTTGAATGACACAACAGGATCAGTTGCACTACCATACCAAAAAAAATATGATCGTTATTTTCAGTATCATATCCTTATAGCCTAGACGGTGAAAGGGTTTAAACTCCAAGCTACTGGCCTTTGCACTGTTTTTCTGCCTGTTGTATGCTCACTGCTGAAATACTCCAATGGAAGTCATTCAGCTCTTTTATGGGGGCAGTTAAAGTTCATGGTGTCTGAAGTTGTTAACACATAAAGGAAACAGAAAGCAAACAAAATATCAGGCGTGTATCTACAAAACTTTAGGGTCTTTCAGGCCACATTTATTTTTTTTTTTAAATTCCTGACAGTCCACCTGTTAACATATTTTCTCACCTTTCACAAAATACCTTTGAGAACTGAAACACTCTTTAACAGTGCAGTAAGACTTTACTCATTTTTGGAGAAGTGTTGGATTTTTCTATTTCCACGATGATGTCCGCAATGATGTATTTGCAGCGCATGTAGATTCGTGCGCGCTCACGGCATCTCGGAAAGCTTTTTAAGGGTAGGAAAAGGCTTGGAACTCCCTGTATTTTGTTGGCGGTAACTGAATCTGTGAGCCAAGGAGTATGCCAAAAGGAAATGTGTATGGAAACATCAGTCAGTCTATGTTTCGAAGGCTGCGGAGGATATAATACGGATGCTGGTCAGAAAGGGCGAAGGAAAAGTACAAAATCAAAACAACCGCCCTGTTTTAAAGATTTTCCTCGTACCGGACTGGTGCGCCTCCAGGTCACACTTTAGGCTGCTAACGTAGTTTTGTAGTCATCTAAGAGTGACGTTTCACCAGAAACCTTGCTAGTTACACCCCTCTCACCCTTTCCCACGGTCTTCTCATCTCGCGTTGAGTCTGATGTGGCATACAGAAGCGACCAGTCTCTCCTTTTCAGCTGTTAATTCATCAGTGGGTTTCACATATCGGAGATAAATGACTTGGCACTCTTAACAAACGGCGCTGTCTGTCTCAGACCGGGTGTGAAGAAGCCCCACTGCGAGCGTTCGGCGAGCCGCTGTTCCGGTAATGACGGTTGCATAATCGAGCGAGCAGGCGGTCCTGGGTGCAGGACAACAGAGATCGGGGCACCCAGCGGTGGCACAGAATCACAAACGCTTATTTAACAACGTCCTGTGCCCAAAGACCAAAGTAAGGCTTTCTTGTAGGCGCAGCGTGGGCCGCAACGGTTCACCAAATTGTAACCGAAAGCTGGGGTTTTCGCGCTACGCCAGCGGCCATGCGCTAACACCCTGCATACACTGGTTACAGGACGAATTCCCTTTGAGTGGGAAGCTCTTCTGCGGATTCTCTGCATCAGCGCATACTGACCGTGTTCATTTGTCACTTCTCCTTCGCGTCTAAGACATGCTGTCCTCTGCTTGTTTCCTTAACATTTTGTCTACGGATTCAGATGCTCTTGGGAACTGACGCCAAACGTGAATAAGGGGTAGCAAATGGAGCATATTTTCAAAGTTGCCAACTTTGGTGAGCTGGCTGGTGTGAGATTTATTGCAGTCGCGGGAGGTGGGGGGTGATTGAGATCACGATTCAGATTGTTGAGTGTGGGGGTCCACCATGTTTGCCATGCAGCGTCACTCATAAACAGTGTAATATATTAATACGACAGGTGCAATTTTCACATTTTGTGTCTTCTCAAGAATAACGTACCCGTAATTTATTTAAAGGCATGTCCGTGGGTCGGCTCATGAGTGAAAAACAACGAACGGAGTCCTCACACCGTTCTCTTGCTCCCACGTGGGCTTCGATTTATTTAGGCATAGTAAAAACGGACCAGGTTTAGATTCCAATGGATCTTTTTCAGGGCATCCTGGAACAGCCTCCAGGGATCTAAATGTTGTTTGTTTTACTATGAACAAATAAATCATAAAGCCCTCCAAAGCATGACAGTAGCACACTGACCCTATTTGTTGTTTTCACTGTGCCTTTTTTTGTCCGATACCTACTACAACTTCGGAAAGAGACATTATCTATCGTGCTCCTCGAGATAGAGTTGTGCATTGTATTGGGCTAAACCAAGCCAATCCGTAGATAGTTTGGAGAAACACATGGCATGATGACAGACAGAGTCGGAAAACATTGTTGGCTATCTTAACGTGGACAAAATCACTCACTGGTCTGAAACCTTTGTCAATACCATGAAAGTACTTATCAGACGGAGGAAGAAGCAGATGTTGATTTCTCTCCTCAGCTACACTCTGAAGGAACATTGACTGGTAACTTAAGTCTATGACAGCGCGTGTGTGGGGAAGAATTGAGCGGAGAACCTGACGTGGGTATTACCTTCAGTACGTAAATAAAGGGAGGAATTGTGGCGGAGGGGAAGACATTTCAAGTCGAGAACGTTCACTTTACCCCAAGTTGATCCCAACAGTTTTCCCCGTCCTCTGGTTGGTCAAAGTAAGAGGACAGAACGGTCTTCGCAGCGTGTTTCTCTGCCCGCGGCAACGACCGCGCATTAGCATTAGCAACTTAGCATTGCTCGTCCGTCCCTTTCAGTTCGGCAACGCCGCCGTCGCGGATGTTCACACTGTATCTATCGCCTCTCCTCTGGCACCATTCCTCATGCGCTGAACATGTCCGGAGTGCCAGCGCCACTCTGATCGGGACTGAAAAGCGTCTGGCCCCTGGGGGCGACGTACAGCGGAAGAGGTCAAGAGGTCATGCCCATAGGCGGGCACTGTTCCTATGTGGCGCAGTCCCATTATGACACGATTGGGGCCATGTTAGTTCCAGTTTGCTGGTTTGTCAGGTGGAGAACTGAGTACATGAACGCAGATATAGATTTGTACACTTTGCTCATTTTAGTTCCTTTTTGTTTTTTAAAACACGTCCCGTGTGTTATCTTTCCCTCGCTTGTTCTCAATTGGCATGTACATGTGCTGCTTCACTGGCTCTTGTCTTGTTGCAGCCAAATCATAACTTGCTTAGTAACTGTTTGCATTATTGACAAATAGATGTACACTAGCCTGACAGAATATAAATATGCCCTTTGTAATATGCCCTGTATAAATTTGCTTGATTTTTTAAATAAATGATTATGACCTGAAGAATAGTGAGATAAACCACATCATGCTCAGTAAAATAAACAGAAATATTTTGATCTGTAAAATTTCATTAGCCTGTGTAGCTTCAGTGGATGTAGAGGTACACTTTTTCCTGTGTCTTTGATATTTCCAGGGCTGAACTGGGATGTTTCAGTGATAAGACTTTACCAATGCTTTTTTTATTTTTTCAACATAGTTAAAAATCAATAAATATATCATAACTGAGCGACAGGTCAACATTCGCTCCACTCTCCCTGACCCACAATTCAGCCAACGAGCTGCCTTTCCATGGCATGATGATTGTGTAATCACCACAGGCAATTCATTCATGAATGATTAAGGTTGTGATTAAAACCGCACAATTTTCCATATCATGTTTCATATATATGTAAGGCTTAATCGTGATATTTTGTCTTTGTTGCCAAGACATAAGAAATCTCAAATCGTTCAGAAATAGCCTCATATCTCATTAACAGCGCTGGAACGGTTTGCTCTGGCTTTCTGCGTGGAAATATTTATTTTAAAACGGTCAGCCAAAGATTGTTGCAAGCAGACTTTTTGGTCTGGAGGACAAAATTATTCAACTGAGGAACATTCTGGACGACCTAGGGATGACCTCAATGGCCAGTAAAACCAAATGAGGCATAGCAAGCAGTAGATAAGTTGTTTGTGTTTTATAACATTTCATCACTCGCTGCACAAAAAAATAAGGACAGAAATAACTGCGGGCAGGGAGACATTAAGATTATGCGGAAATAATATTCTGTAATATGAGACGAGTTATTGTTAAATTCTGGTTTGATCTGTTTTGATAGCTCTGAGTTTGTATTGCTTTGTCACACCTGTCACTGACTGATAGAAGTTTGTACAGCTGTAGCTCGTTTGCAGTCACTGTTTTGAAGTTGGCTCTCCTTTGTTTGTTGGACAGTTCTCCGTCTTGGGTCTTTTTTTCTATAGTAATGTTTATTCGCTGGTTGCCATTGTTTCACATAAAACCTCCCCGACTATATTGCCAGCTGCCGTTCCCAATACTTCCAACATAATTGCCTTTGTCTTCGAATAAGTTAACTTGGGCTTCATATAAACTTTAATGGAACGTGGGGAATATTGAATATTGATCCCTTTATGATAGGGAGACGGTGGGGGAACAAACACAATGGTAATAACAGCGCCCTTGGCCGCGAGCGGTAGCTGTAGCGGTAGCAGTACGTCCCACGTTCCCCGCATAGAAAAACAACCTCTCAAATGATCTGCCAGCCCATCTGGCTGAGGTGATTAGCAGAAGCTGGGGCAGATGGCGCCAGGGCCAGCTTCTTCACTGCACCGGGGGTGTGTATATCTGCATATTCTGTGGATGAGCTTGTTTGCCTCAGATGATTATTTTTTGTGCGCGGTATACCGCTGACTGCGACCCCGAAGGGGGGTGTTGCACAAAGGTAAACGGCATTTTTTCCCAAATTATGAAACCATAAGGAAAATGCATCGGCCAATTTCACTACGGGAGCATGTGGTGCGTCGGCTCAGTGCACCGCGAATTTGGACGGCTCTTTAGGATGTAATTTATTGTAAGGGGTGATTTGAGAGAGAGCCGAGTAGTACAGTAAGCCCGCCCCACACACACACACACACACACACACACACACACGCACACGTGAAATGGACACACTGGACGAAAGAAGCCGCAACAGGGAGGGCCTGGCTAGGGTGAGTCGCCAGAGGAGTGCGTGGAGAGAAGACCCAGAGGAGTGCGTGGAGAGAAGACCCAGAGGAGTGCGTGGAGAGAAGACCCAGAGGAGTGCGTGGAGAGAAGACCCAGAGGAGTGCGTGGAGAGAAGACCCAGAGGAGTGCGTGGAGAGAAGACCCAGAGGAGTGCGTGGAGAGGAGACCCAGAGGAGTGCGTGGAGAGGAGACCCAGAGGAGTGCGTGGAGAGAAGACCCAGAGGAGTGCGTGGAGAGAAGACCCAGAGGAGTGCGTGGAGAGAAGACCCAGAGGAGTGCGTGGAGAGAAGACCCAGAGGAGTGCGTGGAGAGAAGACCCAGAGGAGTGCGTGGAGAGAAGACCCAGAGGAGTGCGTGGAGAGGAGACCCAGAGGAGTGCGTGGAGAGAAGACCCAGAGGAGTGCGTGGAGAGAAGACCCAGAGGAGTGCGTGGAGAGAAGACCCAGAGGAGTGCGTGGAGAGAAGACCCAGAGGAGTGCGTGGAGAGAAGACCCAGAGGAGTGCGTGGAGAGGAGACCCAGAGGAGTGCGTGGAGAGAAGACCCAGAGGAGTGCGTGGAGAGGAGACCCAGAGGAGTGCGTGGAGAGAAGACCCAGAGGAGTGCGTGGAGAGGAGACCCAGAGGAGTGCGTGGAGAGAAGACCCAGAGGAGTGCGTGGAGAGAAGACCCAGAGGAGTGCGTGGAGAGAAGACCCAGAGGAGTGCGTGGAGAGGAGACCCAGAGGAGTGCGTGGAGAGAAGACCCAGAGGAGTGCGTGGAGAGAAGACCCAGAGGAGTGCGTGAAGAGGAGACCCAGAGGAGTGCGTGGAGAGGAGACCCAGAGGAGTGCGTGGAGAGAAGACCCAGAAATGGCAGGGATCCCATGAGAGGTGGAACCTTGGAATCGCTTATTTACTGACTGAAGCCACTAAGCCACCCCAGACTGAGTCAGCGGCTTCCTGCTAGCCTCTGCTGTTAATTTAGCGGCGGTTTCTGTCTCTCTCGCGCTCTCTCTCTCTCTTTCTCGCGCTCTCTCTCTCGCACTCTCTCTCTCTCACACTCTCTCTCTTTTTCTCGCGCTCTCTCTCGCACTCTCTCTCTTTCTGGCGCTCTCATTCTCTCTCTCTCTCTCGCTCTCTCTTTCTCTCGCGCTTTCTCTCTCTCGCGCTCTCTCTCTCTCTCTCTCATCCTGTGTCTCCCCCTCCGTGACACCGTGACCCGACCTGCCGTCGTCCTATTGGCCAGGCTGTCCGCCCTCTTCCCCCCGCCAGCCCACTCCCACCCCCCCCCCTGCGCTCGCCCTCCAGTCATGATGTAGAGGTCAAGATGAACATATGCGAAGAGATGGATGATGAAATATTGATGTGAATGTAAACTGGGCCGGCCATTGGCACAGCAAACAGTGCTGGTGTGGTATTAAAAGAGGCATGTTCCGGCGCTCCGATAATGGCTGAATCTGTCGATGTTATGAACCATGTAGGGGCTAAGCCGTGTCCTCAACCCCCCACTCCTTTCTTGTTTTCAAACCGGGTAATCTGTTCTTTGACCATGGTCAGTTCTTCCCGCTTATCTTCAATTGTCTGGTGATCCTCAGAACCAGCACAAGCACTCAATTATAATTATACACAGATAACAAGCTTTGTTTCTATGGTGCGAGATGCATTTTTTATAGTGCCATAAAATCAAACTGTGTACTCTGAATTTAAATACAGACATTACAACCCACACTTCAGAGCAAAAATATCACTCTGCCTTGTAGTTGAAATTATGAAAAACGTTTTGGGAACAAATACCTTCTTTCAGACAATTTACACCTCAGGTTTCCAAAGTTACAAAGCAAGCGGTAACGCGAAGTTGTGTGCTTACACAGAATTATGGTGTCTGTTGTCCTTTTGGATATGAGCAGACATATTGGCCTTGATTGCATTTCCTAAGCTTTGTCTGTTTGTTTGCTTTACGATAATATCAGACGCCTCCAGGTCCTGAGAGACGTGGGGCGGTGTGAATACTCCTGTACCCCATCCAGTCTGAGCGACGGCGGTAATCCCTGCCATGGCGGAAATTCCATGTAGATGTGGTTGCCGAAGGTTTAGTGCTCATTGAGGCCGTATGTGGAGAATCACTGCGTCAGGATGAAAGACAGGCAGGTGTAGAGTAAACCCTTTGTGACGCTAAGCTCACTTAATTGCCTGTGTGCGCACGTCTGGATACGTGTCCGTGTTTACGCGAGCTCTCATCCTGCGATATAAAGTAAAGGAGTGAATGATTTGTGGGCCAGCTACGGGAAAGGCTGATGTCATAGAGGATATCAAATGTATTGCTAATAGACGCTAATGGAAGATGTGCTCTCAGGCGGGTGGTAGAGCTGTCTGCTTCGCTTCATATTCGCCAGCGCTTAGAATGGATCCGCATGTGCGTCACCGACATTCATCTCACGTTCGGCTGAATTGATACTCTGGTCTGCGGTTTCGTAGGAGGATTTTCAGTACAGCTTGTAGCTTCACGTCCAGGGTTCCCTATTGACCCCCCGTGGGAAGCTCACGCATTGAATGATTGCCAGTGTTCGCAATGTACCGGTTTACAATTAAGGCTAAGCTAAGTGCACTGTTGCCGATGGAGGTAGGAGAGTGAAAGACCGGTAGACTGAAGACAAATGTGATCTTAAGTGTGAAAATGAATCGTCTGCGATCAGAAGCCCCCCAATTCCCCTGAAATATTCCTTAGGGGCTCCGTTGCCAGCCATTGGATTCAATCACCTCAGACCTTGAACGCAGCGAGGAACAACTTATGTGTAATTATGCTGAGGGAACTGGCACCTTGTGATAATTGCAATGCGTGAATGCGAGAGGCACACTATGTATAGAAATGTCGACGGCAGTGAGCATTAGGTATTTGAGCTTGGTGTTAAGTTGTCTCTGCATTTATAATAAGCATTGGTGAATTGTTAAAGCAGTCAGAAAGGTTTCTGTTGTTTTGTGTATTGTGAATGCTACGCTGCTCAAGAATGTTCAATGATCAAGATAGTCCGTCTCATTTGAATGGGATACAAGTCATAGTCTCCCAGCTCTCGTTGCAATACCCAATCTCGTTACAGCCAATCTCAGTACATTTTGGTTGTGCAGAAATATATTCCAAGAAGAATACAGGCTAAGCCACTGGATAGAGTTTCTTTGCAGCCAAAGTGAGAAATACTACAATAAAGTACAGTAAATTTCTGTTTTATTTTTCTTATTTTTCAAGAACAAAAAAACAGGTAATCAGCTGACCTAAGTATGAGGCAGCAGTTTGTGGGCCTGCCAATTGCAAGCGGCACAGCCCCGCTCCAGGAAACTTGTTGCAGAGAAGACGTTAAACACAGTTCCTGTTTGACATCTGTTTCCACCGAGGTGAAAAGACCAGTCTTTTCACGTTGTTTTCACCAAGGAACCGAAGCAAGAAGAGGCTGCTTTTTAAACTGCCCTTGTGACTCTCTTCCTCCACACCCAACCGCCTCCCTGGATCAAACAGATCCAATAAAAATGGCACAACGTTTATTATGTTTTGATTCACAGACTGGAATACTGAAGACATGAGAGATAAAATCAGACAGGACAGGTTGTTGCATGGTGACAATCTGCCTGACTGAAGATCTTCATGGCTATTCATCATTTACCAGCCTTGTTGTTCGACAGAACATGTGATCGTAAAAGTTGCAAACCGTGCTGGGTTTACGAACGTGCCCACCTTTTTCAAAATGGCCGACTGCAGAACAGCAATTAAAGCAAAAACAAAATCCAACTGCACATTTCAGTGTTCACGATCCTCGTGTAGACACCTCAGGTTTCACACAGTGGGTGAGAAGCACTCTTTCATGCTGCTGTTACTCGGGACCCTGTATCCCCTTTCCTATTTGCTTCTGTCATTAATACGCCTGACGCTCACCTTTGTCTTCTGTTGGGGTTCCCACATGTGTTTGTGAGGACACGCCAAGTGTATTTTTGGAATAGCAGATAGTGTGACCAGATGTAGAAGGACTTATTATGCTGAAGGCACACCCAACCGTATGAAACTCTAGCCTAGGCAAGAGAAGCGGAGGCCAAACCAACCTGTCTCCTGAGTGAAATTATGTCAGTGCCAACGTTACAGATCGAAAAATGGTTGCATACTCTTGCCCTTGAGTGAAAATGAGTGCACGTCCCTCCTCTATCTCAGTAAAGGCCAGCATTCAAGAGAATAATAATGTGCCTTTTTATTGTTCAAGACAGTAATTTGTGTTTTACACCAAATTAAATGCTCATAAAAGACCCACGTACCCTTGCACTGGAAACCATTTGCCCTGAAATGGAAAATGGCTGTGAAGCGGGGTCATCCCATTATTCTTTTTCCAGGAAACACAGCACAATAGAGCTCAAACCCTAACAGAAATGGAATATACTGCAATATATTGCACATTTTGAGACTGGAAATAGACTGAAAGCAATGTAATTACATTTTTTTAAATACTACAATATCTGAAAGTGTCAATAATTTGTACATTTGCCCATATATTGTGAAGTGTCGCAGTATCTTGACAGTATATTCTGTCTCTACACTTTTGCAGCATGTTCCATTTCCGTGAGGGAAAAGTGCTTCTCGGTCATATCTCAGGAGCCCGGGCAGTGCAAGTTGGCTGCCGAAACGGTGTCACGGTCACATTGCGCCCGGGCGCACGCGGGACGCGCACCCTCTCGCGCTGCTGCTGATGCAGCCTTTAGCGTGTCATTTACCAGGAGCTTATTTTTCTGCTTTATAATCACGCTCCCGGCGGGTGTTTACTTGGACAAGAGGGGTGATGCAACGCAGAGTCATTTTCTGAAAGCGGTTGATAAAAACGGTTGCGGACTTCAAAGGATGTTCTCAGACCGTCTCCAGAACATTAACCCTGGGAAGTCTCGCTTTAGCGCTTCGTTTCCTCAGCGGTTTGAAAGACGTGAGCAACTTTGCGTGTGTTATTTGTATTTACATGTTAATTCTTGCAAGCACAAAAAGCAGAGGAAGAGGACTTTTTCCGCTTTTATCCATCTGTTCCTCATGGTGCTCCTCATCTGTTCCTCATGGTGCTCCTCTTCTGTTCCTCATGGTGCTCCTCTTCTGTTCCTCATGGTGCTCCTCTTCTGTTCCTCATGGTGCTCCTCTTCTGTTCCTCATGGTGCTCCTCATCTGTTCCTCATGGTGCTCCTCTTCTGTTCCTCATGGTGCTCCTCTTCTGTTCCTCATGGTGCTCCTCTTCTGTTCCTCATGGTGCTCCTCTTCTGTTCCTCATGGTGCTCCTCATCTGTTCCTCATGGTGCTCCTCTTCTGTTCCTCATGGTGCTCCTCTTCTGTTCCTCATGGTGCTCCTCATCTGTTCCTCATGGTGCTCCTCTTCTGTTCCTCATGGTGCTCCTCTTCTGTTCCTCATGGTGCTCCTCTTCTGTTCCTCATGGTGCTTCTCATCTGTTCCTCATGGTGCTCCTCTTCTGTTCCTCATGGTGCTCCTCTTCTGTTCCTCACGGTGCTCCTCTTCTGTTCCTCATGGTGCTCCTCTTCTGTTCCTCATGGTGCTTCTCATCTGTTCCTCATGGTGCTCCTCTTCTGTTCCTCATGGTGCTCCTCTTCTGTTCCTCATGGTGCTCCTCTTCTGTTCCTCATGGTGCTCCTCTTCTGTTCCTCATGGTGCTCCTCATCTGTTCCTCATGGTGCTCCTCTTCTGTTCCTCATGGTGCTCCTCTTCTGTTCCTCATGGTGCTCCTCTTCTGTTCCTCATGGTGCTTCTCATCTGTTCCTCATGGTGCTCCTCTTCTGTTCCTCATGGTGCTCCTCTTCTGTTCCTCACGGTGCTCCTCTTCTGTTCCTCATGGTGCTCCTCTTCTGTTCCTCATGGTGCTTCTCATCTGTTCCTCATGGTGCTCCTCTTCTGTTCCTCATGGTGCTCCTCTTCTGTTCCTCATGGTGTTCCTCTTCTGTTCCTCATGGTGCTTCTCATCTGTCCCTCGTGGTGCTCCTCTTCTGTTCCTCATGGTGCTCCTCTTCTGTTCCTCATGGTGCTCCTCTTCTGTTCCTCATGGTGCTCCTCTTCTGTTCCTCATGGTGCTCCTCTTCTGTTCCTCATGGTGCTCCTCTTCTGTTCCTCATGGTGCTTCTCATCTGTTCCTCATGGTGCTCCTCTTCTGTTCCTCATGGTGCTCCTCTTCTGTTCCTCATGGTGCTTCTCATCTGTTCCTCATGGTGCTCCTCTTCTGTTCCTCATGGTGCTCCTCTTCTGTTCCTCATGGTGCTCCTCTTCTGTTCCTCATGGTGCTTCTCATCTGTTCCTCATGGTGCTCCTCTTCTGTTCCTCATGGAGCTCCTCTTCTGTTCCTCATGGTGCTTCTCTTCTATTTTGATGAGAGGAGGCCAGGAAATAGCTCATAGAAGAAATAAGAATCTGATATTTTAAATTTTAAAAAACCCTATTTGATTTATTGAACTTTCCCCAAATGAACTGCGGCAACCTATTGCAAAACAAACCCGGCTTGCCGAATGTGTACACACAACTACTGTTGTTAAACCCATCTGCAGACATATGGTATATACTTATAAGTTGAAAATGTAAGCCTGTTTTCAAACAAAATGTTTGCTACACTGGGTGAATGCATCAATTGCTTTCATGAGGATTCTGGTAAATTTCTTAAATGCATGTTTTAAGTGCCTTTTCAGATGTTATTGTGATACAAGCCCTGCAGATTTTTCCTCTGTGGAAACACTGAGGGAAAACCACTACCCACATTTCCACTTTCATTTATTTTTTTAAATAATAAATGTTACTGTGTGTGATTCAGAGTTTCCGCACATAAGACATTTGGCACAGGAGGTTCATTCATTTGCTAGCGGAGTGGTATGACACCATCTTAAAGACTTTCACTGAGTGCTGACGGTGCCTGTAACATCGTCTGGCAGCTTCAACAGGAATCTTTTTACGTCGGGGTCATTATTCTAATCTGAATCTTCGAAAAAGGATGTTCTTTATATTTAATGGAGGCGCCAGCTACTGATTAACTCAACAGATATGTTGCGTATCACAAACAGGGCAGGAGAGAAATTGGTGTCACTCAACGCAGGAGGGAGAAGTTGGCCTTGCCCAATCACCTTGACACACTTTCAGCTGTGAGATGGAGCTGCACGCTCCGTGACTGTGTCACAAGGGGCCACGGCGTGCGCGTACGCGCAGAAACCAGGGCCCGGCCTCATTCTGACTCTCGTACGAATTTTGCTGTAACGTATCCCCAACTTCAGCCAGCCCCTGCGATCCATCCCGGAGGAGTAAGAGCCGGTAACCATTTTGACACGTGCCGCCTTACCCGGCAACGTTCCAGAACTTTACCGTTTAGGGGTCGTTTGTGCGAATGAGAGCCGGAGTCGGCATTCTGGAAAAGGTACCGGCTCGAGACCGAGTAACATGTACAAAAATGTTCCCTTTCCGCATTGGTGTAAACCAAGCCGTAACATTACCAGATCAAGCACGCAAAACACAACTTGTTTCACCAAGACGGCCATCGAGCTACGTCATTACAGAGCACGTAGGCTATGCCAATAATTGATAGCCCATCTTACTAACTAGGTATGCAGTGCTCACTGTCACCGTCACGCATCCATGTCATTACATGTTATACAAAGTTATACAAAGGTTTGTAAAGTACGTGCACATTACAATATGGCAGGATATAGCTGATATGATTCACTTGACCTACTTCCATAGCTCTTTGGGAGTTTATCTGCCACTTGTTCAGACAATTACTGACACCGTCATATGTTAATGCTATCGATTCGGGAAAACACTGGATAGTCCTTGGTTGTGTGAACAAGAGGAGCCACCGGATTGCCGGAATAGTTAGCACGGCGATGTTCCCTGTTCCGTGTGTGAAAGCGGCTAGTGTGGTTCATACAGCTGCACGTCAAGGGCGTTGCGGTAAAAGTATTACTTACACACGCAGATACACTGGCTCTGCTCAACTCAGCATGTATTTAAGCAAAGCAAGATGCTTTAATGCGGCATTAGCGTTTCGCGGCATTAGCGTAGCGCCGCGGAGCAATGAACAGACCCGGGCCGAGGCCGGGGGGGCGCGGCGTGTATTAGCATAAATGGCCGAGGGGCCCCAAGACAGAGATGCGATCCGGTGTAATGGCATCGCGAGGGCCCAGGCTGATCTCAGCCTAATCAATAGCAGGGGCAAAGCGGAGATGAGTTGCATGACATCAATATCTGGCGAGGGGAACCAGGGGCGCCATTGTCCCTGCCGCCGTGCTGAGCAAACAGCGGCCCTGACGGAGAAAGGGAGGCATTGATGGCCGCCGCTCCTCTCGCGAGGGACCGCGCATTGTTACACCGTGAATAAACACTGACTTCATCCCTGGGGAGGCCTTCCTATCCCCAAGGCTGAGGACGCACTAGTGGGAGAATGAGGAGGAGGGGGGAGGGGAGAGAAGGTGGGAGGAGAGGAGACAGCACAGAGAAGGTGTAGTAGAAATGACTCACAATTTATTCATTTATTTATTATTGTTCTAACTTTCACAGTGCGCTCTTTGCTTCTTATATAAGCCTTTATTGTTGGTTGTACGGGACCTGGGGCTCTTGCTGTGCCCTTTTTTTAAGGTGAGAGTTTATGGCTTCTCAGGGTGGCCGAGTTAAACCTCTCTATCTCTCCGTAGCCTCAGATAATCCCATGGTATGACGAATATATGCGCAACCCCCCCCCACACCTCAACACCTCCACCCCACCCAACTCCCACATGCTCCTACCCAACCCCCACTAGTATAATACTGAGAAAAAAAACATGTGTGTTTTGTGTTTTCTCCATTACTGGATTTATATATGCCAACAGTACTGTTACATTAAACCTATACTAGCCTCTAGGTCAGGATTATAAATCAATATTTACGGTGGAAGGGGATTCTATAGAAAGAAAAAAGGACAACAGATATGCCGTTTGCTTGATATACTAAATAAAAACATAAATCACCTTCATATCTTAATTTTTTTTGTGGGAGGATTAGCCTGTCTCAAACCTCAATTAAACTCTGAGCTGGTTTGGCCTTTCTCAGCTGGTATATTATACTGTAGATTTCAGCAGAGGAAAAATAAAGTGACTAACCACCATCAAGGAGCAAGAAACAAAGACATCTGGATTTAAAAAATAAATCTACCAGAACTATGCGCAGTGTGTTTAGTTTGGACTATTTCAGGAATTTCTCTTCCATCATGAGGTATTTGCCTTCCAAGAAAGCGTCTCTTTTCGGATGGCTGTAAAAAAAAAAAGAAGAGGAAAATAGATCTTTGCACACACGGTCGACGGATTCCCTCACCACCCAAACAAAAGGCCTTTTTCATGTTTCTCGTTTTTTTCTTTTTTAAATTCTCTGGCTGGTATGCGTTGAATAGCATGACTAAGTTGACCGCACTTCAAACAACAGTGCGGGCGTAATGGTCGCTGGAGAATTGGTGAATTGCCCCATATCCACAGAGACTCGAAAAGCAACAATACACTCTTAAGGGTGGTTCTTCCTTCTTTCAGAACTGAAGGCTAAGTGTCGAACATCATTGTTTGCAAACATTTCCCCTTTTCTCTCATTGTGCTAAGCCACATTGTTCAGTTGGTGAAGGTAGGAGTGGAGCAGTGGTACAGCATACAGTCTTTGTGCTAGCAGAGCTCACCGATCTTAGACCCTTACACCCAACAGCACCTAACCCACCAGGCTCAGCATTACCCACTTGTTTCCTGACAGATCTGACTGATTATCATAGACCAATAGTCATGTGTTTTAATACATTATGTAATGTATGAAACATGGTGCAATACAATCATACAGCAATGCAATAGACAATGTTTATTGTAAAGTCATGTATCGTGCTATACGCATATGTGACTAACCTTCAGACTGATTTTGTATGACAAATATATACAAAAATGACCCAGGTTTGTGAAAATGAATGCGTTTTGTTCGGTAATACTCATTTGAGCAAGCCGGGGCAATACAAAAGGCCACTTCTTGGGTTCTCTGTTTTGTTTTTCCCCACGGTTCATTGGAACAGTTTGAGCAGCCGAGACGAACCAACCTAGTGACGTCACAACCTAGCTTGTTCCAAGATGGCTGTGACCTAGTGGCTGCAAAAAGAAAAGTTAACTTTACTTTATTTTTATAGCTGCTAGCAAATACGGGTCAATATCAGATTTGAATGCAGGGCCTTATATTATCTAAGGGAAAAAAAGCAAATGAACCAGAGTCATATTACTGAGTGCTGCCTTCACATCTCCTTTAAAGTGTGTCTGGTTTCGATCTCTGGAGTCCACATCACGGTGCAATAGACAAAGTGAAATCAAGGTACTTTCACTCGTGAGGATATTAGGAGACCTCTCCAGGGGGCAGCTGTCTCAAGAAACAGTGAATTGATAATTGGAAATAATAATAATTATTATTGGATCCATAGAACCCTACCGTGGCATCCATTTGAGTGGGGATTTTGGATCGTAATTTGAGAAGCTTTGATTTGATTTCCAAGTCATAATCCTCTCAGTGCCACAATGTGCACTTTAGAATACACTGCTCTTTCATTTTTAAAGGCAGTTCATTTGTTGAATAGAACAGAAGTACAAAAAAAAGAACATATTGGTGTTTTTTTTGCTTAAACTAAAATAAGTAGTAAGTCCTTTGTCTTTATTTGCAGCTTTCTCTTAAGGGTTAAGAACATAATAAAGGTAGGCTGCGAAAGGTAGCGGTTTTCACAACCAACTCCGGTTTTCACATGGAGAAATTTCACATTTGTGAATTCTAACACATTTTACTTGTACTCTAACACATTTAGCGCATGTTGTTCCAGTGTAATTTAAAGCTAAATCTAGTCCCACCCCCCAATTCCCATGGAGATTCATTAAAATGCAGATCACTGTCCAATGAATTATGGCACTCACTGTATGTATGTACAAAGGCTTTTGTGTTAATACCGTACAGAAGAATAGCATGGAACGGTAATGGAACTCATTCATGCATTACAACTGAGAGTGTGATATTGGCATTGTGGAATATTTTATGATTCATTCACAATTACGTTTGTGAAATTGTGACTCAGACAGAGAAGTCCACTCGATGCAGCTCGGGGATGAAGGTGTTCGCATGTGTCATGCGTGAGCGGTTGACAACACTACTCTTTGAACTAGAACCCCATAACGGCTCATTTGCACATCGTTCCCTTCACCAAAGTGCGTGGGTGTAACTGCAGTGACCTTGGAATGGTCTGGTGTGGGAGCGACAGGATTTGTTCATGAACCTTAAGTCTGGGATCACTAGCAGATTTAGCTGATGATGATTATTCAGGGTTAGGGGTGCCAGACACTAAGGGAGGAAAGGTATTAGTAAGATTAGCACACAGTATGTGTAGAGCTATGCTCTGTTTTTAAAATCAAGCATTTATGTTAGGGACCACTGAAATCTTATTATCATGTAAGAAAAAGTTAATTACATTTTCTTACTTAGTGCTTATGAGTAGATCAAATTTGACCTTAAGATGTATTGATTTTGTTTTATCTAAAAAAGAGCACACATTAACACGTAATTTAAGACTTGCCCTTGTGTACAAGTCTGTTTCCTTGACAACCAAAAATGGGGGGAGCTACTGAAAAAAAGCCCAGGTGTGTCTTTGTGTTGTTTTTCCACATTTTTTGCATTAAGATTTTGTGGCGACTCATTCAAAGTATGTTTTACACTGACTCACCTTAGACGACCGTGAGATGGGTCCAGCGTGATTCATTCCGTAGAAGCCTTCTGAATCCTCTGTGATTCATCGCTTCTTCTGACGCAAACACTGGTGGCAGATGTTATACAGCTGTGTTGAGTTTCAAAAACTTTTTAAAGGTTATTTATTACCCTGACAGAGACCTTACAGGGAGGTCACCATCTCACCCCCATACCCACTCCTCAGTGTCCTGACCAGGAAGAGACCCCTTCGACTGCTTGTTAGATTGGCCTGTAGCTCAAAAGATGCTGCTTCTGAGACTTCTTCCTCAGACGGTCAGAAGTCTGTTCTCTGTGATTGACAGGTCAGAATGAATCGGTGCATGCTGTGACATCAGACATAGTTGACACCAGAGTTCCGCTAGCAAAGCCCTTTCGCGTTCATGCGACGGCGAAGCGCGTGGCTCCTCCGGCCGCTGGGATGATAACTCGCCATAAACTGCTTTCTCGTGTTTCCGTAAAGCCTTTACAACTCCACACATTGCTGAGTTAACGAAGGAATTTATTGTGAAAAGAGCTTGGTGTTCTTTGTACCATAGCGGGGACTTCCAGGAAAGGGTTTGGGAGTGCCGTCTGAGAGTGCCTTGTTAGGACAGAGCCTCGTACGCGTTGTTGTCGATTTCTCACACTGTGTTCATAGCTTGTTATTATTATCTCGCCAGAAGAATCACGATTAACGGGATTAACGGAATGGCACTCTGGGGTAAAGTATTTTGTTCATCGTGACTAAATTGCAATAGTGCGCTGAGAGTCACACACGCGGTGCCATTGAGCATCTAAAAGCCTTAAATTCATGCCCTGGGAGCAAATTAAGGCCGGGAGAGCACTGAAAAGGGGGAGCTCAGCATATGGGCACACCTACGAGTGCAGAGAGCACAGAATCTTTTCTTCCCTTGCCTTTCTGTACCTGCTGATAGCAAAGCTCTCCGCCTGCCCCCGCGGGAAGTCTTCCATCAGCGAGCTCGGCTGCGAGCTCGGCGCTGAATGTGAGGCCACAGCAACAGTCCAGACAACAGAGAGGGCCCCCGGGCCGCTCTGCAGTCTCTCCCAGACGCGCGGAATGTGCGCCGTTCATCAGAACCGCGCAAATAAATCACCCTTTTTATCATTTCATCTGTCCTTATCGGCACGTTATGCGTGTAATTTAGACCGAGATTGGAGGGCGATTTTATCGTTGCACGTTGAGGCTGAGGGAGAGTGCGGAATGAACGATAGGGCTGCTCCACTTTAGTGTAGTGACAGGAGGCCACATTCTGTGTTCTTTTTTTTTCTTTCTTGCTTGGTGGTTTCCCTGTCGCATGCTCTACGTGGCCAGCACCACTCTAATTGTCTCATTCTAAGGGGCATTTACACTGAGGAAGATTCGATTAAAACGCAACAGGCCAGGGCCTGTTTGTTTGAGCCACTTACGTATACTGCACGCCGGGCACCTCAGCCTCGTTCAGAGATTGGTGTCTCTCAGCTCAGTTTGTGACATTATTAAAGGCTCGGGAGTAGGCATTTCATCCATTTTTATCAGGGTGTTTTCATTTGTACACGCCTTGCATAATCAGATCAGCGAGAAAGGACCTATTCTTTTTCTTTAATACGTTACCGCGAGACAAATTTAAAAAGAGATGAATGTCACGTGAAAAGCTCTGTGATACTATGCAGGGCAATAGCACAGTCACGTCCCTGGCTTTGGTTGCCATTGTTTGTTAGTCGAGCTAGCATCTAAATGCAGCGTTCTGCCATTGATGCCACAATTGAACTTCCTTTGGGAAAAATAAAGAAATTCTATTCCGTTCTATTCCATTCTACATACAGGTGCATATAGTATGGACAGACAATATATAAATAACGTTCACAGGTGTCACTTGTAAGTGAAATGTGGCCTTTGGGTCAGAGGTGATGTACACCTGTGTCAATTCAAGCCTAAATTAATGCAAGCCAGAGACCTGAATTGCCTGCACCCACACCTCTGTTTAGCCATTTGAGTATAGGACCATTGGCTGGTAGTGTGCATTCTTGCTTGTTATTCAGGTTGATTCAAGCAATAACTTTGTATGGCTTTAGGGTATATTGCACACGGTCGTGCGGAGAGAGTTAAAAATTAACTGACCATTCGGAATAGTTGGTCATTACATGGTCTGGTTTATCTACAGACAGAAAACCTGAATCCCGGCTGGTCTTCAAACAGTAAAATAGTTTCAAGCGCAAAGTGAGTTGAAACCAAACTTTTCATTAAGTGACGGGATATTTTGAAACCTTTCGAAATGTTTCTTTTTTTATTTGTCACCACATATGATTAGAATTTACACAGAACTCATCCAGGAAACTATTCCACTCGAGATAATATAATGTTCAGCGTCACATGCAATGCAGACTAGCGTTTTAATCCCAAACGTTATGTGCAGAGTATAGAAGGTACAACAGGTTTGTATTTTATCCTGGGATATTCTGGGTCTAAATAATGAGAGATTTGATAAAAACCCCAGTCACAGTTCGACAGACTTTATTTATGTTTTCTCAGCATCTGCAAAGTCTGGACCATTATAAATCCTTTCCTGGATTAGTCAGCTAAAAATAGCCGCTTTCACGAGGGAGGTTTTACGTTGGCGAAACCGTAAATAAACAAACGTGAATTATTCTGGTCCCAAGTCAGAGGATTTAGAGGGAGTGGTTGTCGTTGGCTGGAATTGGACGTTGGTTGGGAGAAAAAAAAAAAAGAAGTGGGAAGGCTATATTTAGAGCCGTAATGGCGGACTGCTGAAAGGCCGTTCCAGCGGCTCTGCGCGGGGAACGAGAGCCTTGCCCGCCCAGAGGAACCAAATGATGAGGGTGCCGAGGAAATCATGCCTTCTAAGAACTGAAGCATGCTCTAACAGGAACCAGCACCGGCACCGATATCTAAAGGTGTCATTTCTGTCTGTGCACTTCTGCCTTTCTTCTGCAAATGGTCCATGTTGCCTGCGTCATAATGCTTTCTCCTGTGCTCACTAATGGGGGCTCTTTCTTGATGAACACCACTTTGGATATGCCGTTTATTGTAAGGCTCTGGGCACTCAAAGCATTATCTTCTCTTGAGTCCCTATGGGAGAATGATACCCCTAGTGACAGCCATTTCGCCAACCATGTCTGCGATGGTCTGTATAACCAGTCACAGTCTCCTTTTTTCTTGTCAAAGTCTACAAAGATGTACATGTAGGTCTGTTTTCAATCAATATTTGTTGGCTTTAGCCTTAGCTGATTGATTGAGCAACCACCAGAACTAATTAAAAAATTGGGGTTGTGTGTAAAAAAAAAAAAAAGCACTTGCATTTATCTGTAAGTCAAAATAAAGGGTTGTTTATTGCAGGAGGTGCATACTACCATCATGAGAATGGCCCGAAATACACACTCGTATTCTGTGCCTATTCCCAAAGTACAAGAATAAGAACTTATCTGTGTGGCATAAAGTGGCCTGTGTTCAGTGCCATTTTATGACCGATTTTGAGAGGGAATAACAAAGCTGAGGCACTGACTGGAATGTTCCGTGGAGCCAATGCTAGGCCGGGCTCCTAGCGTCATTATCACTGTCATGTGATAATACTGGGTAGGACTGGCACTGCAGCACAGTGGATTCTACCAAATCTCCATTCACACTGTACATATGAACATTGGCTGTATTTAGGTTTTACAGTTGCTGCCTGGCCTTACCTTGGTTGTTCTGCATGTCATATACCTTGTTCACCACGTTTCCACCAGTATAAACAGGAGCATCCAAAAACCCAGCCTCGGTGGCAAACCTCAATTTGCCTCAGTTTTGCAGGTAAATGGCTTGTAGTTGAACGTTGGGGAGCTGATGCTCGCTGCACAGAAGAGCTGGAGTTCAGCAGCGTGTTGCCTTGCTGTACTGGGACTTCATTATTCTTTCTGTCAGCAGCTATCTGGCCAGTCAGGAGGGGGTCACCATTAAAACCTGCTAGTCTATGCAGCTGTAGTAGGCTATTCAGAGATGTGGTGTTCTTTTTATTTTTTTTACACCTCATTCTCCTTTAAAGACAGCCGGCCGCATCAGTACGTAACATACTGTACGTTCTGAACTTTCAAGCCGCCACTGTGGCCTCTGTATGTGTCATGCTTTTAGCAAAACAATTTGAATGTGCGTAGGTTTTGTCCTCCCAAGCTCGGTTTGAATTAAGGGGGAAAAAAATAAGTTAAGCTTTTCTACTTGTAACTATCAACAGGAAGTGAGAAACTAGAGAAGCAAATCCGCCATAAAGAGAAAAGAAAAAAAATGTTTAAAAATTATTTCCAAATGCATGGCATTTTTGGTTATGTTGAAACGGTATTGAAATATCAATTGTCGTTTGTAGCATTTCGCTCTCACTCTTAAAAATGATTGTGTAAGCATCAGAGCAGCAGAACTCCCATTCCTACAGCAGCTAAGGCTCTAGCTGGGTTGTAATTAGAGTAATGAATGGAAGTTCATTCTGATCGGTATTCAGCGAAGCACTGAGTCATTGAAAATGCCAGACTGTAATTAAATACTTTCACCAGCTTTGTACCAAGGCGAGGGGGGACTGACTGTCTTCAGCTGTTGCAGTCCTATTTGGTATTTTACAGTTTTTTTCTGTAAATGCAGGAAATGTTTTTATAAATGTAAACAAACAAGTAGATGTCTCCAGGATACTCTGAGTAAGTGATGCTCGTGGTTTCCAAATAACAAGAAATTAGAATGAAATAATATGCTTCCAAAAAATGCAAGCGAAAGGTAACAGATTTTGTTTGCCACTGTCACCTCTGGCTGGTTTTGTGTGGATTTAGAACGGTGTACACTGTGAAGTGTGCTGTTGCTACATTATTTGTAAAATGTGCTAGATAAATACATTTGATTTGAATTTGATTTGAGAACCAATTTTTTACAATTTATTTGCTTTGCAGACACATTATTTATAACTGATAGTTTTGCATATCATTCTTAATTCCACTGGATGTTTATTGAAAAGGTGCACTACTCTACTCTACTCTACTCTACTCTGCTCTAGGGCGGCAGTGTGGTATAATGGTAAAGGAACTGGGTTTGTAACCGAAAGGAAGGGGTTAGGTTCCATTCCCGGACGGACACTGCCCCTTGTTGAGCTTGCAAGGTACTTAACCTTGCTTTGCTTCATATATATATAGCTGTATTTAATGGATACTATGTATAAATGCTAAAAGAAATGCTGTGTGTAAGTCGCTCTGGATAAGAGCGTCTGCTAAATGCCTATAATGTAATGTAATGTAATGTACTAGGGCACAGTGGTCAACCTGGGAATCAAGCTCACAACCTTCTGGCTCTAAGGGTAGGTCTACTCATGGACCTGCGTAATACATTACCCCCACAGTTCAGTGCAATAATCTCTGGTGGCTTTCAGTCATATTTTTGTTGCATTTGACGTCTTTCTTGCATGCTTATGAAATAAGGCAGAGGTGGTTATTGTCTGATATCCCCCAATGTCTTTGCCATTTGTGGCTTTCCAGCATATTTTACATCTGTAGAACTAACTTTACTTTGCAGTGCTATGATCCAGGCAAAATCAATACTTCCTGAAATTAGATTTTATTTCATGAGCCCAAGAACATTTGACACTTCACACAACAGCAGAAACCACAAAATCATAATGCTAAATCATAATGCAAAGTGCTCCTAAAACATGTCTTCACAAGGGCTGTCCGCACGTACAGTTAACGTGAACGGGCGTGCGCCGAAAGGGTTCGCTTTTGCCGGAGGTTGGGTGAATTTTCCTTCGCTGGCAGTTCTCTTGTCCTCGGGCTCGTCCGCAGGGGGGGTGGGCGTTTGTGGTTTTGCAGCCTCCCTTGGTATCTTCATAGTTTCGGTTGATCTCCCCTCCCTCTGTGACCTGTTAAACCCACTGGCAGTGCAGCACAGTGTGAGGCTGTCGCCTCCCTCACAATATTTCCATTCTGCCTCTCATGCAAAAGCCAGACCGAAGGCACGGGTTTCTTTTCCGCTTTTGACTCACGAAAAGGGTTCAAACCTGCTTCAAACCCACCGTAACCACAGTTTGTGTCATACCTTCGCATATTTAGACCATAACCTTTAAGTTTTTTTTGTTTTTTTTTGTACTCCCTCAAAGTTGAAAGTTCATGACATATCACGCAGGTTTAATTTTCAGAGGCTTAATGGTGCGTTTTGTGACGTGCGTTTACTGGTTGAAACATGGTGTCCTCCAGGTTGCCGGGCAACATTCAGTAGTGAAGGTGAATTTGACTTGTGATTTGGCCCTGGAGTCAATTGTCTGAATATCTGTCTTAATATCTGTCTTTCTGACTGCAGTGGTCTCTGAAAATTATGCTTAGTGTTACAGGTTGTCAAAGCAAAACCATTTCGGGCTGTGGTAAGCCTGTTAGCGTTTCAAATAAGTCGTGTTCACTGGACCTGAAAACGAATGACCCTTTTTTTACTATTATTTCCCTTTTTGCAGTATTTTTATGTCATATTGCCCAAAGTAGTACATGGAGCCTTTTTGCAATGTTTACAGTTTACAGTGTTGCCATGACAATGGTTCCAAAAGATGCACTTTTTGTGTGAAAAGACTCTTTCCCTTCCCCACAGAAACACTCGCTGCACGTACACGTAAACACCAATCCCCTTTCACATACACATGACCCTAAACTATGCGCTGTGTCCACGGTTCAGTTCCCATTTCTCGTGTCTCAACGTCTCGTGTCATTGGGCTCTCTTTTTGCTTTGCGGCCTTAGCAGCATTGGTTCACAGGGGGATAGCTGACCTAGGCCGAACTGGGAGTCTCTCTCCCGCTCAAGCGTGACCTGGTGTGGCTCTACTGGGGCCTGTGCCAGAGGGCCAGAAGCACTTCACAGGAGGGGGAATGTGTGAAGGTGACGCTCCCCTTACAATAACCATATACAGCAAGGACACTGGTCACGGCCTGCCTGTCTTTTTCAGTCAAGCGTTTACGGCTTAGCGCGGCCCTAGTCATTAGCCTGGATTCAATGACCTTAACTAACGACCTTAACTTTTACTCACAATCATATGTTTATCTTTGGCCTGGATTCAATCGACACGTTTCTCTAATGTTGACTTAAAAATAAAGGCAAGTGTTTGTTTTTCTCTTTGCTTCACAAACATAGATTATCAAGTTCAGCATATGTCAAAATAGGCCAGCCAGTTATTAGTATGCATTTAAACATATTTTTATTAATTTATTATTAAAACTGAACAGTCGTGTTTAGGAAGAAAAGGGGCCGTATAATATATGTGTATATACTGGTGATGTGTACTGGTGATTAATCCAGTTTTGTTGAAATACACAATGTTAGTATGATAATTCTAAATATATCTTTTGAGTGCCGTGAGTGCCGGTGAACAAGTTGCTGAGCTTCTAAAATATCAGCAGACCGTGGTTGTATTTTAAAGAGGAGAAATACGAAGTAGGAAGTATATCAATGAAAAGGCCGCTGTGCCTGTTTTATGAATGGGTACTACTACACCAGGGAAAATTGCATTTTCTCATGCAAGGTCTTTGCTACAGAAAGAATCTAAGTTAGCTTAATGGGGCAGAAAATTACAACCAAGAATTACATCTGTAACATAAGAGATTTGTGGCAACGCCCTGGTGTGTCTTTCATCAGTTTGGGCCGCGATGATTTGTCGAAAATGTGCAAGCTGTGTGCATAACAGTAAGTTATGGCAATGGCCTACCTCAGCATTCTTTGTTCTTCTTCTCTCACTGGCACACATTAAACAGGCTAGCGGTTAACAGACATGGTGCAGAGTAGTAGTTGTGAATACTTGCACTGAAATAGCTTTTCTGCTGCCACAATGCAGTTTGAGTTGGCGTTACTTCCACACTAACGGCCACACGCGCTCCCACACACGCACATGCTCCCACACACTCACGCGTGCTCCCGAGCTCTAGCGCAAAGATTAGTGGGAGGCTCGACGTAGGCGGCTGTCTGTGTCACCTCTTTCCTGTGAAGACATTTTCCGTTTGTTGGTGATTTGACATTTGAGACCGGTTCTTCGGCGCTTGTGTTAAGTATTGTTTGCGTATAGCATCTCGGGTGCGTTTTTATGTTTCTGTGGGAGTTGCGTGGATACCCCTCCTTCCTCCACCCAGCTTCCCCTGCCTAAACACGCCATCAATAATGCAGCAGCTAATCCCACCTCCAATCCACTCCCGACACAGGCCTTTCGGTCTGCCAATCATAACACTAATGAGCCACTGAGAATGCCGTTGAGGTGTGGGAGTTGGTAGAAGACCTCCAGGTGACGGAATACGGCTAAATAACCAATCGTTCATTTGCTGCTTTCAGGAGTCATGTGATCGTGTGATTGTGTGCACGTTTGTGAGAACGGTCTTCTTGCGGTCTCCGAGCGGTCGACCTGCTTGTTGGTAGTGAACATCGGTCCGGCTGTTTTTGAGCCACAGAACAAGGGGAGAGGAATGTTCTCCAGGTGGAGACCAGAGCATGTTTGCCTGGATAGGATAATACTGTCAATATTCTCTGAGGAACCGGTGCAGAAATATCTTATTAAGCCTTTTCCTCTTTAAGTAAAAAAGGAAATGCATATTTCATGTGCAGCTCCTTGCATAGCAAAATAACTGTGTGTAAAGACAGTTCCTCTTTCCAATTTTCTTTTTGAAAGTCGGCATTGAAATGGAAGAAAAAAAAAAATGCATTAATGGGTAGAATGGCAGATTCATTCAATTAATACATGGTTTTAGTTGTTAATAGCCCAGATATTTGCATATTTACATACACACTCGTTAATATGTGAATGGAATAAAGGGCGTGGCAACAAATAGAGAGAAATGCTTACCTTATGGTGGACAAACCAAATATTGTCATAGCTTTCCATTTCATACGTGTTACAATTTTGATTTGTAGCTGTTCTCAATGATGTATATTTGAATAAGAAGTGTAATTGGAGTATCGTAATTTTTAATAAATAATTAAAACAACCAGGACCTGGAAGCGTCCTCACACCTTTAGTCAACACTGTATATGTTCCTCAAAGTAAGTGCTACACAAAGTACATTTTATTGGTTTAGGTTAATTACCCTCCCTTAGATAATAATATGATGTCTTCCCTCTTGTACGATGTCATGTAATGTCTAATGTATTCAAAATATGTTGCCAAATTTGTATTAAAAAGCGATGTTTTTGATGCTGTATGTTTAACATGTGTCACTAAGGTGTTCAATCTCATAAATTTGGAGGACTCTGATTCCAATACTGGTATACACAATATTGGAGCCATATTTTCCCATTAGGTTTCAATAGGTTGTGATTTGCACTTGATCCTCTCCCATACTTTGCACATGTCTTACACACAGACACCATTGCACATGTTTACTAGCATTATGTGCTATCGTGACCTCTGCTGTCGTCCGCTGTATAAACCTCCACAATCACCTCTCATCAAGGCACCTGCCAGTGCAACTAGCACGGTTAAAAAGTCATGTGGAAATGTCACGTTACAGAGAGATTTGTCAGAGCAGGGGGAGCAGATGGACGTTTACATTTTAAGAAGCAGCGGCCTGTTGTTTAATCTTTCCTCTCTGAAATGGGCCATTTAGCAAACTGAATCATAAAATCATGTAATCATTTGTAGTGTTGTATAAAAAAAATGTTGCGCTACCATGTGAAATAATGATCATTTGAAGTGAAGTACACCGCTGATTGCAGCATCAGATTAGCTGAAGTTTAAGTCTGATGAATGAGGCAAGCCTTTTACATGATAACTTGGAGTCCTGTATTTTTATTTTAGACCCCCTGCTGGAGGTAAAAAGATAGCGCTATAGATAGCCTGGTGTTTCTGTCACATGTCTCGTCAGTTACCATATTAAAAGCTACTATGACTCACTCTGGTTTCTGGCCCACAATGTGGGAAGTCATGATTCACGCAAGCTGCATTTTATCAGCCAGCGGCCCAAAATAATCCAGCACACTGTCACTCGCACTGTGAAATATGAAAACGCTCTCGTCGCTGCTCCCGTTAACGCAGTGTTGTCTTTTTGGTGGAATACCTGCTTTGCTGCTATGAGACTAAATTTCTAACCCTACTGGTGACGGGAAATGTATTGCCACGGCACTGGAGTGAGTCGAAGACGCAGCGAAGAATGATCTTGTCCGCTGAGCTGTCATTCTGAGGTAATGCTGCGTTCATCTTTGTTCTTTGAGCATTCCAAGTGTTAACTACCTCGCTTGCGTTTCATTACAGGAAATGAGGCGAGTCATTTTTTAAATTTATTTTCAGTTGACTAGAAGTATGGTTTTGAAGTTTTTTTATTTTTTTTTTTTTTTATTTTTTACTGAGGTAGTCCTGACTGTGTATCTAGAACTGTAACAACAATGCAGGCATTGTGATTTTTTAAAAAAACATCAAATAACTAATTAAAATGAGAACATCCTTCAGGAATCATACTACTCTGAGCTGGCATTCACACCTTTACCTTTAATGTTAATGCTCAGGTTGCAGCTGATTTGCATATTTCATAGTTGCTTTCGCCAGCTGTATGCAATGCCAAGTGCTCTGAGTGAACACTATGCATGATGCTGTTTCTCTGAGAAGTTTCTCCTCTCTTCTGGGCTTCATTGGCAGGTAGCTATTTCATTTCTCACACCGTTTTAATATGCTGCAAGGTAGTCACATTTGTAGCCATGTAAGCAAGTGTGCATGTTAGCATTAGCTAATATGTTTCAGAGACATCAGTACCACCTATATGGATGCTGGATCAGCCTGGCCGTTCGTGGGTCTCACAACATAAGCGCTGTGCGTTTTACAGCTCAGATCTGTTAGCGGCTCCTTTGATGATCTTAATGGAGCGCGGCATTATGTTCCCTTTTTGTTGAACCAGGATGGCAACCACTGAGTGTGCTTGCTCTATTGATTTGTGCGGTGAGCACTATATCCTACGCCTCTCTGCGATGAGGGGCGGTGATGTGTCTCTGATCTTAACTGCCGCGATTGTAGATCAGATCCTTTCATCCTGTGAGCGTCGAACGTCTCACCTTCTCCCTGCTGCAGCCTTTCGAGTCCTGTGGGGTTCACGGCGGAGATAGCAGGGCGATGGCGACAGAAGCTGGCCGAGATGTGTCACTGACTGTCCGTTTGAAAAGCATCACATTTAGATGGTGTCAATCTGTCGTATCGGAGTTCAAAAAACATCTTTCCGAACATAATTCAGCAGTTGGTCACATTGCATTGCTAATTGCAATCATTTGAATGTTTTTCCCATTCATTTGTATTTAATTACGTACAATAAAAATAAAAAAGAATATTCAAATGATAGAATTGCCATTTGCATCTCTTCACCTTTTGGTAATTTGGTGTTCCTTGCTCCAACGGGCATTGATCTCGTTCCTTTTGTATTTTTGAGGTTTGCCTAAATGAATTAATTTACATGATGAATATTTAATCACTGAAATTTTTGTTGCGTACAGTATGCACGATGTATATCTCAGCCTAATCTGAGTTGAAAATGCAATTAAAAGCTCTTTATTCTCTCTGGTTCTGGGTCTTGTTTGATGTCTTTGTTGCCGTCAGCTCTGTTTATTGCTGGCCAGAGTACCATTTTCTCCCAGTTGCCCTCTCTCCTCCGATGGCAATTATGGAGTGAAAGATCTAAGGTGTTGTAGCGAGGTATAGTTTCCCCCCCCTGCGTAAGGAGGGTAATGTTGTTAGTGTTACAGTGCAGCCATTACGTGGGATGGAGGGTGAGTATTTATGTACATGCGTGCGTACGTACCTATACGTACATACGTATATACGTGCTCGCGCATTCATATGTGCATATACACGTGCAGGGACAAAGAGAAGGTGAACACCTCTGCTTGTAGCCCTGGGAGGCCAGTGAGTCAGCGTCAGCAAGAATGCGGCAGGACGCACACCTCACAGCTTCCATGACAACAAGGCACCGCTGCTTCTGTGGCACTGGGGATTGGTCAAGGTCTAAAAGGCATGGCCGTGCCAAAGCGCAGAGAGGACTAGTCAGGAACGGGATCAGGATCCCAGCCCCACGAATTACGGACCTCCGAAAACCCCAGTTTTAATTTGCGTGCCGTTCAGAGCCACATCTTCCCACGTGCTCGGTTATTTAACGGCTGTGCCCTGCATACTTTGGCCACCTCACTCCTCAGCATGAATATTTAAAGAGCTCTAGCAAACCGGTCAGAAAATTGATGATGTGTCGTTTTTTTGCTCTTGCCAAGGGATCGAACCGCAGGCAGACGATCTCATTGATTTCTTTCTGGGTAAAAGACTATGAATCCATTTGCGGATTAAGTTGGACTTAATGAACCCCGGCATCGCATATCTTGACTTTGCAACCGCCACTGAGCTCATACCTTGAACTTTCCGATTTCCCCCGTCTGACTCATCAGCATACCGAAGCGGTGTCGATCGGGTCTCTCCACGCTCGGTGCATTGTCGGGGCTGTTTAGCGATTTTTCAGTTTCAATCCCACGCAATAACAGCTGCCTAAGCCTGGACTCAAACGCCGTACGTACAAGCACCCCTTATAGTTAATGAAATGGGTTTTCTTTTACGCACTCATGGTTAATGATGCTACAGAACGTAATGAGCACAAGAGCTGGCCGACCCTGAGGGCGACGGCGTTCTGGCTCCAAGGCCCGGACACGCCGATTAGGTCAGTCAGATTCGACTCCGTTGGGCGAACAAGTCGTATATTCAGCTTGAAGCGTCGCAGTAAAGAGCCTTGAGGGCCCCACAAAGGCGCTTCTAATGCCTCCACGTGTATGATCTCAGAATCAATATCAGCATCTCGTTGACCTCATGAAAGCCAGACTGTTTCTCTTATCTCCAGCGCCAACGGTGCTCGTTGCACACGGCGGGTGATGTCACCGCTGTGTCTCCGGCCACAGATACTCAGCTGGAAAGCCCCACAGCGAAGCTGACGTCCATTCTACATTTCTTTTTTTTTTCTTTTTTTTGTGATCTTAGCTATTTTACTCTCAAACACTTATGCAGGACTATTCAATTAGTAATACTGAAACAATACTCACGGATGTTTGGTTTGACTCAGACAGATAACATGAAATTAAAACCAATTCAGCCTTCAACGTCAAAATATATTTTTGTGTGCTCTGGCCACATAAGCACGCACTTTTATCACATTTTTCTCTTTCATTGCAAAACACTTTTTTGTTGTTCCTAGAATCTCAACTAAACATTTTCCACACAAAAAGCCAAGATGTTCATCTGCACAGAGCACATACTCCATACATCTGTACAGAGCACATACTCCATTCATCTGTACAGAGCACATACTCCATTCAGATTCACTAACCCTTATGGAAATGTAATATACTGCAGTATATTTTAAATATATTGTGAAGATAATTTTGATATATTTATATCATACTGCAGTATATTCTTTTTTTTGGAGGGAAACCTCCAACTAGACTTTACAATATAAAAGCTAAGCATTCACCAATATGTTATATATCACAAAACATAACAAGCACAATTCTTAACCATTGCTACCCATGGTTTTCTATGTTATTTGTGAAAGTAGAAAACCATATACAGTACATATTATTAGGTTTTTCCCAACTGGTATTGACCCAAACGCAGGACTTGGAGACAGACTCAGAAAATAAGCTCCGGGGGAGCACTTTATTGAGCGCACAACGAAAGGGAGAGGGGAGAGCTAGGTGAGGGTCTGGAAACGGGGTTGGCGATACAAGAGGGGGCAGAGCAGATGAGGGGAAGCGGGAGCGCGGGCTGAGCAGACGGGCAGACAGGGTGAACGGAAAAACGTGACATGAAACGAGAGGAATGGGGAAAACACGGAGAACAATAGGGAGGTGGACTGGAAGGGAGGCGACGGACGTAACACGTATGTTCCTATTGGGAACATGTTTTTTTAATCTAGCCATCTCATCTAATTTGGTTTCTTCAAGTATTCTGTCTCATCAAAGAGACAAATCCCAAGGCCTACATGTATGTCAGCATTACTGTGACTTTCATATTCAACATAGCCATACTCTGTCCTCCATAAAGTACATGGAAGTCTTTTATATGATGTTCATTGATACTTCACATTTCAACTTCATAATTCCTAAAACATTACATAGAATACTAAGACTTACAGTATATTATGTAAGTGCCAACACATATTAAACCAAACGTCATATTTTTGAGTTCAAAGAATCACTAACATTTTGCATGTTCAAACTGTAGCCTACTATGTAATAAATGACCAACCATCCATAACACATATTAATGCTATCGTTAACAAAATATTTGTGCCTCCAAATGAAAGATGTTGTCTAATAATGATAATTACTGAAGTGTATATTTTTATTCATTGTCATTTTTTCTCTTATTATCTTATTATCGTCTTTCGGATGAGACGTTAAACCGAGGTCCTGACTCACTGTGGTCATTAAAGATCCCATGACACTTATCGCAAAGAGTAGGGGTTTCCTCGGTGTCCTGGCTAAACTCCCAACCCAGGCTCTTTCAATCTGCCACTGAATCATCCCCTAGTTTAATTGGCAAAAAAATTATTCTCTCCCTCTCCACCTCAGCTAATGTGTGGTGAGCATTCTGGCGCAAAATGGCTGCCGCTGCATCACCCAGGTGGGTGCTGCACATTAGTGGTGGTAGAGGCGAGTTTCCCCCTCATCATTGTAAGCGCTTTGAGTATCGAGAAAGGCGCTATATAAATGCCAGGTATTATTATTATTATTATTATTATTATGTTGTATTATATATAATAGCCTTACTATGGGGAAACATCGCACTGGTACTACATGGATATGCAGTACATTGGTGGTATGAAAAGTGCACTTGCTTCCTCTTTTTATATAATACAAATGTACTGTACGTGCTTTGTGAGGAGGAAATGCTTGCTCCTAGTTTAAACAAGCAGTGTATAACTTGAAAACATTTCGATATGTACCGCAGGCAATTTATCAGACCTGCATCATACAGACTTTCTGCTGACTCTTGGCAAGACTGTACACATTGATCACAAACATGAAGATCACATTCTCTTCAGATGGCAACACAAAGGAATGCAGCGCCCAGAAAAATTAAAGAATGTGGGAAACCATATGTAGCATCGCTCTGGAATAGTGTTTATTTATTCTCTGTGAAACATGTCGGTGAAAGTTCCGTTTTAACGTGCCAAAATTGTGCTACGCGTACAATTTGTAGAAATTGTGTTTTCACATGTACATAGATTATATGCTTTGTATATGGAGGTGACGTCATTCTTACGTTGAAACCATTTTTGTTGCGATATCACTGCTCCCCATAATAGCTAAAGACAATTGAGTCTGGTCATTATTTCATTGTAAAACTGATTTTTGTGATTCACAGCCATCCGCCAGAAACCACTGGGTTTCTTAAAAGCATTTTTAATTTTGTCCTTGAATTGTTACCTAAAATGTTGCGTAGACAAATGCATACATGTGTATAATAGTGTATATGGCTCTAGTAATGTAATCACAACGTCTGTTCACTGTGTGGGCGTGAGGTTACAGTCTGAACATCTGTGACCAAGCAGTACATGCAGTCATATATTGGTCAGAGGGTACAGAAGTTGATATTTCTAAGGCATCTAGTCATTTCTGTGGGAAGCCTTCAAAAGCGCCAAACTCTCAGTGCTGTATAGATATGGGGAATGCCCCACCAACCTGTACCTTGGCACACATGAAATCACAATGGGGTACACTACAAGAAAAAAAGCTTATTGGGTTAGCAAGTATGAATGGCTCCATGCGATCAGTTTACGAATAAGAGAGACATGGACCTTATGGTCCGCAAGTCTTCATTCATTATGTATAGTTGGTTTTTTAATGTTATTTTTTAAATACTAAATGTCCTTTATGTATTAAAATTCCAGTCGTTATACAGGATGCCCGCGCTCATTTTGGTTGCGTTCAGTACAATTTGCTCCCTTAGCATTCAAGCCAATTATTTCCCCAACAAATGCCAATTTGAGTAAGCATCAAGATAAGATAATTGCATAGCTTAATTGCACAAAATCATCCCTACTGCTGGATTTACATCACTCCGCTCAGGGGTGTTGCTAACTTGTTAGTCTTTGTGGTTTTTTTCTGTGCAGGTAAAAATGAGTCTGAAATACAGAAATAAAATAAAGACAATGCTGTTTCAGGACAAAGATAATGTATCTGTTGAAATGACAGTGATCACAGTAGTCATGCCTTCTGCCCCTAAGGTAACAAAAACAGCAAGGTTATACAGTACTGTGCAAAAGTCTTAGGCATATTTTTTTTAATTCTGTTAAGCGAAGATGCTTTCAAAAATAATGAAATGAAAAGCTTCTAAATATCAAACAATTAACTATATAAACAGCAGTAAACGGTAAAAAATGAAATTGAGGACCACCCCTGGTGTGCCTTTAAAACTGAACCAATTATCTTTGGTACACTGTCGTGCAGTTTTATTAGACAATCAGCTGGTAGGTTGTTCCAAGCAACTTTACACAGTTCTTCTGCAGACTTTGGCGGTCTGGTCTCGTTTGCTTCTGTCTGTCCAGGTAATCCCAAACAGCCTCGATGATGTTGAGATGAGGGCTCCTTCTTATTTCAATACATTTTTTGGAAAATGAATGTGTGGAAATCTAAAATCAGCTTTTTTTCTACTGACACACTAATGCAGAAGACAAAAAAATAAACATTTATGAAAAAAATGATATAAAAAATCTAGGGGTGCACAGATTTGCACAGTACTGTAGGCGTGTAGACGTACCGAAAGATGAAGGGTTCACAACTCAATTATTGTTTGTTTTCCTGACATATTTTTTTGGTCTCACAAATACGACTGAACAGTGAGAGGAAAATCAAACAGTCTATTCCTTTATATCAAACTGTTCACTCCAAAGAGCTGGACACCACAGGGAATTACTTTGCAATTATGTTTCTCCACAAAGGTTGTGTCAGCAAAACGCTGAACTCATCATTCCCTGTGAAAGCCGGTGTTCCGGAGTAATGTCAAAACCTGCCAGGAGAGTGAATGGATGCAAGCCTGGGAGATAGGGGTGGGCGGGTGCACACAAATGCCCCCCCCCCCGATCCCCTCCCTATCTTCTCCTTAGATGGGATAACAGGGCGTCTCAGGGTGACCTATTTAACTGTTTAGAATAATCAATACATACACAAAGTGAGACGGCGAGAGAACGGCAGACAGGGACCTCTTGAAATGTCCGCTATACCGGAATCGTTCAAACCTCTATCTCCACCAAACCCGTTTGTTAATTACAGTCTATGACTGTACTCATTTATACAATACTTTTTAAAAAGAATACATTAGCCTTTAATGATACTTCCCCCGTCATTGTTTTTTCTCATTTATTTTTTATTAGTGTTTTATCCCCTCAAGGCCATGTTTAATATCTGCAATTTTACTCTCACTCCAAGCACATTGGTTGTTAGTACTTAATTCCCAAAATTGCAATAAAAACTGTGCTCATCCTGACAGTAATTGAAGACATCTGGTAGGAATCCTTTTCTCCTAATTGTACATGGTACCCCGGGGGGTCCAGTATGTTCCTTGTTTACTCTGCCTTCTGTATAACTATTAAAGTAAATGTGTTAAAGCCTTGGCCAATACTTTGAGGGCCCGCTCTCTGTTTTATCTTATCTGGAATGCGCATGCATGCTGTATTGGCAAAACACAGGATGAATGAAACGTGATAGACAATGGAGATTAATCAGGTTAATTACAGGTGCATTATATCTCAGTCCAGTAGCAGTTCACTATGCACTTGGATCTTATTATCTATTTGTTTTGTTTTTATTTATTTTCTTAGTTTTCATTCATTTTTGGAAGTCATGTCACTTTCATGGTTGACAACATTGATACATTTCTCTGACCAAACAACATGAACCTTTAACATAAAATCCTTTGCCTTCAGTTGAGGAGGCATTATTTCAGTCATTAATATATCAATACTGTCCAACTTTCACCATATAAGAGCCCACTAACAGGCTAACTAAAGTCCATCGTCATTGAAGTGCTTGAATGTGGAAAGCCTTGCATTCATGAAATGGTCATCGTATGTTTGCCTGGTGGTCACTGGCCTTTATGTCCATTGAGAGGTCAATAAGTGCCACTCCGATAAGTAGTGTTCAATGTGCCCTCTTTTTTTTCCTGCTTACAAACATTTAACAACGTTAAAATTTGCTAAACTAAAACAGTAGCTAGAGGATTTAATCAGTTTTCTTCAATTAATTTGATTCACTCAATGACCGTAATTACTCCAAGGCTAGATGTATCAGGCTAGATTGCTTTAGCCCTGCAGGAGAACTTACATATAGATTTCCCAACAGAAAATTCCCTGGCCTTGTTTGTCTTGTAGGAACCCAAATAATTTTTGAACAATAAAACTTAACTTTTTTTTGTTACTATCCATAATGATTTTCTTTGTGTTGGTGCTTCAGTTTTTGTGTGTTAAGATTAACTTTCAGTATTTTCACTTGAAGTTTGATGGCCTGATTCCACGTCGTGAACGAATCCTTTGTGATGTTAGCTGTGGCAAGATCTGATCCCGCTCTGCCGGACAAAAACAGACTCAAATAGGTTCCTGCTTCGATCGTCTGTGCACTGTTGAGTTTGTGTGGACTCGGGAATCATGAGCATCTCCACAGTGACAAGGCAACGTGTTCGTTTATCAGGATCTTGGCCATTTGCAAGACGAGCTTCAGACAAGGGACCACATAAATGTTTAATTACTGTCTCCATCTCTGGTATAGTACCTTCTTGTGCAATAAATCATGAGTATACTTGAAGTGAATTAATTTTAAACATTTGGTGCTATACAATAATAATGATTGACTTTGTTTATTCAAATGTTTATTGTGCTCATGTTTCCCACGGCCTGCCACTGTGTGCGATGTCAACGTCCTGCCTCCTCTGACCTCTCGGCTGACTTGTAACGCAAGGAAGCCCTGTCCGGTTATCGGGAATAAATAATAACGATGCTCTCCACGCCTCGCTTGAGGAAGCAGCCCTGTTGTAAGCAGTGTGAAGTGACTGGAGGTTAGGCTTTCTCCAAGGGCCCTGTCATCCTGTCATCTGCAACACAAACAAACCACACATGGCCTTGGACTGAAGGGCCCATCACACTTACACATTGACCTCTCACACGCGCAAGACCCTTGTGCTTTAGTCAGGCCGTTTCACAGTCACAGTAAGGTTCCGAATACTTGAATTACAAAATGGGCTTGTAAGAAGTCTATTTATTTAAAAATCGTTAAGTGCTCACACAGTCTGGAACAGCTATCGCAACCATGTACACACAAACGCGAGGCAATCGCGGCAGAGAAATAGGTAAGGCTTTGTTTCCGATTACAACTGCATGTTTCACCCAGAACAAACGCGACAGCTGTTAATGTTTCTCTAATGAGCTTGCTAATATCAGCGAATAAGCATATCCATAACCAGTAAAACCATGTCTAATTTGTTAATTTACTTAAAGGAAAATTATGCAGTGCTGTGTAGTACTGTAATGCATTAAACATGTTGGACACAGAGTGTACATTCACTGGTTTTCATTAAAGCTTTGTACATAGGCTATGCAATTAAATCCTTCTACATATGAATGCACATTTTACCAGTGGGTCTTTGGAACAAGAAGATTAGTCATAGAAACCTATGATTAATGCCCAGTGGAGCTTGAGTGTAATGAGCCATTGAATCAGATTTTATGTCAGAGTGGCTAGAGGAAATGTTTCACGATACAACAACAGAGAATGGCATTTTCAAAGAATCAAAGGAGATAAATGAGTCCCTTTTTTTAGACAATATCGGGGAATTGAGCTAACATACAGCAAAGCAATGTGAGTAAAATGTATTATTATAGGCCTAATCCAACTCAATTATTTGGAAAATGTCCCTTCTAAAAAAATATGCTCTATCACACACACACTCATACATACATGCATTGACTATACAAATAAATCACACAATTAGCATTATTTATTTGCATAATACAAAATACAAACACACATTGTATTGATCTATTGCTGCCATTTTGTTGTGGCAAAAAAATTGTATCTTCTGTAATATATATATGCGATTGCATATATGTATCTTCTGTAATATATATATGCATCTGCATATATGTGATGTACAAAGGCAGCATACTAGAGAAGCCTGTCGAGTGTGTTGTCATGGCATCACAGGTGTTGGCGTAGGGGATGACGTCACGGTTTTAGACTAGAGCACGTGACAGTGCTGTTATGAATGCAGTGCCTCAGCTTTTTCCCGGGCAGGGATTGATGAGAGGCATCAGTCAGAGGGCGCAACTCCTTGGAGAGCATTTCCTTTGTAAGCCCAAGCAGGAAGTGCATGTGGTGGTGCTGAGAGCGCAAGAAACAGAGAGCTGTGTCTTTCTTCATTTTGAGCTCGATCTGAGAGCTGCTCACTGTGAAAAATGTAAGATTCCACAAAATGTCTATTATGACATTGCACTCCCCACTGAAATATACATGAAGTGGTTTACTTAGCACGTAATGTAGATTGAAGGGGTCTCACAGCCATCATAGACAAGTTATGACTGGTCCTTCACCTCACGTGCGGATGTAGCCCGTCATAGTTTTGGTGGGAATGAAGCTGCAATTATTTTAGGTTTTTAACGTCAATTTTTTTATTTTATTTGGGGTTATATTCAAATGTTTCGTTTGATACTGCGTTTTGATTCAGACAGCAGTGTGGATTGCATAGTCATGTGAATGTTAATATCTCCTGCGTTGTGGATCCTCCGTCAAGTGTTGGGTGAGATGTCGCGTGATCCGGCAGCAGGGCGGCTGTCATGAGCCCGTTGGCGCTTTATGATGACAGAGCGTTGAATGAGCGATCCGATGAAACCGCTGATAAGCGGTCATTAGCGTCTGGCTCCACTCCATCCTCTGAGCACACTGCACACAAATTCTGCTGCTGCTGCTGCAGTTACGCTCAGACATAAAGCCCGTGACACACCGTAATTATAACAGAGTAGCCTACCAAATTCAACCTAATTTCCGATGACGGTGACAGCGTCTCGAGTTCAGCACTCGACACAAAGGGATGTGAAAACTGCTCGTAGGTATACCGGAGCATAAAAAATGCTAAGTGCGCCTGCGGGACCCGCTGGTGCGCTAGAAAATATTCATCCTAATCAGCAGCCTTAAGATTCGCGGCGCTGCTGGTGGAGAGAGCGACGGGAAGCCCTGAAGCCAGCGATGTTGAGCGTTGTCGGCGGGTGTCGCAAACGCATCAACCGTGCGGCGCGTTTGATCTGGGTCGGTTAGTTATATTCACAAAAACACTTAACTGCATCGGTTAGCAAGACCTGAGCATGTGCCAGAAACAAAACCGCTTTGTATTATTCACTCCAAACATAACACACCAGGAACCCCTCGCCCTCCTGGATCATCTTTGTGTCTCGATTCGCTTCAGTGTGGACACCTGAAACACAAAGATTAAACATGAATTCCGAGGCAGGAATGGTACGTTTTGTTTTAACCCCTGCAAACACATCTGAGAACGTCATTGCAGGAACATAGGCCATTGTCCATTCTAGGCCAACCTAGAAATGGTTCTTTTAGGGTCAAATTTTTTTGACAAATGGTGTGAAAGTCTAAAGCTAACGGATGCAATGCAGCCACTGGCAGATTTCCTCTACAAAAAGCCTGAGGCAGAGATTATAGGAAGACGTTATCACAGTAAGTGCTTATGTTGGCTCAGATAGTTGTTCTTCGTCCATGGACATGCAGTAAAAGATCACTTCTAAAATGATCTCTGACTTACTTAAAGCAGCTGAAGTACACTGCCTGGCCAAAAAAAAAATAGCACACTCTAATATTTTGTTGGACCGCCTTTAGCTTTGATTACGGCATGCATTCGTCGTGGCATTGTTTCGACAACCTTATGCAACGTCACAACATTTATTTCCATCCAGAGTTGCGGTAATTTTTGGCCAAGATCTTGTATTGACGACGGGAGAGTCGAATCACTCCGTAAAGTCTTCTCCAGCACATCCCAAAGACTTTCAATGGGGTCAAGGTCAGGACTCTGGTGGCCAATTCATGTGTGCAAAGGATTCCTCATGCTTCCCGAACCACTCTTTGACAATTTGAGCCCCATGAATCTTGGCATTATCGTCCTGGAATATGCCCATTGATGGGATAACCGGGTCATTCAGTACACTCAGGTACTCAGCTGACTTCATTTTATTGCTGCATAACGTTGCTGAGCCTAGACCTGACCAGATAACATAAGACTGCCTCCAGAGGCTTGTACAGTGGGCACTATGCATGACGGGTGCAACGGCGACTTTTTTTTGGCCAGGCAGTGTATAAGTCCCTCCTCTCGGATGGCTCCTGAAACCCGAACGCTTTGTCTGTCAGAAGGACATCACTCAGCAAAAAAGAGGTAAACGCACGACAGCGTCAGAATGAAGCCGCGGCCCATCGTTGAGGCAATTAAATACCCCCGTCATTTTTTTGATGACGACCACAAACCTTCGCTCTCTGAATCTCGACCTCGACACGAGCGAGCAGGGGTAGGGGTTCTGCTTCACAGGAGGTCTTGAGTGGCCGGAGAGTCCCTTTCTGAAAGAAGGCCCCTCCGTTCCTATTGGCAGCAGTTAAGCGAGCCTCTGTTATCCCACGTGATTACACTCAGGAGAGTAAGAACGGGACCGATGTGTGAGAAGTTGCCAGGTCTGGCCTTCTACCTTCTGCAGCGCCATGGGAATGTTGTTGAATGCCTTCCAGTGACAGCAAAAAAGAAACGCGGTTTCACTGCTTCAGCTTTGGCTCCCGAAACCTGCTCGTTTTTCATTGTGCTTTGTTCATTGACATGTTTTAATGTCAGGAGATTACCCTCCTTGTATATTGTTTTTGTTTAAGATTAATAATTAGAAAAAATATATGAGAATCGGCACATTTATTTCCATTCAAAAATCATTTAAATTTTAAGTTACCACCAGCATGTTTCGGCAATGTGCCTTCATCAGGGTGTAGTGCAATTCTCATATATTTTTTCTGATTAAATGGATCGATAATCAGCACCTTTCTTACTTTTGGGTGTGCGTTCTTATATTTTTTTTTTCCCGATTTAAGATTAATAATTATTCATGTTTACACTCTTCCAAATTGTTGGAGGGGATTGCAGGGATAGGGTGAGCTTATGGTCATTCCATAACGTATGGACAATGTGGTAACACTATACATTAAGTTGTACCTACACCTGTGTAGTTAAGTTGTAACTAATATGGTAACAAGGGGTTATTACTGAGTAGCTAACTCCAACGTAGGTAACATGGAAGAACGGCTCATGGTACATCTGAAACAAGGCCAGCCCTGTTACATTTATCCTTTTGAAATTAAATCATTTCATATCATAAAGACACGTTGTGAAATTAACAGGGAAGGTTTATTCATATTCATGTGTAGCTAATTAAGAATTAAATTACCTGTTGTTCCATGTTACCTATGTTGGAGTTACTCAGTAATAACCTCCTGTTACCAAATTTGTTACACAGGTATAAGTGCAACTTAATGTAAAGTGTTACTGAGCATATTATAGACATTGTCTTATGGACATGTATTCATTCACCCAAGAACATTTAAATTGGAGTAAAGATTACTATGATTCTGAATGAAGCAGGATCATAGTAATTTGTTTTTATAACAACAGACATAACAAATTACTGTTATAATAATATTAATAATAATAATAAATATAGCTGCAAGCAGTGATTCCTGAGGGGTGTACTACGAAGCGAGATTAAGGGGATAGCGAGCTAAATTAAGCTTCAACCCTGGGTTTTCTGTATCACCAAGCCGACTCAGTTTTAATCGGGGTATATTGCCACGGCAACTTACTCTGCACTGCTAACCTGCTCCGGGGCAGGTTATGTTCAGGCTATCGGATTGAAACATATGAAAGCACCGCCCTTTGACATATTACGTCTTTTAAGTCCAAGTGAAACAGTGAACAGTTAATACTGTTCAATTTCTTAACTTTTGCAATAAAATGGCGTTCGTTACTGTGAAAATAACATCAAAAGAAACATGTTTGCCAAACATTAACATAGCCATTGGTACCAAGCAGGAATCGAAACACTGACCTCACGCATGGAAAGCCAAGATTGTAACCACTAGGCCAATGCAGGTTAACAGAAATACAAAGGCCAAATAAGACTTTTGTGTTGCAGTATCAGATTGTGTTGGCTTACTTTCTTCATAATTCAAACGGTTAACCGTTAATATTGTGAAATTCTTTAGCCTTTGCAATAAAAATAACTTGTTTTATGTTCAAGGAACATTCTTAGCATGACGTGCACATTGTGCACAAACCACCAACCTACTACAATGCCTTAAGCTACCACTAAGCTAAAGAAACTTTCACAGTTTGTATTGTTAGAACTGCAGGGCTCAAGTCTTGATATAACTCTCAATCAACCCACCACGTTTCAGAACTTTATATCAAAGGGTTTTTTAATTACTAGCGGTTTTGTGATAAGCCACGCCCAATGCTAAATTAATTGGCTTCTCATTCGGCCATTTTTTTGACATAGGCCTTAGTTATGCACGCATGAAGGGATGTGGGATGAGTTCCTCAAACAGGTATGGTGCAAATTGGTCTAATTCTGTAGGAGATGTAGCATTTTAAGTGTTTTACAAAAAATGCCAATTAGCAGAAAATCGAAGATGGCAGACTTCATGGTTTCTTGAGGCATATTTGTTCGGCATGAGCAAAGGGACCTGTCTACCAAATTTTGTGACTCTAGGCCAAACGGGGCGTTGGCAGTGGGTGTGCTAAATTCAAGATTTTGTCACGTGCACTACAGCGCCACCAGGTGTTCAATCTGCATCATAATATAGAAGCTCCAAGAGTTTGGCAATCCCAACAAGCCTGCCAAGTTTGGCGATTCCAAACAAAAACAATAGGGTACCAGTAGCTACGCTGCTCGGTCCCCTAATAACAGTGCTCTGATATGTCCTCAGTAAGGAGATTGTGTTACATTTATCTTGCTGTAGGTTAAATTAGGGTGGAAACCCCAGCAGAAATGCACAGATTTTTTTTATGCTGGTTTGGGCATACGTTGTGTAGGAAGTGTGTTGTCATGCATATTTTCGCCTTTAGGAAACTGGCTGTGCTGATGTAAATGACTCATTATGTGGTTGGCCAAGGCCAGGAATTTATGCGGTGAGACACAGTCCTGCCATGCCCTGCACAACTCCAGACCATGTGTGTCTAATGTTTATGTGGCAGTGAGCAAACTGTGTGTGTGTGTGTGTGTGTGTGTGTTTATGTTTATATTATGAATTTGCAAGTATGTCTCAATGAAGGATAGAAAAGAGCAGAGGTCCATTTGGCAGTGTTGAATCATGGTACAGTATGGGAGCTGTTATGACCAGGGTTATGTGAGTTCAAGGCGGTGATGTCAGGCCTGCGGTATGCGTCCCCCCGCTGCGAGCTAACCCCCCCCCCCTCTGTTTTGTTTCTCTTTTCAGGGCGTGAGCGGAATGTCCGTGGATGAGAAGCCTGAAGCCCCCATGTACGTGTATGAGTCGACGGTGCATTGTACCAATGTCCTCCTGTGCCTCAACGATCAGCGGAAACAGGATATCCTGTGCGATGTGACCGTGCTGGTGGAGGGGAAGGAGTTCCGCGGCCACAGGGCTGTGCTGGCCGCCTGCAGCGAGTACTTCTTGCAGGTGCTGGCGGGACCCAGCGAGAATGAGCTGGTCTTCAGCTTACCCGAGGAGGTATGTGACTGACATTTCCCCAATAACACCAAGTCAATAAAAACAATGCCTGCCCAGTACCCTGCCTAGTGCCATGAAGAAGGCCCATTGACTGCAACTTGCAATACTTGTGCAATACAGACTTTTTTCACAAGTGAGTGCCTTGAATCTGAAAATAAGGCTTGATCTTTTTACTGCCTCACACAAAGTTACATTACATTACATTTAATTAGCAGGTGCTTTTATCCAAAGCGGCGTACAATATGTGCATAGCGAAGGTCATTGAAGCAACAACAGGTCAAATAAAGCACATTTCTGTCATAAAGTAGCAGCTATCCATAGACATGAACATTGAGTATAGTACACACAGTAAGCTATGGCTAAGTCAGTGAGACATGATAAATGAATGACAAACAATAGTTAAAACACAGGTTACAAGGAAAATAAAACAAGAAACGAGTGCTATATGTAAATGGTACTAGCTTTGAAGTCAAGGTGGAGTCTGAAGAGGCGTGTCTTCAGACCATGAAAGGAAGCAGAGATAACCATTCATGGTCTGGACAAGGAGCTGGGTGGAGTAGGTGATCAGGTATGGTCGAATCCTCCTGAAGTTGTACAGGAGGAACCTTGCAGCACCGTGCTGTTGCCCTGATGTGCTCCAGTCCAGCTGGTTGTCCAGGACCACCCCCAGGTTCTTTGCAGAGCGGGAGGCAGCCCATCATGGTGCCGTCCACGGTGAAGTTGAATGCCGCTGGCAAATTATCTTAGTTAGCTGTCCGATTTGATAAACACCTTTGTTTACATATATTGCCATCTTACGTATAGGCTATATAACTTTGAAGTACACCTTGTATGCACAGCCTTTCTAAAAAACACAGACCAGCTCAGATCTTTTTTTGTTGGTTCTTTACTCATTCAGAAACAGCTTATCTAAGTAAATAATTTTTTGATGAGCCTACTTCTCTGCCCGCCCCTGAAAATGAGATATTAATTATATTGGGTTAACAGGGGGAAAAAAGTGTTTCTTGCTTGTTAAATTTAAAGTATTAATAATGTTTTTAAATACATCTTATCAAGGACATAAATCTGCTGGTGTAAATATCTGGGGACATATAGCATGAGCAATGCAATATTTGCAGCCAGAAAAGGTCATTTGCTTGCCAAATAATTTGTAAAGATGAAAAAATAAAAAGGCTTAAGGAAATTGACGATGTCAAGAAAGATGTTATCAGGGAATATTATGGTTAGAGGAAAGGTGAAAATGTAAGGGTGTGATCATTGTTACAAAAAATATATAACGTATGGTTGTGCATGTTTTTATTCATTACATGGAATATTGCCAAATTTCCATAGGCTCTTGTATGCACTCATCAGTAGCGGTTCTTTTTACAGTCAACTAAGTACTAGGTATTTGCCAGGTAAATACATGGTAAGAATAGCAGATAATTTGGCTAATACCACTGGTAAAAATACTAAGAAACTAAAACTTAAAATACATAGAAACACCTATTGTATTATCAATTCAAGTGACTATACCTTTTAGTTATCAAAGGTTAAGATTATAGCATCATGGCATTAACTGTGTACTGACTAGGAAATGATACAGTACTTTCTTGGAAAAACCTCCTCAATTACCAATCAATTCAACAAACTCATTACCAGAGCCAACCAACTTAACCTACCTTCAACTTTTATAACTACAAAATAGTCACTTCAATCGATGGGTAATGGAGGAGGTGTCAATGAGTATTTCAATTTTATTTTTTTGTATTTACTTTTTTTTAGCAGTGGTTATAATTACCCAGTATTTTGCTATCTTTAATGTTTTAGCTGGTATATACCTAGTTCTTATGGGACTGTAAAAGGAAGCATTACCTACTCATCTTATATATGAAGTCGGTTTATTTTCAGTAAGTTACTGCACACTTCATTTGGATATTAGGCCATTTTGTTATCCTTTAAGATTATCAAAAACGTGAATCATTTGTCCTCGACGACATTTATATATTGTCGTAACCCAGTGGAAAGTTAAAAGATGCGGAACAAAAATAGCGGTTTATGTCAGGAGAAGGTTCTGTTTATTCTTGGCAGACAGAATACTGTAAGAGGTCAGCTTATGTAGGACAGCGATAGAGCGAATAAATATACGCGCATTTATACTTACACTCTAGACAATACACTCCTCGAATATGAGTCCCCGTTTATTCAAGCACTATTATTCATGAATAGTAAATCACTATCTCTCTTCGGCTGGAGAGTGTAATTGTGTTTAATTTATTATAATAAGTCCAATAGCTGGAAAGGAATGTACAAGCAGTTACACTTACCAACAGCAGCACAAGTGAAATCTGGCAGAGTTACAATCACCAATTAGCACCTCTCCTGCAATACTTGCTAAGTAGCACTTGGCTGCGCGATTGATGCCATCTCAGTCATTACCCACCTTACAGCTTCTCTTCTCCTCTGGCACTCCTCGTTCTGTACCCCGTGCTTCTTTGTGTTCACACACAAACGATGTGATTACAAGTTCCCCGCTGAAGTATTAACATATAAGTTGCCCTTGAGAAAGACAGAAAACTGGGATACGTACCGTTTGAGTGGATCATTAATGCGAGAGTTACAACTGCAACTGTTTTTATTTTTGTTCTCTGGAAGAATACAATGTTGAGGTAAATTGAAGATCCGCATGCATCTTGTTCTCGTGTTGAAATCCTTTGACTTACTTTGGGAAATGGTTACCTGGATAAAATCTGCCTTAACTCAGTTCTTGCCCTCATGAACTGTGCATAGCCTCCATTGTGGTGAATGTGTGTGTATAGAATGGATGAGGTTTATGTTTCTTTATGAGAAACGTTCATTCAAGTCTCAGTGTTAGCAAAGCCATCGTCACTTCTTAGTTTGTATTCAGTGTGCGATGAGCTAAACTGAAATGAGGAATGAAATGGCAAGCAGAAGTCTCACAGTCAGGCTTTAAATGTAAATAATCCACAGATGTTTTTTTTCTAATCCACTATCGGGGACTTTGACATCCATATAATTGACAACCAAAGGGATTACGTTTGCAAGGGCACGCAACTTTATGAGGTGGTTATGGAATTATATTCGAGCTCAAGCACATATAAACATAGACACAGAACCTTTCCACATGCTCACACATTCATTATTTAAACACTTATACACACTGTTGAAACAGTCAAACACATAATTTAGCATGCGGTCAAGCCTTATTGACATCACATACATGGAATCAAAATGTCTATGTGTGTCCATGTGTGAGTTTGGTCTAGCACAAACATGACAGAAATCTTAATTTTCTGGAATCTGGAAACAGATCCTCTAACTCGTTCCCAGGTGTAGTTTCTCTGTAAAGTGTGCAAAGATGGCCTGTATTGGTTTTAATATCAATGGCCGTCCACCCAATAAACTCGGTGGTCTAACAAACAAAACTGAAAATGTTAAAATTGTTTTGAATATTTAAGATTCTTAATTCAACATTCAATGTTACAATAGTTATGTGAAGATGTTCCAGAACATTATTGCCAAATTATTTTACAAGCCTCTAAATGTCACAGATAAATAATTAGCATGCGTGAGGAATAGCTTGCAATTAGTTAAATCCACACGCTTTTGAGTTTGGTAGTGAAACTGTAATGCTGATTTAATGTGTGAATAAATGCAGTATGTATGGCATATCTCCCATGGCTTAGAGTCAGGGACAGCTTGCTTGCAAACTACTCGTTTTTGCTAGCAAATTACCCCTGCTCCATCTCTCTCCGCACCCACTGGTGTATTCCCACTTGTTTCATCACTACACCACTGACCCTGACAGATTTCTGCCTAAGCTCATGTCCTTGGTTGCGGGAAGCCCCATCCCAAGTCCGCACATTGTACACATGATGTACGCCATTTCATATCCGGGCAAAAACCCAAAATGTGCATATACCTGCATTTGAATTGTATCAATTGAAATGTAATTAAAGTAGTCTGTGTCTGTGCTGGTGAGTTTTTCAGCAATTATTACGCGAGCACAATAGACAGTGAGTGCATGCGCTTCAGTATCTTGTAAGAGTGGATGATGCAAGAATGTCCCGTTCATATATGTGTATTGAAAGGAATGGCCCTGAAACATTTAGCATGCATACAACGTGTGCACCTTGACAGGGACACTTATTTGAGTGCAACTTTGCTTAGCTATATTGGTGTTTGCTTACCATGTTAAATGCTCTTTTGTAAGTCGTTTGGCTAAGCGTGTCTCATAAATTGTAAGAGTAAAAGTTGAGTCTCATGCAGCTGTTCAGGACTAAACAAATGTATAATTAACATAAATCATAGTTTTGGATAAACCCTATTACAATTAGACCCCTGAATTATTTATTTAATAATTATTTATGTATTTATTCAATTATTTACTGGTTTAATTGTTGTGGTGGACACCGATGGAGAAGGTGAACATTTATCAGCTAGGTTGTAGCCCTATAAAAAGAGCTATACAAATAAAATGGAATTGAATTGAATGGTAAAATGCCAGCTAGAGGGGGTGGCAGCATCTTTGGGTGAGATGCGCTGGTGGACTGCTGATTACTCAAACGCCTGCAAGAGGTGTCATCTCACTGCAAGAAGATATAATTTAACGATGTCATCGCTCAGGTCGTTAGGTAGGCTACCCTGTCATTTTCTACTTTCTAGTCAGCGGCGTGAACAGGGCGAACACGGTTCACTTTCGCTGCCGCTGCAATGTTCGCGGTTCTCGTGGGACGGGAATCAGTAATGTGGAGCGGGTCTCGTATGACGGGAAGCAGTAATGTGGAGCGGGTCTCGGCCGCGCTAGTCTGATCTAATGTCAGCGCAGTGGGCTTTCACTCGCCGGACCTCATTAGCGCGAGAGCCCTTGACTAGTCAAAAACGCATTCCACGGAGCTGTACGGAATATAGGCTATGGAACAGTGCAGTCTGTTTACAATAAAACGCAGCTGAGACCGCTTTCATCACCGGTGTCACTAAAGTGAAAACGCAGCTTAGCTGTAATACGAAACAAAGACAACCTCCTCCCCTTCCCCCGCCCCGATGACCTTGATACTCAGAAGTCCCAGGGGCTGAATCGGGTTAGTGACATCATCTATTTTCTGCTATGGCGGCTGGAGAGAGAGCCTGTTAATCAAAACAAGGCTTTTTTCGGCATCACATCTGATGGTAAAAAATGAAAATAACGTCTTTTTTTTTTCTTGAGTAGAAAAAAAACTGTTTTTCACGCAAGATAGGAAATGATAAAGTAGTTATTTTTAAATAAATAAGTAAATCTTATTTATATTAAATTCACAATTAAATGCTGAGATCTTCGCATTCTAAAGAAAGCATGTTGAAAGACAATCTAGTATTTAATTCTACACTTTTGTGCACACATGTTCAAGGAAATATGAACATGTCATAACAGTTTGTCATAACGAAAATTAGTGAAAGCTAGTTCAAAGAGAGGAGTCTGCTTTGAGAATTAAGATATCACTCTTTATGTAATGGAGTCAGTACCAATATGCTAAAAGCTCCCTGAATTCCATCCCCTCTCTCTCTTTCTTTCTCTCTCACTCTCACTCTGATATGATGAAACTGAGTGTAAATGCTTTTTCTGACTGCACAGTGACCTACTTGTACTGCAGGCTTTGGCTCTATGGCCGGCTCCATTGACATATTATAGTGTTACGGGCCAGTAGAAATAGCGTGGCTGTGTTAGTAACGTAATTAGTTATTAATTATGTTATTAAGTATGTTGACACCCAATTAAATCTACTTGGGTTATGTAGGCTACACTCACAGCACCAAAGCTCTGCCGTTAGAAACAACCACAAGCCACTTACAAATGAGCCAAATTATACAGAAAGCTCAAAGTGTGGGATTAGGGCAGTCACAGTCAGCATTACATTTACAATCATTTTTAAAAAGGCTGATTATGAAAATTGGGTAAATAGGCCATCAGTCTCAAGAAACACCTGGCTATCACAGTTACACGGTAGATCTATGAATAAACTGTGTGGGTGTGAAAAGGACAAAGCGCTTTGCATTTTCTGAGGCGACCGTTGTGGAATTAACCCCCGATGCCGTCCCTCGCTCGTTCATTCTTTCATTGTTTAGGAGAAGAAGAAAGAAAAAAAACGTCGCTTACGTGACAAAAGCCTTCAGACTCTGTTATGATGGATTCCAGGCACAGCGTTGCTAGCGGGTGAGGTTTTGGGTTTGGAGTACAGAAGGACTTCAGTTGCGACTGCTTGACCTTAGCCTGCTCAGTACACATGAAGCCACAGCAATGATTCAGCACTGGGGTAGCGCAGAGACCTCAAACCACCTCCTGTCTGTTAAATGCTATACCCAACTGCAGAGAGGACTGTCTTGCAATGTGCAGCTCTGCACCAGCCAAAAAGTTGTGTTCCCTTTCCTCCTCACTGTATTACGTGCAAAAGGTTCAACGTTGAATTGGGCTTGCCACAACGCATAGGTGCTTTAATCCTATGCATTAGCCACTAATCAAGACTGCGTTGGTCACATTTTTTTGATCATCCTATTTACCCTTGGACCAAAGTGCACCTTTTTGGGATTATAATCTCTATATCACGGCACCTCTCTCTGTTTTTTGTACGTTGAGTTTGGCTTGTTTGAGGGAACTACAGAACACTCTAAGAAATCTAGCGACCTGACAGTCCACAACATGAACGATACTGCTGTAGTCTCTCCACCTCTCAGGAGGTTTGAGATCCACTGAAGCAGGCTAATCTCGGGATTCACGCACATAGAGGAAGTAGCAGCAGGTTGACACAAACGCCAACCACGGCTCCCAGACCATCACACATTTACAGCTTATTAGGCAGATGGTAGTAGCGCCCAGCCTTCCCCTGACCATCTTGGGGGTGGGGATTGGTTCGGTGGGGAGAGAGCACTGCATGTGCTTACTCCACCAAGGCTGTCTCATTGGTCAATAGAGCACAGGAGGGAACTAAATAGTCCTCAACCCGCATTGGGAGGAACCACATAAGATCTGTGTCTGTGTTTGTGGGAGTAATTACTGAAGTCTCGCCAAGTGCAGCTCTGAGACGATCGCACACACGCAGAGTGACCCATGGCCGTGTTTACGGTATTTCCTCTAAAGCCTCTCCATGGAAGACCAGGACACAGTGTGTCCTAAATAGAAACATGCAGGCCCCTCAATCAAGACGTTCAATCCCAAACAAGAAAACAGTTCGGATGGCAAGCGAAAGGCGCGGTGTGTTTCTGAGGGGAAATACGTGCGGTCCGGAATCCAAAAACGAACTGAGAACACAGTGGGTCCCAAACACACACGGGGAGTCTGGAACAGAAAGGGGCAGAGTAGTGTCCCCTCCGGTCTTACTGGATACAGAAAACTGAGATGAAAGAGGATTAGGAAATACTGTAGCAGATTAAATGCAATCCCACAGTTAGGTTAACCCCACCCCAAAAACAGCTCAGCATTATCAGTATTTACGTGCGCACTGTCTAGCATCAACTGCTCTGCCGTCCATGTGAGTGTCACCCATTTAATTGCACAGGCTGGCTGAAAAATATGTTGAGGTTAGGGGGGTGTTTCATTTTACAGCTTCCTGCATTTGAATTGCGAAGCCTGAAATGCATAGGATATGTTCACAGATGAGGGTTGCTTGATCACAGCGGGCCGTTGGGATGCGCTCCTCATCGCTATTCCGATGAGCTCGTACGGGTTAAAACGCGTTCTCGCTCCCACAGAAGCGCTTTCCCATTAGTGCTCATGTGCAGGCCAATGTTGTCAGTATTTGAATTCAGAGGTTAATGTTAGTCAGCAAATTTGATATTACAGGGTCTGTGCACATCCCAGTCGAGAAGTATTGTATTTTTCATGTGCAGGAAACCTCTCCATTGTCATATATTACAAGCAATTTCCTCATTAGAATGCATGACATGCAGGAATGTGTTGGAGTGCATTTGCATAAATTAGCTGTTTCTACTACAGGGAGGCAAAAAGGGCGGCGTAAGAGCGGAGAATTCCGTGGGAGACGGGGGGAGGGGGGATAGCATTCCGTGGCCTGTTTTGTCGAGGGTTTTGGCAGCCTTCCCGAAAACGCCGTGTGAATTGTGAAGATCTGTGATGTGTTATTCATACAATTTCCTGCGCTGTAATGGAATCGCCTAACCAGACAGAGAGCAACGCCAGCCAAAGTCCAGGACACTAGCATTAGCATAAGACGGCCCAGATCTGTCGCTTTGATTAATTTGTCTCTTTGTCTTCGCTTCATACAATAAGTGCTATTAACAGCTGAAACGCGTCATATGTCAAAGTCTATCCGCTAATGACTAGAAATCGCGGTTTATTTTCAACTTCGCTTTTTTTTTTTTTTTTTCCTCCTCGCGAGCTCTCCTTTCATTTGGTATTCCTTTCTAGTATGGATTTTTTTGTTGTTGTTTTCTCCACTCCCCTCTCTCCCTCTCTGAGCTCTTTCTCCCCCACTGCACGCCTTCATTAGACTGCTGGTTGTAACACCAGAGTAATCACATATGGTGCGGGGCACACATAAAGGCAGCAGCTGCTGATGCAAGCTGAAAATAGATCCAGCGTACGCTCAGCACTTTTCCCGAGCACCCTCGTTTACGAGCCGCCGTTTGGAGCCCCGGCCAGGCGGCCGAGACTTATTTTAAGCGGGGGGGTGGGGGGGGGGGCTTGGGCGGCATTCACCTTTAATGACGGCCTCGCGGATGCAATTGGAGGGCAGTGGGTGGCGGGGACGCCCGCGAAAAACCCAGCGCGCAGCCGCGCACAGAACGTACAGGGTTGTTTTTCGTCTCCTGCGGGGCGGCGGACGGGCGCTGCTGGACGGCGGCCCAGCTTCCCTGGACGCTGGCTGATAAAGATGTGCAACGAGGCAGCGGTAAAGGTGCTGTGCTCATCACACGCATAGTGCCCAGTCAAAGACCCCCCTCCCCCCTCTCTTCCGCACAACCCCCCCCCCCCCCCTGCCCTACAGAGATAACGAGTCAGCAGCTTCTCTTGCAGCGCTGATTGACTGAAGCCGTTGTGCTGTCTGAGCTCGCTCTCCTTCCTTTGAGTGCTTCTTCAGTTGGCTCTGCTGCCTAGAGGGTGCTTGAGTGAGGAGGGGGGCTCAGGATGAAAGCCACCCTGGTAAAGTTTACACATTTTTGGCGTTTGAGGCTAATTTCTGCTGTGACCAGCAGAGAGCGAGAGAGGAAGAGAGGACAGGAGGGAGGGGGTGAGAGCGATTGAGCGAGAGAGGCATTCCCCGGGGCTGCGGAATGTGAGAGGTGTGCTACTCTGTGAGTCACCTTCACTTGCATTGCACCAAATCAATGGTCTACCAACTACCGTAAACTCTTGAGTAAGGTGACCTTACTATTTGTGTGTGTGTGTGTGTGTGTTTGGTTTATTCAGGTGTTACGGCATACACGCCTGAATAACATATTTTAAGCAGTAAAACAGCCCACAATAATGGAAGAAAAAAAAATATTGCATTTGACTGAGAGTGACCTGTTCCGTCTGTCTTTCTTGATCAGCATACTGGATTCACTGCTCTCCAAGTGGATACTAAAATCATATTTATATGCATGTGTCACATTTTATTTACAAGTGTTATTTGAAGATTCCCCTGCTGTAACCATGGAGGATTCTATATTTCAGCATTGCTCAACAAAAAAAACGGATTCATAAGAGCTGGTGCTTCCCCCCCCCCCCCCCTCTGCCTTCTGTGTGTACACACAAGCTATTTTTCATGTGGAAAAATCCACAAAGCGAATTCTGTGGTTCTGTGCTTGATTTTGAGGGGGGGAATCCTGTTTTACTAGCAGGGTGCCTGGCACAGAATCTGAAAGTGCCTCCTGCTTGTGTGGCTGAGGGAGAATATCATCACGGTGAAGGAAATTCAATTGTGTGTTGTTCCTGAAAACAATCACTGAACACAGCATTCTCCCCGGTCATTAAAAACACATTGTTCGTCTTCTTTACCTTGAGAAGCTCCAGTAAGTCATGTAGATAATCCGGCAATGATATATTGTGCTGTCAAACAAACAAACAATGCCCCTCCATTTGCTGTGTGTATTTATTTGTTTACCCCCGTAAAGGTTGAACCATCGTAACGCAGTCGAGTTTCACAGCGCTAGCGCACCTGGCTTTCGTGTCTATTCTAATTGCTTTTGTTCTGACTCCTGGCCATCCGTTATTACTCTTTGCTAACGTGCCTGCAGTTAACCAATCGCATGGAAGCCTGCCAGCGTTTGCAGGCATAACAGTTTGCCTAATTATCCAGCATTACATCTGAATTGGAAGCTTCCCTCTCTTATCCCGCTTAACCTGGCAGAAACCGGGATAAGCTGGCGTTTTACCAATCGCAAAGCTTCCAGAAGCACTTCACTTTGGAAGCGCTGTCGAGCGCCATGGTAACGGAGATAAACCGAATAATCCGCACAGCCCCGCACAGCAAAATATGAGCGCATGAAGTCAAAAGGCGGCGGTGGTAGCGGTTAATATTTCTCAAAGTTTGCCCGTGACAGCAGCGTGGAATGTTCCAGAGTTCATTGTTGTGAAAATGGGGTTGGACGCTACCAGGCGCCTGCGCCTGCTCCTGGGTTTTATTTACGGGTGTATAGAAAGTTCAGTGCTGACCAGATAAAAGATTAACTGGTACTTTGCGGTGTTTGTTTATGGCCATTAGAGCTGTCGGGTTGTCTTACCACACTCCAAGTGAGCAGAACAATGGCAGTGCTGATGGTAATGCCGCCAATTTCCCCGTTTTTTTTCCGCAGGTTACTGCCAGGGGATTCGCCCCATTGTTGCAGTTTGCCTACACGGCTAAGCTGTTACTCAGCAGAGAAAATATCCAGGAGGTGATCCGCTGCGCCGACTTCCTGCGCATGCACAACCTGGAGGACTCCTGCTTCCGCTTCCTGGAGGCCCAGCTGCGCAGCGAGGAGGATGGCCTGCTGCTCTGCCGCAAGGTGGCGCCGTGCCCACCATCGGCCGCGCTGGATGACGACAACTCGGAGGATGAGAGCATGCAGCCCGAGGCAGCCGGGGCAGGCTCCCCGCGGGCCAGGCTGTGCCCGGACGCTCTGGGCCCCTCCTCCCGGCAGCTGGACGAGGAGAGGCTGGTGGTGGCCGTCCCCAGCGACGCCGACGGACAGCTGGACTTCGACAAGCACGGGGCCTCGGACCTGCCCCGCTGCCCAAAGTACAGGAAGTACCAGTGGGCCTGTGCCAAGCACAACAACGACACCTCCTCACACACCAGTACCTCAGGTTTTCCAAGCACATTCAAGGAGGCCGATGGCGGCGTTGGTGCCCACGGCAACCCCGGCCAGGCCCGGCAGACGTTCGGCCACATCAAGGCCGAGCCCCGGGAGGAGGAGTCCACATCGCTGGGCCTATCGGGCGACGAGCAGGACTCCCGGGAGAAGGACGGCGTGTCAGAGATGGAGACGGACGGCAGGGAGCACAGCCCCATGGCCGTGGACCGGCCCAAGAGCGGTAGCAAGAACCCCACCTGCCTCCGGTCCTTCTTTAAGAGAAGCGTCGACCTTGCGGGCCTGCCCAACGCCTCTCATCAGCTACTTGCCAACAGCCGGCTCACCTGTCCCCAAGACAAAGGAACCACTCAGGGTGACCACAAAAAGGATTGCGGGCCTTTTCCCGGGGAGTTGGGCCTGCCGTCCGCAACGCCCCTCAAAGAGATGGACGGGTTCCCGGCGAGGTTGTCGTTGAAGTCGGCCTCCTGCGACGGGGTCTGCAAGCAGGAGGCGGAGCTTGACCGCCGCAGTGTCATATTCTCCTCAGGGACGTGCGACCGGCTGGGAGCCCCGGCGCACTCCTACCCCGGGGGCACCTCCCTGGACAAGGAGCTCTCTGAACACACCGCAAAGGGCCTCTGGGCGGGCGCCAGCCAGTCCCTCCCCTGCTCCCAGACTTACTCGCCCGGCGCCGCCCCCTCCGACCCCCCCCCGCAGTGCCGCTCTCGCCCCAACACCAGCTGCCCCGTGCCCATCAAGGTATGCCCCCGCTCCCCGCCCTCGGAGACCCGCACCCGGACTTCCAGCTCCTGCTCCTCGTACTCCTACGCCGAGGACGGGAGCGGGGGGTCGCCGTGCAGCCTGCCCCAGTTCGAGTTCTCCTCCTCGCCCTGCTCCAACGTGACGCGCTGCCTGGTCGTGGACCAGCAGGACCAAGGAGGGCCGGGCGACGCCATTTTCGGCCAGGTGCGTCCCAAGATCAAGTGCGAGCAGTCGTACGGCACCAACTCCAGCGACGAGTCGGGGTCCTTTTCCGAGGGGGACAGCGAGTCCTGTCACGTCCAAGAGCAAGGCCCAGAGGTGAGTACCCCTGTTCCACCCAAAGCAGGCTGCTTAAATAATTGTTAGTGACGGTTTTGTCTTTTTATTTTGTAATTCCACCAGCAGAAGCACCAATGCTATTGTGTATAGGTACCGATTCATTGTGCACTGGCGATTGCTGTTTCTTATGATCTTCTATCACTATATTGAATAGCATTTTGAGTAATTTTTCTTCAGGGAGTAATTTTGGATTTGTGTTGACCTGAAAGCATTACTGCAACTATATCTCCTGACCGGCAGAGGGTTCTTTCCCCTCAGGGCAGGAAGGCAGTGTTAAGCCACGCCTCTCACTTACCGCTGGATCCTCACAGCATGTGAATAGAGCTTTTTACAGAGCGCGCTGCGAACACTCTCGTTCTTTCCTCGTGTCAACTGGAAATCGAATTTATAACTTTTAATTTAATTTCTCAAATATGCAAGTGTAGCTCGGGATATTGTCTCATTCTTTTAGGAGTATTTATTCTTAGGTTAAAAGAGATTAAATTACACTGAGATTAAGATATAAGATTATTGGATTTATTGTTTGTGAGAGAGAGAAGAGAGAGAGAGAGAGAGAGAGAGAGAGAGAGAGAGAGAGAGAGAGATGGGAGATGCTGACACAGATGAATGTTCAATCTGCCAATTATCCTATTACCCACCTGGACAGCTATCCTATAAATGAAATTCAACTCAGTGATGAGAAAAGACAGTGGGAGACAATCGTGCGCAGTACAGAACAGAATACAAAATCTTAGCTTTTCTTAACAAAATCAAACTTCACATTTTGTTTTCTTGGAAAATAATTTCCTGCATTAGATCAATGTATGGTATGTTTATACATGTAATGGAATGTGTATCTCTCTGCGTAGATAAATTGAATACGCCTACATATTTATACGTTCGGTTCTCTATGGATACGTGTACATATTTACATTTGAATACGCGTTCCGCTTAAAGAGATCAATCCGCAGTTCCACTTTGTTTTCTTTGCCCGAAAAGGAAATGCTTTGGGTTTCTAAGGCCGAGACCTGGAACTACAGAGATGAGTGAAGGAAACCGCTGTGTTGCCATGGCAATCTCTTTTGCCAGAACAGTTCCTGTTTCCCGCCGGTTTGAATAACACGACAGAACTGAGCCTCCGTCTGTGGAGAATCTTGCCATTCGGCACAAACGCGGCGGCAAGATAAACAACCCGGGCAATAATGTGTAATTATTGCCTCTGCTGCATCTGTCCCTCTCCCTGATTTATGTGCTCGCTCAGTGACTGCTGGGTCCTTGGCTCTAAGATGCATGGATCTCATTTAAAGTACGAGCCCGAAGAGCAGGAAGGCCACCAAAAAGGCTCCTTTTGTCCACTGGTCTCTTTCATTTTTGTTCTGGGTGAATAAACTTTTAACTGACTGGCTTGCTGAGCTGAGACCATTGTGAATGTTGTCGCCGGTGAAAATCTCAGTTGACCCTTTTGCGTAGCGCTATCTCCCAGCTTCTCTCTCTCTCTCTCTCTCTCTCTGTTTTATCGCGTACTGGCAGCGGCGATAAGATGTATTATGAGTGAACCTGTCTCCTCGCTCGACTCCCGCGCGTAATGTATGCATATCACTTTGACTGCATGGTGTTTGGTTTAAAAGCCAGGCCTCGCGCAGGAGTGGAAGTCAAACGTTTACATAATTAACGAGGAGCGGGGGCCAAAGTCCTCTCGGTTAAATACCTACAGTATTTACAGCGCGAAGTGCTACCTCACGTTTCCCCGGGAACTCGTTCTTCCTCCCCCTCCTCTCAGAGTCAGCTGACTGTGTAAATAAACAGGGGCAGAGAGCGAGCAGTGTTTACAGGGCGTCTGTGTGTTCACAGAGCAAACGACAGGCCGGCTCGGAGAGCGCCCTGTTAAAAATAGCAGCAACCGAGAAACTGGAAACAATGAATCCTGGCGAGGAAGGAAGTTGTTAAACTGCGAGCTAATCTCGCAGAGGCAATAGTCATTCAAGGTACTCAAAGTCACACCGGGTCTTTCAGCCGCTCCCAAACCAAGGTCACAGCATGTTGACTGCGCTTGACGCCGCTACATAAAGTCGTATGCACTGAATTGGCTCAGCAGACACCCCTGTCCAGCACGGCATTTTCAGTTTGACTACTTACATACAATGGGGGAAATAAGTATTGGACACGTCAACAATTTTATTATCAAACATATTTCCAATGTAGCTATTCACATGAGATTTTGACCAGACATTGGTATTAACTCAATAAAACTACACAGCTAAAGAAATTGTAACGTTCCAATTCTTTAAAAAAGTTATGTGCAATAAAGTGAAATGACACAGGAAAAAAGTATTGAACACGCTAAATTAAATGTGGTAGAAAAGCCATATTTTTTATATTTGGTTGCATATCCTTTGCATGCGATGACTTTATGATGTCTGTGACCCAACAACATCAAAAGGCTCTTGATATCTTATTTGCTGGTACTCTTACAAGCGATACTATAACAGCTCTGCATTTGAATGGATCTCTATGGGAATTGGGGGGTGAGACAAGATTTAGCTGTAAATTACATTGGAACAATATAGAACACATGGTTGGCTAAGTGGCTCTAAGTCATCAAGGGTCTGATGTATTAAACAAGCCTTTAACCATCACTCTGCTGCCAGAAATACAGTAGATATGGATGGATAACTTGAAGGGTTTCTTCTCCTGACTTATTTTTCCATAGAGTTCAATAGGAAAATCTGTCAGGAGAAACAACCCTTAAAGTGATCCTTCCATATCTACTGTATTTCTGGCAGCAGAGTGATGGTTAAATGCTTGTTTAATACATCAGACCCTTGATGACTTAGAGCCACTTAGCCAACCATGTGTTCTATATTGTTCCAGTGTAATTTACAGCTAAATCTTGTCTCACCCCCCAATTCCCATAGAGATCCATTCAAATGCAGAGCTGTTATAGTATCGCTTGTAAGAGTACCAGCAAATAAGATATCAAGAGCCTTTTGATGTTGTTGGGTCACAGACATCATAAAGTCATGGCATGCAAAGGATATGCAACCAAATATAAAAAATATGGCTTTTCTACCACATTTAATTTAGCGTGTTCAATACTTTTTTCCTGTGTCATTTCACTTTATTGCACATAACTTTTTTAAAGAATTGGAACGTTACAATTTCTTGTATAGTTTTATTGAGTTAATACCAATGTCTGGTCAAAATCTCATGTGAATAGCTACATTGGAAATATGTTTGATAATAAAATTGTTGACGTGTCCAATACTTATTTCCCCCGTTGTACATAATATATTTATGCAGCTGTATTTTTTTTTATTGGGCCAGTTGAGGTAAAGTTTCTGGAGAATTCTTCAGAACCTTCAGTCCTTTCCTCCCTCCATTGCCCCACACTGTAAAATCTAAATGGCAAGAATGGTTGCTGGGGTGAAACAGGTGTAATGTTACGGGAAAAAAGTGAAAGGTCACCACAAGGTCACAGGCCCTGACATCATCACCTGCCTCATCTGGCGTGTGGTTCTCTGGAGCGTTTCCGTACGCGCCACTGTCTGACCACCTGTATTAAATGCGTGGGCCACCATCAACATACGCGCCGGGGGGCGCGCCGGTTTCGTGCCGACTCCGAGAGAAATCGGAGCGTTGCCGACGGGTGCACGTCTAGTCTACGAAAAATGAACCTGTTAGTGAATGTGTCACTCACACAGAAAATCAAAGTGGCCCCAAAAAGCAAAGGGAAAAAATAGCAGTTCCGTTCCTCCACTACCGTCACACTGACTTGTGTCCCATTCTCGATATGATACATTTGTGGTCTGAATATTATTTGGCAACATCACTGCTGGTGAATGCTCGAAACCACATGTAGTCATGTCGTACATTCATATTCTCTGTGGCCTTCAAGCGCGGGGCCTTGCTCTGCAGAAATCACTTCTCGGATGAGGGTTCCTCTCAGTTTGCAAATGGGGAGAAGAAGAATGACTACAACACCTACTGTGTGCGACCAGGCTCACCCCCCCCCCCCACCCCCACAGCAAACACGTGTGCCAAACTGAACTTGGCACAGCCGTCCAAACGATCCTAGGGGACTTGGTGGGGAAAGGACGTTTCATTATTTGTTATTGATGTTGGCCAACTTTGAAATGAGTGGCTGCTGTCTGTTGGGCCATGACTGACCATGACTGAGAATGCTGAGAGAGAACTCGCTGACCCAACAGACCGGGATCACGTTATCAGTCTGCCCAACTGGGACTTTACCACATGGCCACATTGAGTGGCCAGACGATAAGTCCCGCCCGCCTCCTCACCAATGGCCTTAGTCTTTTCCCTCAAATATCTGTTGCGCTATCCCAGATTTTTACTTCTTTCCTGCTGCGCGTCGACTCAGAACTGGGCCACGGCGCGCGCCGTGTACTCGCTCATCTGTGAATATCTTTGCGTTGTGGGGAAAACAATTACTAACGCCATAAGAACGTTATTTCTATTTAAGCATTGCACGTGACGCTCAATGCATCACAGTTCCATCTGTTCCGCGTTCAGTTGCACTCATGTTGTGAATGACGCTTCCTTTCTAGTGGGTTTGTTCCTGAGCTCTCGGCTTATAGTTTCAGAACTAAGAGGAGTTTAGGAGCTTATTATAGAGTTGTAGCAATAGTTGTTGCTTTAACAAAGTAATAGTTGTTGAGGCAGAAGTAATAATAGGGTAACGGTTGCAGTAGAAGCAGTGCTTGTATGCGTGACAGTAGTCGAATAGTGGGCTGTACAGATGTAATGGAAAAATAGTGGTGCAAGTTGTGGTCGTAGTAGCACTAGCAGTAACAGCAGTATTAGTAACTGTAGTAATAGCGCATGGTAACACATTAAGGGTGGACTCAGATATAGTTATCAATGGAAACATACTCCCAAGGTCATTATGCTGAAAAGCAGGACTTTGGAAGTATGCACCTGACACAGAGGTGTGTGTGTGTGTGTGTGTGTGTGTGTGTGTTTGTGAATGATCTGTGTGCGTGCAGGTGTGTGTGTGTGTGTGCGAGTGTGTGGGTGCATGCGCTTGTGTGTGTGTGTATGTGTTTGTGCATAATGTGCGTGTGTGTGTGTGTGTGTGCATGTGTGTGAGTGTTTGCGCAGGATGTGCATGTGTGTGTCCGTGTGTGTGTGTGTGTGTGTGTGTGTGTGTGTGCATACACCAACCGACAGTCTGTAGCTTTACTGCACATTGTTCATTTGCTGTATGCTGCACTGCATCTCTAAAGTGCGACAGCCCCAGAGTTTGTGCCCGGCCTCACCAGTAAGTACAGACAGGTGTGTGTACTTACTTACTCACTCCCTACAGCTCCCACTGCCATCTGTCACCATCCCCAGGTTCGGGCACAAACCAGCCTACCTTTGGTCTCCCAGCTGCCTGGACTCAGACGCCAGGCGTACCCCGCGAAACATATGAGCCCTACTTTTCACTGCGGACCCATTTGTAGAATAATGACCGAAAGCGAGAGGGAGGGAGGGAGGGAGAGGGGGGGGTGAGAAACCAGAACAGGAGGGTGTGGATTTATGAGCGGTGCTGAAGCGCACTCCGTCATGCTAGCCTTGTTACTAGACTGGTTCTCCTGGTAGAGCGGCTAAATATAGAGCCTTCTCCCGCGCCGGAAAAGAAACTCACAAGGTCACGGCGGAGAGATGGCAGTCTCCTGCATCACTCTTGACAACCGAGCTCGCAGGGAAGAAAAACCGCTAGGTTGCGCGAACCTGACCGCCTCGCACCTCAACACGGCGGAGCGCGGGCGCGTTCGCGGTCGTCTTCGCTTTTCCCTGCTGAGGGAGAGTGAGCGAGCAAGCGGCCGATGCTCTCATTAAAACCGTGACAAAGGATTGGTCTTTTGTTCCTGTATATGGGGTGTTAATGTGGCTCACTTGTGTGGTCTTCCGGGGCCTTCCAGAGCCTGCCTGGGGCTGTGTGTGGGGTGTGGGGGCCCAGTAGCTACCTCACAAAACCTGGGTCTTTGGGTCCACTGGACAGCGAACAGTCATAAAAGAAGTAAACATGACTTATTCATGGTTCTCCTGGCAGGTAGCTTCGAGCCTCTGTCGAAGCCTCATGTCAGATTCTCTTCCTTTGTGTCTCGCAATAGGGAGTGCAATATTAATCATAAAAAATCAAGCAGGCTGGACTCAGTATTAGGATGTAAGAAGTTTGACCACTCTTGTAAAGAAAAAAGTATTTCCTGTTCAACAAAAGCATCTTTAAACCCAACACGTTTCAGCCTTAAGTCCCTGTCAGGGCACTGTTGTGAAAAATTGACTGCAAGAACACCATCTCTCAAAATCAACCAAAAGAAGTACACTAGAAGAATTAGAACAGGGCTGCCCAACCCTGTTCCTGGAGATCTACCGTCCTGTAGGTCTTCACTCCAACCCAAAAAAGCACACCTCATTTAACAGATAGAGATCTAGTTGAGCTGCTAATTAGTAGAATCAGGTGTGCCAAATTAGGGTTGAAATGAAAACCTACAGGAAGGTAGATCTCTAGGAACAGGGTTGGGCAGCCCTGAATTAGAGGAATTAGAAGAAGTGCTAATTAAGTACACTGAAGAATTTATTTTAACAGGGATGACATTTTTTAGTTCCATTTCTCTCCTAGAGTGACAGAAATGATAATAGTTTTTTGTCTGATTTCCAAGCACCTTAGCGGAACTGTGGGGGTAGCAGCAGAATATAATTTGCCCTTGGAGCAGAAGAAGAGGACCACTGCGGCCAGGTCGGTCCCATTAAGCCTTCCCTTCCTCAAAGCCCGCCTTGTCAACTAGGGACTTTCCCTCCAAACTCCCTACTCAAGCACTCACCAACTGATGTTATTAAAACTTAGAGGCCCACAGAACAGACAAGATGGCCTCCTAACTCAGAGATAGCATGTGGCCTTTGTGTTGATGTATAGGATAACAAATGGTCTTTTGGCTGAAGATATATCAGCGTCTTTCACTAGAGCCATAAATGGGCACAGGCCTTCACTCCCCTGAGTCAAATGTCCTTTTAAACCAACAAGATGTGTGTATGCATCTCAGCATAGCCCAGCATGCATAAATAAATATGCATTCAGGTATGGCGGCGATGTGACAGTTGTGGAAGAAAAGAATGTTTGTTCTTTCAGGAAAGACCCTGTAGAGAGCTCCATCTGTGGCTGCTGAACTTCTTCGGTTGTATCTGTTAACGGGCCTCTTTGGGATATTAGCGCTGTGACGGTACCTCCGGGTTTTTAGCTTGGCGATGACCGCTCTACTGGCGGTTGGGTGGTGTTGAGGGCGGAGGTGTCTCCAGGGGTGACCAGGCCCAGGTTCGGCAGGTGGAGGGAACCGAGCGTAAAAGCGCTCGAGTCCCCCGCTCGCCTTTGTTCCGCACACGCCGTGGCAAAAGCTGCCGTTGGAGCGAGCGAGTGAGACGACTCCACTCATCTCACCGTTTCTCGGGCTGCCTTCCTCCGCTCTTTGTTCCTCCTCTTCTCCGACGATTTTCCCTTTCTGTCTCTCCCCGAAGCTATGTCTCCCAGGTGAATTGGGAGATCGGCGGGGTAACGTGTGAGTGATGTGGGTATCAGAAGGTTTGCCAGCACCTGGGGGTGGAAAACAGGTCATCGATGCTCTTGACAAAATGCATCTGAGATTTCACCATCATATTTGTGTTCATGAATAATAAAGAAGAAAGCCTTCAAACAGGTTTCAACCCTTTATTTTGGATTTTTTTCATTTATCTTTTATATGCATTCTAGTCTGGCTTGTTGTTACATTTTTCTGTATCTCGCTGTGTGTGTGTGTGTGTGTGTGTGTGTGTGTGTGTGTGTGTGTGTGTGTGTGTGTGTGTGTGTGCATGTGTGTGTGCGTGCAGGTGTGTGCGTGTGTGCGGGTGTGTGTGTGTGTGCGTGTGTGTGTGTGTGCGTGTGTGCATGCATGTATGTGTGCGTGCGTGCTTGTGCATGTGTGTGTGTGTGTGTGTGTGTTTGTGTGTGTGTGTGTGTGTGCATGTGTGTGCGTGCGGGTGTGTGCGGGTGTGTGTGCGTGTGTGCGTGTGTGTGTGCGTGTGTGCATGCATGTATGTGTGCGTGCGTGCGTGTGCATGTGTGTGCGTGTGTGTGTGCGTGCATGCATGTATGTGTGTGCATGTGTGCGTACATGCATGTGTGTGTGTGCGTGCGTGTGTGTACATGCAGTGCATTGGGTTAGCTTGTGATGTTACACCCACAGGTTGTGGTCTCCAGCAGGTTGACAGTATTGATTTACATACTTGTGCCTGCCGGTAATTGTCTGACATAAAAGTGAAACAGAGTGGCAAGTCGCTGCATGTCATCTGTCTTCAATCTGTCATGACTACTGCTTTCCAAGCACTGGGGACTTATGGAGAAATACTGAGATATGTTTCTTGGATCAACCTTCCCCCCCCCTGCACCTGAGATTGGTGTGCCTGTGAAATGCTCATATTTAAAAAAAAGTCTTCTCTCCAGTGTGAGTCATAGCTTCCATAAAACATTGCCTTGCATGCAACTTGTAGCGTCGGTAGCGCGATGGTATCATCTTGTGGCAGTTTTAGGTACTGCTAGTGGCAATTGTTTGCTTCAATGGTTTCAATAATTTTTTGCACTGTATTTAGTGATTCACTTTTGATCATTTCTACAGCAAGCATAGTGACACCCCTGCCATTTTTAACATGTCATTTTTCTTTTTTATATGCTATTTTTTTTTTTTTTGCAGGTTAAACTTCCTTTTCCTGTCGATCAAATCACAAATCTTCCAAGGAATGACTTCCAAATGATGGTAAAAATGCACAAACTTACCTCAGAGCAGCTGGAGTTCATCCACGACGTCCGGCGCCGAAGCAAGAACCGGATCGCGGCCCAGCGCTGTCGCAAGAGGAAGCTGGACTGCATCCTGAACCTGGAGTGTGAGATCCACAAACTGGTACGCTGTATACACATCTTAACCGTGTGTGTGTGTGTGTGTGTGTGTGTGTGTAAATTTAGTGCTTCTATAGCATAAAAATCTGGATAAGAAGGGGAAAAGAAAGCTCCATTAGAAGCTTCCATACGTATTCAGGTTATGCTAGTCTTTAGCTGGCGCTAATTTAACACCGCACATAATAGTGATGAGTGCTGTCTAGTATTGGCTTTTTTTAGGGAGACACTGCCCATTTCCAATTGTTAAAAGTAAGTAAGGGCAGATTGAAGGGGCAGTGCTATATTTGGGCATCAACAGAAGGGGCGACATTGCCCTCCTCCTCTCAGCGCACCCCCGGGTTTCCATGGCTGCGGTGCGGGGGCGAGCCTGCGCGGGGGGAACCCACGCTGTTTCCGTGACTGGGCGGAGCTCTCGTCTCGCGCGCAGGCTTTGATCTGCAGCATCGCTGATACAGCGCGCCGGCACTTCACAGGCCACAGAGCGCTGACAGGCATCTCTCGACATCCTTGATGCAATCTTGCGCCTTCTCGGTTCTCAGAGGAGACTGACTAAGAGTGACGTGCGACGGAAACTCCCGGTGGGATGGCTGGTAATAACACCCACCACCTTCTCTTCCCCTGCTTCATATATGTGCCTTGAAACAAGGCCCCCCCAAAAAAGAAAAGGTGTTATTGTGAGAACAGGTCAAATTGTTAAAACTAAACTTCTAAGAGTGCAACATGGAGATAGTAATTATTCCATTCACAGACTGTTGCACTGCTCTTGCCCCCTAGCGCTGTGAATTGATGAGGATTTTTTGTGTATGCCTGCGTTAGTCTTAGTCTGTAGTACCGCCGTACAATAGCATAATACCGATGCACTTGTAAGACAGGGATGTGGATTCAATTAATTTCTGATTCCCAATGAAATGCAAGCGTTAGGCTTTTTTTCTTAGATTAGTTCACACTCGCTAACCTGTGCTTGTGAAGAATGCAGCTAACACTGCTAGCATTTCATTGTGAGTCTAAAACACAACTGTGGATTGAATCCAGGCTACATGGTTTCACAGTGGTTATGATAGGTTGCCGTTATTGACAGGAAGTGTAACCCCCCTCCGCCTTTTCTTTGTGTGTGTGTGTGTGTGTGTGTGTGTGTGTGTGTGTGTGTGCGTGTGTGTTTTTTCGGTGCAGGTCTGCGAGAAGGAGAAGCTGCTAACGGAACGAAACCAGCTGAAGGCCTGCATGGGGGAGCTGTTGGAGAACTTCTCCTGCCTGTCTCAGGAGGTGTGTCGAGACGTTCAGCTTAGCCCCGAGCAGGTCCAGTCGCTGCACCGCTACTGCCCGGTCCTGCGGCCCGGCGAGCCCACTGCCAGCCCCCCCGCCTCCACCACCAGCATCGACCTCACCACCCCCAACACCGGCTCGCCCGCCCCGGAGCCCGGCGCCCTCAAGTCCCCCCGCGTCTCAGAGAGCGAGCCAAGCTCCGCCCAGTGGGGGCCGGACAACGGGCCGGACAGCCTGGGGAGGCTGGGCCTGGGGCTGGGGCAGGACCCAGGTCTTTACCTAGAGTCAGGGCTCTCTTTCGAACAGTGCAACCAGACGGTAACTGTGGATTTCTGCCAGGAAATGACTGAGAAATGTACAACCGATGAACAGCCCAGGAAGGACTGCACCTAGCAGCGGCGGGCATCTTTTTTCACGTTTTTTTATTATTGTTTTTTTAACTATTTAATTTGGTTTATTTTCGGTCGTTTTTTTCAGACAAACCTCCACCTCGGGGTTGGTGAGCCGGTCAGCTTCTGCCAGTGTTCTTTGTAACGATTTTTTTTATTTTCTACTTTGTTGTCTTTTTTTAAAGGTCAACACTACAGTTGTCTTAACAGCAGCAATACTGTTCTCTGAGTATGCTCTTCTAACCCGTGACAGAGTGGGAACCGTTCGCAAAGACACCCATTATGGTGCTACCCCTCTCTCCCTCAGTAACCTCCACAGTGGAAACACTGTCCTTATGTATTACAGTCCATTATACACAGCAGGGACGGGCAGACCACACCTTAGAACTCAAACCTCTATGGACCTAATAGTTTCTCTCTCTGACATACTCTCTCTCTCTCTCTCTCTCTCTCTCTCTCTCTCTCTATCTTTATCTCTTTCTCTCTCTCTCGCTCTCTCTCTCTCTCTCTCTCTATCTTTATCTCTTTCTCTCTCTCTCTCGCTCTCTCTCTCTCTCTGTATCTCTCTCCCTCTCTTTTTAGTGGCCCTTGTCACGGCAGTTCAGACTCAGGAAATATGAAATATTCTGAATGTTTAATATTGTTCACAAGCATAAAAGAAATACAGAATCTGTACAGCAAGTTTTATACAGCAGCTAGACTGTACGTGTTCATATGCAACAAAAAAAAACATCTACTGCGTCTACGCTCATTTTTAGCATTTCTCTACTGGAACCCTTATCGCATATTGTACAGACGTTTGTATTTAAACATTCCTCTTTTGCCTTCTAGAGTGCTGAAAATAAGCAAGTAATCAAACAAATCCGATCAGAGGTTTCACAGCTAAGCCCCCACACATCAGCAATACCATTGTCTCTGGACATCTTAATGGTAAATATTGAAGTGCTTGTTCGGTAGATAGATGTATTATAAATATATTATGAAGCATAGTGACTTGTATCACAGCTAAATTGTACAGGTAGCAGTGAGAGTTGCTTTTTCGCGGGGTTACATCAAGCGCCTTTTTTTGCAGAGGGAAAATATTATATTGCTGTTTCCTGTCTAGAATAAAAGTTGTGTATTCTTAATCTCAGGAAATCAGCTTGTTACACGCCCACACACTTACATACACAAACATACTTAAGCATTTACGGAGTCCCCTGCATGTACATGGGATGTGAACATTGAGGACATTGTAAAGTGTGCTGTTAGCCTATGGTTCGAACTGCATTGAACCCGTTGCTTCCTGTTGAAGATTATTTTAAATGTGAAAACAGCTTGTGTTGGTGGTGATGTATTGCGGAGTAATGTTTTATAAGGAAATGCTTTTTTGTTTTGTTTCTTTTTTCTCTCATCAGTATTTAAAGATGACTTATATGTGTTGAGACTTTCATCACCACTGGTTTTTAATATCTTCAGTGTTACATCCTGGTGTTGAAGAGTACGAACAAATAATGTACACACTGAAGAATAAACAGTCCAATTTATGCTCTTTCAGAGAAATAATTTAGGCCTACTCTTGTTTAAACGTAATGTAAAGATAGTTTCTCGTGAACTCCCCTTCTCTAGCTGGTCTAATTTCAGGCACTTTGTTTTTCTGCAAGAGGCACTCGTGATGCAGGTTAGCACTTGGAGAGGGTATGTTTTAGATTCGGAAACCCTGAAAATTCTGCAAGCACTTAGTTTGGCACTTAAAGTGTACTTCCAAATAACACGTTTTTGCTTTCGGTTCGTTTTTTCCCTTATAAAGAAAATGAGGCTAAAAATATCGTCGGTTTCAATCACAAAAATTAAGACCAATCTGTGGAAATATTTGATCTTTGTATTAGTATTTGTTTAATAATCTAATAAGCTAAGTCAGATATCAGTTTAATATCCATGTGATAGTATAGTAGGTGTTGTTTATAAAAAGGATGGTGTAACAGTTACATGGAATAATCATATATTTGCCCTAATTGTACATTTTGTCGAGAACATACTGTATAGGATGGGAATGCATGTTGCCTGTAAAATTGATTTACTTTGTCTTGTTGTTTGCCTCTAGCGCGTTAGCCCTCAGCTAAAAAGAAATGTAGTCTATACATTTTCTTATTTTCAATTTTAAACTATGCTAAGATTTCAAGTGAAAAGTGAATTCATTTGGTCCTCTGTTCGAGTCCGACATTAATGAAATGTCAAGTGTTTGATGAATTATCAGTGTCCAAATACATCATCAGTTGTAACAAGTGATTTAGATACAAAAGTGAAAAGAAAGCTTTATCCGTAATTGGTCCTTTTGTACAGAGCAGTATGCTGTATTGGGGAACAGAAAATAATTGTGATTATAGCGTGTAACATGGTTTATAGTAATAAATGTTGTACTAGTGCCGAAGGCAATAGAGCGCAACCTGTCAGCCTTTGGCACGAGCCCCATAGAAGCCCACAAATGGAAAACCTGTTCTGGCTGGCCTAGTTTGACCTCATTCCAACGGTTATCATGCCACAAGAGCATGAGCTGGCATTGCAGCTGTTTGTGTGTGTGTGTGTGCGTGCGTGCGTGTGTGCGCGCGCGTTCGCGTGCGCACCTGTTATGTATGCGTGAAAGTGTATGTGAGTGAATCCAAACTGTTGGCCAGTTCAGATAAGGCATATCCACACAGGAAGTGTTGTGAACCATGTGTGCTTAGAGCACATAGAGCTCACAAGCGACCTGACCACAATATGCAGATTAGGGTGGTGACTCCTCTTCTTACATTCATAATATAAGGTTCAAATGCAAACAAATTTACTATAACACAGCAGTGACTGCAATGAAAACAACTGATCTCGGGTTAAAGGGAGACTAAAGGAAGATCAGTGTCAGATAAGGTTTTGGCTCTTTTGCCTTTTGTGCAAAATAAAATGTGGAAAGACCCTAAGTTACGATGTTTTAGATAAAGCACACATTCAGTAAATGTTGACAGATATCTACATCTGCCTGAGAATTGGCTGTGATTTTTATAATGCAATTAGAGTTCATCGGTCTTCATCAAATGCTATAGATAAAGATGTCCACAGATATCTTTTCTTTTCTTTATACTGCTTCTGCTACTACTGTTATTCTGATTACTGTTATTCTGGCGTTGTTTGAATAGCGGTGAGTGCAGATCATTTCTGGCGAGTGTGTTATATCGTTTCTTTCTCCTACTTCCTCTGCTTCGTGAAGCGGTGGTTAGGTTAATATACACTGAAAATTGTGATGAAGAGGGGGACCTAAATTGCACTCCCTTTTTGAAAGGGGGGGGGGTGGTCTCCCATCTTTAAACAAAGTGCAAGACTTGGCCTTTTCCCTAGGCTTTCAGTTACCTTCCCCTCTGCCTGCTACTTTGCATTGTCATGGTTACAGGCAGTTAAATGGAGGGCAGGGGCACCTGTATAGAGGCCCCGTCAAGCTAACCACACCCCTTGCACTGTCATTTCAATCATGCGTTGATGCATTTGATTTTCCTACCGAAGTGATTTTCTCTGATGCTCTCAAACATTGTCTCAGGGTGCCAATGGTATAAGATTTTTTTTTTTTTAATCAAATTTTAATTCTGGAAAGACTTTTCTACTGTTAACTTGTTTTTGTAATGTAACAAAGTCGCTGTTGTTGGTGTTTTTTATTCTCTCGGACTTATGAAATTATACCCCTTCAACAATTTCATTTTCTCACCGTTGAGCTAATCCTTTCCTATACAGACTGAAACATTTGATTTGCACAACACAGATGAACGCCTGTGTAAGGGCTACATAAAATTTACTAAATAATTATTCGGAGCAATGATATTAATAATGCTTTTTAATAATAGAGAGAAATAGATTTACCTAATCAATTTCTAAGTCTCCACGGTTAATACCCAAATCGACTCAAAACCTGCAATGTAATCAGATTTGTTGACTGGCTGCAGTTTAAATTCTGTGCAGATTTACGGATATACAGCATGGTTGTACATCGCAAAGGCTGCAATGGCATTTTGACTAAGTACAAAATTCCTAGATCTTTGTGTTGTGTGTGTTTTATTGTTGATTTCTTGTGCCGCTTCTCCAGAACATTAACACTGGCTTTCCAATTGTTCTGTTCACAGAGGAATGAAACTAGCCTTTTTTTTTCTTCAGTTTGCTCAACTTTATACTGGTATCCTGACTGAATACACAAGCTGAGATCATTCAAAGTGGGGAGAGAAAAAAAAAAAAAAAACGAAGTATGTTTACAAAATGAGTTGTCACATTGTTTGTTTTAAGACTTTGCCATGTAAATAGAAATCTAACAAGACTCAATTGGGTGGACAGTCTAGTGTTTTTTAAACTGAAAAAAAATTGCATCAATTACTATGCTTCTCCATGTCCTGTCCATTCAGCTAATGGATAGTTACAGAGTCAAATGGATACACGTGCACCTCCAATGTTTTGCCTTAGAATTTACAGAGGCCATAATTCACATTCAAGTGAACTGAGTGTATGCAGGGCGCTGTGCCCCCTCCCCCCCCCCCCCCCCCCATCCCCAGGTTGACAGCTAGGACTTTTCTCACACTTATCTACCTGTGAAATTCTTCATACCTCTCACAACTGGTCAACGACTGTATCAGCAAACTGCATCAGGTGTTTTTTCTACATGCTTTTTACACGGATTCTATGGATTATTGTATTAGTAGATTTCGGTGCTTCATTTTTAATGTAATGGTTCCGCTTGTAGTCACAAGGTTGTTTTATTTCTCACGTTATTCTTTTTTTTTTTTTTTAGACAACTGTGTTAATATTGTCAAATTGAAATAGATGTTATTTGCTTATTCTGTTACTAAGAGTCTTTACCCTTTTTAATTTTTGAATGCTACATGACCCTAATGAATTTAATTACTTACACCTGTTGTAAATACAGTATTGTGAATCCCATTCTCATTCATTTCAATTGCTAGTGTTATTCAAATTACAGATTTTTTTTGTCTAGACACAATTTCTGTTTATGAAATAAAGAACATATCATGTATAATGCTGGTGTTACTGTCGTTATGGCTTAAAGTGAGGGCATGTGTGTATCACCTGGACATCTGGATGTGAACCCCAGTGGGCAACGAATATACAGTGTCCTCCAAAATTATTTACACCCCTGATAAAGATGAACAAAACAAAGACTATAAAATAAATAAAACAACTATGCTATATTTTAATTCTGAAAAATGTTAGAATGTTAGTTTTAATAATTATTCCATGGAATCAACCAAAATAACACATGAAATTATGCATTTATTTCCCCAAAAATATTGTCACAAATATTCATTCTCCTGTTTCCAGTACTTTGTGTGCCCTACCTTCGCAAGGATAACTCAACTACGTTTCCTATAGTATTGGTGAAAATATTCGTGGGAATCATGACCATTCCTCCAAATGGAATCTTTGAGGACAATTTGTTCTGTGTCTGTGAACTGTCCTTTTTAATTCAAACCACAAATATTCAGTCAGGTTCAAGTCTGGATACAGAGATGCCAATTGCAATTAAACAGTAATTTTGTGGCCAGTTAGCTATTCTTGGTTGATTTTGGGGTATGTTTGCGATAATTGCCTTACTGAAAGTTCCATTTGTGACAAAGGGGCTCAGGTTTTTGACCAAAGTCTTGAGTTGGAGTTGGAGTTGATCATTCCATTGATCTTAACAGGAGCCCCAGGACCAACTGAAGAGAAACAAGCTCATGACTCCAAAATTCCCCATCCATATCTCATTGTAGGTTTGATGGTCTGACACCAAAACCAGCACAGGTGTACGGTCATAAAGCTCAATTTTGGTCTGGTCTGAGCACCACCTGTTTCCAAACAAAGTGCCAACACCGTTTAGAAAACTTCAGTCACTTCACTATTTTTGTTTATTGCCCTCAATATCGGCTGTTTTCTGGCAAAACTTACAAAAGGTTTATTGGATTGTAGGTGTCCAGACGACTTTGTGTCCCCAAGATGCAACCAAATCTTGTAGATATCTAATGGTAGCCCATGGATTTTTTTTATTGTTGACATAATAGTCAACAATAATAGGCTTAATATTGTTGACATAATAGTGGAAAATGGCATTTTTTGTTTTTGTATTATTATTTTACTTTAGTTTGTAGCCTTGTGAAGGTCAACAACTCTTTGTCTCGTTGTTTCTGTCATGGTTCGTGGTTTTTTTTTTTTTTTTTTCCTGTTGCGGTTCTCATCCTGGTTTCCCGATTGAGAATCTATAGGATTTTTTCCACGTTCCGTTCCGGGGTTTGCTTTCCCTCATTATTATTTTCACCTGTGCTTCTACCTGCGGGGTATTTAAGTTCCTCACTTCCGCTTCCCCGGTGCTTCTTTGTAATTCGACATTGCATTGAGTCAGGTATAGCCAGGTACTAGCGAACTCGTGATATTAAACGCTGTTTATGTTCACGAGGGACTTGCTATTAGCTTTTATTTCAGGTATAGGTATTATTCCTCCTGTTAGCGTTCTGTGCTATTTATTTTATTCTTTGCTGTTCTCTCTGAAACAGCTTTTTTTTGTTTGTTTCATTTTGGTTTCACATCTTTTCGGCCGTCAAATCTTATGTGCCAAAGGTGTTTTTTCTTTGCTAAGTTTCCCATTTTGGCTCCACTATTGAGCTTGAGAGATTTCGTTTGTGTTTCACTCATTATTCGAGTTCGCCCTATTTTAGTGGGTTGATTTTCGTTTGGCTGTTTAACCACAAGGAAGTCGTTTCCTGTCTTTTCTTTCTTTGCATTTATTATTTTGTATACTCCCTTTATTGGTCCTCACTGCACGAGTGACTTGTTCTGATCCCCCTACCTTCGCCTTTGATTATCCACCACTAAAATCCATGACAGTTTCTGAGAATTTGGTGATGGCTAACACGTGAGTTTGTATATGTGCTACCTTGTTTTTATACCCCAGTGAAACAGGAAGCACGTGGGTTTGTATATGTGCTACCTTGTTTTTATACCCCAGTGAAACAGGAAGGCATGGGAGGCCACTAACAGTTCCTTAAGATTACCATGTTAATGCATGTTTATTTTTTGTTGGAATTCATTTCATATAATATTATGGGTGTGACATATATCTTTTTGAAAAAAAACATTACATAAAATATTTTTCTTTGAGCAATTGCATTAGTATAAAAATATATACATTTCCAATTTTTTGAGCATACAGTATTGCTCATTTAAAAAAGGGGGTCTTTAAAAAAGCTGTGTCTCTTTAAAAACAGTGCAGGATATTAAATGTTATATTGCTTTTGTTTCAATTGGTGAAATTGAAAAGTCATTCGAAACTCAAATTTGCAGTCAGAATTCACTGATAACATACTCAATAATTAAAATCTGCATTCAAATGTACGTTTCATTATTAGACAGAGATATACATTTCTACATTTTAGTTTTTAACACTCTCAAAAAAGATGTGTTAATATCCAACACACCTCCGTGTCCAGTTAAGGACAACACATGTTGTGTTAATTTCAACACATTTTGTGTCAAACTTACTACTTTTGTGTTACAAATACACAATATACTGTATGTGTTACAAAGCGAGTCGTTTTCTAACACAGACTGTGTTGAATGTAACATGGAGGTGTGTTAAAAATGACACGTTATGTGTTCTTTTTACACATCAGTTTTGAGAGTGAAGTCTTCACGTTTGTCTCATCTTATGGATATCTCATAGCCTATTTCTTGCTGCTCTTGGAAGCAGCACGTCATTTTGATGTTCGGGAGGTTCCCTCGCAAATATAAACCACTCAAGTAAATGACATCCAAACAAAAACCTGCAAATGCAGGTGCAGTTTAAGGTGTATAAAACAAACCGCTTTGGGCGAAGACATACATTATATTACAACAAAAAAAACTAAAAAACGTTTGCACAAAAATTAAAATTTTATCGCAGTAAAGCTTTTTTTTTACTGCCCGATAGAAGCAAATATGTTATTGGCGCAATACGAACTAGCCTACATGTCCACTTGTCCTTCAGTCTTTCACAGCTTCATTTCTTCATGATGGAGGATAGTTCGAGGATCATGCTCTAAAAGGAAGAATATTTATTTGACAATAGTTCGCTCAACACCATTTACAATAACACTTTTTTTTAGGATAATCATAACGTAACCTATAGTAGGCCTATGTTATAAGCGCGTATGAAAACGTGAATGTGAGTTTGCTAACAGAAAAACAAAGTACTTCTGTCCAAAATGTTACATATAATGGGATTAATAATAATAATAAATTTTTAACAAGTCAGAAACCGTTCAAATTGATAATTCAAATAACACTATAGGCATGTAGGCATGTGTGCACAAATAGGCGAATAAAAGCGTCAACCTCGCAGTTCAAATAAAATTCCATACTGTATTATTTCATATTTTCATTATAGCATTGATTCTCTCCATTTCGTCCAATCAATGTCAGCATATAATGTATTGCAACTAATTAACCAGAAAGTAGGCTATAGCCTATCCAGTGGGGTTGGAAAATTGATCTTAGGCTACTGTTTAATATCGTAACAGCTTTGGGTCGGTATTTTTTAGGTAACTGCAAACATGTAGTTTACATAGTCAGTGATTAAGAGATTTTAATTTATGTCCCATATGGAAATAACTTTATTAGATCAAATACAGCTAGCCTTAGGCTATACATACCATTGACATTCTCCGTCCAGTCGCGGGAGGCGGGGTCATGGGTGGACTCTCTCCTTGGCCCAGGCGTTTAGATTCACAGCCGGAGCCACTTTCCGAAGCTTGATTACTGGATGCACTTGTTGTCATTCCCTCAGACATGCCACGAGACATAAAACTGGCCTTTCTCGTGGAGTGATAGTGACCACTGTCGAGGGAAGCACGTCGGTCCTCGTTGACACGGCTGTGATTGCGCACGGCTACTGGTAATTCCATGTGGCTAGACTGTGATGATTGTTTCGGGTGCGGTCCAGCATACTTTGCTTGGCCTGAGCTCTTAGGCCCATTGCTCCAATTTGAGTCATCACTGTTACATAAAGGATCCCGGTTGTCCAAAGTGTTGCGGCGCTCCATAGAGGCAAGCATGCGCAAAGCGTGGATCTCGTCTTGGCTGGGCTGGCGGAGCTGTCTGGGGTGCTGAACTGACAAGTTCACTTGGTCAGGGTCCCCGGTGATGCCATTGTGCCTAGGCACCTCTTGGCTGGCCTGAGATGTAGCAGAAGCCATGTGAACCGGAAGAGGGTCCATTTGTCCATCTGGAATTATTGTTAATTGCATCATTTTGTGTGGCGATGAGTTCGTGAGGACGCATACTTGCGGAACCATTGAGTTTTTCTTTGATTTACAAACACTGTCATCGTCTCCGCCCGGCTTTCCAAATAAATTTTGTTTCAATTTTTTTATTCCCAAGTGGGAAATTTCAAGAAGGTTCATACACAGAGAAACACAGGCGATTACTATCATGAAGACCATGAAAATAGTTTTTTCCGTTGGGCGCGAAATGAAGCAATCCACGCTGTTTGGACAAGGTTCCCTCTCGCACTTGTACAGGGGATCTAGTTCAATTCCATACAAGACATATTGGGCCACTATGAAGCCTACCTCCACCACTGATCTCGTCAGGATATGGAAAACGTATGTGCGCAATAGCGACCCCTGCAGAGGAGCTTTACTGACTTTTTTCTGCTCCTCCAATTTCCTCAACTCCCTCTCGATTCTTTTGTGCACCTCCAGAACAGGTTCGATCTCTTCCAACTCCGCTTTCAGTTGGGCTTTTTTCTTATGCCTCTCTTTTTCAAGCTCCCTGAGCCTATACAACGCATGGCCCATGTATACCAGAGACGGAGATGAGACAAAGATGATCTGCAGCACCCAGAACCGTATAAGAGAAATTGGGAACGCTTTGTCGTAGCAGACGTTCCGGCATCCGGGCTGCTCAGTGTTGCAGATGAAGTCGCTTTGCTCGTCATCCCAGACGTCCTCAGTCGCAACGCCGAGAACAAGCATCCGAAATATGAAAAGAATTGTGAGCCAGATTTTTCCCACTATGGTGGAGTGAATATGGACTTCTTCTAAGATACTCCCAAGCAAGTTCCAATCCCCCATCTTCAGTGCCGCATGCTTTTGCGCTGGAAAACAAACGCTTCACTTTAAACGACCACGTGCAGACACGGAATGCTTATTTTACACTTAACTTAATACTGAAAACGAAATAGGGAAAGGAAAAAAACGCACAACATAGGCTTAATGTTAAGTGTAAAATCCCCTCCGATAGAGTAGCCTACTTCTATCACACCAAGAGAAGGCTACATGCTATCCATATTGAACTCTTATAAGCTCTGTTCTTCATGTTCTTGATTTAACATCTGACTGTTTTTTCTGTGGAAGAGCCGGATCAAGTCAAACCGCAAAGGAGGTCCTTTCAAATGGCTGCTTATTCCGTTTCTCACAAAACAATTAAATTAAATTCAGCACCCGGTACTCATTCTGCCTCTTAGCCTGAGTTGTCAGTTGAAAAATGTATCAGTTAAAGTGATGAAACACTCTGTTAACTTTCATAATAGGCCAGATATTTATCCGTTCCAGTTGGTAGGCTACTTTTAACAAGATTCAATAATTTGTGAATAAGTGGGCCTATTCTATGCCTCCGAAGCAAGATGATTCTCAAGATGAACGTTACAACAGTTGCGTATAATATATAGGCGAATGTAGGCTAAACAGGTAAAAGATCAGTTAATGATTCAAAGAGAAATCAAATGTCCTCTATCTAATATATTTTTTCAAACTCATAATCATAATCAGCAATGAACATTTTACTCTGATTATATTTAAAGTCTACATCAAACAGTAGCTTATAGCCTATCATAATGCCAAACTCATAAAATGTTTGAAAAGCTTACGTTTTGACGGGATATGTTGTTTTCGTTCATCAATGTGTGCAGATCTAAATAACCATATTAAACTATAATAGACAATGCATTATTGTTTGTTTAAGCCTCTATAATACCCACCGAAGTAAGAGACGCATCCCCTCCAAAAATCTTTGCAGATAATGTACCATACGTATATGTTGGCCGTAAAGCGCACACAATGTTCACATCGACCCTGAACCGACTGGTCAATGTCCCGAGGGTGGTTCTGCCTTGAAATTGTTGACTGCTACGCTTCGGACAGAGAAAGCTACCAGCTGTGCTACCAACACTGCGAGCTGTCAATAGGGGCTAACAAACACATCCTCTGTTCATTCAGCATTTGTGGTCACCATTAATTCCGATTGGACTTGTAATAGAACGGGGTTACAAAAAGAAATAAACTAAGACCCCCAACCTTGTACAAGTGTATAAGTATCTACCTGATTTTAAACATTCTGAAAATTCTAACGATGGGATAATCTATAGAGCCAGACACAATCATCAATGAGTCACGTCCGATTTCACAGTTGGCTGCATGATGTGCTATTTTAAGGACTGAGTTCTGATGCAAGATAGAAGCTCTCATTACACAACAGTTGGAACTGGGTTCAATCGTGTTTCATTATGTAATGGGCGTATACATTCCCAACAAAATGTTACTGTACTTTTTATTACAAAATATAAACAATCTTTCATTCGTTCAGGAGAAACCAGAATATGGAAGACCTCACGTCCAAATAAAAGTGAAATCTGATTATTTCTACTCAACATGTGTGTCTTTACAATAATTAGAATTCAAGCAGGTCGACCTCCGGACCTCGGCATGGATTTTATTAAATTAATGGCTGTTACACTGGCGTAGCATTGAGGCAGGAGGGAACGCGTGTCTGCCTAATTCCAAACGTGCGCTTATCCTGTGTATGCGTAACTGTGTGTGCTTGCTTCTCAATTCCCAAGATTTATATAACCCTCAACAGATTTATTTTTCGCGCCCTTCAAACTTCACCTTTACGCCAGATAGTTGAAAATACACTTGTTGAACCCACTACAGGATCTAGGTCAATTTGCAAAACCGTGTGCTTCACCTTGTGGGCTGCTATACTGCGGTACACCAGGATGTTGACTGTGTGAACCCGTTGACATGACAGTAAGGTAATATGACTTTAGATCAACTTCCACGTATCCACACCAAGAAATTACCAATATTTATGAAATATTAACACTATGGGGGAATATTTTATTTTGAACACGTCCAACCTAAAAATGTGTTTATATTTATATAAACGGATTCGTTTATATACTCCACATTTAAAAGCTTATTTGTCGGTACAGTAAAACCCATTCATGCAGTGGGTGAATTTGGGTGAGCTGGGATGGACTCGAGTGTTCCTCCAGGCCAAGTTCAGCAGTTTAAATGAGCCACTTATGACCAAATAACCTAAATCTCAACCTTATTTGCATCATACTACCCGAATTCATATTTATCAACAGTTGTTTTTTCCAGCACAAAAGCAAACGGAATTCAGACCTAAATTGCCATTCATAGAACGGAAAACATTGAGGGCTATTTTTATGGTGAAAAATGGCATTTATTTGCTTGACAAAAACTTGGTATTCACGTCTTACTCTTACCAAATGAGATATACCATATTCTCCGGGATAAATTAGTTTTTATTTAAAAAATGATGGGAAATGTACAATATTCACAAAAGTTTGATTGACATAAAGAATATTACTAAAGGACCAAACGGCCACGTGCCATTCATCCTTCAATTTCCAAAAATAAAAAAGGCAAAAATCCTCAGTTCTGCAAATAACTACTTATGTATCAATATAACGTGCCTAACAGAGGGCAAATGATTAAAGTCATTTGGTGTTGAACAGAATGTGTATGACTGGCTGAAAATGTTACCAAAAGTGTTTCCAACTTTCAAATGTTTCTGGCGAATTACACAGAGAAAGCGATTCTAAATGCAATACTTGCCATGGTTGTGTTTAGAGGGGAAAAAATGACCAAAGGGTATACGGTCAATAAAACTGACTGTTTAATGGGGCTTGGTGTCCTTTTAAATGCAAAGTTCACATTAATATTTTCAAGTTTGAAAACAAGTTTAATGTATGCCAGGAATGACTGGACAGTACATTCTTCCTTCACAAGCTTTGAGTGCAAACACACAGCCTCAAGTCGGGAGGATTGCGTGTCTTAAACATTCGTCGTGAACACTGAAGTTCGACTGATGACCTGTTTATACAAAAAGCAAACGTTTCATTATCAAAGTCAAAGGACGTTATACACAATTGAAAATTTGACAACTGAAAATCCAAAAATCCCAAAAAGAGGTAGTGTCAAAAATAAAACAAAAACATTAAATTAAATAAAATACAAAATCAGAACGAGGTATTGATTTCTCCGTCTTGATCCCATGACGTCAGTATGCAATTTGGACCACCTATACAGCTTGTGATTGGATAAATCTATAAATCAATACACTTTTGCTTGTGCACATCTAACCATTTAAGAAACTGCTTCCACTGCTAAATGGCAGAACTGAATCAATTACACAGAGCACAATCACAAGAGATATGTTAACAGACATGTTAGGCACATGCCTTAAATCTTACTTTGTGGATACGATGTGAGAAAATGCCATTATTTGAATACAGCTGGGAAAAAAGGTAAAATTGCAGATTTTAAAAATGCGTGTCCATGCTGCACCAACTCTTGTTATTCCTCCCAATGTTGATGGTTCACTCCAGTGGGCCCAGATGCCACCGTCACCAGCCATTTTCTTTAGGAAAGTTTAGGCAAAGTGTAATCGTGGATACCATCTTTGCCCCTCTCGAAGGGCGTAAGTGCATACCTTGTTGGGGTCCGGAGACATCCCCAAACAACAGCAAAATACAAAGCATCCCCAAGCACGCTCCCGTACGTCTTTATCTGTCAGCTCACATACACTGCAAATTGCCACTTCCGCATTGCCATTATCGTTGTGAGGCAGGGCCGATGACGCTATAGCATCCCGTCGTTTCACCATGGCACCATCACCAGGTGGGATCACTTCATTGCCCCCGAAGGCTCAGCTATCCATCCTCTCCTTCTTCTTGAAAAGTTTCATCAGCTGGCAAACTCTCTCAGCAATCTATAAAAGAGGATACTAATGTTTACACAGCTGACAGCACTGATCTTTCTTCTGAGGAGCAGTTAAACACAGAAGCCACTTCTCTCATCCCATATATACATAAACGTTTAGAACAGAAGGTAATAGAACAGACCATAGCTGGGGATTTGTTCATCTTGGCTGACAGAGCAGAGAATGTGTCTGGGGAAGCACCCCTCAACTTCAGATCAAGGAGAATATCCCGGTCTTCATCCCTTTAAAAGAGAAGCGCCATGTAGGAAGTCAACGGAATGCGATTTTCATTAAAACAGTAAATGGCAGTCACATCAGGACATCAGTTTGAAAATATATCACCCCAATATATGCACACAGACAAATAAGCTAAGGTGATGTCCACTCCTTGTCCAGAGATCTCCATTCCTTAATATCACAAATTATTGTTACCAGCAACTGATTGATACTAAGAAGAGTATCCAATCAATGCAGTGACTTTGACTTAAAAACAACGCAACACCAGCAAACGGCACTGAATTAGAAGGTAAGGTAAAGTATTAACAAAATTAAAACTTAAGACAGGCTATGCATAGAAAATAAATGTAAAGAGCAAGTTACCTGGTCCACGTCACCACCACCTCACCCTTTTTTCTGATAACATTCTTGGCAGACAAGCTATTGGGTGACAGTGGAGGAAGCTTCGGTTTACTCCTTTTCCTTCTGGGAGTCCCAATCCCTTTGTCTTTAGAACCACTGGATGACCTTTTCTTCCTTTGCTTGTGCGCCTTCTCTTGGGTATGTTCCATTTTGACTCGCTTCGCCCGCGGTTCAGAGTGGTGCTTCTTGCGTTTTTTCCTGATCGCGCTGGACTTCTTTGGAACGCTGCCTTCCTCTGTAAAAATGACAAGTTCAGAAACCGATGCAGATTCTGCAAGCTCACGGTTTGTAGGTGCAGGCTCTGCCGACTTTCCATGAGAATGTGCAGCATTCCCATCGCGGCAATTCACAGTTTTCCCTCGTGGACTGCTTCCTAAAAGTGAATCTTTCAAGGGGACTTTGTTTGGAACATGGAGGTCAGGGTTCTCGCAGGAAGCTGGACTCTGAGATTTCCCAGGGCTGTTTTCATTGGGGAAAGTGTCAGAGGTGGAATGTGCAGAATCTATCCATTCCGCACTGGCTCCCATCACCTTTTTGGACTCTTTCTCGGCAGATGTGGGATTCTGGTCTGGGCTGCTAGCGAAGCTGGTGGACGTGTGCCTGATCCTAACAATGAAGTGGTCGTTGGACTTTTCCATGACCACCGCTTGCATGGGTAAGTGCGGCTTGAACTGAAAAGTGGGCATCGCCACCTCCTCCCAAGTCCTGCAGCCGCTCGAACCTGCACTGGAGTTGTCGGAGTCCAGGGCCAAGTGGATGTCCTGCTCCGTGGCGTCTTCCCCATCCATCAGAGCATCTTCGCTGTAATGAGCGCTGATGACGCTCTCCGGGACAGACGCAGGCTCTGCGCTCTCAGGGTGCAGGAAGCTCAGGTGGCCATCAGACTTCAGGGGAGAGGGGATGGTGAGGGAGACGGCCAGATCCTCTGCTAAAATGGAGTAGGATCTCTGTGAAGGGACTGTGGATGACGGTGTCCCTTTACAGAAGTGCTGGCTGCCGGAGGGAACTTCCAACAAGCAGCTCTCATCCAGTATTGCCGGGTTCAAAGGAATATGAATTTTAGGGTTTGAAGAAGATGGTTTGCACGGTGAGATAGTGGACCACGTTGTAATTATTTTTGAGGGGGTCAAGGTTGTCTTGTTTGGGGTCGTCACCACTAAGGAACTCTCTCCACAGACGTCCTTCCGAGGAGTGCCCAAGGGCCAGCTGTGAGCATCCCCAACCGATACACTGTTCTCTAGCAGGTCAGACCCCTGTAATAGGCACTTGAAGATCTCCCCCATCTGGGAGTCTGTGACTAAGTTAAAAGTCAAGCTAGATGTCTGCTGTTCTGTGAGGATTTCAAAGTCAGATTTATCCTGGACTGAGCCATTGTGGGACAGCCGCCTAACACAGGCGGCTGGTTTCTCTCCTGAGGATGAATTCTTAGATAGGGTGACAGCAGTCTTTGATGGAGGGTGAAAAGATGGCAAGGCTTGCACTTCTGATGGCTGGTCTTCTTCCTCCTTGTTCATTTTAAGATTTTTTCCCCTACTGCCCAAGCCAGTCCTGTGTGGTGTGATAGTGGGATGCTTGACTTTTTCCTGCACTCCTGACATACCCACCAAATCATCCTCACCAGCCTTCTTCTTTAGTGTTGGGACTGTAGTCACAGGTTTAGCTGGCATCTTGCAATTCTTTTCCCTCCCATTTCTCTCTACCTTGTTCTCAGTCTTAGAAAAATGCCTTTCTTCTGGTGGGTTACACAGACTTGTCAAAGTTGCCTGGATTTCCCTGAACAAAAATTGAAACTGGGATTCAACAAAACTCCATAACTTCTTCTTCAGGCTGGGTGACTGCTGTTCAAAAATGCGATTGACAATGCCATTATTGGAGATCTTATTCATAGTGATAGAAATTATGTGGTTAAGTTTGGGTTTCAGAATGCTTTCTAGGCTGCAAAATTTGCTGAAGCTAACATTATTCACAAAGTCTGTAAAAGAACAGAGAGACATGTCAACAATGTTGGCGAACGATTTCTTTGGAAAGTTCTTATGAAATTTCATGTACTTTTTTCTCAAATGGGCCTGGATCAACTTTAACATATCCATGACTTCAGGTATTGAGGAAGGATTCGTTTTGGGCAAAAGATGCAGAACAGATTTGTGCCTCTTATTTGAAGTGGGGCTGCTATCAGGTGTGGGTGTGGTTTTGCTTTTCATTCCAGAATGGCCTTGTGAAATCATTGCGGCCTTCTGGGCTTGCTTCTTGGCAAGTCTTGGAGACTTTGGGCTGGGCTGTTTCTTAATGGTTGTCACAGACTGAGTTTTCCTAAGCTGAGGAATAGGAATCACTAGGGGCTCATCCTCTTCACTGTCACTCACAATTTCTCCCTCCTCCAGTTCGTTATCTTCGGAACTTGAGGGTGAGCTTGGGGTCTGATTCGTGTCCATGTGTGGGAATTGTGTAGAGCTGCAGTGAGGTTTTTCGTTCTCCTTATTCACATCCATTCTCTTCGCACCAGTTAATGTTGAAAAGTCTTAAAACGAAAACAAAAATATCAAGAAAGTACAGGGTGAATGCCTGTACACTAAAGTAAGAGAAAAATGTTTCAGCACATAAACCTTCCTCAATTTGTGGAACATCACACTCACTTTAAAACAGATGAGACACTGCATTTTAAAATTGATTGTAAATCTATTTGTAACTAAAGAGTTCTACTAATGAAGAGTTAATAAGGTAGGCATAATTATGCTCCTTCATTATCACCACAAAACACCATTTACAGCATCATTATGACAGAATTGTATGTTTTAAATAATGCAATCTGACTTGCACCCACACAAAGCATCCATCTTACAATATAGTACTCAGGTGCGTATGTCAGTCGTGGGCGGAGTCTGGTTTGGGAAAGTAAATTCCCTATGGAAGATAGAATGGGCTTCGGAAACTATTGACTATTTCTTGAAATCGGACTAAAACGTAATATACTCTAAGCTGGTCCAGAAAAACAAGTTTGCAAACGGGCGTTATATTGAACAATCCGGGAAATTGAAGGTAAGACAATCAGTAGAAATGGTTTAAAAGTAAGCTTTAGTTAATGTCTACGCTCTAAATGAATGGGGAATTTACTTCCAAAAACCAGTGTGATGTAGTCACTTGAGTACTCTATTGCTTGCTATATTAAATACAGGACATTCAAGCTCTTCACCTCGATGCTTGGGCACCCACAGTTGGCCTGTTGAGCTGCACATTAAGTGTGTTCTGCCTGATGTGCAAACCCGACTTGCAGGGTGATAAGGTGCGGCTGATATCAAGTGCTTTGGAGGAGAGTCTGCTCTCTTAAATCAATATCTGAGGATGCTGCAATGAACGCTGATTTTGCATATGACTGACCATTCCAAATTGTGAGAAAAGGGGGAAAAGCTTTTATAACAGCTTTATTAATGCATAAAGATTGATTATACGTTTGCCTTGATTGATTTTATGTTTGCCTTAATTTGCAAACAATTAAGAGCTGGCCCTTCAGTTTAATCTTAAAACCCAACTCTATTGCAAAACCACAATTCTGGAAAATAACAGTCATCTGACAAAACCCAATAGAAAAATAGACTACAAAAATGACTAAGTCACGGCTCCTACCTTTGCTCAGACTTCTGACATGTTGGACATTGCTGGAACAGTGAGGCAAGCTCTTCTTCACAGGGCGCACTGGGCTAGTGAGAGGGCTGATGGCTTCTGGAATGTGCTGGATGCTCTTCAGAGTCAGCATCATCGAGTCCTCGTCGTGGGCAACTGGAACTGAACTTGAAGGCTCCGTTGCGTTGTTCCGTTCTTCGTCTTCAGTGGAACCTGGCTCTGAACTGCAGCCGACCCGTTCCATCTGAAGAGACCCACTGTGTCCCTGTTCAGACTGCACAATCTCCCCCAGGAAGGTGCTGCTCACCTTGGGCATCTCAGCGCTTTGGGTCGCCATCATCGTCAGGCTATAGTCTGTCACAGGCTTTTCAATGCATTTTTCTGGCTCTGTGCTGGAAATCACAAGGCTTTCCATGACATCAGCGGCAACACCGTCACGGCTCTGAGAGACCACCTTGACGGAGACTGTGCTGGATACAGCATCTGGTGACATATCACAAGCTTCTTCACCAGTTCCGTCACCCTTAGGATGTGTATCGATAGGAACAGAAGCTGATGCATCTTGGCTAATGGACTCAGGCAGGATGACAAGTGAAGTCTTCTGGCACTCGGATTTGGCACTGCTGGTGTTGTCAGGGGAACAATTCTCCACGCAGACAATAGCTGAATCACGGGCCACAGAATCGATAAATTTAACAGATGGGAATTCACAGTCCAAAGAGTTTCTGCCTTCACTGTTGGTGCTGCACACATGGATGTCATCTGTAATTAGTACTGTCTGAACCACAGAAACCCCAGGAAGGCTTTCTGTAGCACTATTTAGAGACTCTGCTGTCAGAGCCATTACATCGTCATCAACCAATTTTGATATAGAGCCAGAGTCCTTGCACTCAATGGGCTCCTGTGATGTGGCAAGTTTAGTTGGCTGATCTACAGAGGCAGTTAGGAATTTGCTATTAGCACTTTGAAGGACTATTTTGTCTACAATCCTTTCTGAATTGCATTTTGCCTGCATGCTAGAAATGAGCATCTGAACTGCACCTTCCTCCTTGTCCTGTGCGTTTTCCTTTTCAACGTTCTTAAACCCTAGTTCTGGGTGTAGCCCTTGACCTTTTTCTGCCTCACAAATTCCAGAACTTTCTGCTGCTGGTGATTCAAAGACATCATCCATTTCATTGCTGCTGCCCAACTCATCGATGACACAATATTCCTCCCCGAAATTAAACTGGCTGGTCTCCTCCTCTGGAACTTCCAAAGTATCTTTAGATTGGCTAGTCTCTTGTTCCTTGCCGCCTGAGGACAGCCTTGGTTTTTTAACTGGAGACAAAGTAAGGTTGAGCGTTTCCATAAAACTTAACTTTCTAGTCCGATTACCTTCTTCAGGAAGGCTTTTCTCACCAGCTTCACGCCCTACAGCAAACTCTGGTTCCACACTGTTCTTCACCGGCACCTTAGCCTGGACTACTGCAAGGTGTTTGTCCTGACCTTTTCTGACCTCCTGACCTTTTTTGACCAGGTCACAGGAGTCAGTGGAAGTAGTTAAAGTGTTAGGAGTGGTTTGCTTGCCATTCTTTGAATTGACATTGCTCTCCAATTCTTTGTCCTTTTTATCCTCAACATTTTTTCTGTTACTATCCCTTAGACTTTTATCTGTGTCTTTCTTTTTATTTCTCTCATACTCCTTGTTTTTATCGGTTCCATTGCCTTTTCTTTCTCTGTTCCAACTTCGCTCCTCTCGACTTCTCTCCTCTTTTCTGCAATGTTCTCTCATGGGACTTCCTGAACCCTTGTGGCTGGAGGAAGCACTTGACTTGTTTGTGAGTCTGCCCTGGTCAGAGCCGGAGCGCTTTCCTTCTCGGCCAAATGACTCGAGGGCATTTCGGTCACCCCTGTCCCGGCTGTGATTGCGCCTGCTCTCTCGACTGCCGCTCTTAGCTGGTGGCTCCATGTCTCTGGATCTCATTTTTTGCGAGTGAGAACTGGAGGCTGTGCGGTATGAACTGCCTGTTGGTGGACTATGATTCCTCTGATGTGGAGGGCTTTTTCCCCTCTCCAAACTCCTGTGAAGCTCTGAGTTTGAGGGCCGGTGCCTACCACTGTTGGAGTTCATGCAATCCTTTTCAGATGGCTTGCTTTCTTTGCTTGACTTCTCCCTACTATTTAACTTGTTTTCTTTGCTGGCATCCAAGACACTGTGGTGGTCTTGAGCATGGTAGTCCCCTCCCTCAGAACACTGGGAACTTCTGCTTTTGTCCTGGGATACAACGGGTTGCTTTCCACAAACTTTCTGTTTGTCATTATTTTCTGGATATGATTTTCTAGTTTGCTGGATCGGACCTTTTTGGTTGGGAGTTGGTAGGATATTACAATCTCTGTCATTGTCGCCAACAGGTGAATCACTGGGTCTATCGGGAAGCGTAGAGCTGGTTCTCTTGAATCTTGAATTTTCACTAAAGGGAGGAGCCAAAACTGAAGTAGCTGGGGGTTCTGGGTGCACGCTGACACTTATGGCCTCAGAGTGAGGTTTAGGAAGTCCTTTTGGAACACAGTTCACCCTTGACCCTTGCGTTTCAGGACGTGCAGTTGAATCATGGGTTGGTACTGAGTTCTGGCTGAAATCTTGGTTCCTCTGGAAACTCATCTGTGATCGAGTTAAAGACGGATATCCTCCCCTTCCACCTCTGAAAATTGAAAAAAAAAAAAGTAAAGAGATTAGTCCATGCTTACTTAAAATTTAGATTCATAACTAAATAACTAAATTTTAATTAATACCAGCCAGAGAGAACAAAACTGATGGGTGCACTAAAACGTAGAAATGTAAAGTAGTAATGTAAAGTGCACATCCATGGCGCCCATTTCATAAGTTGGTAAATGTCAAGCAGAAACATTTGTTAAAAACAAATAAAATTAACTTGCCTTTGATTCAGCCTGCTTATCTCGTCATCCTTCCGCACAATCTCCATACGGGCAGTTTTAATGAGAGCACATATGTTCTTCTTGAGGCATGTATTCTCTGTATTCAAACTTGTGTTCTTGAAAAAAAACAAGCAAACAAAATGAATAATTCACATGTATAGCGCAGCTAATACAAAATGACACTTCTAGCACGTATACGAATGGGAACGAAGCAGATTCTGTCAATACAAACAATAACCAGTCCTCTTACGTATTTTTTTGAGAAAATGAAATGGCCCTTTCCTTGCTTTTTCGCATTTAATTTGGAATGTAGATCAGGTAGGCATGTTCTTGCGCCAGAAACAGCGTTATGCGCCGATGCGTCAGAAACCACTCACTGGTCACTCACCACTCAAAATTCCACAGAAGCATGTGTTCCTGGTAATAAACAAACCAACCTGCCGACATTTTGCTAGTCTTTTCTGGTAGTTGCTAACAACATAGTACTTTTATAAATTATTTTAATTACATTAAAAAAAATTAGTAAGAGGACTGGCTATTGTTTGTATTCACAGAATACAATTAATTCGCGTTTGTATACATGCTAGAAGTGTCATTTTGAGACCGTTTTAGCTGCCCTATAAAAAGCGTCAAATACCCTATTCTGGATTATCACCCCAGGGGAGCACAAAGCAACTAATAAACATATTTCGCCACCAGTTGGACTCATATCATGGCCAGGAAACTACACAACCCAATGTTCTACCAAAGCTAAATTTTGCTTTAAGATAGTGTGGGGTTTTTCCAACAGTTGTCAGGCAAAGGGAATTATGAGAAATAACACAAACAAAATGTTTCCCCTATTCACAACATTTTGTCAAAAAAAAACAAAGACACACCTGTATTTGAATTTGCTGTAGCTTTTGAAGCAATTCTTTAACATGGTTCTGTGCTGCATCCAATTTGGTCTTAAGCTGCAAATTAAAACCACAACCTCAATTAAATAGCACATAACTTGAAACTTTCTGTAACAATTTGTATTTTAAAAATTCTCAAACAAAAAAAAAAAAATTTCTTCTTTTTTTAAATGACTCAAACAATAGCCGACATGTACAGAATAATTTATTTGTCAATCATGATTGAAGTCATTTAGCACTTGGGAAAGAAAATCCTAATATCACAAACCTCATTGCAAGTAGCTTCTTTTTCCTGTTGTTCCTCTTTGATTATGTCTTCATATAAATCCAGGGAATCTTTTAATCTCCTAGGTGAGAAGAGTGCACATGGTTTCTCTGAAACACAGAAAAAAGCCTCAGTTACTATTTCTTATTAGATCTGAAATATGAATGCTTCCTTTCTTTTGCGGAGGGGGGGGAGTAATAAACATATTCACAATAAATTAGTTTATAACTCCACATTGTAGAAGACAACTGTAGAACTTTGCATGACCCAGAAGAGAATAAGCTGAAGAAACTAGCACCATTGAGTCATTGTTGTGTTCAAAATGACCTGGCCAGGACCACCGCAATCTCACCCACCACATTGCTGCTCATAATAGCATATGGCATTCACCTGCATTTTTGCTGTTCCTGGGACTGCTGTCCAGTCCACAGTAAATATCCACCGAATCCTCATCATGGGCCACAGGAGAGTCTGGAATAAAGAACATTAGTGGCTTTGCTTCATTTTTGACCGGTTACTTTCCACACACTTGGAGCTTAGTCACTCCAATTGACAATGACTCTATATCTTCAGTCCATTTATCAAGTCCCATTCCTCAATGCCAGCCATGTTGTGAAAACATATGACATCATACAGCAGATGGGCTATATCGATTAATTTAATTTTGTAGAAGCTATTTTTCGTACCAGTTATTGCCATTACCACTGTCCATTTCCTTCCAAAACATGGACAATTGTTCAAAAAATACACTTATTGAGAACATACAGTGCCCGTGTAAAGCTTAAATGCTTAATGCCAACAGTATAAAGTACTGCTTTTGAAATATGACCATATCCAGGTAGCCTTCCGTAGACCATGTAACCTACCAGTGGCGTAGCGGACACCCCCGGGCACTGACTAATTGTGAATGGGTGGGGATAACGTTCAGCGGCAAAGACGATAACTTGCTTTTGGTGACTAGCTCGGCCTAGTAAGCTAGTCAAAAATGAAAAGAAAACATCCGAGCGGTGCTCAAAAACTAATGTTAGCCTAAAACAAAATGCGGAGCTGAATAAAGCTACCGAAAATATCACTCGGGTCACTGCTGAATCAAGTTGGAGAGCGAGGAGCCTACGTGGTTTATTTCTCAAGATGACAAGTCTTGTAGTATAGGTGCCCAAAATGCCGCAAAAACATTATGAGAAGAAGTTATAGCTAAAACACCAAAAATAACAATTATTCCGACCAGTAAGATCAAGCGAAGCTTCCACATCGACTGACGAAACGCAATGACAGATAGCTAGTAGTCAGCTTGCAGCCTTCCAACAGATTCAGGCTGTCCTCAGAGTTGAATCTAAATCTCTTTTCGTAACACACTCAGTCTTTCTAATGTTGCCATGGCAATTAGGCTCTTTTTAAGAATCCCTGTGATTGTGGCTTATGCAGAGACCATTTTCTAAATTTAAACATATCAAAAACTAGCCTACCCTAGAAGCAGGACAACTAGTAGCCTATCCTAGTTTAATTAATAGTACTAGTAGTCGTAGGCTACTTTATAGCAGGACAATACAACAGGAATATCTGAAGTTGGAGTAAGGTCAGGCTGATTTAATTCGATTTTATTTATTTACCTCGATTGTATTGCTTTGTATCCCCTTTTTGTAGTCAAATAGCCTGACAAAACCCTCTTTCTATAATAAAGACCAAGAGCGATTGAATTTTTCCTACAGCCATTCCTCATTGTTATGTGATGCGACGATCGCCGTTAATGGTGTTGCAAATAACGACGCCACATGTCATTTATGGGGGGTCGCTGGGAGAACCTTGCAGGGGGCCCCGACAAACTGCACTACGCCACTGTAATCTACTAGTTAGCAGAAACGTAGAAAGTTAAATTAGGTAATGTACATAATTTAGTAAATTGAGTTCATCCTCCAAAACAAACAAAACAAATGAAATCAAAACTGGCACCCCGTCCCTCTCTTGGTACTTACCCGAATGTAGATCTCCATACATATGTTCCAAAAGTCCTTCCTCCATCTCATTCAGCACTGAGTAGTAACCTTCACAAAGTAGCTACATTAGGAACAACTGAAAATTGGTAACGTTAGTCAGTGTTAGCCAGAAAATGTTGGGTAGCTAGCCTGTCCGTCACACCCCCTACCAAACGAGTTAACTAACGTTACACAGCTCTTGAATTTAGTCCCTGATGAATGACCTCAAGCTGCAAGAAAACGGAAGGCTCGCCAACTACTCAATCAAGTAATATCGTGCAAGAGCCATTCATGAGTAACGTTAACCGTTTTGAAATTGGTCGCTGAAGCTTTGCAACACAAGATGAGAAGCCAGAACTGACATAGGGAAGGTGATGGCTGTAGTATCACAAACAAATCAGCCACTGCTATTTAGCTAACGTTAACCCTGGCGAAGTTAGTCAAATAAGCTCAACCACATTGCATTATTAGCGAGCTAGTTTGCTGTGAGGAATTCAAGACATAACGTTAAAGAATAGTAACGCAGCCAGGCATCTAAGTTAGCTAGTCATCTATGTCACATCGCCAATGGCCAGATCGATAGCTTAAACGTTAGTTATAATATACACTGCACTACAGACAGCTACGGAGTTTGCTTGACAGAAAACAAACAACAGGGTAGACTGTTTCTCGAGCTCAATGTTGACAGCGTCCATTATAAGCTAGCGCTAGGTAGCACATACTTGCCAAGGCCTAAAGTAATATAGTAAATATGCGGTGCCCTTCCATTTCATCTCGAGTTGCTAACATTAATTTTAACAAAGCAAAGGGTGCACTAAAACCATGTGTGAGCATATTACTTACCGAGTATAGTTAGGTCGGTCCTTCTCAATAATTAGTTAACTCGCTAGCTAGGTTGTTTCTTTTCACAAAACTATCAGACAGACGCGCCAAGCCACCAGCGCTTCCCCAAAACAGGAAATAACGACATTTTCCCGCGGTCTCTGTGAGAGCAATGCTACTTCCGGAATTGTGATACATTCCACACAATGAGGTTCCTTCCTGTTTGTTAGTGGTATCTATACAAAGCAACTAGATACACACACACTATAAATTAACCATTTTAGCAAGCAAATCATATAGCTAGATCATTGTAAATTGTAAGCGACAGGGTATATTTGTTTGTATAAAAACGACACACATTATTGTGGAGACGTTTCATAAGGCATAGCTACATACTTTTTCAGACTAAACATTACTACCAGCTAAATTACCTTCTCTTATTTTCTTCACTGCAAAAAATGCCTGTCTTAACAAGTGTTTTAGTCTTGTAGTGAGACTTTAAATCATATTTCTTCCGTCAAAAGTGGAAAATATTAGCTTGTTTTAAGTGACAAGTGAAAATATCTCACCCCACTGGCAGATAGTTTGTTTTATTTAGCAAAAAAGGTAACAGAAATATGATTCTAAAGTCTAAATATGAGATTTAAATGTTTGTTAAGATTTGTTTTTTGCAGTGTTCCTAGTAAACTCGCTATTTTCAAATGCCAGAGCTAGCGAACTACATTGATTTAAAAGTTTGGGAAGCTTAGTATATAACACACGTTAAATATCCAGATGTAAATGCTGAAAGAGGTTTTAAATAACTCCAAAATCAACAATTGTGTAATTTTAGCATTACCTAAAATAATGTTTTTAAAAAAAAAAAAAATTATATAAATAAAAAAACGCATTATGCATTTACACTCCGAGAATCTCATAAAATCATAAATTATCCATAAGCCATATGAACAGGTATAAGAAAAACCTATAAAGGATCAGGATCACAAGTTCACAACCTAGTTCTCACACTAACAATACCGCTCAGTGACCCGGAAGTGTTTCACTCATTCCCACATGTGGACTGGTTGGGGTTTTAATAGTGACGGGAACGTGCTTGCTGTGTTGTGATATAACCTAGAAAGGAAAGCTTTCATGGAAAGGGATGAAACCTGCGACTGGATTAACATAGTATATTATTCATAAGAACGTTCTTAGCACAATTCAGGCATTTAAAAGGGAGCGATCTTGTTAAAACAACTAGATGGAAAATTTAGAATTGAATTTGGCATCACTGGGTATAATTGCCAGACATGTTGAAAAAAGTCGCAACGAACTGAGCAAGTATTTGGCTAAACAGGTAAGATTTGTTAAGCTGTGCTTTGCATCGATCGTACTAATATTTGTGTCGGATGGTCTCGTCTTCTTTCGACAGCAAGCAAGCTTGCCAGCTGAAATATTTTATTACCTGTATAGTTGAACACGCATAGTCGGCATGCACTGTGCTGTTCGTTGTTAGAGATCTTTAACTGGGAAAATACTGTCCCGTAGTAAATTGAGTAAATGTATATTTGTGCCAGAGCACCCCTTTCGAATGGCAGATAACATAAATTGACATAATGGTTTTTCTTCAAGTGCTGTTGAAGATGGAGTTGGCTAACTAAAGTATTTTTGTCAGAATGGTAGGCCTTGAATAATAATTGGCAATGATGTACAGAGAAATTGTTGGGGAGGGGGAACAACCTACTTAGCTAAGAATTTGATACTATTGACATAATAGAGCTGTTTTATGTGATTTCTAGGCTTATGTTCAGCATGTGAAGATTGTGGTAGACTTGAACTTTTCGATCAACTATCAGAAACGAACAGATTTTGACCCTGTTTAACTTATGTATGACCTTCTTTGTGTAGATATGGAGTCAGCAGGATCGGCAAGCCATCCTCACCTGTCTCGCTCAGCTGCTGTTGGAGAAGGACTACACACTCCTGATCGCCCGTCACCTCAGGCCCCTGGTGCTGGACCTGCTGGAGAGAAACGCGGAGAGGATAAAAGCAGACAGTCGAATAAACCACGACCTTCATGAGCGGCTATGCGTGGCTCTGAGCAAGCTTCTGAACATCAGCCCAGATGCACGGGTGTAAGATTCAACCCCCTCATGCATTATACCCGCTTTGTCACCTGGACCACCGTCACCAGTGCTTTGCAGTTTAACATACTTGATGTTATCTATAGATGAGACTCTGGGGCAGTGTTTAGAGGAGACTACATATTTTTAAATTACTATTTTTAAAACCATTGACCAGTGTCTTAAAAAAAAAAAAATTTTTTTTAAAAAATACTTTCCCATATTCATTTTTAAATACTTTAAACGCTGACTTTTTTTTCTGAAAAAACCTGAACTTTAGATAATTGATCATTCAAATGCCTCGTAATTAGTTTAGAGAACAGCCTTATCTGCTGTCTAGCAACTTTCTTCTTTAACTACAAATGTTAAAGAATGTAGGTATTTCAATAATATTTCTGTTCTTCTTTTTTTTTTGTGCTCTGACCTGCAGGTTCGCTTCGCGGTACTTCAGCGACGCCCCTCCGGTGTTCCAGAGGCTTTTCTTCACCAGCGCAGAGTCCTCGTCCGTCCAGTACGGCCCCAAGCGCATGAAGCTGCGCGACTTAATGGGAGCCACCCTGCGCTTCCTGCAGAGCGACTGCGCGAAGTTCAGGGAGCTGTGGGACTGGAGCGCCTGTGTGTCCCAGCTCCTCACCAGCGACATCATGGTCCGATGGTGAGCCGCCGTCCTTTACCCGCCGCCGTCCGCACGCACGCCCCGGCAGGCTTTCTTCGGCCGATGCTCGGAACTCAACAGAAGCCGAAAAAAGTAATGTTTTTTGTTTTTTTTACCTCCAGGTACACGGCCCATTGCCTGGCTTTGGTGTCTCACATGACAGACAATCAGAAAACCATCTTCCTGCGAAAAGTCCTGTCGAGTGATGAAATCCTGCATCTAAGAATAAAGTACGTTTCTTGTTTCGTTAGAATTTAGTTGTCACCTTTAGCCTGAAAATGCATTATGTGATATAGAATTTTTATTTTGGTGTTTTTTCTCATTCTACAAGCAATTTATATCGTGTATTGCTTTGACTTAATGTCTAAATTTGTGTCCTGTATATGCAGTTCAACATTTCGCTTGACATTAGTCAATTGTGTATACTGTGTATAAACTCTCCTGGCAGTGCTAACCTTGTGTGATGTTGTGAATCATCAGGTCTCTTGAGGAGGAACAGCTGTTAGAAGTAGAAAAGGCTCTGGTGTTGGCCAATCAGGGCTCTGTGATGTGGCGTCAGGACAAGTGCAACAAGTTCACCAGGGGTCAGGTGGTGTCGGAGGACCTGTCACAGAATGTTGTTGCCGTCTGTGGAGTGGTTTTGCCCAAGAAGAGGCTGAAGCACCAAGAGCAAGTAAGACAGAGGGATCAAATTATTTAAAATTAATATGATTGTAGGTCATGTTAAAGAATGTCTAATTGGATGTGTAATATTGCATTTTGATATATTGTAATATTGCATCGTTCAAATTTGAACCATTGTATCCCATCCCAAACTCTGTCTGTAGTGCTTCTCTAAGGATCTGGTGCTGGTGGACTCAACATGCCGGAACCTGCGTAGACTGGCCTTGGCTGTGGTATCCCAGAAGGCCGTTATTCTGGAGGGGCCGATTGGATGTGGAAAGACTGCTCTGGTGGAGTATCTTGCTGCTGTGACGGGGCACGCGAAACCTCCGGAAATGTTGAAGGTTCAACTTGGTGATCAAACGGACAGCAAGGTAACGGGAAATGGTTTCATCTTTATGAAAACATCTCTAACATCTTACAATGTTCCACATTGTCCATGGAAACAGCATTAACAGACTGTAAGAAGCATTGCTGATTTTCAGTATCCCTGTTTCATGACGAAATTATACCAGAATATTTATCAGCGACTTTTGGGCTGTTGTTCAAAGACTCGGCGTTTGTCAGGTTTTATAGATCAATGAATTTAACCTCTCAAAGGCAGAGACGAGAGTTACTCTCTTCTAAATGAGCGCGCTCAGTCAGGAGATTCTCACATCATCCTACCACAAAGAATATCATTCATTGCTTTGCTCTTATATTCCTTATCCTTTTTAATTTGTATAATCAAATGTTATTTCAGATGCTGCTCGGGATGTATCGCTGTACAGACATTCCTGGGAAGTTTGTTTGGCAGCCCGGTACTCTGACTCAGGCTGTTTCCCGGGGTCACTGGATCCTACTGGAAGACATTGACCATGCGCCCTTAGATGTGGTGAGGATCACACGTCAAACAAACCTTTGAAATTGCCCTGGATTCTTCATAAGTAGGGCCACTGGTTTGTTTCTCCTTGTTTTGTTTTCTCGCATGGTACTTCAGTCCTCTGCCAACTAGAGGTCATGATAGCCTCTCTGTCTAACCTTTTCTCAAACAATTATCCCATCTGCACCACCTCAATCATCTAAGTTGATACAGTAATTGGCACTAATTAAGCTCAGACGATGATTGATGGCGATGTTTACAAGCAACACTCGCATGTTAAATTCAGTTACATTACATACTACCGTGGACATGCTGCAACATTTTTAAATGTTGTACAGGGGAATGTTAGTTTTTGTTAGAAGCAGTGGGAGATTCCCACATTCAAAATGAGTGCAGTTACACAACATAAAAAATTATAAAAAAAGTTACATAAAAAATAAATCATGCTGGTAAGAAAATGATTTGCAGCTGAATTATATTAAAACAAAACGGATAAATGAAATAAAAGTGGTGAACGTCATGTACAAAGTTCAAATTAAAACGTATTATATTTTATTATGGCCAGTTGTTTACCAGTCTCTTCTGTGATTTCTGCCGCTTCTTAGTTTTTAAATGTCGATCTATCGCTATCTTATTTTGTGTAATGTATTGTTAAATTGCAAGTTGTGCAAAAGAAAATGAATCCATCGGTATGCATTGTCCCGGGCTGATCGTGCTTCACTCGTTCCCACAAAGACATGCTTTTCATAGCATTTAAACTTCCATTCATGACTCTCCCCATATTTGTTCAACTAATTGTTTTTGTAAACATCTCAATTAGAGACTCTTGTATGATTAGTCACTTGACTACGGGGACCCTTGAGGATAACCATTGAAATACTAGTTTAAATCCCTGCGGGTCATGTGGTGCAAACAAACTGGTGGCCCCATCTATACATAGGCAATTACTCTTAAATTATGTTTATTATCTTTTAAGACCTGGCTGTGGTGGTTTTTAGTCTCCAATATATTGAGAAGCTGTGATGAATAGGAATAGAACATGAGTGTGCACTGCAGGTTTTATAGAGTTTTGTCCATGTTGCAGATATCCGTGTTGCTTCCTCTAATGGAGAACAGGAAGTTGGTCATCCCAGGGAGGGAAGACTGTATTGAGGTTGCCCCAGGCTTTCAGTTCTTTGCCACAAGAAGGTGCAAACATTTTAATGATCTAAATTACAAATGACCAGTGCTCTACACCGGTGGAACGCCTTAAGAAATCCCCAAATTCCTTGAACAGGATGGATAGAATATATGTGCAATATGTTGTGCGTGTAATGTGACATGTTTTATGCTTGCCATGATGGAATCATGCAAGGAGTATGCCCATTGTTTTGTGCACAGAATGTCCTAGATAATATCTGGCCTGAAAAATTTGTAATTTGTTGAATACAACTGCACGCAAGCATACCTCCTGTTTGTCATCTACAGTTTTATTTTCTTCATATTATTGTGGTTTTATAGCTAATATATGCAGTATACTGTCTGTGAATTAAACTGTTTTGTTGTGCTCCTGTGCTGTTCTCTACTTTGCTGTCCTTTCTTAACAGTGGGGTCGGTAGTTACCAATGATTGAGTAAAGCTGAACTAACAAGAATAGAAAAGTAATAATGAACATGTTTGCTGTGACGTGGCGTCTGGTGTTTTAAGGTTGTTCTCCGGTGGTGGAGGCTGGTATAGGCCACAGAACACCCACGCCAATCTTTTGGACAAGTACTGGACCAAGCTGCAAATGGGAAACATGACCCGGGAGGAACTGAAGGAGGTGAGTCCACCAGGGGTCATCCCCAGAAAGGAACAAACTTCGAGCAGAGGCCTTGAGGTGCGATTTAATCGCCTCACCCTCACAGACCTATGAACAGTCGGGTTTCCATTTTACAGGTACTGCTAAAGAAGTATCCGAACCTAAACGTGGTGGTGGAGCGTCTGCTCGACATCTACTGCCATCTGACTGGAGACAAACACCAGGCGACGGAGCTGAGCGCGCAGCGTAGCCATGGGAACCCGCAACAGCCCGAGGCGGCCCAGCACAGGGCGGAAGACGGGGCTGCGGGACTGGAAGGGAGAGGGCTGTCCCTCAGGTATGAACTACGGGCACGAGCACGGATCACAGTGCGGAAGGAACGTTACAAACCCCTCGCCGATTGGCCAAATTACATTTTCAACCCGGCTCCTCCGACGACAAACAACTGTTGGCCGTAAGCCTGGACGCCGATTTTGACAGAAACTGCGCCAGAGCGAATAAGTGTTTGAGATTAACACGTTCAGATTTCTACCACTTTTAATGGCTCTTGGCAGCCATTTGCACTTGTGTCGTTCATTGGGAAAAACGACACAAGAGACGCCATCAGTAATTCGCGCAGGATGGAATTGTAGCGGGAATGCACGGCACGCAATCACGGGTTAATTTAAAACCTTGCCAATTTGCGCCAGCCCCCAGGCTTTTAATTAGCCTTTTCACTGGCCGCTGGTAAAGTCAATGGCGAATTGATTTTACTGTACTCTGCCCCATTCCACTCGGATGTCACATCAGGACAGCCGTATTAGATTATGGACGGGTCTCTGTGCCCACCAACCTGTGGAGTACTACTCTGAAACATTTGCACGTTGTCAGAATTTAGTTTTTCTTTTCTGTAGCAGTATACACGCTGAACTTAGAATAGGCACTATCGAAAAACATGGCCCACATTTTACATGAAATGCCTATGCATGTATGTATATATACAGTTAAATGCAAGAATATTGGGACAGTGACACAATTTCTGTTGTTTTGTGCTCTGCACTCCAGTAAATTGGACTAGAAATAAAACAAACAATATGAGGTTAAAGTGCGGACTCACAGCTTTAATTTGAGGGTATTTACGTCCATATGAGGTTATCCAAGTATGACAGCCGTTACAGTTAATGTGTCTCTTTAACTCGCAAAATGTCTTCAGTGTGATTAGAGATGGACCCTCTGGCTCTGATACCCGATATTAGAGGTAGTAGTGCCCACTATGTGTGGTTATTCATGTCCATGAATGAACTTTCCTTTAATGATATTTCAAGAGACTTCATTGGTGCTTCACGGGAGGGATTTCCACCAACACAGATATATCTGTGGAAGCCCTATATCGGCCGACCAATATATCTTTCGGGCCTTAGTATACACACACACACACAAATAGAACTTTATTTTAAATGTGGCCTATGTTTTATTTTCTAAAAGCTTTTCAGTCTGTAGCACGGTTTCCCTTCATCAATACAGAGAATCCTTTTCCTCTTTTTCTTCTATTAGCAGAGCAGATTTTGTGTAATTACCTGTCTGGCTACCTGCCATTTTAAGTGAGTTTTGTGCTAATTGTGCTAATTCCAAACAGGGACTTGCTGAAGTGGTGCGAAAGGATCACAAACAACTTCAGCAGCACCTCGTCTGCCACCGCACACAACGTCTTTCTGGAGGTGAGGGTTTCCCCACATTCCCGAGCGCAGACACCACAACACCCTGTTGACTGGGTATCGGCACATTGGCTGGCTAGTTAATGGGAAGCTCCTGTTTTAATCCAAAATCATTGAGCTGCACTGCCCATTTTAATCACGGTTGGTGTGGCTGTTTACACTGTGGTTAGATTCCCTCAAACACTTACAGTGCTGAGTAATTTGACCTTTTGGTGTCAGACACCTCTGCCTGTTTTTGTTTTTCGGTTAAAATATACAGTATTTGTACATATTCATGAGATGCTTGTGTTAACTTTCAGGCTCTGGACTGCTTCACCGCCATGCTCTCCAGTCCAGAGAGCAGGCTGAGGATGGCAGAGGCCATCGGAAGCAGGCTGAACATCTCCAAAGAGAAGGTAACGGAAAACGTCAAACGGGCCGCGGAATATCCGAGTCGCGTATATCGGAGTTGCTGTGGAGACGGCAGGTCCTAACTGGTGCGGGTCTCTCTTTCCAAGGCTCAGCACTTCTGCCAGATGTACCTGCCTCGCGTCTGTGTGACTGAGGCGGAGGCCGTCGTGGGCAGGGCCACCCTCAGCCGGAGACGAAACGAGGCGGTCCGGCTCTTCACGTAAGCGCCCCTGTGCGGCATGCATCCCAGGTTCTGTGCCAAAAATCACAGGCTTCCTGCCGGTGAACCGAGTAAATATTTAATCGATCCTAAGTGCCTTTTTGTTGCTGAAAAACAGCGACTGCGCTAATGGGCCGCTTTTGAAATGAAACGCGTATTGACTTTGAACTTTTCGCCCCTATGGGAAAAACATTCACTTCCCTGGGAGGTCAAAGCTGAACTTTTTTCATTGTTGTAGTGACATTGCTGAAGTAGAAATTATTATTTTTTTTTAAAAGAAAGAAAACGGTATATGTGAAATAGATGGTTGAAATAATACTTAAATGCATGCTTTTCGGGGGAGATCGATTGTAATGTTGTTGTAGTGTGCTGTTCTAGTCAGCATTTTCTTATAGGATAGCAAAAGCGATTCAGTCCGTACCTCACACTGTTGCGTCTGTGTTCAGAGAGAGGCAGACGTTCGCGGCCACGCGACCCTCCACGGTGCTCTTGGAGCAGCTGGCCGTGTGCGTGAACAAGGGAGAGCCCATTCTGCTGGTGGGGGAGACGGGCACGGGCAAAACCTCCACCGTCCAGTACCTGGCCGGCCTCACAGGTGAGCGCGGGGTGAAACGCGGGGTGAAACGCGGGGTGAAACGCGGGGAAGCCCCAGCGTGTGCGGGCTGAATCTCCGGCTGATGACCCCGTCTCCTCTCCACAGGTCACAGGCTACGGGTGGTAAACATGAACCAACAGAGCGACACAGCGGACCTCCTGGGAGGGTGAGTGGAAGGGAGCTTGTGTCCAGTCCGACGAGCAGCACAAAACTTTACGGTGTCAGAGAAGGAAATCACTTTGCAGCCAAATTAACTAAGGACAATTAACAACAAGCAATAGTCAATGGATTGAAAACAAGTATGTACTGGTGCTGGGACCTCGACGGTCAGACAGTCAGGAGAAGGGAAAGGTACATGGCATCAAAACTTTCTGACCAGGAACAGCTAGATTGCTATTTTATACCCCAGGGGCCGGTGTCATGAAGCAAGATTACTGAATTTGTTGGATAACTGCACTGAGTAAAACCCTGAACCCTCCCAAATCTTTAGCATGGACTGATGTAAAAATAGCTGTTCTGGGTTTTACTCAGTGCAGTTATCCAGCTAACTCAGTAATCCTGCTTTGTGATACAGGCCCCAGGTGAGTTTAGCTTTGTTAACTCCCTCTTTGTTATGGCAAGGGAATCTACCTGGAAGCACCGGTTTGCTTTTTGAGAGGTGTTTGTTCCGCAACATTGGTCGATCTATTGACACCCGTGATGCGTACTTTATTTTCATACCTTGACCTCAGGTATAAGCCCGTGGATCACAAGCTGATCCTCCTGCCCCTGCGTGAGGCCTTCGAGGACCTGTTCTCCCAGACCTACTCGCGCAAGCAGAACGAGACGTTCCTGGGCCACGTGCAGACCAGCTTCAGGGGCAAACGCTGGCAGGACCTGCTGAAGCTAATGGACCACGTGTGCAAGTCCGCCCTCACCAAAGAGCTGCAGAAGAAGCCCAATGGTACCGGAACGCAAGGGTGTTGCGCTGAAAATTAAAGAGTGGCTTGTCTTCACCATCATGTGTTGTGACAGAATATTATTGTGGATTTCAAAAATATTTATCGTTTGTCTCATCTATTGATATATTTCTGTCTTAATCCTTTATTCTATTTGTATCTCTCTCTCCCTCCCTATCTCTTGCTTTCGCTCTGCCTCACTCTCTCCCTGTCTTTCTCTCTCTCTCCCTCTATATGTATCTGTCTTTTTCTCTTTCCCTCCTCCCCCTCTCCCTCTCTTTCTCTCTAGTAGCCTTTCTGAAAGAGCAGTGGGAGGCTCTGGCCCTCAGACTAAGTCAGACACAGCAGCAGATCAGGGCCAGTGAGTCGGCGCTGGTCTTCGCCTTTGTGGAGGTAGGGAACGCCCCGGTCCCTGCAGACATATTTCTGCATCGCGCTTCCGGCAGATCATGTGACCGACGGTGCGTTTATTCCAGGGAACGCTGGCCCAAGCAGTAAAGAGAGGCGAGTGGATTCTACTGGACGAGATCAACTTGGCGGCACCCGAGACGCTGGAGTGTCTTAGCGGTCTCCTGGAGGGTAGTGCAGGGTCCCTGGTGCTGCTGGACAGAGGAGACACAGGTCAGACTCGCCAAGCAGACCTTACTGACCCAGCAAGATGTTTCCGGCACTGTTCAATTGCACTGTTCAATGAAAACATCCTGCTGACATTGCTCTATTGCCTACAAGGTTCTTTAAGGATGAACGGCATGTTTAACTGAAGTAAAATGCAACGTTTCTTTGCACTTGTTGACTGTTGTCTCTCGGTTTTGTGCGCAGAGCCTCTTGTTCGCCACCCAGACTTCCGTCTATTCGCCTGCATGAACCCAGCCACAGATGTGGGGAAGAGGAACCTGCCGCTGGGCATCAGGAACCGGTGAGTACCGCTATGTGGACTACCAGGAGAGGGCGTCTACGCTGCAGGGACCTTTGAAAACAGGGTCTGCGGCTTGATCCACACATAAAATAATTGACTAGAAAGTCATTGTTTATCCTTGTGAGTGTGCCTTTAAATTCAGTTGGGACCAATCAAGAATTGCTTGGCATTTTGCATACCTTGTGTATACCTTGTGTATGGAAGTCTGTTTGAGAGGCCTGTCATGCATCGCTTAAACCCAGGGCAGTGGTCCATCTCTTCTGCTTTGGCCCATACGAGCTGCAGTGACTGTGGGTTCAGCAGATCTCCATTTGTTGCGTTGACCCCAGGTTCACAGAGCTGTACGTGGAGGAGCTAGAAAATGAAGCCGACCTGAGGATCCTGGTCACTGACTACCTGAAAGGCTTGAGTATGCACAAGAGCTCTGTCAAAGGGATCATAAGGTGAAGACTGTCACCCCTTACCTCACCTTATGGTTTTACCACTATGTGTTTTCTGTACAAATAATGGAGATCCCACAAGGCTTTGAGCAGCTTATTTTAGCCTTGTTTTATTATTGTCCCTTTGTTTTGTTGCAGCTTCTACCTGTCTATCCGCAAGGAGGCCCGGACCCGGCTGACGGACGGAACCGGACACAAGCCGCACTACAGCCTGCGGACGCTGTGCAGGGCCCTGAAGTACGCCGCCTCCAACCCCTGCCACAGCGTTCAGCGGTCGCTTTATGAGGTAGGAGCGAGAGCGGGCTGCAGTAAGCAGAGCTTCTCACTGGACGCCGTTTAAAGTGAATGGTGCGCAGCTAGGTGTAGTGCCGCGTGTGATAGACAGTTGGTATAATTCTTCTTTTGGCCCTTTATTTTCAGGGCTTTTGCCTGAGTTTTCTCACCCAGCTCGACCGAAGCTCCCACCCAGTTGTCCAGAAGCTGGTGTGCCAGCACGTCTTGGAGGGAAACGTCAAGTGTGTGAAACAGGTACGAGGCCTTGATGCGCTCGGTTGGAGCGCAGTGCAGAAGCATCCCTGGGCCTCCATTTTCTCTAAACTCAAAGATCGATCTCTCTTTTCACCCCAGCCCATCCCGCAGCCCAGAGGCCGTCCCTGCGTTCACATGGAGGGGTACTGGGTATCTCAGGGGGAGATGGAGCCGGTTGTAGATCACAGCTACATCCTCACCCAGTCCGTGAAGCTCAACCTCCGTGACCTGGCCCGAGTGGTGTCCGCAGGGTAGGAAAGCGTCTCCGCCTCTTTATTGCTGGTGTTTTCTCATTGGACGACCGTTGCGTGTTTTGCCACCTCGCCATTGCTCGTCGGACCTGTTTCTCTGTGGCAGCCGGGTCAACAGAGTATGGATTTTTGCATTGTCACCGTGGCGTTAGCTATGACTACACCCGTCAATAGTCCCAAATAAGTGCTCAATTGATCTTTGCCCTTTTGTAATGAGGTGAACACATGGTGTTTGAGCGAGAGCTCTGGGTAATGCGCAATTTTATTGAGTCTCCTCTCTGACCCGCCGCTGTTCGTTGCCCCTCCAGGATCCACCCGGTGCTGATCCAGGGGGAGACGTCTGTTGGGAAGACCAGCCTGATCCGGTGGCTGGCGGCGTCCTCGGGAAACCAGTGCGTGAGGATCAACAACCACGAGCACACGGACATTCAGGAGTACATCGGCTGCTACGCTTCCGACAGCAGGGGAAAGCTGGCCTTCAGAGAAGGTGGCTGCTGCATGCTTTTTTTTCCTGCATTGGACGCTACAGGTCTCAGTCAAAAGGCATTACTGTGAAATTGACGGTGGAGCGTTTCCATGTTTACTGCCATGAAATCCTTAAGCCTTTTCTTGTACTTAGCCTCATGTGCCAGGCTTGTGCTTGTCCTATAGTAGCCTGGCAAAATATAGAGGTACACACACTGATTTTTTTTTTTGGGGGGGGGGCATATTTGCCAATATTTGCTATCGAATCACATCGACCCAGTGAAGGTGGGCCTAAGGTGAACGCAGCAGTTCGAACCAGAAAACTGCCCTCTAAGAATGTGACCACTGCCGGGACATTCTTTACCTGGCTTTCGCTGCTACTGCAATGGCTGTTCCCAGAGGCAGGAGTCTTATGATCACTCCAGGTCTGGGCCCTGAGACCTGGGTGATACTTGATGAACTATGTGTGTGTTTCCTGTGCTAGGCGTTCTCATCGACGCCATGCGCAAAGGGTACTGGATCATCCTGGATGAGTTGAACCTGGCTCCCACCGACGTTCTGGAGGCTCTCAACAGGCTGCTGGATGACAACAGAGAGCTCTTTATCACTGAGACGCAGGAAGTTGTCAGAGCTCACCCGAAATTCATGCTGTTCGCCACCCAGAATCCACCTGGTCTCTACGGAGGCAGAAAGGTAGCTCTTGCCCCCTTGAGCGACTAACCTGTACCACCACAGCACTCGTAAATGCCCAGATTGAATCAATAGTGGCAAGTCAGGGCATGTAGGAGATTCATATTCTTGGTATGCATCATTGGGAGTTATTTTTTTATGGGAGAAGGGTGCACAGAGCTCTGTCCAATTCCCGCAGGTGTTGTCGAGAGCCTTCCGGAACCGCTTTGTGGAGCTGCACTTCGATGAGCTCCCCAGTGCAGAGCTGGAGCTTATTCTGCACAAGAGATGCAGCCTGCCCCCCTCCTACTGCACCAAGCTGGTCAAGGTCATGCAGGAACTGCAGGTAAAGCCCGCCCTCTTATGACTCGCCTCATACTGCAATTAGTCAGTCCAGATATCCGTCATTTGACTTGATTTATGCATAATGCATACAAACCGTTTGTGTGTCTTCCAGTCAATGCGTCGGGGATCCACTGTGTTTGCCGGAAAGCATGGCTTTATAACCCTGAGAGACCTTTTCCGCTGGGCTGAGCGGTATCGATTAGAGGAGCAGACCGACTCCTCCCACGATTGGCAGCAACACCTGGCTGACGACGGTGAGGACCCGTCGCGCGATGGGGTTCAATCGAAGCCATGCATTTACCTCAAGTTTTCCTCATATGTTAGTCATTCAGAGAGACTGTATGGAATGCAGTTTGTGAGCACAGAGAGATTGTATTAAAGGCACACGTACTGCAAGGTTTATGACTGATCAGATGAATAGCCATTAGGAAAGAAATTAATGTAGTTGTACACTAGGGATCCGATGCAATTGATTTATCGTATAAGTAACCAGCGTTTTGACCGTAAGCCCTTGACGCTCCTCTCTGTCAGGCTACATGCTGCTGGCGGGCCGTGTGCGGAAGGCAGAGGAGTCGGCCACTATTCAGAGCATCCTGGAGAAGCACTTCAAGAGGAAGGTTAACCCAGAGGCTCTATTCTCCGAGGACCGTCTCGCCAAGCAGTTCAGTGAGTGAGCCCGTCGACTTCTGCTTCATTATTTTTACCTCAGGTTAATTTTTAAAACGTAAATGAGTTCAGGTGAGATGAGTCCACAGCAGAAAAAGCAGGAGCTCATGTAGGCAGTTTTTACTGAGAAGCAGGTCATTGAATTCAGCCCGGTTGTTAGCAGTGCTGTGAGAAAATGTATAATGAAAGTATTAAACGTATTTATTGTACAGTAGATTGATATAGGCATCTGCCCTGCCGCACAGCTGATCGATGAATATATCATACTACATTTCGATGTGATATAAATCTCTTCAGTACTGTTCTGGTTTCACCCCCCCTCTAGTGTAGAACCTTCTTTAGAATCGCAGTATTTAACACCGTATTAACTGGTAGTCTGTGAGCTAAGTTTAATACAGTCAGACTGTTGGTGCAAGCCTATATGACATCACCATAGAATGTGATCGACGGGCCGCTGTTTGCATGAATTTGATTGACAGACCCTTTTGTGGAGAGCATGGCCGACATGCCCGAGGAGTTCCGCCATGTGGTGTGGACGCAGGGCATGAGGAGGCTGGCGGTGCTGGTGGGGCGTGCGCTGCGTTTCGGGGAGTCAGTCCTGCTGGTGGGAGACACTGGGTAAAGTTTTTCCCTGTCCTACACTCACCCTGCCAGGGCGGGGCATTTGTGGCGCAAGTCTGGATAATCGCTAAAATTCAGGAACAACATTAACGACATTGTCATCCACACAGGTGTGGCAAAACCACGATCTGCCAGTTATTCGCAGCTCTGACGGGGCAGACGCTTTTCTCCGTGAACTGTCACCTGCACATGGAGACATCGGATTTCCTCGGGGGACTACGTCCTGTCAGACACAGGGGGGCAGAAGAGGTACCTCAGTCCTGCATCAGCACAGGACCATAACGGACACATAGGATTTTGGTTTGAGAAATCTAATTTAGGCAAACGGGCCCACAAAGCCTTTATATCAGTATTGTCAAGACCATCAACTCCTGTTTAGCATATCCAGCTAATTCCTCTGTGTTCATTTTTTCAGAGAATGTCTAATTAATTAAAAAATTTGTAAACATTTGTAGAAGGCCTATTATTACATAAAAGGTGCCTATTTTAGTGTCCAGCTTTATGGCAATTGTACATGGCGTGTATAATTAGCATGGAATTATAAAACTTCTATCATGGTTCAACTCAGGATTTTGAAGACGGGCGTCTATTTGAGTGGCACGACGGCCCCCTGGTGCTGGCAATGAAAGAGGAGGGCATGTTCCTGATGGATGAGATCTCGCTGGCGGACGACTCTGTGCTGGAGAGACTCAACAGGTATACACCCGCAGCTCTTATTCAAACACACAGAAACGGATACGCCAGCACAAGCACACAGCGCTCATTATTCGTATGAACACCTGAAGGTGATATTATAAATGCTTCTGTGTATTTATGTTGAAGACTAGTACCTGTAACGCTGTATAATGTAATGGACTAAGAGCAGCGCTGAGAGCAGCTCTAAGGGTAGCACTAAGGGTAGCACTAAGGGTAGCACTAAGGGTAGCACTAAGGGTAGCACTAAGGGTAGCACTAAGGGTAGCACTAAGGGTAGCACTAAGGGTAGCACTAAGGGTAGCACTAAGGGTAGCACTAAGGGTATCACTAAGGGTATCACTAAGGGTATCACTAAGGGTAGCACTAACGCTGCGTTCACACAGCGAGCAACTGGTCGCCGAGTCGGTCAATTCTACGAGGCTGGGGGCGGGGCAAGAGCTTCCCGTTGTGTCATCCAAGTCAGTTTGTGCAGCTACAATTATTTGGTACAGATAAACAACGGCAGTAGCCTACGTATAACAAACATATATTTGCGATGCATCCAGGCTGGTAGATCCAATATGATATTGGAACCCTAGTGCTTTAACTGCCTACACATAACACACACAACTAAACAGCATTCCTGACAATACAGTAGGCTCTAGAAGTGTCATGACGTTACATTAGCCTACCTGTGAACAGTAAATCATACCTTTTCGCTGTTTTGGCTTCCAATAGCCTAGCCTACATGATATGCTAACGTTAGCTAAACATAGCATTTATCTAGTGTTGTGTGAACGTTTAATTCACACAATAAAATAACAAAGACCTTACCATCGGTACCAAGGGCACTCGCAATTGCCCTCCAAGCGTCAATTTTTAGGTGCTTATCCCGGTATTCCTTTTGGAATACATTAAACAGGACGTGGTAGGCTTGGACCATTATTATTAGCTGCTCCTCCATTGCTGCAATTTGAGTGAAATCGGGCGGAGCAATTATTCACAAAATGAAGATTGTGTCATCCGAGTCAGTTTGTGCAGCTACAATTATTTGATAAAGAGAAACAACGGCAATAATACATTGAACAGGACGTGGTAGGCTTGGACCATTATTATTAGCTGCTACTCCATTGCTGCAATTTAAGTGAAATCGGGCGGAACAATTATTCACGAAATGGTTTCGTGTCGGTTGGGGAAATATGAAGTGTGGAACTCTGATAGGCTGTTACGGCCGATGGTCGGTCAAAAGTTAAGTTTCAAGCAACATTTATCGGCCGATTTTGGTCGCTCAGTTTTCTAGTCGCTCAGGTCGCTGACCGTCGCTCAGCTTCATAGAGAATGAATGGACTTCCGGCGACTGGGCGACCGAAGTTGCTGGATGTGTGAACGCAGCGTAAGGGTAGCACTAAAAGCACTAAGGGTAGCACTAAGGGTAGCACTAAGGGTAGCACTAAGGGGTAGCACTAAGGGTAGCACTAAGGGTAGCACTAAGGGTAGCACTAAGGGTAGCACTAAGGGTAGCACTAAGAGTAGCTCTTACGAGCAGCACTAAGGAATATGCCTCTGCGCCTTTAATGGAGATGCTGGCCTGCTCCTCAGCCTCCTGACCTTTGACCTTGCCGTCTCTCTGCCATAGCGTACTAGAAACTGAGCGGTCCCTGTTGCTCGCGGAGAAAGGCAGCGGGGAAGACGATGACGTGGAGCTCATCACTGCCGGCCCACGCTTCCGTCTCCTGGCCACCATGAACCCGGGCGGAGACTTTGGGAAGAAAGAGGTGAGCATTGTGCCCACAGTGGAGCACTGCTTTCGTACTTTTTGTTTAGTAAGGGTGGTTTTTCCACTTAAAACTTTTCCTCTCTGCTCTGCTGGGCTGAAACGGCTAACTCACCCCCTGGTTCATTGCGTGTCCCCAGCTGTCGCCTGCACTCAGGAACCGGTTCACTGAGATCTGGTGTCCCCAGAGCAACGGCCGCAGTGACCTGCTGCAGATTATCCAGCACAACCTGAGACCCGGACTGTCACTGGACCACAAGGACCACCAAGGTCTTTATCTCCGTATATCAGTTTATAGCTCTAGATTTAAGCTAACATCTCTCTATATCTGTATATGTATATGTGTGTTTCATAGTTTACAGGTGCTAGTGTCCTTAAAGAAAGACTGATAGCTAAACTTTTTCCCCCTACCCATTGTGCTGTGTCCTGATCTTCAGTTTGGTTCTCTAAATCTATGTTGACATGTATCATCTTTATTAGTGAGATATAATGTTAAAAGAGTAGGTAGTTTGTCTTCATGTTTGTCTTTTTCCACACATTTTCATATTTCTCAAGTTGTATTATCTGTGAGATGTCATGTCAGCTCTCAGTCAGAACAGTGCCAGGTCAGTCCACAACCACTGTCCTCCCTCCACTGGACACAGGCAAAGACATCGCCGAGCTCATGCTGGACTTCATCGACTGGCTGACCAATGAGGACTTTGGGCTCCGGTGCATCGTCAGCGTGCGGGACATCCTGTCGTGGGTGCACTTCATGAACCTGGTGTGCGAGCGCGACGAGGGGTCGCTCATGATGATGGACGAGGAGGAGGAGGAGGAAGAGTGGGACATCAGACTGGACACAGTGACCGCGTTCGTGCACGCGGCCTGCCTGGTGTACATCGACGGCATCGGCTCGGGTGAGTGAGCCGGCGGACACATAGACGGTGAAGCGCATTCAGAAGTTATTTCTTAAATTCCAAATTTTCCAATAAGTCAATTTCTACATTGTAAATTTTAAACCTATTACAAAAGTACAAGCACATTTTGTTGTATGCAATAATCAGTGGATATGCAGAGCGTTTGGACTACTTAAATTTGTAGAATGATTGACTCGAGATTGATGAACCCTCAGATTAATTAGATTTCTGATGTTATCATGTATACCTAAGCATTGGTACGACGTTACCTTTGTTGTGTTCTCTTCTCGATTTCTACACGCTGGGTGACAGGCACGACGGCGTCTGCCGCGGAAGTCTCCCAGTTGGCCCGTCAGGAGTGCCTGAGTTTCCTCAGGAAGAAACTGCGCAGGATCACCCGCCTGGACGAGGACATGATCGATGCCTTAAGGATATATGACACCAGCATGACCAGGGAGCCTCAGTGGGGAGAGGACTACTTTGGCATCGAACCCTTTTACATCCCTGCAGGTGGGACTTTTACCTCAGCAAAGTTTCAAATATGTTACAGTTCTGCCTCATTGTATATTGCAACGTAACCTCACGTGACAGAGGCTTACTATTAAGTTGAGTATTTTAAGCTATACTACTGAACTGAACAACACGGCCCCCTGTAATTATACTTTTTTTTTTTCTCTGTTGACAGGCCTTGACAGTGAGGCCCGGAACCTGTCGGATTACGCCCTGGCGGCAGGCACCACGGCGGTGAATGCCCAGAGGCTCCTCCGCGCCCTGAAGCTTCAGCGGCCCGTGCTACTGGAAGGGTCGCCCGGCGTGGGCAAGACCAGCCTGGTAGCTGCCTTGGCGAAAGCATCTGGCAACCACCTGGTCAGAATAAACCTCTCTGAGCAGACGGTAAGTCTCCCGTGTTAAGATCATTGAACTACCTCCTGATATACAGCGCTCATAAGAGAGCGTTTTAATGTTCTGTTGAGACATGAAATGGCTGCTCATCTCCATATTGATATTGCTGCACTTTCTCTCCTGGCAGGATGTGACTGACCTGTTTGGGACAGACCTGCCTGTGGAAGGGGGCAAGGGGGGAGAGTTTTCATGGCGTGACGGCCCCCTTCTGGCTGGTCTGAAGGCTGGCCACTGGATTGTCCTGGATGAGGTCATTAATGCCATTTGTTAAGATGTGGTTTTGTGTACTTGAATCTGGCCTCTAAAACACATGGGGAGGCTAAGAGGAAGGGTTTTCTGAGGGTGTTGAAAAATAAAGAGATAATTGTGTTTCTATTTCTTTATTGTGCTGTGTTAATGTCAGAGTTAATCATGCAAAACTTATTTTTATGTTCTGGTGTTGGCAGTTTTTAGGGAATTAATAGAATAGATGTCATTTGCATGTGTTTGATGTACTTTCCCAAGTCATTAGAGGGTTGGTTGCCTTTGTTTTGTCTTCAATGCAATCACTGACAGTCCTTCAGAGGTTTGGGTTAAACCATTGGTTTTAATTGGTTCGCACCTGCAGTTGAATCTGGCCTCTCAGTCAGTGCTGGAGGGGTTGAACGCCTGCTTTGACCATCGAGCTGAGATCTACATTCCTGAGCTGGGCATGAGCTTCCAAGTACAGCACGAGAAGACTAAGATCTTTGGGTGCCAGAACCCCTTCGCCCAGGGTGGCGGTCGCAAGGGCCTTCCCAAGTCCTTCCTCAACAGGTTTACTCAGGTAAGGGAGGACGATGGCTTTTACGCAGTGTTCTTCAGAGTACCGCTGAAGTGCCCTTTTTAGTCAGGATTCTTGGTTTGGTGTTCCTCAGATGTATGTCGACCAGCTCTCCTGCGAAGATATGGAATTCATCGCGGACTCCATCTTCCCTGCCATAGACGACCACATCATCTGTAAGATGGTGCAGTTCAACAACCAGGTAAGTAGTGCGCTCTTAGTTAGTTAGCTGCCTAGTTGTTCCTTGTTAACGCCCTCTCTAAAGGGTGGGGCTCTGTAAGCAGAGGACTTTCTAGCCAACTAGCTAACTCTGTCTGTTTACCTGCCGCTTATCAGCTTGTTGAGGAAGTGATAATGGAAAGGCGGTGGGGCCTGAAAGGAGGCCCCTGGGAGTTCAACCTACGCGACATGTTCCGCTGGTGTCAGCTGATGCAGGCCGACCAATCCCCTGGTTTCTACAACCCGGGTCAGCACGTCGGCTTGGTGTACGCTGACCGGATGAGGACGGAGGCGGATAAGGCCCAGGTACAGACACGCCCAGCTGTCACGTCTCTCTCAAAACCTAAAAAACAGAGATAATTTTGTTTTTATTTTTTTATTGTCCTGTGTTCTGTCAGAGTTAATCACGCAAAACTTTTTTTTTTTATCTGCAGGTGTTGGCTGTTTTTAAGAAAGTGTTCGGTGAGGACTTTGAACTTTACACTGGATCTCGACAGTTTCACATCACTCCTCTCAACCTACAGGTCAGTCAACATTCCTACATCAGTTCTACCACAGCAGGCAGGACAGCGTGAACTCATATAATTATGTTATGTTATTGCCTAACCATAATACTGGATTAATCCCAGTATAGAAATGTAACTGTCACCTTTGGCTATATATATAATACACACGTGCAAAACAATGTTTACAGTTTAGCATTTCACATTGAGTTCCTAAACAAGATATTATTAAAATGAATATACAATACAATCACACAGTGAAAATGGAACAGTGTTGAATTTATTAAATAATTCAGTGAGTATCTTGTACTTTATTCAGTTTTCTCTCTCTTTCCCAACCATGTTGCCAGGTTGGGTACTCAGTCCTCCCTCGCAGCGGGAGCCCCGCCGTAGCCCTGGACCCCCCGCTCTCGTTGACCCACCAGGCGTTGCGTCCGCTGGAGTCCCTGATGAAATGCGTGGAGATGGGTTGGATGACGGTGCTGGTGGGGCCCACGGCCAGCGGGAAGACCAGCCTGGTGCACCTCCTGGCCCTGCTAACCGGGCACCGCCTCAGGGTCATGGCCATGAACAGCGCTATGGATACCACCGAGCTGCTCGGAGGCTTCGAACAGGTAAGGCACACAACTGCTCGCCCGTCACCCTTTGGAACTTTTATATCGGCTTATTGTGAGACAAAATGGAACCCTTGCACACTTGGCACTATTTCAGAAGATGGTCTCAGCTTGTTTCGGAGTCAACCAGCTCAATTGCATTTGATTTTATTTTTTCCCCCCCCTCAAACTAGTCTTTGTGGACACTCCAGAGTATTTGTAAATTCATATCGAGCATGGCTCTGGACCCTGTTTCTTGTTTCTTGTCCAGGTGGACATCATGAGGCCATGGAAGCAGGTTCTTGAGAGTGTGGACTACATAGTTGCCATGGTGACCCGACGAGGCTTGATGTCACTGAATGGAGCGCTCCAGGACACGGAGTTCCTGTTGAGAAACTGGAGCGTGTTCCAGAAGTGGCTGAAGGTGGAGGAGCGGGAGCGACCGGAAGGAGGGGTTAGCTTTGAAGCGGTCAACAAGTTGGAGGTCATCCTTGTCCTTCTGCAGAAACTCAACACCAAACTCAAGGTGTTCACAGGTAAACTCGACACCAAACTCAAGATGCTTACAGGTGCAAGTAAACTCAAGAGCAAACGTCAAGTGCTGTTTATAATGATATAATTAATATGAAGGAAAATAAGAAAATTGCTAACTGGATAAACCACTTTATCATGTCTGTTTGTTTTACATTAGTTAAATATAGTGAAGATGAAATGAAAGAGCTTCCGGGTGTTGTATTGACTCTTATCTGCATGTGTCCTGCAGACATGTCCAAGTTGCTGCTGGACTTCACACAGCTGAAAGAAAAGCACGCCCAGCTCCAGGATGGGTGGAGCCACGGCGGGTTCGAATGGCTGGACGGGATGCTGGTGCAGGCCCTGCAGGCCGGAGACTGGCTCCTCATGGACAACGCCAACTTCTGCAGGTGGGCGACAATGCTGACCATCACCTGCCCCTGCGGTGTGCGCCTGTCACTCCAACGATAAACCTGAACTGCGATCGCCATACCGACCAAAACCAGCCAGACAGCCACTAAAATGCAGCACATAGTCAGAGAGGGGCTCAGCTTGTTTTGTTTGGCTAACTGTTACATGTTTATGAAGTCTTATGTAAAAAAAAAAAAAATTCTTCAGTTGTCATGAGTAACATTATACCCATGCAGGTGATTTGGTGCAGCCGTGCCCATCATGAGTGTGGATAGTTTACGGCGTGTTTCATGTCTTTTTCTTCTCTTAAGCCCCTCCGTTCTGGACCGCCTGAACGCCCTGCTGGAGCCCGGAGGGACGCTTACCATCGGCGAGCGCGGGGTCATCGACGGCACCACCCCCAGCATCACCCCGCACCCCAACTTCAGGTGCGCCCCTCCTGCGCTGATATCCGCGTTAGGTATATCTAAACGTGTGAAGTCAGAAACGATCCGATGACGTCCTCCTTACTCCTTTTGATGCTGTTTTTTTCAGATTGTTCCTCACCATGGATCCTGTCCATGGCGAGATCTCCAGGGCCATGCGGAACCGGGGGGTGGAGGTCTACATCCCGGGGGAGCATGAGGGGACGTGCTGGGACGCCCTGGACCTGAAGACCCTGCTCCACACCGCGGGGGTGATAGGCGACTGCGTGTGCGACCTGCTGACTGCCGTTCACGCGGACGTCAAAGCCAGCATCTGGGGTAAAGACACAAGGACAGACTAAACTGACTCTGCATACTGCCTACTTTCATATTCAGCAGGGAAAACAAACTAAAACTAGTTCCTAAGTCAAACCAAGGATGGAAAATGGAAAGGAAAGAAAGGATCTTGTATGTCCTGAAGGGCTTTGTTCCTTAATGTTTTGCAGATTCTCCAGTGTCCTCGGTCTCGTCACTTCTCCATGTTGCCTCTCTGCTATCGGGCCAGCTGCAGAGGGGGGTGGACCTGCCCAGCGCCCTGCAGCAAGCCTGCGGGGAGGTGTACTGTCTCAGCCAGCGTACAGCCGCCAGCCAGAAGGTACCTGCGGCAGGGACCTCCAGGATGCTGTCTGCCCCCTTCATACAGATCCCATTCAGATCCAATATCTCCTCTGTGCACCTTACCCTGCGTTCACACATCCAGCAACTTAGGTCGCCCAGTCGCCGGAAGTCCATTCATTCTCTATGAAGCTGAGCGACGGTCAGCGACCTGAGCGACTAGAAAACTGAGCGACCAAAATCGGCCGATAAATGTTGCCCGAAACTTAACTTTTGAGCGACCATCGGCCGTAACAGCCAATCAGAGTTCCACACTTCATATTTCCCCAACCGACACGAAACCATTTAGTGAATAATTGTTCCGCCCGATTTCACTCAAATTGCAGCAATGGAGTAGCAGCTAATAATAATGGTCCAAGCCTATCACGTCCTGTTTAATGTATTCCAAAAGGAATACCGGGATAAGCGCCTAAAAATTTACGCTTGGAGGGCAATTGCGAGTGCCCTTGGTACCGATGGTAAGGTCTTTGTTATTTTACTGTGTGAATTAAACGTTCACACAACACTAGATAAATGCTATGTTTAGCTAACGTTATCATACCATGTAGACTAGGCTATTGGAAGCCAAAACGGCGAAAAGGTATGATTTACTGTTCACAGGTAGGCTAATGTAACGTCATGACACTTCTAGAGCCTACTGTATTGTCAGGAATGCTGTTTAGTTGTGTGTTATGTGTAGGCAGTTAAAGCACTAGGGTTCCAATATCATATTGGATCTACCAGCCTGGATGCATCGCAAATATGTCTTTGTTATACGTAGGCTACTGCCGTTGTTTATCTGTATCAAAAAATTGTAGCAACACGAACTGACTTGGATGACACAACGGGAAACTCTTGCCCCGCCCCCAGCCTAGTAGAATTGACCGACTCAGCGACCAGTCGATCGCTGTGTGAACACAGCGTTAGTCTTTAAAAGCATCCGCATCAATTCTCATTCCTGCCTACAATCTGGGGCCATTCCATAACTCGTTGGCACTACTTGTAATGTATATCAAGTAACCAATGGTAAATGGCATCTATAATGCAGCAGATCCTTTGAATCCCAACCGTATTGATTATGGTTGGGACACAAGGTTGTGTTTAGCATGTATTCATGGAGATTTCAAAGCCACACCTTCAGTTACTGTCTCTGTTTGCAGGAAGCTCACAAGATCATCGAGAGGCACCTCTCCACCCTGGACTCGGCGGATTGGGGGAACGAGCTGCTGTGCGCAGGGGTGTGGCCCGACAGGTTCCCCTCCGCCCTGCTCTCCACCGAAGACTCCTGCTTCTCCATGGTCCTGCGGGATGGCCAGATCCTGTCCTTCTGCCTCAACACCCTCAGCCTGGAGGGCAAGAGGTGAGCGGGAGACCAAGGGCCGAGCTAACCGCTACGCTAACGCAGGAAACACACAGGGATGGTCAGTGGGAGTGGTTTACCAATAGAAAACACTCCCTCATACATCCCTATTTTTGACGGTGGTGAATGGATAATAACCTTTTTTGTGTTTGTTGGCTTCCAGGAGCCGACCGCTCACACTCGGCGACCTCCAGAGGGAGCTACAGGGCGGAGCGTCGCTGGAAGGTCACTTGTTTGCTGGGGGCAGCGCAAAAGAAGGAGTCAGCGATGCTCTCCGTCTGCTCCCCACAGCTATGAGGCTGCTGACCGAGAGGGCCTCCTACAGCGACTGGGTCCTCCGGACCAGCTGGCTCTCTCACCTGGTCAAGAGCTACAAACACGCACCAGGTCATCTTCTTTTTCTTTTTTAAACAGTTTCATTTGCATGCCTCTGCCATATAAAACCCATTGAAAGTCAGTTGCATCAAGTGTTTTTACAGAACCCATTTTGGGATCAATGACATGTTGGCACATGTTGCATGCTGCTGGTCAGGGGATCATTTTCAATGCTTACTTGCTTTGAGCTCCCGTCAAGAGATTAATTTCAGGGCTTGAAATTAACTTTTTCACACACAAACCAGACTGACATTTTTCCAGCCACATTAACTTTTACAATATAACACAACCTGGTTAGTTGCCTGCCAAAGTTGCTGCTAGAGTAGGAAATCTCACTAACCACAATCAAATTTTTACCAGCATTTGGCTGGTGGCGGGTGTTAATTTCACACCCTGGCTCCTGTTACATCTGCCTGCTTAAACTGATAATTGTAACCATCGTTCTGTGAATAGCCAGAGGTGCCATTGAATGAACTGCTGAATGCATATTTATATGCGTATTTATATGCGTGTAGAGGTTGGGACTGAGGTCAACTCTTTCTCACAGATGCGGTACTCGTCCACCTTGAGGCCGGAACCAGGGCCCTGAAGGCCGTGTTCAACAGCAAGCTCAGTGTGAAGGGAAAGCACCTGACGGAGCTGCTGCAGCCACACAGCACAGGTAACCACACCCTTCATCCTGCCCAGCACCACCTCTCAGCTCCACCCAGCTACCACACCCCTTACCCTGCCCAGCACCACCTCTCAGCTCCACCCAGCTACCACACCCCTTACCCTGCCCAGCACCACCTCTCAGCTCCCACACCCCTTACCCTGCCCAGCACCACCTCTCAGCTCCCACACCCCTTACCCTGCCCAGCACCACCTCTCAGCTCCACCCAGCTACCACACCCCTTACCCTGCCCAGCACCACCTCTCAGCTTCACCCAGCTACCACACCCTTACCCTGCCCAGCACCACCTCTCAGCTCCACCCAGCTACCACACCCTTACCCTGCCCAGCACCACCTCTCAGCTCCACCCAACTACTACACCCTTACCCTCCCCAGCACCACCTCTCAGCTCCTCTCAGCTCCACCCTGTAGGTGCACTGCAAAAGTTATCAGTGCTACCGTTCGTCTGTCGTTCACAAGCCTTGGCCGTAGGTTTGACCTTCCTAAAGGGGTTGTCCTGTTAGCTAAAATTGTCAACAGTATTCACTTCTATTCAATTGGCAGATGACTACAGGATTCTGGTGGACATGCGATGGAACAAACAGTACCTGGACATCCTGGCCAATACCTGCAGTTTTGAGGACGAGGAGAGATACATGGAGTTCATGGAGGCTTTGAATGCAGTCGCAAACAGGTGCGCGCCGGTACTGTTCTGAGGGCTGCAGTGGTTTTTGCGCAACTGCTCAAAGTTACTTGAATTTACTTGAATGTGCGCTCTCCTGTTTGCAGAATATCACTACTGATGGACAGAGAAGAGCAGGCCACTGTGAACTGTGCTGCAGTGAAGATATCCACACATAACAGCGCCCTGAGGCTGGCCACTGCCTTCTCTAAAGGTGCCCAACCACAATCTACCACTAGGGGTGCACTAGTGCAGTGTTTTTCAACCGGTGTGCCGTCGAAAATGTTCAAACTCCAAGTGAAGATGTGTGTGACTTTTCCTAACGTTTAATGGTTCATGTGCTAGTGGTGTGCCGTGGAATTATTTGGTTATAAATAGTGTGCCGTCACAGAAAAAAGGTTGGGAAACACTGCACTAGTGGGGTTACTGAGTGGTCAGTAAACGGGTGAATAAGTTGTAATTATAATAATGTTTTTGTGGCCACAGGGACTATGGACTTGGGTCACCTGCCCCACCCGGTGCTGGTGCACCTGCGCTCATTCTTCGACATGTGGGACTCGTTTGTGCTGCAGGCCGTGCAGACCGGACAGCCCTACATCTCGGACCACCTCATGTTCGAGGTCAGTCCATTTTGTATCGCTGTGTCAATTCTCACATAGTTTTGAATGTAATGGTCCAGGCATTGATTCCCAATGAAGGTCCAGGCACCGATTTCCAATTATCGTCCTCGCCTTAAATGCAGTCTCCACCAAGTTCCTCTGGAGTTTTGAATATTCAGGGAAGATAGTTATTTAGCCTGTATTTAACTGGGTTGTCACGTTGACATTTTATGTTAGACACCAGGTCGAAGATAGCAGCAAGTTACATTACTTTTTTTGAAAGTTCATTTCAAACTATGCCTGAGACAATACAATACTGAAATTTTATGAACAATCGCACTAAATCATCACCAACAGTAAAACTATTTAATTCTGTAAAATGTATTTCAAACTAATTAGTTCTTACAATCTACTGATTCTTACTTTCAACTCGACTCCAACACCTGAAAAACAAGTGCACCCACTGATCATGCAGCCACTTAACCGTCAGGTCTGAGTTTAATTTGAATTGAATACACCGTGTGCTCCCATGACGTTCAGACCCCTCCTTGTCTTCCCAGATCCTGCAGCTTCTGCGATGGCGAGATCGTTTCTGGGACGTCTGTAACTCGCAGGCCCCTGACACCCGAGGCGTGTCGGTTCTCTCCCTACACTGGCACTGGGTCCAGAAGCACCTCATGTACAGACTGCCCCAGCTGTTGCTGGGAGACGGGAACTATGAGTACGTGACCTGTGCCCGAGGGCCTTCCCAGCTTCTGACATCTTGTGTACTTGAAGTGCTTTTTAAAAGCAAACGCAGTGCACTCGTTTCTAATTAGCATTAGCCTTGAGTTGTATGGATGTGTAGTCATATCCAAATGTGAGTATGTTAGGTCAGGGGCATATAATGATGAGTTTTTGTGTCAAAAGTCTTGCTTCAGTCACTTGCAAAGCTGTTCAATACATGCTTTTAGGTTCTCAGGGTGAGTAAATGCCCATAGCACCCTTGTTTTAATTCCCTTTCATGTTGCGCACACACACACTTTGTAAAATAATTTATAACATAACAATTTATAACATGTTTTTGGGAGACGGGGGCTGCATTCGGAATGGCTCCCCTACAAAATGGCTGACTCCTTAAATGGTGCACTATAAAGCGTATAGGGGGCCATTCTGATTCTGATCAGTATTCCTGTGTTTCTGTGACAGCGGACAGCAGGAGCTCCAGGCCGTATCCACTGGTATCCAGAGCGCTCTCTCCAGCTCTTCCTTCGTAGCGTCTGATCTGAAGGCCGTGCAGAAAGCCCTGGGGAAACCACTTCCATTTAAGGTAGCGGGATGACATCCTCTCTGTGGACCGAACTCGCGGCGTTATCTCTGAAAACGCAGCTGACCGCCGTGAACATCTGTCTGTCCCGCCCCTCCCAGCTGCAGTCCGTGGCCGAATGTGCTTCTCGACTGAGGGTTCTGAGCGGCGCGCTCGACGTGGCTGACCTCCGGCTTGACTGCACCTTGCCCCTGTGGAGGCAGGAGGTCCTCCGACTTCAGGGCGCTGCCCTGGGGATGGAGACCAAGGAAAGTCTGCTGGAAGCCTGGGGCCTTGTCCTGCAAGCCAACCACCAGCTAGAGCCAATGAATACAGGTAGGAGAATCTTCTCAATGTATTTATGTGTAAATGTAGTAAATGCAGGAGAAAATGTAAAAACCAAAATCCAACCCTGGTCAATAAGCTATAAAGAATTAAAATGCAGTGTTGGCCTTAACACTTAGCAGTGTTGCAGTGTCAAGTACTGCAAAGTGAAATAAAAGTTCTGGAAGTCTTTTTAGAAGCAGTTATTTTAGTCAATTCAGTCATTCAGAAGAGAAGTGACCTTTTCTTAGGTACTGTTCATTTGGCTTATCCCTGTAGGCGATTAATAAGCCTGCCATAAGATTGCTCTCTTTTATTGGGACAGTTCTTAACCTCATGAAACTCAGCAATGGTTGTGTTTTGATTAGTTCTTTACCTAACGACTCTTTGTTGGGGTTGTGTTGTGGTTTCTAACGGAACTCTATGGTGGTTGTAGATGTTTTGGAAAGGCTCGTTTCCTGTGTGGAGGAGCAGCAGGGTCACATGGCTTCCTGCGGCCTACTGGAGTCTAAATCTGCGGTTTCGCTCCGCGAGGGGGACGCGCCCGTTCCTGGCCGGGACGTCCTGCTGAAACTGAGCCGCCGGGCACAACTGTGGCCCCTCCTGGAGGAGCTGGCGCTGCTGAACCATCTGAGGCTCACTGCCGACGTGCTGCAGCTCTCGCCAGGGTATGAAGGCCATGCTCAGCCAGAGGAGGGGCCTGCAGCCCTGGCCCTGGGAGCGGCAGGGTCCACTGGCTCTCGGCTCTTAATCGATCAATTACAGCAGGTTTCCTGGGTGTCGATTGGCTGTTGATTTTGCAATGAAAACAAAAACCAGCGGACCCTGCGGCTTTCCAAAACCAGGGGTTGAACTCCTAGTTGAACCGGACTCGCCATGACATTCGTTCCACAATCCCTTGTGGGAACACAACTACATAACTTGGTTCTGTGAATTGCATTACACATTTTTTTGTGATTAAGAAAAGATTCAATTTCAGTTTCAGTCTATCATTGGTGAGCTGTCCTGCTTTCATCTTTGTTTGTTCTGTTCTCTGGCGGGAATCTCACGTGTCCCTCCTCTCTCTCCGTAGGGAGAGACGACCCGAGGCGAGCCTGCGTCGGTCTCTCTCGCAGCACCACCACTTCTGTCTGCACTCCACCCCCATGAACGTCAGGCAGCTCCAGGCCCTGTGGTACCTCCTGAGCAGCGAGAGGGTCAGTGATGTACCTTCTCATTGTTGTGCTGTTGGACTGTTCATCATTTGCACATATGTTCACTACATGGCCACTTATCTAGCTGCCATTTTTAAATATTAAAATATTAACTTAAAATCACTAGGGCCAATGCCCGGGTTGTTTCGCCATTTTCTGGCACCGCGAACATATTGAATGTGATGCATATATTATTAATGCTTATGATCAGGGAGCATTTACCGTTTGTTATTTAATCTGCTCTGATATTGTTAGTGGGCATAGCTGGCTACGCCTGGCCTGTTTGTGTGCGAGTTGACAGTGGTGTAATTCACCCTTCCAGCCAGCGGAGGAGCTGCAGTTTGTCTGGTGTGATCTGCTGTCCGAAGCCCTGGCAGCATTCTGGAGTGCCAGCGTGACCTCTGACCCTGAGCGCTGGCTGAAGTGGAACCCCCTGTGTCCTGAAGAGAAGAAGGCCCAGCGGTCGGTCCTTGGCCCTGCAGACACGGTGTGTGACTATGATAGTAGAGGTCATTTAAATGCTGATAAAATAAAAGGTCCCAGGATGATGAGCTTGACAGTGTGTGAACGAGGTAATGAGGTAAAGGCAACAGGAGGACATGCTGATGTAGGTGCGCACAAGTGTCTGTGTGTGTCTGTGTCTGTCTGTGCGTGTCTGTGTGTCTGTGCGTGTGTGTGTGTGCGCGTGTGTGTGTGCTTATATGTGTGTGTGCGTGTGCATGCAAGCATATTTTTTTGCTAGGGGCAGTGGTTTGTGGATGTGTTTGTCAGCAGCATTGTGTTTGAGGTTGTTTGGCAGTATGAAAAACAGCGTGGTGGTATGTGTGTGTGTGTTTCGTACAGGGGCCTGGTATGGTGAATCGGGCAGTGTGGTCCCGGTGTGTGATGGAGGTGCTGAGCAGTAATGAGGTGGGGGGTCGCTGGGACCCCTCGGGGGCAGCTCTGCTCTCCTCCTCACGCGTCACTCTGGGGGAGTGGAGGGAGCGGACCAAACAGCTACAGGACCTCAGCGCCGTGCTGTGGGACAACATGGCCCTGCCTGCCCTGGCTGACTTCAGGTACGATGCCCGCACACACTCTTCTGTTTCCACTTTAAAAGGAGTATTCCCACTAATACACACACACACCACAGGTTTTTCTTGCTGTTTGCTTTGAAATTACCCTGAAAAACAAAAGGTTATTTCATTAAAACATTTTATGCTTATTTTATAGATTTGTGGTTGCTGTACACGCTTATAGAAATAAAATACGCTAAAGTCACTCCAGTTGCAAAAGCATGTTGGAAACATAAGAAAGACAGTGTGAAAACAATTAGAAATGGGCCAAAATTAGGCTTGAAGAGCTGTAACACATACACCATATAACCCAGGGGTGGCCAACCCTGGTCCTGGAGAGCCGCAGGGCCTGTTGGTTTTTGTTGTTACTCGCCACTCAATTGATCAATTAAAGCAGTCGATTACAGTTAACTCACCTCACCTGGTTTCTTTGGTCTAAGTAGCTGTCGTATTTAAGGTGAAAACAATAACCGGCAGACCCTGCGGCTTTACGACCAGGGTCGACCGCCCCTGATATATCCGATTCTTTAGAGAACTGTCCCCGTGGTGTGTTATGGTGCGGTCAGCCTATGTGTGGCGCTGTTGCAGGAGCACAGACCTGCGGCTGCAGGGCGTGGTGCTGCGTAGGCAGCTGCAGGCCCTGTCCGAGCTGCTCCCCCCGGGCCAGCAGGAGAGCTACGCCGAGTGCTGCGAGGGTCTGACCGAGGGAGGCGACCCGACCACCGCCGCCCAGGAGGTGCAGGCTGCCCTCGGCGACGGACTGCCCGCCCACCTGCTGCCCGAAGGCTTCGTCCCCATGGCGACCACCTGCCTGCAGCAGTTTGCCCAGAACCGCGAAAGGGGGGCGGTGCAGCTGGCCCGGTCCGGCGTGTTCTGGGTCAACATGGGCCTGCTCCAGATCCAGGTGTGGAGCCCGCAGACCATCTTTGACCCGGCGGTGAAGAGAGCCTACAAACTGACCTACGCGCAGGAGGAGGTGAGTCATATTCTCGCCATATGGGGTCATGTGACTAATCTAACATTATCTTTTCAAGCACCTGTGAATTTACTGTGAGTTTTTGTACTGTTGTTCAGTTAAATCTAATTGCTATAGCAACATCCTGTTCCAGTAAGTAAAAATCTCTATCTTCCAGTAGATGACTCATCACAGTCATCAGAGGTGGTCCTCTCCATGTTCCCTCTGTAACATTAAACCTGCTTGCAGTTGCCCCCTAGTGCTCATAGAAGGAGGTACATAGTTGTGACTTTTTTTGTGTTCAGCTGGCCCTGCTGCAGGAGGAGTGGAGGGGGCGGAGTCTGTCTTCTCAGCTGCTGACGGGGGCGGAGCTGGAGGAGAGCAGCACCACTGACGGCTTCCAGCATCCTCGCATCAGGTGTGTTCCCTTGGAAACATTCATAAACTGTAATTATACAGCATAAACTGTGTTTATGTTATTTAAAATGTTATTGCCAATGCTCTGTACAAAAAGCTCGGCGGCTGTGAATTGGGCGCCGCCTGGTGCGTACTTGCATCTCTAGACCTCTCTCGTTGTCTTGGTTACAGGTACCTGTGGATCCGCATGCAGCAGGTGAAAGAGCAGATCGCCGAGCTGTCCAGGAAGCAGGCGTGCCGCCCCAGCGAGCCGCAGTACGAGCGCCTGTACCAGGACCTCCAGCACTACCTGGGCAGCATAGGGCAGCCGGCTGCCGTGAAGGGCCTGCTCTCCCACCTGCTGAAGGCCCTCCCGGGGCCCGGCGCCAAATCGAGGTCGGGGATCCAGGGCCTGCTGAAGGAGGAGGCCGTGTGGCAGGCCTCCCAGCACCACTTTGTACGGAGGCTGCTGGAGGAGTACCCCCTCTACCCGGACGTGGTGGGGCCCTGGCGGGCGGCCATACTGCAGCTGCAGCACGGCATGAGGCTGGTAGCGTCCCAGCTCTCCGCCTCCCTGGCGGGTTTCCCCAAGCTGGTCTCCTGCCTGCTGGCCTTCCCCACGCACTCCCCAGGCCTGCCTTCTTACCTGGCCCGCGCCGACCACCTCTGCTCCAGGCCCTGCCTGGAGGTCCTCCGGGGCCTGAGGAAGCAGCTCTCTCAGGAGGAGCCCGACCAGGTGGTCCCGGAGCCCTCCACACTGCTCCTGATCGCCCTCCTGTACGTTCGGTGCCACGCCCTGTCCGCAGGGCAGCTGGGACGGGACACCCTCCAGCTCTTCAGGCACATCTGTCAGGTGGGCGGCTTCAACACGCTTCATTTTTATCGAGTGTCTGTTCCCCATCAATGTTTTATATGTGGTCCATACAGTTGGCACAGACGCAATGTCCACAGTGCCAGGAGCTCCGGCCTATACACCTATACTAGTCTATATTTGAATTCCTCTCATGAAATAGTTTTGTGCCCAATTTGTGAGTCTGTGGAGGTTTTCTCTGACAGCTACTCAAGAAGTTTCCAGAAAATGAACCCCTCTGTCTGACAGATGGAGATATCTTCTTTATGAACTGTCATTGTGTCAGTTTTTTGGATATATGGGCTTGAGTTCTTGTGTGGTTTTGTGGTTGATTAAGGCAAATGTCTGTGTGAGTCATGAGCTGGCAGTGTTGAAGGGGGAGCTGAACACTGATGTGATTTTGGCGCGTCTCTGACTGATGGTGAATACTGACATAATGGCGTTTAGCGCTCGCGGTTTGGGACGGGCGCACAGACGGGATTTGCGTGTGTGGAATGTGAGTTGATCTCCGGCGGGATTTGGGGGTGTCGCTCAGGCGCTGGTGAACGAGTGGGACGAGCAGGAGCGTCGCGCGCGGGAACGCGAGCGGCTGGAGGCCAGCCTGTACCGCAGCCGCGGCCGCCAGCACGGGACGGGCCTGAGCGAGGAGGAGCAGGAGGAGAGAGACTTCAGACGCAGTTTCCCCCAATACGACAAGGTACTGTCACACTACACCTCCCTCACACTCGGGAGAGTGTGACGCTATGAAACGCCACGACAAGGCAGCTTCTCTGTACTCCAGTACATCACCTATGACCAGGTAACTCATCATGGTCCTCTGTTCCCCAGGAGTAATCATTCCTTGCATTTATATAGCACTTTTCTCACACTCAAAGCACTTTACAGAGAAGAGGGGGAAATTTACCTCAGCCATCACCAATGTGTAGCACCCTCCTGGGTGATGCACAGCAGCCATTTTGTGCCAGAACACTCACCACACATCAGCTGAGGTGGACAGTACAAGTACAAGACTCTGTAGCTTAATAATTTGCTTTCCCTTATGTCACAGTAATGACCTTTGACCCCCCTCATTTCTGTCATCAGGACTTTGCTGACGTGACCTCCCAGCCCAGCCTGGAGCAGCCAGCACACGTAGGGGCAGAGGAGGAGGAGGAGTTGGAGGCGGAGCCTGGCGAGGGCAGCTTCCTGTCTCTGGCCTGCATGCACACAGTTGTGCAGGTCCACCAGCACCTCTGTCTGGGCTTCTCCCGGTCGCTGTGGTACCACAGCGGTACACCGGCCAATCACAAGAAAGATCATATCAATGCACTGGTCTCATCCTATCAGATAACGGCCCCGGTGATTACACGGTTCTATCACCTACTGGGTACGTTTATGTTCTGTTCACTTTATATAAAATGTATAAACAATACGAATAAACAACATACAATACGTAAAAGTTAAACGAAGAGAGAGAGGAATTTGAAAAGCGAAACGTATAGTCCATAGCAGCAATAGTCCATAGCAGCAATATCCATAACGCGGTCCATATAAAGTTCATATTGAATCAAGGCTATGTGAAGTAACAAGTTTCCTTCAAGGTAGTTTGTGGAAGATACCATTAAATGTATTAAAAATAGATAGAGAAACCATGGAGTACTGAGCGTAATTAGCCCCAGATCAGAATAAGGCAATCTGAAACACTGACGCGCTGAGTGTACCCCCTCTTTCCCTCAGATTCGGAGATGGACCAGCAGCTGGTGGGCACCCAGCTGTTCCTCTGCACCCTGCTGCAGAACACGGTTCGGGGTGCGGACGGCGCGGACGCCCTGTGCCTGCAGAACGACGGGCCCTACGACTTCTACCAGCACCCCAACATGAGCGAGGCACGGCACTGCCTGCCTGTCCTGGAGCAGCTGGGAGTGGCAGTGAGGCGGAGACTAGAGGAGTGGCCTGATCACCCTGCCCTCATGCAGGTGAGAAGGGGGGGAGATGACGCAGTCAGAGGGGGGCGTGTCACCTACTGATAGGCAGAGTACTGAAATCTGATCTATTTGTGAGTGTATAGACTCACTTTACTGAGGTAAATTGCTGTTCATATTTTGGTTGGCATATTATGGGCTTGAAGCAGAATGATGCATGCATTAAGGAGTGTTAAGCAGTTGCAGAATGACGAGTGTGTGTGTGTGTGTGATTCCAGCTCACAGTGGTGATGGAGCGAATCCAGGCCTTCAGTCTCTCTAGCCCTCTGGCCAAGTTTCTCAATGGCCTGGAGATCCTTCTGAGCAAATCACAGGTGAGACTCATCTCTCCCACCCCTCCCGCCAACACTCTATTACCCAGCTGTCCCATCCAAAGCCCTCTCTTCATCGCTCTTTCTTCAATAGTCTGGCCCATTTTACCCCACCCCCCCACCCCCCTGCACTGGCACCCTCCCCATGTGAAGCATATCTCTGACTGACTGCTGTCCCGTCCTCAGGACTGGGAGAGCAACGCCAGCCGGTCCGTGTCCCTGAGAAAGGAGCTCGAACCTGTCACCCAGCTCATCATCCAGTGGCGCAAGCTAGAGCTCAAGTAAGAGCCACCACTGATTATATGGAATATGGATTTTCTTTCAAATGTCAGATTTTCTCGTTTAACATAATTTAGCGCCCTTGACGGAGCGCTTCACACAGTATATTAACGGAAAATCCGTTCTGAAATGAACAGTAGACAACAGGCCATGTAAAGTGAGGAATGGAACGGCGATACAATGATAAATGAAAGATTAATCACCTCAGTGGCTGCAGTCACTTATTGGGGTATTCACAAGCTAAGCACTGCTAACTGATTTACCCTCTCTCTTGCAGCTGTTGGTCCAGCAGTCTGGACAATGTGCTGAAATGCCACACAGAGAAGTCTACCAAACACTGGTTCTCCATCTACCAGCTGGTTGAGAGACACCTACAGGAGCACAACCCAGACACCATGACAGGCAATCACCTCTGTTTGACTATTCATATAAATGACAACCTGACAACCCACACAACATTGTTTTCTTTGGATTTTTTTTTCTTCAGATGGATACATCTTCACTTCTGTGAAGGAATAAATCAGTATAAAAGTGTCAATTATAAAAGATTATTGATTACTGAACTGTACATATTTAGTCAGGAAAACAGTCATGTTTTAGCACTTGAGCCATACTTTAGGTCTGTGGTTCCCAACCCTGTTCCTGGAGATCTACCGTCCTGTAGGTTTTAATTTCTTAATTATTATTTTTGAACCCTATTTTGGCACACCTGATTCTACTAATTAGCAGCTCAACAAGCTCTCAAGCTGTTCAATGAGGTGTGCTTTGTTAGGGTTGTAGTGAAGTCCCACAGGACGGTAGATCTCCAGGAACAGGGCTGAGGACCATTGCTTTGGATGATTTCATTTGCGTTGCATGTATGACCGTGATGCCTGTTCTGTCCAGCAGGGGCCGATGTGGAGGACCTGTCTCTGCCCTCCGTTTCCTCTACACTTCAGGCCTTCATAGAGGGCTCCACACTGGGAGAATTCCACACCCGTCTGACCATGCTGCTCTCCTTCCACTGCCACCTGCTGCTGAGCCCCACAGCGGAAGGTCAAGGTTGGCACTGACATCACTTCCTGTCTATTCACGCACAACGACACGTGTGAAATCTATCCTACATGCACTTTTTGAGGCATATTGAAGTGCTAAGGGTTTTTTCCCCTCCACAGCCTCTCTCTGCAGCCTCCTGTGGAATTTATACAAGTACTACTCCCAGTTCTCAGAGAGCATTCAGACTAAAATCACCCAGCTCCGGCAGCCAATCGAGAAAGAGCTCAAGGTAGGGGAACTTCAACAGGACATTTGAGTTTGCTGATGGACAAGATTTCCTTTCTCCGTCTTTAGTTTATATTTGCAAATGTTCATTCTATTTATCAATAGAATTCCAATTCACTTCGAAGGGTGCTCTTTAAATAAAAAAATAAAAAACATTTTTAAAGTAAGTAAATAACCCTCAGTCCTGTTTCTGGTGTTAACTGGCTTGGTTAACTTTGTGTCTCGTTTGCAGGACTTTGTGAAAATCTCCCGGTGGAACGACGTCAGTTTTTGGTCCATAAAACAGTCAGTTGAAAAGACCCACCGGTGAGTTTACCTCAGGAAATCCCGTATGAACATACGAACAAGAAATAAATGAAGATCTTGTTCTCATAAGGGGTACTTTGAGTGACTTTTCCATGCTCCTGTCCCTTTCAGAACCCTCTTTAAGTTTGTAAAGAAGTTCGAGGCTGCGCTGAGCACCCCTTGTGCTCCTGCTTTGGTGGAGCAGGGCAGCAGTGCCAGTCTGGATAGCGTGGATCCCGACCCGGAGGATACACCTCTCCATAGAGTGCACCGTGCACTGAAGAGCGCCCTCCCAGGGCGGGGCAGAGATCTGCAGGTATAGTTTTCACACCGGAAAACACCCAAGTGTAAAGGCTAAAGAACTGGTTCAAAGTAGGGTCATTGAAGGGAAATATTTTTGTATAAAATAAGTACTTAATTATCTTTCTTCACACCGACTTGCTACAGAGCCCAGAAGTGATTTGTAAAGATTATCAGAGAAACTGAAACAGTAAATCGATAACTTGCTCAAGAAGCATAAAAGAGAAGTTTGTTTTCTAATGTTGGTGTGTGTGTCAGGTGGATGACCAAGAGGAAGTTCCATCAGGGTCGGAGTCCTTGTCCCTACAGGGCCGTCTGTCCTTCCTCACCAGGAGGATGAGGAAGATGTGCGTGCAGCTGGTGAAGAAGGGCCCGCTGCCTGAGCTGTCTGAGGATCTGGACCAGTTCACAGGTAAGAAACAAGAGAGGTGTTTTTAATCCAAGTGGGTCTTCCTGGATAACTAAATAATGTATTGCGTGGAAAAAGTACAAATGCAAGTTCTCATTTCCCCCCCCAAGTTGAAATCATCAGAAATGTTCAGGAACTCCAGAGCCTCACCATCAACCAATCAGCAGAGAAGGAGAAGCAGAAGTCACAGGTCAAGCAAATCCTCCAGCAGAAGCAGCGTGCCCTCTCTGAGCTCTTCAAGATGCTCGCCCAGATCGGTGAGTTTCTGCAGTCTCCATAAATCTTTCCCATGAATCACCTCAGGACTCTGATTCTGAATCTGAATCTCATTGTCTCAGTTCATTCCTCTAAAGACCAGGGAGTCAAAGGGACGGTCATTGAAAGTGCTGAGTATTGGAGTCTGTTGAAACGCTCTGGCTTTGGTGAAATTCCCAAAGAACTGTATGTCTGTGGTGTGCACCTCATTACATGGCACTGCACCAGAGTGGTGGTGTCAGGTCCGTGTGTAGGGGGCTGTCTGACGGTGATGTGGTGTTTGTATCCAGGTCTCTCGTACCGTAAAGGCCTGACCTGGAGCCGGACCGCCGATCCTGAGGAGACACTGTGTCTGCAACCGCTGGATCTGAACACTGCCCTGTCTGTGGTCCGAGCCGAGGAAGGAGCAGAATCCATGTGAGGCACTGTTACAGTCTGGGATTATAGCCTACTGAAGAGTAACTCTAATGCAGGGGCAGGCAACCCTGGTCCCGGAGTGCTATCACAGTCTGGGATTATAACCTACTGAAGAGTAACTCTAATGCAGGGGCAGGCAACCCTGGTCCCTGAGTGCTATCACAGTCTGGGATCATTACCTACTGAAGAGTAACTCTAATGCAGGGGCAGGCAACCCTGGTCCCTGAGTGCTATCACAGTCTGGGATCATTACCTACTGAAGAGTAACTCTAATGCAGGGGCAGGCAACCCTGGTCCCGGAGTGCTATCACAGTCTGGGATCATAACCTACTGAAGAGTAACTCTAATGCAGGGGCAGGCAACCCTGGTCCCGGAGTGCTATCACAGTCTGGGATCATAACCTACTGAAGAGTAACTCTAATGCAGGGGCAGGCAACCCTGGTCTCTGAGTGCTGTCACAGTCTGGGATCATAACCTACTGAAGAGTAACTCTAATGCAGGGGCAGGCAACCCTGGTCTCTGAGTGCTGTCACAGTCTGGGATCATAACCTACTGAAGAGTAACTCTAATGCAGGGGCAGGCAACCCTGGTCCTGGAGTGCTGTCACAGTCTGGGATCATAACCTACTGAAGAGTAACTCTAATGCAGGGGCAGGCAACCCTGGTCCTGGAGTGCTATCACAGTCTGGGATTATAACCTACTGAAGAGTAACTCTAATGCAGGGGCAGGCAACCCTGGTCCCTGAGTGCTATCACAGTCTGGGATCATTACCTACTGAAGAGTAACTCTAATGCAGGGGCAGGCAACCCTGGTCCCTGAGTGCTATCACAGTCTGGGATCATTACCTACTGAAGAGTAACTCTAATGCAGGGGCAGGCAACCCTGGTCCCGGAGTGCTATCACAGTCTGGGATCATAACCTACTGAAGAGTAACTCTAATGCAGGGGCAGGCAACCCTGGTCCCGGAGTGCTATCACAGTCTGGGATCATAACCTACTGAAGAGTAACTCTAATGCAGGGGCAGGCAACCCTGGTCCCGGAGTGCTATCACAGTCTGGGATCATAACCTACTGAAGAGTAACTCTAATGCAGGGGCAGGCAACCCTGGTCCTGGAGTGCTATCACAGTCTGGGATCATAACCTACTGAAGAGTAACTCTAATTCAGGGGCAGGCAACCCTGGTCCCGGAGTGCTATCACAGTCTGGGATCATAACCTACTGAAGAGTAACTCTAATGCAAGGGCAGGCAACCCTGGTCCTGGACTGCCGGTGACACTGATATGTGTTCCATCTGAGCTCAATCGCAGGAGTTTGATGGATGATTAAAAGCCTGAGCCTGAATATTCTGAATGGTGAAACACCGACTGCCTCCAGCAAATGGTTACCTGCTTGATTAATGCCTGATTAATGAAAATGACTGCAGTTATGTAGTTATCGGTTTGGATGGAGCAAAAACCTGGACCGTGCCATCCACTCCAGGACCAGGGTTGCCTACCCCTGCTCTAATGTATCCACGTGATGGGCAGTGTTTGCACAAGTATAGAATTTATTCATATGGTTCCAGTTATTGCTTTGAACATCTTTCTTTCAATCTGGACAGACAGACAGAAGATTTTTGGAAAATAGCCACAATTTAAAAAAATTATAAAATAATAATAAATAAATAAAATAAAATAAATCCGTATGTACTCAGTGATTGAAATGCAGGCATCTTTGTACATGATGACCAGCTTGTAAATCTAAAACAATTTCAAACTCCTGGCAAAAAAAACCGAATTCTCCCATTAATAATTGATTGCGCATACACGTATCCTTTAAGCATCATTGGAGGAGCAGTTTGAGATTGAGTACTAATCTGATTTGAGTGGAAACCCTGGTTTAAAGTGCATAATTATATGGTCCTGTGGTTCCAGGCTGTTTTCTGAGATGGTGGCCGCGTGGGACGGCTGTCAGAAGTACTTCTACAGGTCGTGGGCCCGGCGGGCTGCTATGCAGACAGCGCTCCAGACCGCTGCCAAGGTGACCGTTCGTAAGATAGGCGTGTGTGTAGCGTGACCGGTGTTGATCCTGTGTTTGTGTGTGGCAGAGCGTGGTTGGGTAATGGGTATGTTCAGTTCCGTGTTGGATTCTAGGATGAATGTGTGTGGTAGTGTGAGCTATCACTGGGAGATGGGTCAGTGCGCGTGTCGGATTGAAAGAGTGAGGTGACGGTGTGAATTGTATTCTATAGGACTGTATTGATTGATAGCTTTAGAAATCTCTGTGTTGTGTTATAGGAGATGGGCCTGTGTGTGGGATTCACTGCTCTGTGTGTGAGAGTCAGTACTGTGTGTGTGTGTGTGTGTGTGTGTGAGTGTGAGAGAGACAGTACTCTGTAGGTGTAAGTCAGTACTCTGAGATTCAGTACTCTGTGTGTGGGATTCACTGCTCCGTGTGTGATGTTCAGTACTCGGTGTGTGAGTCAGTACTCTGTATGAGAGTTAATGCAATGTGTGTGAGATTCAGTACACTATGTGTGAGATTCAGTACTCTGTGTATGTCAGGAGCTGGGCCTGTGTGTGAGATTCAGCACTCTGTATGTGTGTGTATGTAAGGAGCTGGGCCTGTGTGTGAGATTCAGCACTCTGTATGTGTATGTCAGGAGCTGGGCCTGTGTGTGAGATTCAGCACTCTGTATGTGTGTATGTCAGGAGCTGGGCCTGTGTGTGAGATTCAGCACTCTGTATGTGTGTATGTCAGGAGCTGGGCCTGTGTGTGAGATTCAGCACTCTGTATGTGTGTGTATGTCAGGAGCTGGGCCTGGGGAATTTGGAACGCTGTAGAGGCTTCTCCTCCCATCTCTTCAAGCTGCTGCTGAGACAGAGGAGGCATCTGGCCAAGCTCACAGAGGAGTGGGTCCAGCTCAGGTACTGCACTACCCCCTGCCTCATACACTTAGAGGGGAACTCTGCCCCCAGAGGCTGCCTAATGCCATGACATCTCTGTATTACCCTAAAACAGGAGGCTGATCCGCTGCATACAGGACGTTCAGTCCCACCTGGGTGGGGAGGTTGAGGGCGTAGGCGCACTCCCTCCCCAGGAGGCCCTGCTGGGCTGGACGGACAGGGCGCGGACGCTGGCCACGCAGTGCGCCTCGGCCCTGGAGCAGCTGTCCTGGGTGCTGCGGTGCCGTCCCGAGGGGGAGGCGCCGGCCGAGGGGGCGGAGGGAGAGGCGGGGCAGGCGGAGCCCACGCTCAGGCACCCCTCCCCCCTGGATGCGCAGTGCCAGCCGGCCGCATGCCGGGGCAGGCGTAGTGACCCAGGCTGGACCCAGCTGACCCAGAGGGTGGCCGACATGCTGACCCAAACCGAGGCCCTGAAGACGGAGCTCGTCGGCCTGACGGCCCTGTCCAGCAAGAACACCCTGCAGACCTGGTGAGCCAACAGGGCTGAACCCCGAGCGGAGGATTCACCTGCATCACAAGGAATTAGCTTTAGCAATTTAGCATTGCTAATTCACTTTAGAAAATATCACTATGAGAGATATAATTGTTTTGTATTGATTTTGTTCCACAATATATAGCATTTTTCATGCTTTTCAGCTCAAGGTGTTGGACAGTGATAAAGCTGGAAACAAAAGCAAGGATTACAATCAGCAAAATTAAAAGATAGTTAAATCACAATTATAACACCTAGACTAAAAGGTTATACACAATGAAATTGCTTGCATTGCAGTACGTTACTTACATTTAACCAGTTGGTACACATTGAGATTAAAACCTGTCCAGCAAGCCAGCATACAAAAGTTTAAAACACAATAAATATATGGTAATATATTGTGATGATCATCTGCATATCCTACTGTGTACATATTATCAGCCATGGATCAGTAAAGTTTAGTGCTACATACAACAATGAAATCCATTCTGTTGTGTAAAGAATAGAAATCGGACCTGGACTCTGCTTTCTCACTCTGACCTGACACCCCCCCCACACACACAGGACCCACTTCAGGGTGTGCAGCTCTGGGCTGGACCGGCTGGGCGCCATCGCCACCCTGATGCTCGAGGTGGAGCAGTTCTTCACCCCTCCAGCGCTCGAGGGAGAGGCGGACACACACGCCCAGCCCGCTCTGGTCCGCAGCCTCCGCTACGTCCGGGGAGAGGTGGAGGCCAGCCTGGCGGAGTTCAGCACCTGGAGGACAGAGATGCTCTCTCCGAGCCATGCCCGCAAAGGTGAGGGGGGAGGGGCCACACTCACAGGCACTCTTATACGTGCCCCTTGAGGCAAATTAATGACAAAAGCACAGGCTATGAGGTAGCAGCTTGTGGACCAGGCCCTAGCAAGTATCTTCCATAAGCTACTCAATTTCTTGTCCACGTTGGAAAATATTTGTGACCACTCTACGAAAATGAGTGGAAAAAAATTATAATCATTTCTCAGAAAAAAAACCACCCCACAACTAATTTTTGTAGAGCGGGTCACATTTGGCATTCTGTCTAGATTCAAGTTACATATTTATGAACATTTTGAAGCTGAAAAAAAGACAAGCACTTATAAAAATGTCAAAAAAAAAATCTCGTATTCTTCACAGATTTGTCTCAGGGCTTCTCCTCCGAGTTTTCTGATCAGCTGGACAGGACGATCAACAGCGTACTCTGTGCAGTACAGAGCCTGGTGAAGAGGAGGGTAGGGCCTGAGGAGGAAGAGCCAGAGCAGACGGCAGAGTCCAAGCCGGGTAAGGAACGCGTTAGCGATTAGCGCCGTGACCGTACCGGAGCGCGCGTCTCTCTCTCTCTCTCTCTCTCTCCGCGTACCCAGTGTTTGTGAACCCGCTCTTGTCTCTGACCCCCGCCGTAGGGAGTCAGGAGGAGCCTGTGGAGGACCTGCTGAAGACTGGTCACCTGACCAAGCTGCTGGAGGAGGAGCTGGGCGCCGAGGTGTCGTCCCTCTCTCTGCAGGAGGTCAGCGGGTCGCTGGAGCAGCTGCTGGAGAGTCTCCGAGCGCAGAGGGAGACCGGCTGCGCTCGGCAGATACAGGTACAACATGGCAGCCTGCCATCAGCAGTCTATCAGTGGGGCCTGAAGAACACCATTTACATTCAGGCTCTTATCTAGAGAGACTTGCGTTAAGTGCATACGTACAGATTTAGGTAATGAACAGCGCTGATGCTAAATCATCATCATAGTAGTACAACATAATCTATAGTCTATAATGTTCATAGACGAGAAACGCAATGGTAATAGTGCACTTTATTTACAAAGCACTTTTAAACATTGTGTTCAAATCACTTTCCAAATAAAAGTATAAAGCAACAGTAAAACTAACGGGAAGATTAATGAGAAAAATTAAAAAATGTATATATTAAATGTTCCAACTGTTGGAATTCTATCTTAAAATAATACATTGTGTTGAAGGCATTTAATGTAAACATGGGACATGGGTAAATACAGGTGGTAGCATACAGTTAAGAAGAAGAGGGAGTGTAAAACCAGGGCTATTTAAACATTTCTCCGTCATGTCACCCCGATGCTGCTCTGACCTTCCGTTTGCTTTGATTTTGCCCTGGTGTTGTCCCAACGTTGTTGTGACATTGCCCTGATGTTATCAAGGCGGTATTGTGTCATTATCCTTTGATTACCCTGATGTCCTTACATTTGGTGTGATTGTGACCCCGCCCATCACGTCGTCTTTGTTCCCTCCCCGCAGGAGCTGGGCGGGGCCTGCAGGTCGTTGGTTCGCCTGCAGCCCATGCTGGGCGTGTACTCTGAGCTGGTGCGCTACTACGTGGCCGTGTCTCTGGGAGCCCACAGGAGCACGGGGAAGATGCTGTCTGTCCTGGCCAGTGTCTTCACAGAGCTAGCGCAGAAGGTACAGTACTACTGCCCTCCCCATACACTGCCCCACTCTGATCAGCCCTGTATACTACAGCCAGCCAATCACAAGCGAAGAAGGATTTGGTGAGGGACACCATTTCATTTATTTGGATATCCTCAGCCAGGTTACTGCTTTTAAAAGATTATTTCTCATATTACGAATGTGTTCTCAGGAAGTGACATCACAGCCTCTGCTGTTTCTGTGGCAGGTATGACACTCCTCAGCCAGCGAGTTCCCCTGACACTCTCCCACTTCCTGTTTCCTGTTCCAGGGCTTCTGTCTGCCTAAGGAGCTCATGGAGGGCGGCGACGGCGAGGGCGCCACGCAGTTCCACGACTACGAGGGCGGCGGAATCGGAGAGGGCGAGGGCAACAAAGACGTCAGCGACAAGATCGAGAACGAAGACCAGGTGCGGCCAACAGTTGCTCAGCACATCGCTTGAACGACGGGTTGACGTTCTTCTACAGGCCGTGACCTAATACAGTGACAACTGGAGACTATATTACTTTCGATCACATTAACTATTTGTTTAGCAAATGTCCTTATTTAGTTACTGACACAGCTTATATTATTGCATAGTGTCCAGTTATACAGTTTGATAGTTACAGGTGTACCTTGCCCAAGAGTACAAGGTAAGTGCCCCACTTAGTACTTTAACCTGCGGTTGGCGGTAGCTCCCTAACCTTCATACTGCCTTGCCCGTTTCTGAGCTCCTGATCTGCTCTCTCCCAGGTGGAGGACACCTTCCAGGAAGGGCAGGAGAAGAAGGAGGAGGAGCAGGACAAGAGAGACATCAAAGAGGAGGACAACGCAATCGAAATGTCTGACGACTTCGATGGGAAGATGCACGACGGGGACAGGGAGCCCGGTAGGTCCATTTCTCGGCTTCATGAAAACTTCTCGGCCAGTGACGGTACACCGTTGCCGATTTACATGCGTAGACTTTCGGTATTTCTTAACGGCACCGCTGGACATTCACAGGGGAGGACGACGAGGAAGAGTCCGACAAAGAGGACGAGGAGCTGGATAAGAAGATGGGCGACCTGGGCGAGGGCCAGACCGACACGCTGGACGAGAGGATGTGGGGCGACGAGGACGACGACGACCTCGACGGCAGCGACAGGGAGGAGGAGTCGGGCCAAGGAATGGACGAGGTATCCCTAATACCGTCTGAACCGGAGTCGGTTATTTTCCCGAAGGTCCCAGAAATGGAGACGAGGGGAAACTGTGTGAACTCACGATGCCGTGGCTGGTTTACAGGGGGAGTCGGAGCTGGTGGCCAAGGACGACAATCTGGACGCTGGAGACCCCAACAAAGACGACAAGAAGAGGCAGAATAAAGACGAGGAGGAAGAGGAGGGGGAAGAGAAAATTCACGAGCAACTCGATGAGGTACTGAGCTATGTTTGATGTACAGTATTAAATAGGTATAGTATTGGGAAGGTAACATAGTATATTTCAGTATCATAAAATGTTACTGTATGAGGCCTCATCTATACATAGAAGCCTTATTTAAAAAATATTTTTTATAGATACTGTATTTTTCTATAGTTTTCGAAGCCACTCTTGGACAAGAGCATATATTAAGTGATTGTAGTGTTATTTAATGTATTGTTAGATAAGCATTTTCTATTATGTTTCTTATTTGATATGTTTAACTGAATTGTATCTGCAGGTGTGTGTTAACTTCCGCGTGTGCGCTTGTGTCGTTTAGCGGGAGTTCGATGAGAACGAGGTGGACCCCTACCACGGCAAGCAGGACAAGAAGCCGGACCCCGAGGCTATGGACCTGCCAGAGGAACTCAACCTGGATGAGGAGAATGAGCAAGCCGGGGAAGAGGAAGGAGAGGGTGAGGGAGAACGGAGAAAGAGGAATGAATGGGAATGATGGGGGGGGTATGGGAATTGTAGGCATTTAGAAAAACATACATTTAGAAATATCACATGAACATCAGTTGCCTAATTGTAATTTTCTCCTTGTCTCAGAGGAAAATCCATTTGACATAGAGGAGAAGGCCATGGAGCTGGAGGAGAAAGATGGAGGCGAAAAGGAGGGAGAGGAGGAGGGTGTGAAGGAGATGGAAGAGGACCAGAAAGACGGCCAAGGGGACGAACAGGACCCGGACGAGGGGAAAGGCGAGGAGGAGAAGGGAGAAAAACAGGAGGAGGAGGAGGAGGAAAAGCAGCTGGAAATGGAAGAGACTGCAGAGAAAGAGAAGCCGGTAGAGGGCGAGCAGGAACAGGGAGACGAGGCTGGAAAAGAGGAGGACAAAGCCATCCCGGCCGACGAAGGCCTGCAGCCCAAGGTCTGTCCTGTTCTCCTCAGGCCTCAAGCACATGTCTAGAGTAATAAAAAATAATAAAAAATCACCGACTGAGAAGAAACAAAAGCACTCTTACTCAAGCAAAAAACGAATTCCAGTATTCATGTTGGCTTTCTTGTAATTCTTAAATCAATAGAACGGCAGCTATTCTTGAGACAGTTCCACTGTTTTTTGCCTGTGGAATGAACGAGTGTGCGTAAAAAGGCTAATACAGTTACTGTTTCACTGGTCTTCTTCCAGGAGGAGGATGAGGAAGGTGCCGGAGAGGACGAAGAGCAGCCTGAGCCAGCGGAGAGGAGGGAGCACGGCACGGACGGTCAGACGGGAGAGGAGAACGTGCAGAGCGACACTGCCGTGGAGCTGGCTGGGGCCGCCTCGGAGAGAGACCAGGCCAAGGAGGTAGCGCCACTCTCCACACAACCCCATCTCTCCGTCACTGACGCACTAAATTAGAGTACAGAAGATAGCGGCTATACACTCAGCTGGTGCTTTGGGTACATTCTCAATAATGTAGCTGTATAGACGCGCTTTTTGTATTTGAGTTTTTGATTTCAGGTGCACTCCTCTGTAATTTAGTTTGAGTTTGTATCTGCTATTTTTGGTGTGATTCTCAGTATTGTAATTGTACTGATTTGGAGTTCTAGGTCATGCTCTGGGCACCTTTGATGAGCTGAATTGATGATCCCCTTTATGTGCCATTTAGGAGCATGGGAGTGGGGCAGCAGACGCTAACCAATCAGAAGGACACGAGTCTAAGCTGACGGCTCGGGTCTCCCTGCCAAGGCAGAGCCAGAGCAAGACGCAGGTAAGAGCGATCGCGGGTTACCACAGGAACGGCAAGAGCCGCCAAGCCGCGGGCCGATACACGCTCACGCCTCGTCTCGCCTCGATCGTTTCAGAGCTTCAAGCGGAAGCCCGGCCAGGCGGACAACGAGCGGTCGACGGGCGACCGGAACGAGCGCGTCAGCAAGCGGCTGCGCACGGTGGAGAGCGGGGAGGACCGCGAGCAGGACCGCAACCGGGACGACACCCGGCAGGAGTCCGACCTGTACGAGCACATCAGGGACGGGGATCAGGCCTACGACACTCAGACATACGGTGAGCCCCAAAAAAGGCATCTTTGACCAGGACTGTGGGCTCACAAGACCAGTCCAGCACTGAGTAATCAACATTACTAAGTGGGCCGAACGACCTTTTCTCCTCATCCACTTAATTTTTTTAAAGGAGAGTGGACAGTTCGCTCCCCTTAGCATTTTTTTCTTGACGGACAGGAGGAGGGCTGAGAGGGTTACAGAGTTGCAGAGACTAAACTGTGGCGGGATTCGATCCCAGGCCAGCAGTGCTACGCGCTGGTCCGGAGGCGCGGGGCTTAATCACTCCGCCATCGACTTTCGCCTCATCCACTTTCTTATATTCTTAATCTGTTGTAAACTAAGCTGTTAAGCACATGATGTTGGATTTATGGGGTCAGCACTTCACCTTTTGGAGCTGGGTCTCTATGCTGTGTTTTGTGCTCAGCCAAACTTTTTTTTTTTTATCACTTTTTTGTCATCGTCATGAAAAATAGGTGACTTGGGGAGGCTATGTGGCGCAGTGCGTAGATACTGTACTGCGATCCAATCTCTGTCCGTAACCCTCTCTGCTTTCCTCGTCTGAATAAAGTGAAAAAAATACACAGGGGAAGTGGGCTGCCTTCCTTCAGAAAAATGTTTTAATGAATTAATAAATAGAAATAGACTTGCGCAGCATGATGTGAGCATGTGCTGAGCTCTCGTGTCTCTGTTGACAGACGCTGCCAGTGCAGACCAGCAGAAGCCTGCGGGAGACCGGCAGGAGGAAGGTCAAGATGAGGAAGATGACGTTGCCATGGACACCCAGGACGAGGAAGAGGACCTTCAGGCTGTGGATGCCAAGGAGCTGAAGCCGGAGCAGCTGGACTCTGCTAAATCCAAACAGAAAGGTACCCGATCGCCTTTCGGAAATGCGCCCCCGCTCATGCGCGAGTGAGTTTTGGGTGTGGGGCAGTTTTGAGTGCGTACGGCGGTCTCACGCGCTCCGTTTCCCAGGCCTGGAGAGAACGGAGCTGGAGCCTCAGAGACTGGGGGATGAAGAGGAGGAGGAGGAGGAGGAGGAGGAGAGGTCAGAGGGCAGGCGGGATAAGGGAGATGAGCGCCCTGAGAGGAGCTGGGAGTCCACCGTCCACACGGTACCCGAGCTGCTGATGGACACGCTGCAGGTAACGTTACTGTAGCCCCTCACACTGTACACTGCCACACATTGGACATCATGGCTTAAGCACTGAAATGTTCTTGCTGTCCGTTTCCAAAGCCCGTACTGAATTGGGGAAAAATATCTTTTATGTATGCTGCTCCCTCTGCTTGGAATTTTCTGCAAAATTAATTAAATCTTAGGGAGCTGGTCTCATTCGGTGTTTTTAAAACTATGTTGAAGGGATTGGAGACGTCAAGTTTTGACGAGCTAGCCTATTTGACCCGGTGTGCTCCTGAACCTGATTTTGACCTGCCTGATTTCAGCTTATGTTCAACTTTTGTGATTTGTAACTTGTATTGTTTTGTCATTTTGTTATATGTCTGTAACGTGTTAATTGTAATGATGCCTGTCTTGGCCAGGACACTCTTGTAAAAATATATTTTTTTTTATCTCAATGAGGTTTTTTCTGGTTAAATGTGCCTACTGGTCTACTGAATAGGCGGTTGGAATGCCTGCGTACTAAGGACTTTTAAAGCGGTATAAAGTGCAAAAGCGTTCCCTCGTTACCTTAGTGCTCAGCAGCTCGGTGATGGATGGCGAGTCTTCGCGGTTTTAGCGCACTATCTCTGTGTTTCAGCCCCCTCTCAGAGACCCAGAGGAGCTGAGGAAGGAGCTGGAGCTGCAGCTAGAGGCCTGGCAGAGACAGACCCCTGGGGAACCGGAGGAGGTAAACCGCAGCGTCGATGTAGCGTGGTTTTCACCGGCTCACCGTGCAGGTCGTCAATATTAAAGAGCAGTTAAGAAGCCCTCAGGCTTTGGCTGGTATTTAAAATTTCACAAAGAGAAAGCATCTCCAAAATACTCAGAAATGGAGGAGAATTAGACGTTTTAGCCTAGCTAAGGGCCCAATTTAGATATGTAACGCTTTTTAAAGCTCCCAAGATACATTTTAGCTGCACCACAGTCAATGTTTTGACCATGCAGGTCTTTTTATGAGCCATTTCCTCTTCATAATAGTGCCGACTTTGGATGTGGGTATTACATTGGTTTATGTGTGCGATAGAGCCCCGCCAGCTTCCAGTGTGCATGTACATTAATCGGCAGTGAGCCTCAGTGGGCCCCTCCCTCTATCTGACCTCTGACCTTTGACCCCCAGGAGAGCGCCGCGGCCGCCATGTGGCAGCAGTACCAGCTGCTGACCTCGCCCCTGTCCCAGCAGCTCTGCGAGCAGCTCCGCCTCATCCTGGAGCCCACCCAGGCCTCCAAGCTCAAGTGAGCGCTGCCCTTCCCGTGCGCGAACACCGGGGACCCGCTAAGGGCATTCGTAGTGTTCACATGCGTGTCTGTGCTTTACATCTCCCACTCCCTGAATGTTACATAGATCAGTAGATCAGGGGGGTATACTACGAAGAACGATTTCTGAATCAGCTGGATAGCTGCATTGAGTAAAACCCGGATCCCTCCCAAATCTGGAACATGGACTGAAGTAAAAATGAGCCGTTTCGGGTTTTACTCAGTGCAGTTATCCAGATAACTCTGTAATCCAGCTTTGTAGTAAGTATACCCCCCCCCTAGAATTCAGGGATTTCATACTACACATTACATTTCCTTGAATGTTACATAGATCAGGACTTATTTTTATATATCTCTCTTACTTAAGCTATATCAATTCTATTCTAATGTTGATTAATGCTCAAGGCATTTTGTCAAGTGTGTGTGCAATTAATATCTCATATAATTCACTTTAGCTGTGGTTTAGTCGGGTCAGCTTTGAACTAAGTATCTCTCGTGCTACTGTCACTGATGTTACTGCTCTTGTGGTTGTCCTTGTTATTTGCACGTGTTTGCCATAATGGCTTCTTTGAGGGGAAAAAAAGCATCTCCCAAATGAATAGATATTATATTGATTCAGTTATTTGTGTAAAATCGCACGTCCGGTGATTATTTTGGGCCAAGGCTGGGATCAAATTGAAATGCTTTCTCCATCCCAACAGGGGCGATTTCCGTACCGGGAAACGACTGAACATGCGCAAGGTCATTCCCTACATCGCCAGCCAGTTTCGCAAGGATAAGATCTGGCTGAGGAGAACCAAACCCAGCAAGCGCAACTACCAGATTTGCCTGGCCGTGGATGACTCGTCTAGTATGATTGACAACCACTCAAAGCAGGTACTCAACCTTTCGCACAAAAGAAAAGAACTGAGCAAGACCTTCAGTAGAAATTAATTCTACTACCATGATTTGATGTGTCATGAACTCTTTGTTGAAATTCATTGAATTGATCAAACATGTGAACTCTTTACTGAAGTCAGAATCGCAGGGCTGGAGAGCTCTTTTAAATGGTGTTACTCTGTATCCTGGAAGATATCTGATGAACTTGTCAAGTCGGTGCAGAAAGCTTATCTCACCTGTGTCTTATTTCTGTCTCTCGTATGGAACAGATGGCTTTTGAGTCCCTCTCCGTCATTGTCAACGCTCTCACTCTTCTGGAGGTGGGACAAGTGTCCGTGTGCAGGTGAGTGTCAGAGAACAGGCAACTCGGGGCGCCATAGAAGTTAACATATCAAAGAGCAAGCTAACAATAGGGGCGGGGCTTCTTTCCACCAGCTTTGGAGAGACTGTGCAGCTGCTACACCCCTTCCATCAGCAGTTCAACGACCAATCGGGAGCCAGAATACTGAGGCTGTGTCAGTTCCAGCAGAAGAAGACCAGAATAGCCCAGGTAATGTTTTTTCATCTGTTCTTTTATGGCTTTTTTTTTTTTTTCTTCCATGTTTTCATGTAGTCCGCATATTTGAGTTCATATCATATTGTATAACTTCAAGTGACAAGCAAGAGAAATTTTACAGCTTTATTTTTCTAACAACGGACCTGATCCAGAGTGTCTTACGTAGCTTTACATTTTAAGGGTACAACAGCAGTGCCCGTCCTTAGATTTGAAATGACAGCGTTCTGGTTGGGGGTCTATTTCCTTGACTCCTCCTCAAAACAACCTCATCTGGCAAGTTGCAACACCTGTAATATTCAAACCCTCCACCCAACTTCCACTTGTTCGTTTCTCTTGCAGTTTTTGGAGAGCTCAGCCGACATGTTTGTTGCAGCCCGGCATCAGTCCTACGGCTCTAGCAGTTCAGGTGAGATGTGGGAAGGGAGAGGTGGTCTACATCTAACTAAAAGCTTTCAATGAACAGATCTTTTTGGCTCTGAATTTCACTACAGTGAACCTGCTTAGCAGAACTGTACACAAACTGTATTGTGTCATATTGTATTCACTCATGGGATCTGTGCCCTCCTTGTAACAGTGATGCCCAACAAACAGGTTTTTGTGAGAGGTTAGGGAGTCTGGTGAAGAGGGAACAGTGCCCCCATTCAAAGCCGGTGCATTGTGGGAACTGTGAGCAGGGCGAAAGAAAAACCCCCTCTTCATAGCGCTACGGCGGAAGCCGTAGAGCATAGCGAGTATCGGGTCTCGGCCCCCGGGCTCTTCGGCCTCTCTCCTGCCACCCGACGCGCAGGCTCGAGAAACGGAGACGCGGGGCCGTAGGACGCCCGCGAAACCCAACGCCTCCCTTTCTCCCGCCCACAGAAACGGCGCAGCTGCTGCTCATCGTGTCCGACGGGAGGGGGCTGTTCCTGGAGGGGAAGGAGCGCGTCACGGCCGCCGTGCAGGCAGCGCGACGAGCCAACGTCTTCGTCATCTTCGTGGTGCTCGACAACCCCAATTCAAGGGTGAGAATGCGCAAAACCGAAGCCGCCGTCGATGACGCCTTCCTATGATGGAACATTTTATATAGACTTTTGCATAGATTTTATATTGCAAGTAACTTACCTTAGCATGGTATGAAAAATTAAATGTCCTACATTGAAATTGCCATTATTCTTTTTAATGCGTTGTAGTTTTTAGAAGTAGACTTAAAACAGTATGGCTCTTGGGTTGGTTATGATCGTTTGCCACAGTTTGCTGCACGGATAACTATTCTATTCACATTGCCCATGTCATATTCCACTGCAGGACTCCATCCTGGACATCAAAGTGCCCATATTCAAGGGACCAGGAGAAATGCCAGAGATCCGCTCCTATATGGAGGAGTTTCCTTTCCCCTTCTACATCATCATGCGGGATGTCAACACGCTTCCAGAGACCCTTAGCGACGCCCTGAGGCAGTGGTTTGAGCTGGTCACGGCGACGGACCAGTAGGACCGGGCAGGACCGCACTGGACCGCACAGCGTCACTCTGCTGCTAGCCCTCCGAACACGGAGGCTCCCAGACAGAGACCGGCTGCTCACTGTACATGTGCCTTTTTCTTTTTAGAGTTTTACTAGTTATCACAATTTGATAGCAAGTTCTCACGTCATCCTTATTTTTTAAGAAGACCCGTCTCATGTTTTGAGTTTAAAAAAAGACAAAGAAAGAAGGGAAGGAAGAAGAAAGAAATGACTGATGCTGAAACTTGCATGAGTGGAAAAATGTGATCCGTTAAATGTGATGTCATCTCAGAGGTGGAACACAGCCCCTGTGAGATTGGAACTGTTTGAATACCTCTGCTCCTGCAGAATTTCATACATGTTAGCAACCTTTTTAAAATGTCAAGTAGTCATGCTGTTATGTACACGTCCCGTCTGAAGGTGACCAGAGATGACCTGACAACGGAAGGATTTTCTGTTGTCGTTCAATTCACTTTTTTTGCACAACTATTTGCCGATATGACCCACAATATTGTTCATCTGGCAAAGATGCATGTCGCTATGGTCTTGATCCATTTAGATGGATTTAAAAAAATGTGCCTTGAATATAAGTGATGACATTTACTGTAATCTAAGATTCTTAATCTAATCCAAATTTTTTTGCACCGCTTATTTTGCAAGGAAAAATCTACGTTTACTGGACATTTAAGGCAATACCAATTCAAGCGAGTAAACATTAACGGCTCCCTTTTGGAATTCATACACCTATGATTCTCAATGTTATTATTTTTAGAAAGCAAGATAGTTTGAGGAAAGTTTTGTTTTGTGAATATATTAATGGCTGTAACCTGCATTGGTAAAAGGATAGCTAAGCATGGTAATTTGTTCCATACACCTTTATGAAGTATGCCCATGAATTCTGATGAAATGTAGATACATGTTAAGAATAAAATCCTTTTTTTGAATAGTGTTCTCTGAGTTCTATCTGGATTGTTCAGACTCGCGTTATAGCACCAGTGTTCTGTGCCTTGGAGGAGGGGAAACTGGTCTGTGGTTAATATTGTTGAATGATAGACGCAGAAAATTTTGTTCCGGGCCCTGGAATTTCACCCGGCAGCCCTGGCACCAGGTAGATAGGTAATAGTTGTATTGCTAACCTACTGTGCAACCGTGTCCCGAAAAATCTTCCACCCCGCTCCACAAGAGGGCGATGTAACACTTTTACGCGATCGAAAGTATGCGCGATGTTTTCTATTTGATGTATTCGACGCAAGGTTACAAACGTGTTGTTGATCATGTTGATGGGAAACGTTAGCTAATAATAACGTTACTATTTTAGATGGCTTCCTCAAGGATACCTCCAGTAACATTAAGTCTCAAACAGGTAATTATAAAACGGCGCATTATTCCTTTTTTCCTGCGTTTGCACGCGCTGGCTAGATAACTTATTCCAGCGCTCGGACTTCTTAACACAATAAGGCTAACGTTAAATTAGTGAACTGTAACGCTAGATTAGTTTACGATATAGGCGGGAGCTAACCAAATCCCTGGCAGGGATCATTTATTTAACCGTCGGGTATCTCGGTGGTAAATTAGCATTTTACTAGACACCCGACGTAACACAATGTAATTTATACGATGATTTCAGTTTCTGCAGCGGCAGAAAGTGCTGGGTCTGTACCGGACCATGCTGAGGACCATACGAGAAGTGCCAAGCGAGCACGACCGCACATACCTGCGGGACTGGGCGAGAGAGGAGTTCAAGAGAAACAAAGAAGCCACAGATCAGGTACCCTTCGCTTTGGTACCCACACTTCACACACAACTGCTAAAGTTAGCCGGACGTGTAAAATCCAGGGGTCAAAAAGTCCTGCCATGTGTTTCTTCCACCCATGAACTCAGCCAGCTCATTTCCCTAATAGTTCTTGGTCCTGGTGATTGGAACAAAATACTGGGGAGTACTTTTACTTTCTCAACCTGGGTTTTACGCCTCTGTTAGCTAAACACAACACAGTCCTCTGTGCTTTACACATACTGGTAATGTTGACTAGTGGTTAATATTGCCAGGTTCCGTACATTGGCATAATGAAATGTGTTAATTTTGGCAAATTAATTCAAATGGCAAAATATGAATTCAGGCTTGTACCAGCTAAAGTCATTAGCGCACATTAACTGCAATATTATTCCATATTATTATGTTTTATACATAGCCTTAGTGATTCTTTTTTTCCATTTAAGGATTTCATATATACCACTACACATTTGATATAGAAGTTACGGGTATGGCTGGGACGATGTGCGCAGTGGGTTTTCCGTGCAGTTGAATGATTTTCTCTTAATGTTCACAGGATTCCATTCGTATGATGGTCACGCAGGCAAACATGCACCTTCAAGATCTACAGAAATCTCTAGCGCTGGCCAGAAGCTAGCAACACTGGGACTGAGCGTCATCTTCATCTCTTACCGTGTTATATGAGACTGTGGCCATATTGAGCTCAAAACAACACAGGATTTCCCTTACCCTGCGTTCTAGAGACAAAGGCAACCTGGATTTTAAAGGGTAAAAACTCGGCAGTTTAGCTAATGCACTGTTGTCGACAAGCCTTTGTTGTTGCCTGTTCCTGTGGTATCTTATTTGGATTCAGTGCGCATATTATGTTTTAGATTCCTAAATCCGCAGGAAGTGACAAACGAGATTACAGCATGTGAAATTGGTTATTTCAAAATGCACATTTTATTAAGACATCCTGGGGTTATCCGTTTGTGGTTTAACACAATAAATTATGCTTAATTTACGACCATGACCTGTTGTTTTAATACACAATATGTAGAAAATGAAAAAGTGAATCTGGTGATCAAGGCAGTATTGTTTTGCCCACAGACACTGTATACATATACTGTGCATATCTATGTATACTGAAATTTTAGTCGCACTAGTATTGTAGGTGAAATATTTAGAGAAATGTGGAGAGGAGACCACACAAAGAAACCATTTAAAATATCTAATTTAAGTATGTTTTGCACAGAATGTGGATCCTTCAATGCAAGTACAGTATGAATGACAGGTGTGTGCACAGTGAATTGTAATTGGCAATACAACAGCTACTGTCTTGTGGAGTTTTTTTTACTAAAATGATAGTTGTACTATTCTTCATTAAACGAATATTTGTGTAACATGACTAAAAACTTAAGTGGTGATGAGTGACTCTTACCAAATAGGCACTGCTCTGTTTTAGATTTCATGTGGTTGTATGAACTGACCGCTGGCAAAAACACTAACACAGAAATTCTACACAGACCAATAATATACAGTAAATGCATACTGATATTTTTCCAGTCATCATTTACGAGCCCATCAGGATTTGTATCATCGCCGTGGGTAAATTGCATTTGTTAATACACACTGATAGTAGGCTACACAGTTTCAAAAAATTTCACACAAAAAAATCACAATATTGACACGGCCTTTAAATATTCTAAAAACTCTTAGCAACATCACCTTCTCACAAGTCCTCGGAGTCTCAACATTTAGAAAGGATGCATCAATGTTGAATTACTTCAGAGAAAGGCAGTGTATAGCTATGAACATTACTAGTAAGCCAGACGTTTAGAAATGCTTTGTAAAGTTAATTGAATACGTTACAAAGACTAAATTCAGACATACTGTATTTCTTAATTCACAAAACATTGCCAAAAACATTTTGACAAACATACAGGGTCGAGGCCTATCACAAATAAACTAATCAGAAGTAGGAGCACCAGAGGAGTGTAAAGTATGACATTCTTTTGAAAGTAATTACATGAGAATGGATTGGAAGGGTTTTTTGCTTACAGTGTATACGAGTGTCTTTGTTATAATGCTATGTTGCGTACGCGATTACAAATATCTTGTTTTGATGGCGTAAACTAAACGGGGACAACTGGCTAACCAAGGATATTATATGATTATATTCTAACATGTTATGTAAACAGCTGCCCGTTTTACCTCACATATAATGTATTTACACACAATATGTACACAATCTGTACAAGCTTAAAAACTGTTACGGCATAAATTGTAATGGCGAACAGAGCAGCGCGGCGGCGCTAGCCGCGTTAGCTGTCTTCGTGCATACTGGTCCTGAGCAGGCGTAGCTCGTCTTCCAGGTAGCTGATCCGCTCCCGCAACGTTGCCCGGTCCTGCTGCGCTTTCTGGTCCGCTTGGCAGCGGGCCTCCTGGATCTTCCTCTCATACCAGCGCTCCATCTGCGTGGAGACGGCCTCGAAGAAGTACTGCGTCACCTCCAGCGCGTGCATGGTGTCCCTCTCCTGGGCGAAGGAGGGCTCCGCGGGCTTGTCGGCGAACGCCTCCGTAGGGCGAGCGCCGCCCGTTTGCTGCCTGTCCCGTTTGCTCTTAGTCCTGCCCTGGGGCTGCTTTTTGTGGTGCCTGGCCTTGTCCCGACCGCGCTCCCGGTCTCTGTCCCGGTCGCGGTCGCGGTCGTGCCTGCTGCCGCAGCGCCTCCCTATGGCAGGGGACAGGCTGCTGGCCCTGCTGGCTCTGCTTGTTCGACCCTGCCCGAACCCCGGGTCCGGCGGGTCCAGCAGGTCCATCCCCTGCAGTTCCTGGTCAAGCCTCCGGAGGTCAGCGAAGGCCTGCGCGCGCTCTTTGGGACGCACGACCAGAGGAGACGACGGCAGGGACCTGGGAGGAGGGGTGGAGTGCTCTGGCACATTCTGTCTGTCGTCTACCGGGACAACAATGGAACAAACAAAAAAACATTGTGGGCTTGAGTTACTAAGACCTTTAGCGTGTGCGAAACATTTTACCACACGCAAAGGCAGAAACATGACCAATGATTGGTCATAGTATTTGTTTTGCACCATTCATTGGTTGTGTTATTCGTTTTAAAGGTCTTCTAAAGGTCATAGTAAATCAGGCCCTATATGTAATACGTTGCATGTAATTAACACACACAGTGCAAGAAGTGGATACACTATTGAGCGAGCCAAAAGGCATTCTGTAGAGCAGAATCCCATGAGAAAGGAGGTGAAAATTGCCCTGATAATGTCCTGGTTTAGTCACAACCACAACTGCGCCTCACTGTCGTCACGACCTCAGAATGAGCTTGTTTTTGTGATTACATAATGATTAACGTTGCGTAACTCCGAAGGCGCACGGCCGCAGACAGCGCGTTGTGTGTACGCGCTTACGTGTGAAACGGTCCAGATGGGTGGTCGTGCAGCGCGCGTACCTGGAGAGCTGTCCACCTGGACCACAAAGTAATGGTGACCTGAGGACTCTGCGCTGGGCCCCTCTGCAGCAGGGGCCCCGTTGGCCGGGCCTGCGGGGGCCAGAGACGAGGTGCTCCCTGCGGAGAGAGGAGGGGGCATCACGGCCAGGCACTCGGGCCCAGTCTCGGTCGCGTGCGTGGCCTGACCCGGCTTATTCCGGTCCCCGGTGAAGCGCACCTCTATGTTCTGGATCTTGGACAAGCACCAGTTTTTCAGGTCATTGACCACCGAGGCCTGCTTGAAGGACAAAGAAAGAGGGGAGAGGTTTAGCACCTGGCAGAACGCACAACAGCCTCGCGTTTGACTCTTCCCACAAGAACCGTGGACATAAAAAAAATATCTGTTGTGAAATCCAATACTCTGGCTTTATATGTGTTACACTCTGAATACCGACATAGTATACAGAGTGTAATCCATAGAGAGTATTCCTGTTGCCATACTGAAAGTGCTCTCCTTTCTATGAAATTATAGAAACCTTGGCTGTGTCCGAATCTACATCCTTCCATACTATTGAGTATGCTTGTTGAGTACACTGAATGAGAAAGTTAAGTGCGCAAAGTGTTCTCTATATGTACTGTACTTAAAATCCCCATATGATATGCAGTACTTATTTCCACTGATAATAGTTAGCATACTGCATGTTGCATACTAAACAGTATGCTGTGAACAGCATGCTAGTACACAGGACACAGGAGGCAGTAGATAGGGCTCTGATTCAGACACAGCCCAATGTGAAGTGTCCAGTCCAGTGAAGGGGTCGGTGCTGTGCCAGAATGCTGTGCATTACCTGTCTTCTGTCCCCCTCCAGCCTCTCCAGCATGGCCCTCTGGTCGATTCGGTGGAGGCACTCGGTCCTCTCCGCCGACACCCTCTCCACCGTAATTTTATCCAGTGCTTTGATCTGGTCATGACAGAGCAGTGTTAATGGATTCAGAGCTCATTGGAACGACCTGTTCTAAAGCACCCTTTTTGATTTAATAGAACAGCCACTTCGACAGTTTAAACAAAGTGGTTTTGTATTTTCAGATTCTGAATTTTCAATAGCAGGCTTAAACCAGACCGCGTAAGTGGCTCACCTTCTACTGTACTCTAATCAATTATAATTGTATAAGATCTGTGTTTGAGGCAGCGCCGTATTTCTGCTAGTAATCAAGATGATGAAAGGAGATTTTTCAGGATTTATTGACCATACCTGGTGCTTGCTCTTGCGGTCCAGCTGCCCCAGTTTACTGTTCATCCTCTCCTGCACCGTGTGAATCTCTGACCGCATCTCCTCCTTGGTGGCCTCCAGCTGGTTCTCCAGCTTGCAGATGAGGGGCTCGCAGCGACAGCCGTTTAGCGGAGCCTGTGATGGGCGAGCGTTCGTATGAGAAGGGGGACCCAGAGACACACGCACGGCGTCACCGTACGGTCCGCCGCGCGGTCAGAGCCAGCGCTCGCGGTCGGCGCTCACCTGCATGATCTTGCCGTTCTTCCCGCGGTACAGTGTGTATAGCTGATAGGCCTTGTAGCAGTGAGGAGGGGCTTGCGGGGGAACCGGGAGTGTAGAACTGGGCTGCTTGCCTTTCTTCCTGTGAGCAGCCTCACTGTGCTTGTTCTCTCTCTGGCACAGGGGTTCTGAGAGTGAGGGCTGCGATGACATCACAAAGTACACAGTGACTTCATTCCACCACAGCTGGTCAGTTCCATTTAAAGGTCAAGTCAGTTCAGGCACTCAATTGAAAATCAATAAATTAAATGGAAAAGCTCCCATACTGTTCTCAGGGGATCGTACAATCAATTGAATTTCAATCCTGCATTGACAGAATGGAAATGGAATTGGCCACAACTTCGCTCCACCAGTAATTAAACGACATCAATCCAACATAAGCTGTGATTGACACAGCTATCTCAGCTATGAAGAAATATCAGTGACTCAGTTGCCTCCTGTGCTCAACAGCAGAGCCCATGATCAGAGATGATCATGTATTTTACCTTCTCCTTTTGTTTCTTCTTGTTCTTCTTGGCGGAGCTCTTTGCCATGTTCTCTGTGGACTCTCTCGCGCGTTCGCCCTGTCTGCGGACCACATAGTCGCTGCTGTGGGTGTCGTCGGCCGCGGACACACTCTCCTGTTGGAAACACCCACTGAAACCTCAGTCACGGTAATCAACCTTCGAAAATTCTAAATATACATCACAGCGTCACATTTAAAAAAATAAAAATAAAAAATAAAAAATAAAAAATAAAATATTGCAATACATATATTGCATCTTATCGTACATTTGCCTATATATGGTGAGGTGTAATATCGGGTTACATTAAGTAAATTTTTTGTGTCCTGGCTGGGTCAGGTGACCCTGGAGACGGGTGCCTTACCTTGCTGGGTAGCACTTCGTCCCTGGGGACAGACTGCGCTCGACCCTCAGCTTTCCACTTGTCCCTTCGCTCTCTCACACTCCTGCCCCGAGTGAATCTCTGAACCTGGTTAAGGGAGGAAGAGGCAGAAATGCGTAAGACAAGCCATAAGACACGCCCACTGAGGCTGAGTTTCCAGCTTAAAGACGAGCTTTATCAAAAATTCCGGTCTGGCCTGGTATCTATGAAAACATACGGAGCCTTTTCTTTTGACTGGCAGCCCCTTAAAAAGACAGCCCGCTAGGATGCAGAACTCTGGAGTAGTTTCTGAAATATGATACTGGTTCATTGTGAGAGACTAAAATTGGCCCAGCACAAATTCAGTAAGCTGTGTGGCCAACAGATACAGCCTGCCATCATGATGAAATGGCAATAAAAGCACTGTTGATTGGTTTGTGGCCCTGTTACTGACCTGAGGAGCTTTAGCCAGGAGCAGAGCCACTTCGGGATTGTTGTGTTCTCTGGCCTGGTCCAGTGCAGTCTGACCAGCCTGTAAATAAACACACACACACACACACACACACACACATGAGTAAGAGAAGCCAACATCTGATGTAAAATGACACAAAATCAAATACTACAATCAGAATCTTTGCGACCAACACAATAGGCAGCCAACAAAGCAAAGTGAACACAGACATATATTTCAATATTCTTCATAGTCTTTTCCATCCTTTTTACTGAATAACATTCAAAGTTCACATTCTGCCAAGACATATACCTTTGAGGAAGGTCTGCTCCACTCTTAGAGATATGAAATTTGACACTTAGTATACATAAGAAAGAGAAATATATGCCAATATAACTCCCAACAGCCTTGATAAGCTCCTGCCTGTTTGTATTCCTGTCAATAATTAATCTGGAAAGACGAGAAAAAGGCTGTTCCCGACCTTGCATGGTTTTGAATGAGAACTGAGTAACAAGTTTTCATGATTTGAGATGTGTCATCTCTACATAAATCAGGAGAAATTAATGTACAGGACAGAAGACCAGTCCCTCAGTACCACTCCTCAGACAAAATGTAAACAAAGCACTGGAATGTAGGGTACTTGCCGAGCCGAACTGCCAGGGGTGCAAATGCTCCATCGGAGCGTGACTTTCGCTGAAAGTAAAAATTTAAAGCTGAACCCACTGGCACTCACATTATTCTTGACGGTGCTGTCAGTGCCAGCCTCGAGGAGGAGTCTGACCGTTTTCTTGTGGTTCAGGGAAGCAGCGATGTGGAGGGGAGTGTCTCCGGCCTATTCGAAACAACATCCAGGGTTCAATTACAGCTATCACTTTCTGCACTATCTTCTGTGGTTATGCAATGTTGGTTTGTATAAACTTACAGTGCCGTGAAAAAGTTTTTGCCCCCTTCCTGATTTCCTCTATTGTTGCATATTTCTCACACTAGATGTTTTCAGATCTTTAGACAAAATATAATATGGATTTTAGGGAACCTGAGTGAACAAATGACACATTTGTTTTTTACTTATTTCATTTATGTAATGAACAAAAAATCCCAACGCCCATTTCCGTTGTGTGAAAAAGTAATTGCCCCCTTACACTTAACTGCAGCCAATGTAGAATAAAGTCCTCATTTTTTATATTTGGTCACATATCCATTGCATGCCATGACTTCCTGATGTCTATGACCCAACAATATCAAAAGACTCTTGATATCTTATTTTCTGGTACTCCTACAAGCGATACTATAACCTCTCTGCATTTTAATAGATCTCTATGGGAATTGGGGGGTGGGACTAGATTTAGCTGTAAATTACACTGGAACAGTATGGAACACATGGTTGGCTAAATGGCTATAGGTTATCAAGGGTCTGACGTATCAAACAAGCCTTAAACCATCACTCTGCTGCCAGAAATACAGTAAATATGGATGGATAACTTGAAGGGTTTCTTCTGCTGACTTATTTTTCCATAGATTTCAACAGGAAAATTTGCCAGGAGAAACAACTCTTAAAGTGATCCATTCATATCTACTGCATATCTGGCAGCAGACTGATAGTTTGAGGCTCGTTTGATACCTCAGACCCTTGATGACTTATAGCCATTTTACCAACCATGTATTCTATACCGTTCCAGCATAATTTATAGCTAAATCTAGTCCCATAGAGATCCATTCAAATGCAGAGAGGTTATAGTATCGCTTGTAGGAGTACCAAAAAATAAGATATCAAGAGCCTTTTGATATTGTTGGCTCACCGACATCAGGAAGTCGTGGCGTACAAAAGATATGCGGCCAAATATGAAAAATGATTACTTTATTCTACATTGCCTGCAATTAAGTGTAAGGGGTCAATTACTTTTTCACACAACGGACATGGGTGTTGGGATTTTTTGTTAATTAAATAAATGAAATAAGTAAAAAACAAATGTGTCATTTGTTCACTCAGGTTCCATAAAATCAATATTATATTTTGACTAAAGATCTGAAAACATCCAGTGCGAGAAATATGCAACAATAGAGGAAATCAGAAAGGGGGCAAAAACTTTTTCACGGCACTGTAAAAGGGACACGTTTAGCCTGATAATGACAATAGTTATGATATAAGTGATAACCTTTATGATATGAGGTAATCGTAAAAATATTATGCTTAAAATTGTTTGCAACAATGATGGCCATAATATTCAAATGTTCTCCTGCTCTGTGCTGTGAAAAATAATACACTGAAAAAAGTAATTTACTGAATTATAAATTACTTAATTGTTTCTTGAGTGCAAAGAATCTGAAGCATAATATTGAGAACAATATAATTGTTGCTACTAATCATTTTTAGCACATATAGCCAATATATTTTTCTACCTATAGGCTACCTACAAAGTTACATATTCCAAGCTGGGAATTATAATTGATTGAAAATTTCCAGTCTGGAATATACATTGTACATATACATCTAACATCTTCTTTTAGTTTTTTTTTTAATATAAAATATTTGCGTCCATCAACTGGTTTTATATAGGTTTGGATGCCATAGAAAGGGCAGATTAATGACCGTGAATAGAGAGCACCATGTGGCAGCCACATGCACTGACTGACCTGATTCTTGTCATTGACAGAGCAGAAGGCGCCCAAGAGGATCCGGATCATAGCCACATGATTATAGCGGGAGGCGACATGCAGGCAGGTATCACCTACCTAAAACAAACAAGCCACTATCACTGCTCGGATATGCCTTCAGTGGCTATCTATGGCCCTATACTGGAAACAGGCTAAACAAAACCACCCAGGATTAATTCCTTCTTGAGTGTTCTTTTAATATTGTCAGTTTGAACAACAGGGAACCTTGTACTACTGAGGTGCACTGAACCGATGAGTATAATTAGATGCTTAATGCATAATCATAATTGCCACTTGCCGTCCTGGGTGCTTCTGCTACAGAAAAGATAAAGCACCTGACTTTGTCTGGAAACTGTGATTCTTCACTTTGCATGCTGGGTTGGCAGCAGATTCAATGTCAACGGTATACTGCCTCAGGGCGAATATGTGAAAAATTGTCTTGAAGCTGAGTTATATATTTGTCAATGGATTCCATGTACTACGGGTTTATGTTTAGAGGAAAATTCACGTGTACATTGCTCTTATAAGAATCATAATAACTGTGAACAAACGCCAACCTGTGTCAACATATAGCAGCAATTACTATATCTTTGCTTTGAAATATTCTGATAAATGTTCACTTGATTAAATGGATGAGGGGGAAACTCACATTATTCTTGCTGTCTGGCCTGGATCCCCCAAGCAGCAACAGTCGTGTGCTTTGAGCGTGCCCGTTCTGGCAGGCCAGATGGAGAGCGGTGTTACCTGCCTGATAGGGAAAGAGAAGTTATGAGCAGTTATGAACAAAGTCACACATCAAGAGTTTAACTCAGCATATGAGCTCCGCAACTCTCTGCTCACAAGGTTTTAGGTTCTGCTCATTTATGTATTTATGGCCACAGGTCGTAAAACAGGTTATTTGTGAAGGGAGACTCAAGGTACTTTACATTGGTCTGAATAATATTAAGTTAAGCTGTTAGTTTATTTTAAAAATGTTATTTAATCCTAGAATATATAATTATAATAATTAAGATGAGCTAAATCAATTCAGCTTGAAATCAATCTCAAGCTAAAGCCTGGCAGCAGGTGCACAGGTGGCTATTAGAAGTGAATTTAACTCAGACACTAGAGACACACACTCCTAATAATGTGACAAGATATTGTGACATGAGGAGGAGCTCCGTTAATGGTTGCTATGTGACAAGGGTGCGGCCCCGGCAGGCACGTTTCCCCACTGTCTGCCAGTTTCACTCCACTCACACACCTATAGCCAATGAACCCTCTTCAGGGGCCAGATAAAAGGCCCAGCTGAAAGGCACAACATGGAGTACCTGAGGGAAACCAGAGTGTGTGAACTGCACAAAGTGAAACTATGGGAATGATCTTGGACGGTCTGGAAACATGTCCTGTTTGAAGGCATATATTCTGAAACTGGCCACGGTTAAGCCTTCTCTTTTTTTCTGGTGTTATCTTCTTGTTCATTTCAGTTATATAGAGGGGGATTATCTTGAATTTTTTTCATTTGTTGTGCCCCTTTTTTTACCATAAAAGTTCCAGTCATTTCACTGGCTGAAACTGTACGTGCATTCTTATCCTTTGTGCTACAGCTCAACATCGTGTGTGTGAGGCTGATAACCAATCCTGCTGTTACAGTATGTTATTGTAAAGAGTGCTCTCGTTTTCTCAACTCTTTGAATAGTCTGAGAGTCTGTAATATTTATAGCAATGATAATTGCTCAAAACACATGATATAAATATACAGTACGTATTTATGAATCTATAGTATTTTTTTGTTACCGAAAAACTAATGTTTGTGCAGACATTAATTTAGTTGAGTTAATAGGTGTCATCTCACCTTGTTTTTTGCATGGACGTTGGCTCCTGCCTTGACGAGCAGTTTGACTGACTGACTGAATCCATGCCAAGAGACCTCGTGCAAAGCAGTGTTGCCGTCCTACAAAAACGGCAAACTACATCATTCCCCAACATCCAGTGTTTGGAACTACATCATTCCCCAACAGCCAATGTTTGGAACTACATCATTCCCCAACATCCAGTGTTTGGAACTACATCATTCCCCAACATCCAGTGTTTGGAACTACATCATTCCCCAACAGCCAATGTTTGGAACTACATCATTCCCCAACATCCAGTGTTTGGAACTACATCATTCCCCAACAGCCAATGTTTGGAACTACATCATTCCCCAACAGCCAATGTTTGGAACTACATCATTCCCCATCATCCAGTGTTTGGAAACCATTTTCATAAAGTACAATATTAGAGGGATCGCCAACATCCCACTTATTAACCAACATCTGTCATAAAGCATGCGTTTTCTGGCTTACTGCCACACGATCCTGAGGACCCCTGACTTTAATGAGGGATTGGAGACTAGGCAAAGTGGCTGGTATTTGCATGGAAGCTTATATCAATATTTATTAGCGGCAACGATTGACCCTATTGAACCAGGCCAACTATTTTTTCAACAAGGCTTTTTTAAAAAGCTGTGTCACTGTGATAACGGTTTACATTGCTCTCTCTGTGGCTGGCCTGGATGTTTCATGTTTGTCTTGTCGGGTTTCAAAATCCCACTTGCACACTCCAGCCGGGGCCCACCAGACTGAAGCCGTCCGTTTCTATGCCTGTGTTTACAGCACGTTTTGTGAAAACTGACCGCGTTCTGTTATGCGTGTAATCTCTGCGGATGGTCGCGGCGTCCCGTGTTTACCTTATCCTGACGGTCCTGAGCGCACCCTTCCTGGATAAGAGCAGAAATGACATCGCCGTTTCCCACCACAGCCGCGCGGTGCAGGGCTGTCTGGTCACCCTGGTAAAACAGCCGCATGATGGAACAATCAATCATGTCCACTTTGTCCAGTCAACACTTCCAAGTAAGCTAATATGCTAACTTAAGCTGCTGTCATGCGTAATAAGTGTTGCATTCTAGCATGGGAGGGATGCTTGCTTAAGTGTTTAAATGATCTATGCTCACTTAAATTATTTAAGAAACTGCAATACACAATACATGCAATATATGCCTAATGTATGCAATGCCAAATAATATCACCCTGATATAATACTGAATTGACAAATGGTTTGATGCCTTTTTTCCACAAATCAATAAGCACAGAAAAGTGTATGCATTCTAAAAATGAGAGTATAATTAGCCAAACAACTTTCATCATTTCAATTCATTGACAATACCAATAATCACAAGAATATTAGACAACTGGTCCTTCATGACAATCTACTACAACACAGACGGGGCTGTAACAAACAAGACTTCAACGTGTTTGTCACCAGAGGACGGCGGTTAAAACAAAGCTGCAGTGAGAGTCGATTGTCCCTCAGGTCTCAGAACAGCCTTCATTTATGCGAAAAAAACCATAAATGACATTTCTGCAAACAGACAAAATGGTGTCCACGAAGACTCCAGAGGGCCGGGTTAATGTGGGTATGGCAAAAAAAACAGCACGTGCCAATTTCCCAGCAAAGCTTTGGCCATTCAAAGCAAGGTGTGACAGTGCCCAGGACCAGAAACCATGCAGCGAGGGATGGAAGGAAGGAAGGAGGGAGGGAGAGAGGGAGGGAGGGAGAGAAACGGTATACAGAAGGAGTGAATTCCACTCGCTCAGGGTACGCTCTCTGACCTCCTTCAATCTCTCTGATCTTCTAGGCTCCCTCCTAGCCTTTCTCCAATGCAGTTCCCCAGCTCTCTCCTCCCCATTATAGTTCACAAGGGCCGAGAAGCCTGAGAGTGCAGTTGGGGCCGATTCAGGGCTCAGTGACCAGTCAGAGAAATTATTGGAGAGGCGGAGGGTTTGGGCGGCAGCTGTCGGAAGGGGCAACGTGAACCCCGCAGGGCTGGGCAGGGGAGAGCTGGCTCCGTGGAGCAGGCAGTCAAAATAATCCCACTCCAGGCCACTGGAGGTCATGTTTCTACTAGCAAACCTTTCTTTAAGAAATGAAAGGGCGTCTGCAGGAAAATCACACTGCGATTACACAACGCACCAGCAAATCAGATTGTGTTCATGCAACTCTGTTTTGTTTCCTAAGCAGTTCTTGCACATTAGAAAGAAAAGAAAAAGGTTACCATTAAATAGCCTCCACATTTAAGAAAGACCACTTCGGCATTCCCGCTAACCTTATCATAAGTATAAATGTTAATGTCTCCGTAGTCAAAGCAGCATTACAATTTCTCACAAAGCACAGGAAACGTTGAGGAAAACAGAACAATGGTCCATACGACTTTTCTAACTGGAATGTTAGTGAGAAACAAAAGCTTGAGTGAGAAATAATCCCAAAAGAAAAAGACTGTTTGTCCATCACTTACATCGTCCTGAATGTCCAGGTCACAGCCCGCCTTCAGCAGAATGCGCACAACCTCAATGTGACCTTTGTACGAGGCCAAGTGCAGGGGAGTGCGGCCGTACTGCGGACACAAAACACACGCCGGTCACATTCGTCAACACCTGCTCGCGAGCGGCGCTGTGAAGTCCAAAGGCCATGAGGTTAAGTATCACATGAGCGAAGTCAGTGTGGCAGGGCAGCCTATCTGTCATCCCCGCACAATCCATTTGCATGATGAGTTAGAAGTAAACAAACACGTTTTAATCCAGCGTTGCAAAAAGGATGGGGAACCTTTGTAGCCCAGTCAGACATCTGACCCAGAGAGATTGGCCCAGAGTACTGGGTAATCCCCAGATGCTAGAATACTTAGGTTTAGAGCAGTTGTCCACAGCTACGGAGAAAAAAGAAAAAAAACCTGACCATAAAGTACTCAGAAGTTGTAATCGCGTAATAACCACACACTATACTATTGTGACAGGGCTCTACTGAAAGTGACCTCAGTCTCTGTAGGACTTCCCTGCATAAATATAGGTTAAATTTGAAAAATGTACAAAAAATCCAACTATCTGTAACCCCAGATATATACCTACTGTATTACACAGAATTTATAAATCCGGTTAATTCTTAAAGAGTAAAATGTATTAAACTCTCAGACTACATGCACCCACTGCAGACACATTTTAATAACAAAGAAATCATGCCTGCTGTGTTCTGATACAAAAGGCACAATCTAAGTAAGTTGAAGCCAACAGCCAAGTTTAATTACCAATGAATTCAGTCCACGTATCTTGGCAGCTTTGTCGGATAAATCTTTTAATGCCCCAGCTGGCATCATTATTAATGACATTCAGAGAACTTTGCTTCCTACATACATAATGAAACCCAATATCTGTACTGAGAACCAGCTCTCTTGTCCACCCGTAACCCTGAAACACTGCTGCCAGTCATACAATAATCACGGTGTGCTTTAATTAATGCCGTGTAATTAGGGCCTCGCCGTTTATCCTGGGGAGGAAACATACACACTCCCTGCACAGTATAAACTTTCCACTTGAAGTCACTGCCCTGGACCAGCGACTGATGCCGTTAGTGGGAGCGGCCCTGAAAGGCTGGAGTCGTGTTTCATTCGGCCTCGCTTGGAGAAATGCCACAGACCCGTTTCAGATGAACCCATTCAGGATGGCAGACTACCGTCTCCCGGCAACCGCGGGTGGCCGGGCGTTCAGGACTGGAGAGCTGCGTCAGGCTGAGGCCTGCGTTTTTTGGGTGACCTCCATCAATTCAGGTTCTGACACCCACATTCACTTCACCCTGCCTTCCTCCGACACCCCCCCCCCTAAATCCCATCTCCCTGCCTATCCAGTTGCCCGCTTCAAGCCCAAATGCACTCCCCGTGTTCCCGGATTAAGTATTAGTCAGGGAGTTTGGCCAAAACTAACATGTGAAATATGACTGAGTTTCCTGACTGGATGCAGATGGTCGTGAAACAACCAAGCTCGAAAGAGCAGGAGGGGAGCTGGCTGCTTCTTGAAAACGTCAACGTAATAATGAACGAAATGACTGAGCGAACATGCTGTGCACGTATCGAACCGTTAAACGTTTAGATTAAGTTACGCGTATTAGTTCAGTCGAAAGAAGCAGAGCGTGTTTGAGCAAGGGTGGTGGGCCCATGTTTAGCAGTGTTTTGTGTCGAAGCGTGCTGAGGGAGTGTATTTCTGCGGCTCAGAGAAGACGTCTGATCTTTCAGTGTCACATTTCAGCGCACAAAGGAAGAGGCCTGGAACTCAGCGAAAGAATGCAAAGATCCAAGTCAGATACAGAGGTCTGTGTGGACGGCCCTAGTTTATCTTCATTAACGAAGCTCCTTTTCACACCTGCGGACGGCAGACATGGGCAACAGGAAATGTGCTTCCTATAGACCCTCAAGGGTCAAGTAAATCAAACAGTGGGCCCATTTTTTAGAAACTTAAAAGTACCCTACCAATGACACCTCAGTATCAAATTCCAGCACCCCCATTTCTACGTCTAGCGAAAAACATTTATCTGAAAAAATAAATCTTACTCGTCTCAAACTGTGAAAAGCAACAGCACCGTACAAATGACCAAGCACATTCCTTTTATTGGTTTCCAATGTCATTTAATGGCTATAAAGCAGTTGATCCTGATAAGTGGAGTCTTAAGTGTTGGTTTATGCTTGTTGATCTCAACATGTCTGAATGATGTGTTTTCATTATCTCTCTTTGTGTTGGATAAATAACATGCTTAACATGTCAAAATATGCTGTACTATATAACAAAAAATAAACCATTACATACAGGGGTGCACAATATTACATTCTGAGGCCAATATAAGTAACCAATATTTGACTGGCCATATTGGCCATTGCCAAAGCACATTCCAGTACTGCCCTGTTTTACAGCACAAATAGAAACCACAACAAAGTTTCCACGTTCATGGAAGAAGTAGATGAGCACAGGTGTCAACTTAAGAAGGGAAAATGTAGCCAATTTCAACTCGCTTACTTTATTAGTAAGCAGAGAACATGCGTCTAGAGCGGTCCTACCTAGCATAGTTTTTCTTTTGAGTGTGACTGGCAAAAAAAGTATATTATTTATTGCACTTGTGTGGTGCAATAAATAATTTGGTTTTGCAGGCTTATTTTATTTCTGCAGTCGTTCTTCCTTTGGAGGTCCTTTAGACACTCTTTTCTTTATTCGCTCCAGGGTTTTCTCCTGTCCCGGCACTCAGTCGCCGCACCTGCTCTGAGTTACCTGCCGGCTATTTAAGCTCCGCACTTCCGTATTCTGGCGCTTCCATGTTGTTTGCCATTACACTTCGAAGCTGGTAAGGTATAGGTATAAGCGACCACTTCATTTTTAAGCTTTGCTTAAAAGTAACGCGGGACTTGCTTTATTGCTTTAGAGTTCCTTTATTGGATTTGTTTTCTCGCAGAGACAGTTGCTTTATTTCCTTTTTTTCTTTACTTCTCTCTAGTGTTCTCTCGTATTGAGAACGAGAAGTATTCACTCCTTTTCATTCTACCACTCGAGTTTTTTCGCCCATTTCGTCTGGGTCGTTATTATTTTATTGTCTGTTTGTTTGTTTTACCTCCGTTTGGTGCTCTCTCTTATTGAGAGCAGGAGGTATTCTCTCCCTGTCCTTTTGGTTATTTCCTCTTCGGGAATAACTTGTAGATTTCCTATTGTCGCGCCTGGTCCTCCGAACCACACACGCCCGTTACATCGTGATCCTGCATTCCCTGAATTATAATTCTAGATGTGACCGTTGAGTGTCGGTGCATCTATGCTGAGATTTTAACCTCATGCCTGGCCTGTTAGATGATTATGTCATGGAAAAACAAATACAGATGTCACACATGTCTGCTCATGCTCGCCGCCCTCATTAATGGAAGCATTCTGAGGTTTCGTCGCTCAGGTGGAGAGAGCCGTAGCCAGTCAGCACACTGACATGCAATATCCCTGCCTAGACGTTAAGAACTGCAGAAGTTAGGCAAATAACCAAAGACATAAATCCTTACTGTTTTGCGGTTTCTTTAGTTTGACATCCATAACCATTTTTTTGTTTTGTTTTTGGAATATTTAACACCAAAATAACGGAACCACTGTTCTGGGACACACTAGTCATATCCATTGCACCCCATTTCCACTCAATGTGAAAACGTTAGTTTTTTATGAAAAATAAAAAGCAAGTTAATTTATATAACACCTTTCAAGAACAAATTCACAAAGTGCTGCACAGAGGCATAAACAAAATAAAAACAGAGACCAAGCAGAGACTCAAAGCCAGTGCACATAAAAGTTCTTGCCTTACCTTGGTGACAGCTACTTTTGCGCCCTTGTTGATAAGCTGCACGACATTGTCGGCGTGTCCTTTGTGGGACGCTACGAGGAGCCGTTCAGAGAGCGCAAGGACCGCAGCGGCATCCTGCTGGCTCATGAATCAGAGCGGGGGAGGGGGGACGTCTTCCAGATGTGTCGCGCCGGGGGGGGGGAGAGGGGGTTCCCGCGGAGACGGGCTACCTCATGTCCGACGGAGACGGAGGGTTCGGCCGGCTACAGCTCCCGAGCTCCCTGCTCCATGCCGTCCTCCAAATCAGCCCTGTAACAGAGCAGGAAACGTGTTGCCCGTCAGCGCTGACCAAACAGGAAACAGCAACCGAGGGGAAAACAAACCGATGTGTCGTATCGCATCATCAATGCCCAGAGGATTCCCTGGAGTGGGTCAATACTGGCAGAGCAGGATACTAAAAGAGCCCAGGGCATGGGAACTTGACCTTATAAAGAAAAAGCCACCTTCTGGCTTAAAGGGAAGTTAGGGGCATTCTCTGAGAATCTATTGGCTAGTTAATTTGTCACATATTATAAATGCATATGTAAGTGGAGCCTGAAGCGCTTGACTAATTTTGCCAGGAAAAGGGCACTATTTAAAAATGTATCCCTGGGAAAACGTTCAGCCGCCACACACCAAGAACACAGCAATCCAAAAGCATTACAAGCTTGATTTTCTGATAATTGGTCCATCCTACAAAACTCTTTGCCTAGTTTAACTTTCCCGTAGACCACATATCCACTAAACAGTCAAAGGCACTTTGAATAAATGGCTAATACTTCCTCATATGGATTGAAGGCCTAGCACATAGGAGTAACAATGACACGCATGCCACCAGCACATGAGCGCGCCATAGCTAACAAACAGTACTCGCACTGCATATTGATGCGGGCCTTGTGGCCTTCACACTGAGGGCATGCAAAAAGCACAAGCATCCAGCATGTCCAACTTACCTCGGCTTCCCTGTAGCATTCCTAAGAGCCTAATGCTCCAAGAGTTGAATGTGAACTACACTTGATGCCTTTGAGCATGTCATGCTTGATCTCTCACGCTTCTAAGAGACCCCGAGCCAATTTAGTATGGCATCTTACTGAGGCGTACTCCTACTGATGAACAATGGCTATTGCGTCTTACTAACGGCTGTCCAGTGGCCAAAGGCTACGTCATTTGTAAGAAATACTAAACTTCACACTACACAGCCTGCGCCAATCATGGAAAACCTATACTGTAAGTCTATAAGTCTATAAACACTTCTTAGTAATGCATAAGATTAAGTTAAACATTTAAATGTTTCTGGCGTTGTTTTTAAACCTGCATGCAACATTGGCACATAAATCTGATGTGTCTCAATTGGCGAATTAGTGAAGGAAATGCCTTCACTGGCAGGCTTGTGAAGACAATTGCAACCACAAGCAGGAAAGCCCCACTGCTGAGCGGGCAGTTGTGGTTTGGCGGCTGACGGGTAGTCTAACCGCAAGCATGGTGACTCATAGGAAGAGGCCTACTTTACGGGATACTCTTACCCAAATCTTCACCTCCATTACAGCTTGTCAGATTTGTCAACTTGACATCTTCCTTCCGAGGCTTGCTTCCCTGTCCCACACACACCCTGCCATTACTTCTTTCTTGTACTTTCACTGAATAATGCAGCTCGCGTGACGTGCTACACAGAACCTCACTGCTCTCAATCAATCAAAGCACAATACGATCTGGCCTTTACTTTCAAGTAATGTTGTCACACAGTTTTACATGGCTTTTTACGTGTAAAGAATAGTAAAGGATACTTCGGATTAGGCATTTGCCGATATAAAAATTTCATAGTATGATTATCTGGGCCAACATTTTAACAATATATACAATATTATCTCGATAATTATTTAAATACGTTTACAGTCTTAAAACAGTCCGAAAATATCATAGAAAACATCTATTTCTAAAATGTTTTCATCTAAAACAATATGTAAAAATGTTAACATTTTGGCTATGCCAATAAATAGTTTTAACCAAATAACTGAATTCATAAGTAAAAAAATTTTACCAACAAAATAATGTGCAGCTTATTAAAGTAAACGTGAACCTTTTGATGGGGGAAAAGCTCCGTTGTTTCTGGTAATGTTATCTCCTGCTGCAGCGATGTATGACCTCCGCCTTCCACCATGGGACAATGAAAACTTATTTTATGTCACTGTGCCGACTGAGTGTCAGAAAATAATAAGTGCTACGCCCATGTACGGAGCCGGTTACTACTCTTCTTCTTCGGTTTTATAGGTGGTTGACCAACGCTAAGGTGTAACAGCCGGTTATTTCGTTATATATGTTTTTTACGAGATATATACATTGACTATTGTCCCATCCCTATTTTGGATACTCCCAGAAGTTTCTAAGAACCAGCTGGCTTTACAGTACCTGGTATTGGTGCATTTGTGAGTTTGTGGTCCAAAGTAAAAGACTTAAAAGTAAGTCTAAAGCAGCTTCGACAGCGTATTACGTTTCCAGGGCTGTACATGAACAGATGTAAAATCCAGGGGTCAGCAAGTAAAATTATTGCCAAGTCTTCCTTCTTCCAGCCAGCTGATGTCACTAATAAGTTCTACCTCTGAAGAATGTACTAATTAGCACATCCAAGTGATTGGAACAAAATACCGGGGAGGACTTTTACTTTCTGAACCTGAATTTTACACCTCTGTTAATAAGGTTAAGTCGACACTGCACTTTCGCTGTGCCTTGTAACCTTGTTTTCGTCTCGTGTGCAACCTTGACGTCCGCGCTTACTTAGTGGCGCCGAAAATGAGATATGAGTATACCAAATCATGAAATAACCCTGAATCGTCACTTCACCAGTCAGGCAAGCGGCCAGTAGTTATACTTGTCCGACAACTGGTTTTACTTGCCCCGAGCAAGGGGGCAAACAAACACTGCTGCTTAACCCTGAGTCAAATTACTGTCAGTTAATTGAAGCTGAAAAAATCTGAGCACATTATGAAGCTAACCAGGAATAAAGCCTGACCGTAATACCCTAACCACGACAAGTTGCACTCAGGTAGTGTGCTGTTTTTATATGCTTGCAACAAGCTGGATTCAGTAGCTACTCAGAGACAAGCTGCCATGAATGACTTATGGCACTGTATCTCCCCAAGTGACACACAAAGTAACTCAAAGAAATGATTTAAGAGAGAGCAGCTACATTCCATGAAGCCTCCCAACATTCTGAACAAAAGCGCACAGATTAAATGGCAACACACCAGACCAGATCTCAGAATGTGATGAATGATTTGCCATAACTACACCACATTGCTGAAATACCACACTCTCCAGGGCCTGGGTGAAATGCCTTGGCTATTTCGCTCCCAATCTGGAATGGTCAATTATGCTGAACGAACTGCTGAACTATTGGGCGCCCACAGTCAACCTGCTCACGCTGTAAATGAAGGGCCTGATTTACTAAGACCTTTAGCGGGTGCAAAACCAATAACATGACCAACGATTGGTGCAAAACAAATTCCATGACCAATGGGTCATGTTATTGGTTTTGCGTGTGCTAAATGGTTTTGCAATCGCTAAAGGTCTTAGTAAATCAGGCCCCAAGTGCCTTCCTCCAACTCATGTCTGTGCAAGGTGAACTTGCGGACTGCGATGTAAAAATAAGCGGCAGTTTGACACTGTGTGTTTTGGAGGAGAGCACAAGCTTGTCTGCGCTCTCCCCAATGGACAGCGGAGGTGGCAGCAATGAGCTGATGGGTACAATCACGTGTTCCAAATTGGGAAAAAAAGGTTGAAAGAATGACGAGACCAACTGGTCCGTACGCATACTGGACAAGACCAATTTACTGCTCCAGTGCCAGGTCACTAATATTTAATTATATTTAACTGTGTTCTTCTGGCATTGTGACACTGACCACTGACAGGGAAACCAGACGGTCGCAGGTTGGAATGCTGGCCAGTATCACAGAGTGTTACAGTATGTTAACTGCACATCTACAGTGGCAGGGATCTTTTTATGATGCCATATGAATCATACATCCTGGAGGGCTGAAGAGCTGACATTGCATGGGTGATCAGCAATTGAAGGCATAGTGCGAGACATATTAAAATAATCCGTTGAAAGGGAATGGATGGCATTTACAGAATTTGGCCTGTGTGAAAAAGAGGTTAACAAAAAAAAAAAGTACTATATGCACTGCCTTGTCCAGTGACAGAAGACCACTATTAATTTAAAGGGTAAGTACACCCTAGATCACTTATTTTTTTCCTGTAAACGTGTTTGTATGCCTACCTTATAATAAAACATATTCATGCATTCCGTTATTTCAACAATTCTGAAATAATATTGTATATCATAAAAAACTCTTTGGAGGTACCTCTACGTCATATGGATAATTGTTGTCGCCCACAGCGGAAACAGCCGGCACCTGATTGGTTAGACCCACTATGTTACTTTCTTTTCTGCTCCACATTTTCAAACCGGAAAAACGTGGTGTCCTGTTCATAAACTCTCTTATTCCACCTAAATAGTCCACTAAAATATGTTTCTGAAAATATTTGAGGTGAGAAATAGGCCATGCAGTTGCTGAATCTTGATTCATATTTGATGTGCAACGTCTAGTTTGACAGTTTGATCCGAGTTATATGAAATCATTTGTACGTACAATGTACGTTAATTTATGCGATGGACACAGCTCCTCCGCAAGGGATTGGTGGTAACAAAAACCAGCACACCAGTGACCCAGGACCGAGTTTGAGAACCACTGCTTTAAAGAGAAATACCTGTTGTGCAGTTGGAAAAGACTCTCACACTGTATGTTCTCACAAGTCAATACTTGTTCACAGTTAGTACATTTCATGGCTTTCTTCAAAGAGAGGGTAATTCACACATATTCCATTTGTTTATTTTCAACTGTAAATACAATCCATGGAATCCAGTCAGCGAATGAAAGCCAGCTCAGAGGAGGATGGATTTCTCTTAGACTGCTGCAAATATATATAAAGGAAGGGGAATTTTTCAAACATCCACTCTGAGAAATGGCACCGTCAACATGACATCTGTCTGTCAAAGATTGCCCAGAACACAACATGCAAACAGAGATATTACCGTTCCCAGACAAAGTCACGTGTTTAAATTCTCAGTTGAGGACTTTCTGTCTTCTGTGGCAGAGGCGCCAGGATGGCATGTGGCAATTAGGATTATTACGAGCTAATTATACTCTACGGTCAGAAGCACCTCAATAGTATAAGGTTTCCTGCACTTATTTTAATGGGTTCTAATCCATGGGAATAAACAGTAAAGAAAAAGGATGCACCCAAAATCTGAAGGCAGACTTTGAATCATTGGTTTAGGATGAGTGCACGTGTCTGGGCCCCATCAAAGCTGAACCATTTCACAAGCGGAGAGGAGAGGACTCAGATAGGTACGCAGGGTCATACTAATGGGTTGTATATTCATAGATAACACTTCAAAAAGCTCTATCTGATCACGAAACCCTCAGAAATGCCAGAGCATGTGCACTGCGCTCTCTGGAAAATTAGAACACTGAGTTTGACTGGATTTGTGACGGGACTTTATCTGAAAGGGATTAAATTGCCGCGTATTTACAGGGAGATAAAGGAAAACGGCAGCCAGGATAAAAGGCCTTCCTGTGGCCAGGACAGGGCAGGACGACTGCGGCCCATATCATCCTGTCGCAGTGGGTGTGAAGGGACAGGCTCGTGCTACGCTTCCTCCTGTCCGTGTGCCTTAAGTCAGGGTCCTCCCCAACCGTCTTCCTTAAAGAGCGTGTACAGCCCCAATTAACAGGATTAAAGTGGGAGATTGCAACCGTATAATTCAGCGCACAGATTAAACCACAGATCCTGAAAGGGAGTCTTTAATCCTCCTAGCATCTGACCCACTGAAAGCCAGAGTACAGCGAGGTACATGACCGTCCACACCTCAAACCTCGTTTTTCTTCGTTTTGTTTTCAATATTTCAGACGACACTTGCATTCACAGCTATCGTTGAGTCGTGACATGCATAATCAGGGTATAGCAGTGGTGTAGTACGCACCTGAAATACTTTTGGTCCACAACAATACAAATTACTATCTGCATCGCTGGGATTTTCAGTTTTGTATATTCTTTGGCTCAATTCTTTTCTATTGCTGCATACGGCTCATTTGTGAACAAGAAAACAGGACACGGAACACTGATCTGTCCCTCACCTCTGACCCCAACAAATACTACAGCCACCCTGTTTTGAAAGGAAGTGAGTGAAATAATGAACACAGGGCCTGACATGACTTCCTGCAGACCCTTGTTGCTCAGATTGGAGATGGAAAGGAAGAATCATGTCCGATCAGGTCTCTGACAGGGAAAACTATTGAAAACATTTCTCGTTTCTCTTTCACACACACACACACACACACACACACACACACACACACACACACACACACACACACAGCAGCTATCTAGCCCACATCCTGTCAATATGCAGAGAAAGAGAGTGTGCTAAACATATAAAACATCACAGGTGAAATAAACAGAAACAAAGATTAATCAAATATGAAATATACCAATATTCAGTTTTGACACACCTAAACTTGACTCCCTGCAAAAGATAGCTCTATTCAGACAATTGCATGATTTTGAAATTGTCCAGTGTACATTTGAGATGTATTAATTGTTCCATTAAATGGAACAATTTTGGTCATCTGGCAACTGAGTGAGTTGCAGTTTGGTTGTTTGGATGAAGGACTGTTAAAGCTTTGTTAATTCCATGTTTTATTAAAACAAAACACTGGCAGGGGTGGATTAAGACAGCGGTCATTCTGCGCAGTTGGATAAAGACTTACTGAGGCCGTACAGGTTTATGTTGTGAAATCCACGACTTTCAGCCAGAAGGCAATCCCTCAAGTTAAAACACAAGACGACACCGATAATAAAAATTGTCTTCAAAATTTAGTCATAATCTGCAGAGTACCATCTCCAGATGGAGGAATCTCGACACACGCGTGCACACACACGCACGCACACGCACACATACAGACGTCATAATCCCTCTGGCTCTACGTTAAGTGCACCAACAGCATAAATGACTTTTTACAAGGCTCAATCATCAGTTTTTAATTACCTGCTAAACGCATCAGTGACTCCTTAAAAACTAACAACCCAAGGTTCGAATAATTACTGTTTTAAGCAATTATTTAACAAATGCAACAAGTAACTAATTATTTTAATAATATGCGACAAATAAAAGATGCACAATGCCTGATACCTTATTCATTTTTAAACTCACTGCCATTAAAAATATCATAAGGAACATCATTCAAATACAATACATAGTTTAAAATGTCCCCAACCCCACAAACAGGTACTGCCTTGAGTGCCTTCAATACCTACTGATGTTCATACTTAGAAATACGAATCTTAAATTGTGTCACTTAACTTGCAAACTTAAGTGACACAATTTGTGTTGTTTTGGCTCTGTACTCCAGCACATTGGATTTTAAATTTAACAGTGACTATGATGTTAAAATGCCGACTTTCAGCTTTAATTTAAGGGTTTTTACATCCATATTGGGTGAACCGTGTAGCAATTTTATACATAGTCCGCCCAAGTAATTGGACGAATTTACATAAACTTAAATAAAGTCATCATATTTAATATTTGGTTGCATATCCTTACTCTAGCAATTAAGGTTAGGCAACTTGCTAAAGGGAACAATGATACTGTAAAGGTGGTTACAGAGTGTTTATAACAGGGAACAGACATGTAAGCGGAACTTAGCTTTTCATAGTCGAGCGCACGAAAATTGTGTGAAAATTGCAAACAGCAATGACATCCTTCATGGAATAAGATTACGGTAAGCAGAAGGTACGCTTGTTGGTGGAACGATAGATCCGCGTGGATGCATACTTTTTCGGGCGACTATGAATTGGCCTTAAGGTATTCAACCTTAGAACCAGCTAAACACACCATTTCCTTATGTTTCTATTCTACTTTGAATAAATGGGTAGCCATTCCTGTGTCTTTGTCTTACGACTGAAGAATCCCATGCCCACAATGGCATCCTTATCACTTACACTATGCAACAAAACACAGTTCAGACATCTGTGGGAAAATGTCTATGGCCAGCGTGCCACAGGTGCGCAACGGCCAACTGACACAGCAGAAGAGTTACTACCATGACACACTCATATCTCATCCTGACAAAGACATGGGTAAACATGGTTTCCTATCACAGGAGCAGCTCAGAGAGACAGACCACTGGCATGTCGCAGTGGGAGTGTCCTGCTCAGGCCTCTCGCAGGCTCGTGGGATCCTGAGGGCCTCTGGAGCCCCCGTGAAAAACGAAAACAAGCCCAGGACAAAAAAAAATCGCATGTTTTCAGGTCTCCTTGGAGACTAATTACCCCAAACATTGTCACATTATCAGCAGCAGCACAGCAAGCATTTTCAAACCTTTCTGCTGCTGAAAATATAACAATCGTTTCAAGCGATACATAAAACTCGTCCAAATACTTAATTTAAATTTTCACAATAAAGGTTATTTTTAGGAAGGTTTTTAGGCCCTCTGAGAATGGCACGGCTAGGAGGAATGTTGCTTTTCTGAAAGACTTCTCTAATCAGCGGGAGAAATGAAAAATGGGGGAGGGAAATTCCTTCCTTTTCATTATTCCGGCTTTGAGGAATCTCCACCAGCGGTCTAGCGGCCAGATATACTGGCACAAAAGAAGGCAAGCCAGGGCCTCCGAACGCAGCTAGGCAACAGGCCCTTTGTGTGGACCTTTCCAGAAGTCCGATCTCCCCTCAGTAATGGAAATACCAAGGTCTCAGGCTCTATGGAGAGTGGGTAGCGGACGACGCTTGTTTTTCAAGAAAGGAAAACGAGCAGAAAGAAAAACAGCCTCCCAAATCACTTCTACCGCTCCGCTGGTTTGTCCCGTGATTTGTAGATACGTGGCTGATGGGAGACAGGGAGCCAATCGAGGTGCACAACTTGCCTCACGGGGTCACGCCCCTTACGAGCCACAGGTGGCCTTAATGACCTCAAGCAGGGGGGCCAAGAATAGAGGGCTGTCAACACAATCCCTTACGTTCCCTTCACTATTTGATTCTTCAAATCTTCACTGAAAGTTTGAATAAATGACTTAGTCGACCTATCAGGGCACATTAAAAGAAAACAAATATAATGGGGCGTAAGGTTAAAGCAGGGTGCTATAAAACCGGGGGTCAAAGTAAGCTGTCCCTCCAGGGTATTGCCACACCTGGCCGTGTCGGTGTCCCATGAGGTCTAACTGAAGATAACAGAACAGACAGGATGTGGGTTCTGGTGTGCTGGAATCTCAGGCCAGGTCACATCATCCAGGGGGGGGCTTCCTCCCATCACTCCTCACAGTGTGAGTAGCGCCATTCAGAGAGCGGCGTCCAGGGCCCTACAAGAATGCGCTAGATCTCAAGCCCATGTGACCTATTGGAAGTCTGCTTCCAGACTGAGCAGTGATAATTGTGACCCGCTCTACAAAAATTAGTCTGATGTGGCCAGAACAAGAAAAGGGAGTTATTCATATGGCTTGAAAATAAGCTTCAAATGAGTGTATGTTGGAGCGCTCTAGGGTATTGCATAGATTTTTAATAATATATTTTTCACAAATGTCAAAAAGCCACATAAGAGAAAAACAAGCCTTTTAAACCACAATATTGGACCCATATTTGGACACAGGAAGGTTGCAGCTTTCGGTTGATACCAAAAATGTAACGGGGGTGAATATAAAGACGATCGCAAGAGGGGTGAAAACACGCAAATTTTACGCATCACAGCGAACAAAAGAATTAACTTGAAACAAAAAAGTCAACAAAATCCTTTAATAAAACAACTTTAGGAATCAAAATTAATATACTTCTTTCGGTTTTATCTGAGAATATGGATATAAAAAAAGCAAAAAAATAAATAAAACAAATGGTTTTTTTGCAGAATAAAAATCACCCCACAATATTCAATCGCCCTGTACGTGTAAACATTATGTGACATCCAACTCATTATTGCAGAGCGGATCACAATTATGCATTTTGTATTTTGCAATACATTTTTTTCATTTAAATTAATTTCAGTAAGGAGACAACATTTTCCTTTAGAGTGGTACACTTTACATGACCTCCAATACTTGCTCAGATATCATAACGGAAAGTTGTTATCGTGTGCCTATTTCGCTAGAGAGGATGAGAATGAATGTAGCCACAGGGCTAGCTTGCCTAAGGGCACACAACACAAGAGAGAACTTCCTTCCTCGGGACTAGCCTTCTACACCGCTTCAGGGGTTCCCTACCACACAGCAGCTTCCAGCCTGTGACATAACAGCACGTTACGTAAGAGACTTCATCATTATAAAATTCGCAAGACGTCCTGTTTTTGGAATCGAACCACACATGCACTTGTATTCATATTAATGGCAGCTGGGTCGGATTTGGCAGGTATCAGTGCACAGGACCGGTCATGGTTGGGTTTCTGTGATCAGCAGCACTATTGTTACCAGAAAGGAGATGTTGTCGTCTAATCCTGTCAGATTAAGGTGGTACAGTCTTTACAGCACAGATGAGGCACTGTGATTTAACATTTCACCTCCAAAAAATAGTTTTACTCATTGACTAAGTAGATGAGAGTTGACTTCCCAACTGTTGAGTCCCATATATACCAGATTATGCAAACCTAGCCATCTGTCTTTCATCACACCACAACAAACACCCCAAATTTCTAACTTCAACCCTCTGGGTAATCTCAGTATCTAGTGGCAGCTAATGGCTGGCTTCCTCTCGGGACACAGAACCAAGAACTTCATTCTTGCAAACAAAGTGTCTGCTTGTCTTAAATTTAAACTACATTAATGCATGCATGAATCTATCTTTTTACTGCTATCTGAATATAGCCTAGATCCTTAAAAGACACCCAGAGTTGTTCAGTGAGAATAAATTATTTTGCATGGAATATTTCTTCAACGCAAAATTCTCAGTGTTACGTAAATACATTTTGACAGAGCTTATCCAGTCCAGCAGAGACCAAATGCACTATATTGCAGTTAAAGCCCTCAAATTAGACTTTAACATTTATCTGAGTGCCTTAGCGCTGTATATGGCTCACGTCCTTTGTAGAGCAGGGTGATAATCATAAAACTGGGAAATGAACACAAACAAACCAATTCTAAATGAACAACGACTATCTGAATTGGTAGCTGGTCTCTCTTTGACAAGGGAACTGAACAGGAAAGGGCTAGGTCTCATCTCTATCTCTCATACAGGAAACAAAGCCCGTGTGAGCTGAGAGATCTCTGATCTCTCCCATCAGTCTCGGCGTCAGAAGCTTTAAATAGTCTAAATACAGAAGCTACTGTACCTAGCTAACCACCCATGGTTTTGTTTTTCTATTATGCAGTAGTGCATATGAAGTGGCATTTCATCTGTCCTAACATGACTCATTTCTTAATTGGTAGTAAGCAGGGTGCGCATCTTAAACAGCACAGCATGAGGCAATTGCTTCAAAGAATACAAATAAGAAATGCAATCACTGTTTCTTCAAAAGAAAAAGTACAGTGAGAGCAAGACCGCATTTAATTAAGGTACAGATACAAATTATCTTCCACCTTTTATTTTTAACCTACTAACAGTGGAGAGAACATTGACATTGAATTTCTTGCCCTGAATACAGGGCACCCCCCAATTCTCATAGACATCCATTCAAATGCAGAGATGTTAAGATATCAAGAGTCTTTTGATGTTGTTGGGTCACAGATATCAGAAAGTCATGGCATGCAAAGGATATGCGACTAAATATTTTAAATGATTACTTTATTCTATATATAAATGCAGGGGTGCCAATAATTGTGGCACACATGGTTTTGTTAAAAATAATTATTTCTTGATGAGGGATTTTCTTTTCTCATAATAAATTTACTTAAATTAAAGGTTGGATTTTTCTAATTTTTTCAGTGTGAGATTAAGCTAATTCACGAAATGTATTTTTTTATAACCCTTTTTACTCATCTTTACCAGGGGTGTCAATAATAGCGTAGAGCACTGTATATACCTAGACAAAAAGTGATCTTCAACAATGTCCTCATAATTTGAACACCCTGATGTGTGAAAATGTCGAATTTGACATACCCATAATTTATAAATCAGTATTATAAGGAATATTTAAGTGTACTCAAGTATGATACATGCAATTCCCATTAAAAAAAAGATTTCCTACTTGCTGTCTTTTTTCATAGGGCTACTCTAAGTACTTTCATTAGAATTTACATGGTTTTATCTGCCCTTTTAGTGAATGAATAATGGATAGGGCAACAAATGTCAGAGAAAAAACTGTTTCCTGTAGCCAGAGGCAGACAGTGAGTGGGAGTGTCCCCCCTCCGGCCTAGCCCATGGGACAGAGGTACACAGGACACTGCATCTGTGCCTGGGCTGGCACTTAGGGCCGGACCTCCTGCCTCATCACATGACTGTTTCCCTGGTTACCGCTGCACAGGGCACGCCCTCCTTTCTCCTGCAGCAAGAATTTGGGGTGATTGATGATGAATCTTTCATTAAGTGCCATTGTACGGGGCAGATGAGATGATCTGGGGGAAAATATCCTGGTGAATCAGGCGGAGATGCAGAGCGGTATTTCATTGGTCAGGATATCCTACACATAAAATGTCTGTTGTTTCTATGGAAAAGCATTTAGAGAACATTCAAAAGCATTATCCTTTGAAGTGACAATCATAGCCCCTATCTACATTTTGCCACAATAATAAAAATGTAATATTTCTAATATTGATCTGTAGGTTACTCCAAATAAGAGCATCTGAAAATAAATACAAAAAGTACAAATATTATAAAGTAGGACTAGTTCAAACCTAAAAAGAGTACATCAAAATCGTAAAATGGCAGCTCGCTGAAAACGCTATCTCAAAGAATCTGACTGCAATTAACTGAAACATTGTGCTCCATTTTAATGGCTGCTCTTCCAAAAGACAGGTCCTGTCTTCGGTTTTCATTGTGACAGGTCCAGCTGTGTGTGGCACCGAGCCTGTAGCGCTATCCTGGGCTGTGGCCAATCTAGTTACTATAATCATCTGCACTGAGTGCATTGTCCAGAGCCACTGAACAGAAAGGCCTTATGTTCCTTACAAAAAGGGCTTCCTTTTACTTATGTTCTAAAGCCAGAGTACCACGGATCCCTACCCACCCAATCGCACACACACACACACACACTCACGTGCGCACACACACACACACACTCACGTGCGCGCGCACACACACACTCACGTGCGCACACACACACACACTCACATGCGCACACACACACACGTGCGCGCGCACACACACACACACACACTCACGTGCGCACACGCACACAGACACACACTCACGTGTGCACACACACACACAGACACGAGCGCACACACACACACATACACACACACTCACGTGCGCACACACACACACACTCACGTGCGCGCACACACACACACACTCACGTGCGCACACACACACACTCACGTGCGCGCACACACACACACACACACACACTCACGTGCGCACACAGACACACACACACACTCACGTGCGCGCACACACACACACACACTCATGTGCGCACACACACACAGACACACACACACATACACACACATCAAAATGAGGACTGAGAAGTGAAGGCTTCAGTCCTGCTGACCAGTCTGAGGCAGCAGTTGAATAACTAATCGAAGACAGCCGCTGAGAGTAGCCCATCTTGCTTTTCCCCTGAAAAGAGCGCACCCCCCCCCCGCCACCCCACCCCCACCCCCACCCAATTTCCCCCAGCCCACATGGCTTTGTCCACCATCTCTTTTCAGCCTCTTAAAAGAAGACGAAACGCCAATATTTTCCCTTTTTTAAACCCTCTGCGCTGAAACGGCGAACGAGAGCAGATGTGACCACACACCGAATGAGCGGACAGCCAGAGGGCCGTGTGGAACGACAAGCATTTATTGTTTCTAACTAAGTACCAATAAAAGAGCTTTGGAGCTATAGCAGGGCCAAAAAAAAGCTCCTTTTATTCTACCACAGAGCTATTCAGCAGTCCCTTCAAAAGCTCACTCAGCAGCCTGGACAACAGCTAATATGACTAATGGCCAAGTAAATGACTTGTGGAATTCTCTAATTATCACTTCTATTGATATGGATTAAAAAAGGATCAATGTCTCTCCCAGAAAATGTATGACTTTCACTTTATTCATGGTCTATTAAAAATGTGAAGAGCCATTTTAATGCAATACGAATTACAGAAATAGCACACTGCGGTCATTTTTGAAGTTGCTGCTTAGTTACGGTATTGTGGCGAAATTAATTTTTTTAAGGCGACAACGGCAATTGTTTACTTAAACGTTTGACCCATTACTTCATCCAGGTATGGCTATACGAAAATTCCCCCTGTGTCTTCTCTGTGGAACTGTTGCAATTTTTTGTTTCCGCTGTGTGAGTCAGTCTGGATACGAGCGTCTGCCAACTGTTAATAATGTACTGTACTGAAATAAAACAGAGACAAATATAAAACAGTCTCCCGCAATCACTCTCTTCAGCTTAACATGGCGCTGCATCAGTGCACAAAGCTTCAATTCCCTTCCTGGGAGACAAAAGGCTAATCAGTGTCATAATGTCTCTTCTCTATGTTCACATCTGAAGTCCTGGGAATCCTCGGACCGGGTTAAAGGGGCCTGGTGCAGCAGGCGTCCATTAACGGCCATAACTCCCAATTACACACCTGGTGCCTCATGCACTTTCCCTCTGCCTATCCCACTAATCAGCTCCCACGGGAACTTACCACACATTCAGACTGGCGAGCCTGTCAATCAGATATACGCACACACAGACACAGACGGACACACACACAATAGCAAACACACTGTATACACACAGACGTGCAAAAGCATACACACAGTACACACACAAAAACAGTTTACACCCAAAGACATACAAATGCAGGCAGATGGTACACCTAAAAAACATCATACACGAACATACGTACATTACACATATGTATAATACACAGCGCATGCACTATACACACACACACGCACAGCAAGGAAATGAAGATATCCCTCTGGGTTTCTTCCTTCACCACTGTACACACTCTCACATCGTCGCCTTTTCTGTGATCGTCCCCTTCCCCTGGCTACTCTAGAGCGTGCTGTGATCCCTCTCTACACGTACCAACCGTGAATGGCAGAGTAAAGGATTTCAACACAACTTAGGTCTGCTTGTCCAAGCTTCCGTGCCTCCTCTGGTCGGCACAGTGATGTAAGGGTGCACTTAAACTGCATTATACGTGTGAACTGTTCACGCACATGAAGAGCTCTCGTGACAGAATTGCCCCTCTTTCAGCTGATGGCATTTGACAGATCACGCGTTTATAATTTTGTGCAAACCATAAAAAAAACATTCACATGGCAAATCAAAACTTGATGAGCTTAATAAGATAAGGTTTAAGAAAATTTGTTTCATTTTAAACTGAGAATGACAGAATGATCCTATGATTGATTTCACTCCATCTACCACCCATTCAGAATTCTATATATTTGACTATTAAAAAAATAGAGAAGATTTACACACAGCAAAAATGCCAGTTTAAATCTAACACTGTGCTGGTGCACATTTAACACCCTAGGGTGTTTATATGAGACCTCTGTCTCATATACACACCCTAGGGTGTTAAATGTACACCACCATTGTTGCTGTGCAGGCTTACAAAAGCCTCCCAATAGTTTTCCAATTATTAAGCAAAATTATATCTATTTATTATGATTTATTTCTTTTTTAAACAAAGGTATGTACTTTATAGAATCCCTGGTAATGTATTTTTCTTTTAAAATCAATTCAACTGCAACTCTGTCCCAGAAGGCTGTAAACTTTAAATTCCTTTAAGCTTCCATTCAGTTGGGAGTTTTTCACCAGCCTACAGTGGATTTTCAGATCATTATTCCCTCTTTACAACGGTAATTATGCTCGACCTGTGATTGACTGACAGGAAGGTCAAAGCAGGTTTTTCTCACAGCCCTCTGAGATGCCAAAGTACCTGGCGTTTTTCTCTTTGATATTCCTGCATCTCATAAACCTTCTTTTCACACGGTCCCTTCTCACCCGTAGAATGACTTATCACCGCAGGCGATTTACAGGAATGAAATCCCCATATTGATCGAAATGAATGCGTCCGGTAGCCTACACTTGGTGAAATTATTCACTACCGACACCCGAAAAGACATCAGACATCACTGGAAAAGGGGTAGGCTCGCCTACGTTTTGTTCTGAAAGGTCCACTCTCCACGTCGTTACTAGACGGGATAAACTGTAACCTACACTGAGTGTGAAAGCTCAGCGTTCGTAGAGTTGTGCCATTGGCTTCCTATATTCTAGCCGACGGTAGCCTAATAATGAAAGTATCTCTAAAAATGTATCAGGATAAAACTCTAATCAATGAACAAACATATAAACTGCTGTGCACTCAAAAACGAATTCCTTTGTAGAGCGTTTCTGAGTCTTTTCCAGCAACATCCATCTAGAACAGTATAGCCTAAACTGCTCAGTAACTAAAATCGCACAGAGCTCGTAGTATACCAGTGAGGAAGATTTCACAGGTGCAACAACTCAATCATCGTACTTTTGCAAATAGACAGTGAAAGTAGACTACATTCTTATACCAAAGTTAATTCGTAAATAGGCTATAGCTGGAGGCAAGACCGAGAAGATACGCAGAGGCGAACCCATCGTAAAAAGACCAAGTCTACTTACGGAAGCATGTGAAATCTCAAACTTGATTCCGGTCAGGTTATCCAAGAAGTGCGACAGTGGGACAGTTGCGCACACCATCGGACACGGACCGCACGGGTGTCAGCTAGAGGGAGAGTGCATAGCCGAATTGCCGCTCCCTCGCGGACCGATATTCCAATTTGCATATGTATAGCGTCTGTGGCCGGAGCTGTCAGCAGAAAAGAGGAGCGTCGTTCCAGCCCCCTCTCACTCAGTTAAGTTTGTTATTGGCTTGTCTGTTGTTACTACTCTCCTGGTGAGCGAATGTTGCGGATTTTTCCAGCCCAATTTCGATTTCCCATTCAGCCAATCTTCACAATCCGCTAGTTGAAAAAATAAAGTGTGTTCATGATTTTACAGATTAATGAACGCTAAACGTTTTGAGCATTACAAGCCAAGTTGCCATGCTAACCCTCCGAATTATTAAAGGGGTAGTTCATTTTCTAGAATGTTTTGATATCATCACTGTTTGTATGTTTTAGATTATGGACTTTTTTTGTGTGAAATAAAAGACATTTTACATACTTAGGGAGGTTTTTGACGACCTGCTTTACAGTAGGCTACATTCAGGGATCCAGGGAGTAGCCTAGAGCCAGAAATTGCAATTAAATTAACTTAATTAAATAAAGCACAGTATTAAAATTGTTCCCAAGTACACAGAGCAAAACAGTTGGTGTAAATCTAACACTGTTGCTGTAATTGTAACACCATAGGGTGTACATTTAACACCCTAGAGTGTTTATATGAGACCACGGTCTTAAATGTACACCAAGATTTTTGCTGTGTAACCTGCTGCTCATTGCCTTCAACCACGTATACAGGTATTGGACTATTAAATAAACATTTGACAGCAGCTCACGCAGGGCATTATTTCACTGCTGTCTTGACCTTGAATTTTAAGGGAGCCAAAAGTTGAAGTAGCCTAAATGTAAACGGGGTCAAAGGCTCCCACAACCCAAACCAAAAACCATTGCGTTCACACATGCATTTGATAGGCTACTTGTCTTTGGCTTCCAGGCTCCTTTGGCCCTTGTGTGCGAGTGCTTTCAGGTGAGCTTGCTGGTGTTGAAGGTTTAGGAGGGAGGCGGGAGGCAGTTTTTCAACCACAGGGCTTGGCTGAGAAGCTCGGGAATGTTTACATGTTCCTGCACTCTATCAGTATAAATGAAGAATTCTTCCTTTTCAGCTGCTGTCTGGCCTAGTCAATGCAACCTGAATAGATTTAAGCCTTAATCTGTTTTTTATTTGAAGCTTTGGAGAGTGGTATTAGATGGATAACTCCTGCTCTTCAGAGGTACAAAGCTAAAATAAAATTCTCGATTCTGAAAGTGCAAACCGGGTCTCCATTTGCTGTTGTTGTTGATGTTAACATTCTTGTGATCTTACTGAGCATTAGCAAATGCAAAGGTGGTTTTTAAACACAAGCTAAGTGCACCTTTCATTTTTTGTTCCAATTGTATGTTGGCTATACCCACAATAAAGCAGATCATCTTGTATTCAAATGGTATGGTGGAAGGTTCTTCAACATCACTCAAAAGTAATAATACCAAAACAGAAGTTTTGGAACTGTACAAAGGTTGCAACTGAAATTAAATTCCCTTGGCAAAACACAACTTTATGAGGCCATTCCATTTTTTCGTCTATTATATTTTCATATTTGTAGGACTCAGCGTAGGCATCTGATATGACACACATAGAAGTGTTAGCACTGGCCATTTCCCCCTTCACTGTCACTACACAGAGAAGATTGTTCAAAAGAAAGCGTTCTCAGGACATCTGCTCTAGTCCCATTAGCCTACGCTGACATATTCCTTGGTCTGAGTGCATTCCTAACCATGCCTCAGGCGCAGAGATTCAGAGTGAGGTGCCCTTTCTCAGGGCGTGTCTGGGGAAACCTCGCTCCATTGTGCTTCGTCTTGACGTGTTGGCAGATTAAGACGAAGACTACCTTGAGGAGGGAATGTGATACTGAAGGAGAGGCACTGCAATCCCAAACGCTGATTCTGACCCGAGAATGAAAGCGCGTATTATTATCGACCGTTGGGTGTCCAATCTTATCTGAAAAGGGACGATGAGGGTGCCGGTTTTTTGTTTTAGCCCAGCATTACAACACCAACAAAAACCTACACCAACATCGGCCCTTTTTGTGATTGGACACCCCTGGTAGACAGTCTATAATCATTTATGCTTTCATTCACGGATCAGAATCAGCGTTTCACATTAGAGTACCTCTCCTTCAGTATCAGATACCTTCCTCTACATGTGCATTAAACTCACTTAGAATGCAGTGTCATTTTTATGTGTCATTGCATACCACTGATTCCAGGAAACAGAAATAGGTAACCATCATGATAATGTGACAATTCCATAATGCAGTCGCCCTGTATCTTTATTTATGAAAATAACGAAGGAATTCAAACTATTTAATTATTTGGTAGAAATAATAAAACAAACAGTCTAAAAATACCGCATGATGTTATCATGGCACGCGCATCCATCATAAACGTCTCCCAGGCACGTGTACAGATAGACCTGAGGTGAGGCGTGTGCTCATACTGAAGACTAAGGTGTCTAAGTGAATGATGTTTAGTGTGCGCGTGCAGAGCGTACTTGAAGCACTCTTCAGGTTGTACTTGAAGAGACAGTATTGCGTGCGAAAGCGTGCACTGTACCGTTTTTTTTCAGCTTGGGCCTCTGCCCCTACAAAAGTCTGCGATCCCGTAGAATTCCAAGAGAAACTGACACATCGATGTCAATGTCATTTTCAGTCTGGCTTTTTTCCTGAAGCTATTTGGCTAGATTGAACACGCCCGCTGCTGACACACTTCAAAACGACATGTGGGTATAAACGTGTGTCCCGAAGCAGGATAAATAATCGTCTTATAAAAGGACAACGTAAAAGGGCAATTATAAATGTAGCTTACAACCTGTATTACATTAGGTTCTTAATTTGTATCATACTGAAGACAGGAGAAACAGCCCTCTTCCAAGCAGTGGAACGAGAAGCTTGTTAACCCTGCCAGCTGCGACTTAAGAAAGAAGACCTCAAATAATATTTTTATTAAGAGGATTGTACAGCAGGAAAACATGCTAGCGTATCCCGTACAATGATAAATTAAATCCTACAGTATGTGCTTGCGGAAACGGAATTGCTGTCCTTTGTGTTGTTTGTGGTCTTGTTTCTTTGAATGGAAGTTATGGGACACATAACCATGGGGGGGATGAATATAGGCATTAAAGACAAGGAAGCAATCTTATTTGAATGAATACAGGTGTTAAAATAAGACAAGCAAGCAATCTTATTTGAATGAATACAGGTGTTAAAATAAGACAAGCAAGCAATCTTATTTGAATGAATACAGGTGTTAAAATAAGACAAGCAAGCAATCTTATTCATTGTTACGGTGCCCTTGCAAGTTGCAGCAGATACGCCTCTCTGCTTTTTGAGAAGACATCCAGCAGCAAATAAGCCAGGAATTTAACAGTATCGTGAACATAGCAAGCAGCAGGATCGTCCTCCTGTTCGTTCCAACGCCATGTGCCAGGGGAGTGCCACTGCAAACAAAGGCAGGTTCTGGAAAAAGGGAACCAAACCCTTTTGATGGAGCTGAATCGGAAGAATAATGATAGTGCGGTCATGCTATCCATTCCAGCCCACCCTAACATGCTATCATATGACAGCCCCCCCCCCCCAAATACGGAGAGGGCAGAATCTGAAAGGGTGAGTAATGGGGAGGGGCTTCCAGGGGAAATGTCTACTGGCACCGGCGCATACAGAAGGACAGCGGCCGCTATGAATGGAGAGGGCGGCAAGCCGATAATATTACAGGAATCCAGTAAATTACTGGATGGCTTCTGTGCAGAGCTGAGCAAAACAAATGCGCCCATCTGGGGACGTGCCAATTTGGGCGGGGATCCAGACGTGCCATTCGATACACGGGAGGTGGGCAGGAGCGATTTCGCTCGTACATTTGGGGTTGGGTAAGGTTTCATCAGCAGAAAGCACATCAGGGAAAAATAGCACTTCTGTGGCGGCGGCAGCTGCTCCCAGCGTTAGCGCGAAAAGGGAGGGAAACACAAGCGTCCCAGGCTGTCGGGGACGACGGCTTCTCAGTGCTATCTCTGCTAAGGCCCGGGGATGGCTGTAACCCGACCCTGGTGCAGCTCTGCTTTCAACGCTGACAGGAGATGCGATTTTATAAGCCCCGTCGAGAGCGCTGCCGATGAGCCTTTTTTTCTCCGAGGCGCGGCTGACGCGACCATAGCGACCGCATCGCCGTGGTTTGTCTTACGGACTCTTGTACTATCCCAGCATGCCTCTGTGTCCTTGCGCTGGCTTTGCTTTGTCTGGCTGCGCTTTTACCTTGATGTGCAGCTGTCTAAAGCAGATACCACCACCAGCTTCAGCAATAATACCGTCATCAGTATATTAAGAGCTGAAAGCTTGCTGGAATTAAGTGGACATCCCAGCGAACTTTGTTTTGGTTCCCAGAACATTCATATAAAGTTTGGGTAAACTTTCACAACATGTTCAGGATGTCCCTTGAACATTATTCAAAGATAAAAGTCACAAGGCACAAATGGTCTCAGGAAGTAGCTACTGTTAGGCGGCACTGTTTTTGGTTTTTTAGCTTTTAATCAGAACATTCTTAGAATGTATTTGACATGTAACATAGCTGGTCTTTCTTCATGACTAATTGATAACCATCTAAAGATTTTAGAAGTTGTTTGTCTTCGAAATGCTTGGCAGAGTTTTCTGTAACTTTGACAGAACTTGTTTGAAACAATAAATAACTTTGAGACTTGGGAGCGTTCCTGTCATCTCACAACCAAATGGCAATCAAACTGGCATTTTGCACAACGCACTTGAAGTGTTTTGTGTTAACTGAGGTGGAAATTCACCAGTGTCTTTGTAACTGAAAAATTTGGTTTGTTGGAGGAGGACCAGCCTTAGTCCTATTATATGAACAGCCATGGGCAAAAAAACACCCTATTATTATGCTGAACACTTTGTAGGTGACATCATCTAACTGACATCATCCTCTAAGAGTTACAGCTGAAAGGTCATCGACTAATTCTTTTTCAGTTCAAATACATTATTTCTGCTCTACGGTATGACCATAGAAATACAATTTTCATGGTGGACAAAGCACTTTGTTGAATGTGTATTTGCAGTACCTGCCTAACATGGACTTATGCATGAATGCACACAAAGAGAACCATACATTCTAGAGAACTTCATCAAATCAAAGCAGCTTCTTTCATATCCAGACTATTCCTATCCAATATAGCCTAGCTACTGAGTTCATAGGCTTGTAAACTTATTGTCAATTCAAATTTCTGCTATAGAAATGACAGTTACCGTATCTGTAATTATGTTATTAATAACCCTTTATTTTTGTTCCAATAATCAGAGAGGAATTTCAGAGGGGATATCGAAAGCTGAATCATTGGCGTGGAATGTGCATGTTTCACCATGATTTGCGCTAAATTCTCAATAATAATAATATGATTAAATGGATGCTTTGCATATCTTGTCATTCTCACTGTGCATGCTTTGGTTTTTCTATTAATGGCACTTCTATTTATAATGGTCTGTTTTACACGGCTTGTCCCTCTGTGCTGAGCAATGGCAATGCCCCGACCATATCAGAACCATAACTCCTTTCAGAACCTTTCACTTCACCCTCTCCGTCAGTACAGTAATGAACAGATCGCAAAAGCTGTGAATTATCTACCATTTTTACAATTTCATACCACCTCTCAATCTAAATACTCCGCTACCATTAAGAAACTGGTGATTCATGTAATCACACAATGCACAAACACACACGTACACACACTCACACGCGCACACTCATATACACGTGCGCACACACAAACAATCAAAACTCCTCTGCATTTCTTAAATATGTTTAAAACTTCATACCAGTTTGACAATACATTACACGGTACAGAAATAAGACTTGTAATGACTAAATATAATGACTTGCTTAAATAATTGTGGAGAGTAATTACTAAAAATGTGCAAAATATAGGCTAAAGAATATCATCATCATCATCATTCATTCATCATTCATCAACCCGCTTATTCCTGTTCAGGGTCACGGGGGGTGCTGGAGCCTATCCCAGCATGCATTGGGCGAGAGGCAGGAATACACCCTGGACAGGCCGCCAATCCATCACAGAGCATATATATAAAGAATATCAAGTTTGATAAAACATTTGTCTCGGTGGCTGCAGCTCGCCTTTGTGTATGCAAGGAAGAAACGATGTAAAATCAACACCAGTGCCGGGAACATAATTGAAATATGCTCCTGATATACAGCACTCAATCCTTAACTCTCAACAGCTACGCCGGAGAACCTAAAGGGCACCTTTTATGATGACGGTAATACTATATTACCCTATTGTCAGCCGTTGTGCTTCAAAATGTATGCCGCCCGGCATAAATCTCCTGCTTCTTTGAGAGAACGTAGCCTATAGTCTATTCTGTGGCTGCAATTAACACCGCGGGAAGGGCCAATAGCCTCTTCATACGCTTTACAGTGTATTATTTGAAATGTGACACTTGGTATTTACTCTGATAAATGACAGCGTTGAAAATAATTTGACTTTTCGTCTCTCTTTTTTTATTTTCTGAAACCGATATTGCAAGTAAAGAGACTCCTTTTGAGAAATATTGTCATTGTGCTGGGAGGAGTTTACATTTAGTTAGTGATAAGGTATGACGAATACAGAAAACCCCAAATCAGAGTTGAAATGTGCACCAATAGCTACATGTATAGCCCAGTGCACAGTAGCTGCAGTGCTCAGCTGCTGACACGTCCACCAGGTAAATTTTTCCCAATGAAATTTACAATTGTGAATGTTATAAATTGAAAGACGTAGTTCTACAAATGCACTTAGCCTCATATTTAGCCAACAAGAAAGCCTTTCTGACGGGGAACACTAGAGAGAAAGTCGGTTCCTGCTTCCGCAATTTCGCTTTTAAAGATGATCCCCTGACACTAGCACTCCATCAATGTGACACTGGCCCAGCCCTGACAGATTGTGTCCCGACTGCGCCGTATAGCCCGGAGATCTGAGAGACCTGGGCAGAGCAGCCGACAGCAGCAAAAAAACACAAGATGGTGTAGAAACACGGGGGATCAAAGACTGAACAGGCAGGCTTCCAGTAAGCCCCCCGCCCCCAACCAGAAAGCCCCTCTCCCATCTGCGGACGCAACCTGCCTGCCGTATGCCGGGGTATGGAAGCCCATTCCAGTCACTTTCTCTGAGCTGGTTACAGGGCACGTTTATCTGAAGTGAATACAGTGATTGTTCTTTCGGATGCTCTTTGTACATTGCACCTGCTTGTCCTTCAGGTTTCAATAGGAGGGCAAAACATACATTAAAAAGGCAAATGTATAGTAATTGTGTTCATTTACCAACAGTACAGATTCACTTGGTTGGTCACAGAGGATTGTATGATGACCACCGAAAACCTATGTGTGATAGCAGAGCACAAAGTTAGTATAACAAATATATGATGTGATTTATAGCCTGAGAACCCTACTAAGTTTTATATAATAAGGCCTAGTAGTAACAGAAATAACATACACTGAGAACATTTATATTTATCTCAACATTTGTGTTGTACCTCCAAGCTATCCCAGCGTATTTAATTGCATTATTTCACAACACGAATCTGTTGACTACCATGGGAAGGTTGCTTGCGGCTAAAAAACATAAAGCAATTTGCAAATCAACTTGGCCACTGAACCATTCAAATAGTTACACAACAGGACAAAAATTCGACATAATTCAAATAAGGGCTGCCCGGAGAACAAAAAACAAGACGAGTAACACTTTTCGTTGAACCTTTCTTTCCGAGGTAAGTTGGTAGTCCTCCTTATGTAGTTAATCAAGCATAGGCTACATAGGCCTATAGTTGCAGGTATTTATGAAAAACAGTTTGCACTAAAGTGATATGACAGAAAGACGACAGAGAAGGGGTCGTTTAAACGAGCCGAGCACTTCTACTTGGTTTCAAATTCCCTAAACCTTTTAATTCACATTTACAGACCTTAGTTTCGTCCTTATACTTTACTAAAGCTGTGAGATATGGGAGGAATTGTCTTATGCGCTTTGATGTTGCGCTTAATTATTGGTGTACATATGAGGCTCCTGTGTGCATTTTCATGTTTAACATGGACGTAGTCTATTATACTTTCTCATTACTTATGTGAATGCAAAAAAACAATGATTGTGTAGACTATTTTGCAAGTTGTTTAAATGTATAGACACGTACATATCAATCATTTAGCAAATCCGTTGAGATTACTGTAAATGCCCCAACCTAATATAAACTACTGCGTGTTATAGCAACTGCGTGTGTGCTCCATGTGCACAGGTGAAAACACACGCATTTCACAGCAGCATCCAATGTCGGACGTGATAGAGATAAGACTACAGTTTTAAGCTTTTCCCGATAGCTTTCGGTTCACACTGTTTCACATTTAATCCCCCTAAACAAACCACAGACACTTACCTTGATATATCACAGAATAGCGAGTAGGCAACTCCACTATATTCCTTCGTAAGAAAGGGAAAGTCCAACTGAGCCCACCCGACAAGGAAATGTGTTGTACTTTAGAAATCGTATCATAAAGCGCCACCCGGTGGAGAAAATACAAAAACGTATGTTATATTTGTTTCATAATACAAGTTTATTCCATCTGCTAACTTTGTCGGGGTATATACAGTGTAGTGCAGAGAATTGTCACTTTTCAGGATTTTCTAATAGCCTACACAAATATCAAACATATAGAATAGCAATCCACCAAGTTTCAATGGAACATATTCTTAACAATTTCAGTTAGTTTACGATAATTAAGAGGTAGCTATGTAGTCTAAACATGGTTTAAATACCTAGGTTTTTGAGAGCACATGAGATAAATGGTTGTATTGCCAGACTAATGGCAAATTTGAAAAAAGCTACCGAGTTGAATGGTTGTGATGAAGAGAAACAAGGCAACAATATCCCAGTGATCTACAAAACTGGCTGCTAGTGTTGGGTTTGCACGTTTTCATCAAAAAAAGTTTAATTTTGGATGTTTGTCTCATCTAACCACAAACCTCTCTTAAATATTTTCTTGCAACCTACATGCGGAATGTCAGATGGGTTATTCCTTCTTGCCACTGTCGTAGGCCAGTTTGTGGAGTAACAAGGATATTGTTGGCCCTTGGACATGTTTCCTCTTCTTAGGCATTGACCTTCTATAGCTCTTTCAAAGCTGCCATTGGCCTCAAAGTAGTTTCCCTTTGTCTTTGCCTTGATACTAAGTTTCAAGGATCAACCTCTTCTAGGAAGTGTCCGGGTTATAAGATTTGTCTACCAACTCCCTAATGATTAACTTTATTGTGCTTATCTGTGCATGTCCACCACTCCCTAAATTGTTTGGGAAGCTCCTCTGTCTTCCTAGTAGAATTTTTGCTTGAAATTCATTGCCTGACTGCGGGACCATTCAAAGACAGGTGTATCTAATGTGTTTTTGTTTTTTCGATATCAAGTGAATCACAGTTATTGCAAACAGACAAAGGCAACAAAATGTCAACAGCAGTGAAGGGTATTAGTGCTTTCGTTATAGAGTTGGGCGCAGTTTCCTGGCATGACTTGGTTGCACTTATACACTTAAAAGCCAAGGTTGATGGCAGTCCTTATACTTAATGGTACCAAGTGATCATCTTCATCCTTTAATTCCTGCAGTCAGGGGTGTCTTTTAAGATTACAACGCCCCTGTCCACAGAGCATGAGTAGTCAAGCAATGATTTGAGGAGCGTGACATGGATATTATCTATACATCGCGGTCTTCTCTGTCACCAGATTTACACCAAATCAGGCATTAATGGGATATTCCAGAAAGATGCTTGGGCTAGCATTTTTCCACTTCCTTCAGCTAAGCATGAGCTAACTGTCTTTCTTATTGAAGGGTGGTGTCATATTCCTCTTGCAGAATTCCAGACACTGATAGATCCTATGTATCCTGTACCAGAACACATGCTGACCCAACGCCCTATTCAATTACTTAAAGAACACCCTGATGTTTCCATCTTTTGTTCACTTGTATGTTTGACATATCCTTGTCAGTAAGGTTTATGTGGGTCTGTGTTTGAAGTTGTAGTTTATGAGTGTGGAAATTCCAAGAGCTCCCATTTATCTTCTGACACTATTGAGGCTCTGACCCCCATCATGAATCTTTGTCTGACTGACATTCCTCCTCCTGTCAAAGGTTTTGAGAATGTATTGACCTGAATGCTTACATTTCCAGTTGAGACAACATGCAATTAAGTAGCTTTCACAAAATGTCAGGAGCATGCAGGAATGTAGTGGTATGTTAATGGGACTCTGACGTGGTGTTTTATCACTTACACCTTGTTTTATACTAACATTCTGTGTTGGTATTAGCATAATATGTATTGTTTTAAAAAGGAAATGAAAAGGCAGTTTCAGTTTATGGATGTGAAACCTTTTCCTGAACTGTCCACTGGGTGGGGTTGTGTTTCCGCAACATGTTTATGAAAAATAGTTCAGTGATCTAGTCACTGGCGTCTGACAAGATTGAGCATTAACTATAGTTTATTACTTTTGTTTTATACATTCATGATTTTGTGCTAATCTTTATCAAGGGTACCAATAAGTATGGAGGTGATTGTAGATAGTATTTGGCCTGAACCCTTGCTGGTGCCCTGATGAGGACCTGAAGATATCAGAACTTGTGTTTCTGTTGGCACGGGGAAGTTCGTTTATATGCACAGCTGAGATTCTGGGGGCAGTTTGCAGGGCATATTCTTCCAGTGGAAGGCAGTGGGAGTTTGGTAAAGGTCCCTCTCAGGTTGCGACCGGGCACTGCATGGCCAGTACGCACTGCAGAGGGTTGTTTACTTTGGGCAGAGAACATTCTAAGCAGTGTTCTTCAAAACCTTGAAGAGCTCCGAAGCATAGTCATGGGTCACAAATAAGTCACATTTTGTTTTGCTCCAATATCGATTGGCGGTTGGACAAGCATATTGTTGTCAGTAGTTACATTTTTCAACCAGGAGGTGTCAGTAGAGCGCAATCCTCAAGAAGTTTGGAACGCAATCATCATGTGGTCGGGGGAGCAACGGAATGGTGCTGAAAACAGTTCTAGTGTCATTACATAATCTCGAGACGGTCAGAAAATTTTGAACATTGTAATGCTGCAGATTAAATTGGCGCAGAATCCATTTTTCTCATTTTGAGATGTACATTTCATTCTGACATCTGATATCTCATACAATTAGTATTTCCTTCAAGGGAATTTAAGGGTATATAAAGTCATTGGTTGTATGGCTCAAATCCTCCCATATCTTGTATTCGTTTAGTTTGAAATTGGATAAGGATGACTGCACTTTAGAATAGTGTTCATTACAAATCCATCAAGTACGCAATGATTGTGTTTGTGTCTCAAATCTTCTGATTCTACAACTAATACTCTGGACCACGTGATCACTTTTTTCTTCTTTTTTTTTATATACAGTGAACATGGGGAACATGAATGAGCGTGTACTGCTTGTCTGTCAGATCAGAATAAATGTATCTGCCCTACGTGGTGTGAAGTGTAGTCCATAAGTCAGTGAGATGTATTAAATCTTAGAGGAAAATAGCATGTTGCCCCTCATGTCATGGTACCTACTATGATCACTGGTCCATAGAGGGCAGCCAACACTTTGTCTTTAAAATACTTACAATCTGAGTCGGATTACAACTGGGTGCACATATGCAGAAAGCACGAAACAGCCATTTTAATACATTTAAAAGATTTGATCGCCATATGTGAAAAACAGCCCTAGCCATAACTCAAGCCAACACTCAATGGAAATAGTGCATTATCCTATGCTGGTTGAAACGCACAGTTGTGTAGTGCTTTGCTTATATAAATCACTCATCCTTGCATTTAATTTTTTTTCAATTAGAAAGATAAACTGTTAGCACTCAATGTGAAATACAGTGAAATGAGATCTTCTTCACATGCTATTGCTACCGTTGATTTTTGATATTATTCAATGGGAGTGATTTCCGACTGTCTGTCTGTAAGCAGACCTCATGTTAAAATGGCCCTGACTGTGGATGAGGTCAGGTACGATAGACATAACTACAGACATCAGTCCCACAAATGTGCCCCTATGTTCTAAGATGGATCCATTCTTTGGATCTATGTATCACAAATGGTACCTACACACAGTGCACTGCACGCCACGCACTGTTACCCATGTACTCCCAAATGTGATGGTTTATTGTGCAATCACATGACTACGCTTTGGTCTTTGTCATGGGGACATTTATTGTATTTTTTTTTACACTGCACGTAGTTATTCTGAAAGTGGAAACATCCTTCTATTTTCTATCTTCAAGCTTTTAAAGACAGGGGTGACTGTCAGGACTTATGGAATGACGAATTATATGGATTCCTGGCCTGTATTGGTGAGGGGGGGGTTCTGTTCGCAGGCCTAACTCCCAGCAGCGCCACTGTTAGATGGCGGAAGTCCCAACAGCAATGCAGCCTGTCAAAAGCTCCGCTTCAGCATAGCTCCCTGCCGCCCGTTTCGTTCGCGCTGCGGTTGTTGAAACGACGCAACCGAAAACAAAAAGGGGGGATTTTATGACAGCAGCGAGGCAGAATGAGGCCATCCTGTATGCAGCTGTAAATTCAAAGGAACAAGCTGCGCTAGCAGCACGCGGAGCTGAGTGGGGAATCCCGTCAGCAGTGCGATACGGCTTTATTCACGCTTACACGTGACCTTAAAAATGTGCTGAATGTCAATATGGGACAGAACAGTTGGTTCTTAAAGGAAAAATAACAATAATAATAGTTCTTTTTTCATCTACATATTTCAGTGGCTCTGCAATTTGACAAAGAACTTCGAATTTGGTTTGACGTGTTAAAGTATAATCAATCAATCAACCGGTTTTATCGATTGACCAGTTCGGTGACTGATTGCCACGTTGGCAGAGTGTATCGTTCTGGTGGAAACGCTGAGAGTGGTGGCGAGATTAAACCATCCCAACTTTCATAATCAGGCATGGCTTATAGACTTATGTGCTGAATGTTATATCCTTTTAAGAGTTGTTTCCCCATTTTGTCACAGAGACATTTCAATTATTTTTTACTTTCCAAACCCTGTGTTGGTAAAGGAATATCCTGTAGTTGTTCCATCAAAGCTTTTGCTTCACAAAAGAGCATAAACCATTCCACACTTATTTAATATTTTCACAATGACTACTTTCCTGAAGATGGTGTGCTTTTAAAAATGTAATTTTTCAGTTTCATGATTGATTAAATATGGCGCATCAGGTAAACGAAAGCCTGCCATTCTTGCATAAATTTGTTATGCCTATAGGCTAGGTATATAAATAACCGATTAAAGACTAATATCCCTTCAATTTAAATATCTCTTCTTCAAAAACTTTATAATTCAATGAGGGGTTAAACTCTGAGCATATTATGCAATTATCTGTAATTTTCTCATCAAAGGCATTCATATTCCAACACATTAACACATAAGTGTACAAGGAGCTTATCATGTCACGAACCAAACACGGGCTGAACCCAAATGCACGACCAAGAGACAGGGAAACAGAAATGAGGGTTTATTAGGAGCTTTGGGGTAGTCCCAAGCTCAACACAAACTTAACACAAAGTCAAAGAGTGTCCAGGAAGTAGCGAACTGCTCCAAACCGGAGCTGGACTTGTACTGGACCTGGAGGCCCACACTGGAACCGGATCACGGGAACGAAGATTTGTTCCGAACCGGAACTGGACTTGATCTGGACCGGGAGGTCCAACCGGAACTGGGGAACTGGACTGGATCAGGACCGGGAGGTCCAACAGGAACTGGATCACGGGAACGGGCTCTGGACCGCGGGGTCCAACAGGAACTGGACTGGATCTGGACCGGGAGGTCCAACAGGAACTGGATCACGGGAACGGGCTCTGGACCGCGGGGTCCAACAGGAACTGGACTGGATCTGGACCGGGAGGTCCAACAGGAACTGGATCACGGGAACGGGCTCTGGACCGGGGGGTCCAACAGGAACTGGACTGGAGGCAGAGCACCCAACTGCGCAGGCAACTGGATGTGGACCGGGAGGTCCAACCGGAACTGGATCACGGGAACGGGCTCTGGACCGGGGGGTCCAACAGGAACTGGACTGGAGGTAGAGCACCCCACTGCGCAGACAACTGGAACTGGACCGGGAGGTCCAACAGGAACTGGATCACGGGAACGGGATCTGGACCGGGGGGTCCAACAGGAACTGGGCTGGAGGCAGAGCACCCCACTGCACAGGCAACGTTAACTGGGAGCAGGGGTACCGCAACACAAAACAGGGGAGACTTGACTGCTACAGGCTGGATATTACAGGACACTGGACTAGGAACCAAGGAGTTAGCCAGGGAAAACACCACAACAGAGCTTTTAGTCAAGTATTACCAGAACCCAGGAGACCATGACACGCACGAACAACGTTAACGAACTGGTGCCGAATAGCAGCCAGCGAGAGGTATAAGTAGGGGAGTGAAATTGAAACCAATCACCAAAAGCATGAGGAATGTAACCGAGAGTGATTGACTAATTGACTGGTGCGGAATGCATGCAGGAAGGGGGAAAGGAGATAGGTTGAACCTAAAGTGAGGGAACAGAGAGAATCAGACAGAAGGGGCACGCCCAGCCTGTAGCGACAGGGAAAACACGGACACAGGGAATCCACCATGACACGGGAGGAAAGGGAAAACCAGGAGAACGGACAGGAAGGGAGCGGGACGTTACAGTACCCCCCCCTCAAAGAACGCCACCTGGCGTATCTGAAGGCCTAATCCTAATCCTGGACCGCTTAGGAGGACGGCGGTGCAGACAGGACCATTCAGGAGGACGACGGTGCAGACAGGACCATTCAGGAGGACGGCGGCGCCGACAGGACCGCTCAGGAGGACGGCGGTGCAGACAGGACCGCTCAGGAGGACGACGGTGCAGACAGGACCGTTCAGGAGGACGCCGGTGCAGACAGGACCGCTCAGGAGGACGACGGCGCCGACAGGACCGCTCAGGAGGACGATGGCGCAGACAGGACCGTTCAGGAGGACGGCGGCGCAGACAGGACAGACTGCGATGGCTACATCGCTCAGGAGACCGGCTCAGGGAGCCGTCTGCGACGGCTGCATCGCTCAGGGGGCCGGCGGCGACGGCTGCATTGCTCAGGGGACCGGCGGCGACGGCTGCCTCGCTCAGGGGGCCGGCGGCGACGGCTGCCTCGCTCAGGGGGCCGGCGGCGACGGCTGCATCGCTCAGGGGGCCGGCGGCGACGGCTGCATCGCTCAGGGGGCCGGCGGCGACGGCTGCATCGCTCAGGGGGCCGGCGGCGACGGCTGCATCGCTCAGGGGGCCGGCGGCGACGGCTGCATCGCTCAGGGGGCCGGCGGCGACGGCTGCATCGCTCAGGGGGCCGGCGGCGACGGCTGCATCGCTCAGGGGGCCGGCGGTGGTTAGCTGGCTTGGCTGCTCAGGACAGGAGGTTAGCAGGCCGGGCTGCTCAGGACAGGAGGTTAGCAGGCTGGGCTGCTCAGGACAGGAGGTTAGCAGGCTGGGCTGCTCAGGACAGGAGGTTGGCAGACTGGGCTGCTCAGGACAGGAGGTTAGCAGACTGGGCTGCTCAGGACAGGAGTTTAGCAGGCTGGGCTGCTCAGGACAGGAGGTTAGCAGGCTGGGCTGCTCAGGACAGGAGGTTAGCAGGCTGGGCTGCTCATGACAGGAGGTTAGCAGGCTGGGCCGCTCAGGACAGGAGGTTAGCAGGCTGGGCCGCTCAGGACAGGAGGTTAGCAGGCTGGGCCGCTCAGGACAGGAGGTTAGCAGGCTGGGCTGCTCAGGACAGGAGTTTAGCAGGCTGGGCTGCTCAGGACAGGAGTTTAGCAGGCTGGGCTGCTCAGGACAGGGGGTTAGCAGGCTCGGCCGCTCAGGACAGGAGGTTAGCAGGCTTGGCCGCTCAGGACAGGAGGCTAGCAGGCTCGGCCGCTCAGGACAGGAGGCTAGCGAGCTCGGCCGTTCAGGACAGGAGGTTAACTGGTCCCGCAACTTGAGAGGAGGCAGGGAACGGGACGGGACTGGTGGCGTGGAAAGGGACCGGACAGGAGGCATGGACCGGTGCGGGACAGGAGGCCTGGACCGGGGCGGGACAGGAGGCATGGACCGGGGCGGGACGGGAGGCATGGACCGGGGCGGGACGGGGGGCATGGACCGGGGCGGGACGGGGGGCATGGACCGGGGCGGGACGGGAGGCATGGACCGGGGCGGGACAGGAGGCATGGACCGGGGCGGGACAGGAGGCATGGACCGGGGCGGGACAGGAGAACTGGGACGGGACGGGACAGGAGAGCCGGGACGGGACGGGACAGGAGAGCCGGGACGGGACGGGACAGGAGAGCCGGGACGGGACGGGACAGGAGAGCCGGGACGGAACGGGACAGGAGAGCCGGGACGGAACGGGACAGGAGAGCCGGGACGGGACGGGACAGGAGAGCCGGGACGGGACGGGACAGGAGAGCCGGGACGGGACGGGACAGGAGAGCCGGGACGGGACGGGACAGGGGGCATGGACCGGGGCGGGACAGGAGGCTTGGACCGGGGCGGGACAGGAGGCATGGACCGGGGCGGGACAGGAGGCATGGACCGGGGCGGGACAGGAGGCATGGACCGGGGCGGGACAGGAGAACTGGGACGGGACGGGACAGGAGAGCTGGGACGGGACGGGACAGGAGAGCTGGGACGGGACGGGACAGGAGAGCTGGGACGGGACGGGACAGGAGAGCTGGGACGGGACGGGACAGGAGAGCTGGGACGGGACGGGACAGGAGGGCTGGGACGGGACGGGACAGGAGGGCTGGGTCGGAATGGGATAGGAGGGCTGGGTCGGAACGGGACAGGAGAGCTGGGTCGGAACGGGACAGGAGAGCTGGGTCGGAACGGGACAGGAGAGCTGGGTCGGAACGGGACAGGAGAGCTGGGTCGGAACGGGACAGGAGGGCTGGGTCGGAACGGGACAGGAGGGCTTGGACGGAACGGGACAGGAGGGCTTGGTCGGAACGGGACAGGAGGGCTGGGTCGGAATGGGACAGGAGGCTTGGGCAGGGACGGAAGGGTGATGGATCCTCCGTCAACGGGTGGCCGAGCCCGTCGGTGGAGCCGGGAGCCAGGACCCCATCGCCTCCTCCTGGGACCACAGCCCCTCGGGCAAAGGGCAAGACGGGTACCTTCAAAATTAGAAGGTGTAGGGTTGTGGCTTGGCTCGGAGCTATCCGGATGGAGGGAGACCACTCCGAGCCTAACGGAGTGGGAGCTGGGAGGAGGAGTCCGGAGTGATGGGTAGTGGTCGGCATGACGGCGGATAAACTCCGGAGTTAGCCCCAAGATTCCCATGAGGTATTCCTCATAGGAATCCGTGCCGAATGGGACGATCTCCATAGAGTGGAAGGCGTGGCGACCCTGCTCGAGGTCGGCTGGGTCCATGTTTAAGACCAGTTCGTTCTGTCACGAACCAAACACGGGCTGAACCCAAATGCACGACCAAGAGACAGGGAAACAGAAATGAGGGTTTATTAGGAGCTTTGGGGTAGTCCCAAGCTCAACACAAACTTAACACAAAGTCAAAGAGTGTCCAGGAAGTAGCGAACTGCTCCAAACCGGAGCTGGACTTGTACTGGACCTGGAGGCCCACACTGGAACCGGATCACGGGAACGAAGATTTGTTCCGAACCGGAACTGGACTTGATCTGGACCGGGAGGTCCAACCGGAACTGGGGAACTGGACTGGATCAGGACCGGGAGGTCCAACAGGAACTGGATCACGGGAACGGGCTCTGGACCGCGGGGTCCAACAGGAACTGGACTGGATCTGGACCGGGAGGTCCAACAGGAACTGGATCACGGGAACGGGCTCTGGACCGCGGGGTCCAACAGGAACTGGACTGGATCTGGACCGGGAGGTCCAACAGGAACTGGATCACGGGAACGGGCTCTGGACCGGGGGGTCCAACAGGAACTGGACTGGAGGCAGAGCACCCAACTGCGCAGGCAACTGGATGTGGACCGGGAGGTCCAACCGGAACTGGATCACGGGAACGGGCTCTGGACCGGGGGGTCCAACAGGAACTGGACTGGAGGTAGAGCACCCCACTGCGCAGACAACTGGAACTGGACCGGGAGGTCCAACAGGAACTGGATCACGGGAACGGGATCTGGACCGGGGGGTCCAACAGGAACTGGGCTGGAGGCAGAGCACCCCACTGCACAGGCAACGTTAACTGGGAGCAGGGGTACCGCAACACAAAACAGGGGAGACTTGACTGCTACAGGCTGGATATTACAGGACACTGGACTAGGAACCAAGGAGTTAGCCAGGGAAAACACCACAACAGAGCTTTTAGTCAAGTATTACCAGAACCCAGGAGACCATGACACGCACGAACAACGTTAACGAACTGGTGCCGAATAGCAGCCAGCGAGAGGTATAAGTAGGGGAGTGAAATTGAAACCAATCACCAAAAGCATGAGGAATGTAACCGAGAGTGATTGACTAATTGACTGGTGCGGAATGCATGCAGGAAGGGGGAAAGGAGATAGGTTGAACCTAAAGTGAGGGAACAGAGAGAATCAGACAGAAGGGGCACGCCCAGCCTGTAGCGACAGGGAAAACACGGACACAGGGAATCCACCATGACACGGGAGGAAAGGGAAAACCAGGAGAACGGACAGGAAGGGAGCGGGACGTTACATATCAAGCCATATTCCAAAAAGGCTTTTTATATCATAGTCTCTCAATTTAACTGATAATAACTGAACATCTGAAGTTGTACCCTGATATTGTAAAATGAAACTGGTTTAAAATGGTAAGATTGCACTGCACAAGTCAATTGAGTACATTTTTAAGTGATCCCCCCTTGTTAACGTAACCATTGATTCTGGTTTGTCCAGGATGGTGTACCATAGAGTGTAGCTTACCCAGTGAGTAAAATATTACCAGAGTGTGAATTACATGAACCCCATTTGCTGTTTTCTCAAATAATGTGCACGTGGCAGGATGCACCATCTGTGAGTCTCTTGACACACAGACGGCCGTTTAAAAATAAACGGCCGTTAAAAAAACACTGATGTTAGCCGGCAACGTGAATTTCAGCCATGTGCACATCTACATGCACGGTGTCTCGTCTGTGGCAGGGAAGGGAGCACTAAATTTCTTACGCTAGTTAGTGAAAAGCGCGAGGAATAGTCTTTGATTCCTGACGTAGATTAACCCCGCTACACAAGCCAGCAGAGGACCACAGCTCTAATCAGAGTGGATGTCTTGACTTGTGTAGCCTACTTGGTTTCCATGTAGAACGTAATCTCATAGTCCATAAATATAAGACATGTTGGAATGGTTTATTTTGCACGTTGGTGGGGGGTGCTGAATAAACCGGTCAGGTTATTAACCACTGCTCTTATCTGTGGCAGACAGAATGTAGCTGAACCTCCCCCTATCTCCCATAACAAAACTCATCTATCATATAACTGACTGAGGTAGCAAAGTTACCTTCTCTCGACATGTGACAACAGAAATAGTTTGCTCCTGTGTCGCACTGTATTCCAGAGATGCCGTAGGTTTCCGAGCTCTTGTATTTCATTGTATATTGGAGATATCATAAGTGACAGCGTTCTTGTCTTTTATCGTGTATCTGACAAAGCAAACCAAGTTTCTCACTGACATTTTCCAGAAACATTTTCCATGTTTCCAGGTCTGTCATGTCCTCACAACTGTGCACCGTGTCAGTCAAACGTTACACTGAGTATTTATTCCTAAGGATTTCAAGAAGCATATATAATGCCTTTATTACACAGAATAACATCATTATAAATCATTAATAACTACATGTCCAGGGACTTCAGACCGTGTCGTCATTAAGTTAAATAACATCATGGGTTATGCCATAATTATACACAAAACATTACATAACATAGACTTGACATAATTTTAAGAATGCACTGTAATGGCGTTAGGAATATTCTTTCTGAGAAACGTCTGTTTCACAAGACTTAAAATGGAATCAGGTCATTATCATTCTAGTTGCTTTTTAAAGGAAACAAACAAGTCTCTCCTACAAAAGAAACAATCAGAAACAGAAATGAAAAATAAATGGAAAATAGGTAGTAAGATTTTTTTTAAACAACAAGGCCAGGTTAGTCTCATCAATCTGTGAACACCCAGATCTGAACGACACTCACAGAGTGTCAATCACAGAGAGTTGCTGCACTGAGGTGCGGTGCCTCTGGACATTTCTCTCAGCTGTGATGTAACCATTTGTCAGATAAAGGTCCTAATAAGCTCCCATTCTCTGCGGATTGCATCAGTCACCTAAGGACAGTCGTCTAAGCCCGCATGCAGACAGCAGTCGGCGCACAGGAGAGTGCCGCGAATGTGGAGACTTAGAGAGCTGTCCTGACTGGCTTTCTGACTTCCAACCTGGGTTGTGAGGACACACAAGCCCCGTTTGCCATGGGTGAGAGCACGGCAGGGGGTGACAAAGGTATGGCCTTTACAATCATGCTGAGAAGAACCTCGGCTGAAGTGTCGTGTTCCTAACCATTACAAACCATACTGCCAGCACAGAAAAGGTAAGAGAAAATGGAGTATGAGCCAGAGAGAAAAATCAAAACGTGGGTTTTCTGTAAAAATGCCAGAGGGTACTTTCTTTTCAAAGGAAGATTAAAATGCTCCCTCCATGATGGCAGCTTGAATCTGGGTAAGTGGGCAGCTGGCCATGTAGACTTCAGCCACTGACGGCACATGGGCTGCAAAAAGCAAGCGTCCTGGTATCCCCAAAGATGATAGTCAAAGCAGCACCTGAGCTTCCTCTGCCTAATCCTATTTCAGGCATAGAGATACATCAATAACAGAAACCCAGCAATCCTGTTAAAAGTGTTTCCCTCTAGATACACAGAAAAAAAGGCAAAATTCTGATTTGGCACAAGTTAAAGGATGCGATTTTAATTTTGTTGAATTTATGTTGGCCAATTTAAAAAAAGAATGTAAATAAAAACACATCTTTTCATGTTTCCACTCGAACAACAACTGTTGCTAGCTTCTTTGCTGCTCTGTTTGTTTACTTACGCACGCTCCAGTAAGTGAGTAGGACCGTTATGGGCGAAAGAACGAATCAAAGAAGTTAATAAGCTAACGACCGTATCTTCTTCCAAACCTTTGTTTTGAAAAAGTGTAAAATATAATGAAGAGAGCTTTTTATCTTTTCAAACGTACGGTCCCGAATGTCGTAATCTTGTATATCGGCTTAATCCGCATTGTTTGCATTCATTTATGCGCTAAAAGTGCGCTTTTGAGACCTCTTTCACCATACAATGGGAGTAATGGAGAGAGAAAAAATGTCATTCTTCGTTGGCCAGTTGGAACAAGTCATGAAGGTGAGCTTGAATATTACGACTCATATCGGGGCCAGGTAGCTATACAACATTATGTTCTAACAAAGTTCAGTATACCTTTAATTGATTTTTTTCAAATTCAAAACAAAAGTGATATTGATAACATTAATATTGTTGTGAAAGATGTGTTCATTTTAATTTAACAAATTGCCACTACTGACAAAAAGGTTTTCCATTTGAATTTACATGGAAAACATTTTTATATTATAAGGATTAAGCTAAATCTACATAAATAATGTTGAAATACAGGTCACTTTACATATTGCTATACTGTCTGGATGAGCATATGACCTAAAAAAGCTGTAAAAAATGTTCACTTAGTTACCCTAGCTCTTACTCTGTAAGAGTTGATTTAATACTGAACATGTTACTGTGTAAGCTTGTCGATACCAATATAACCAAGTATTGCAAGCAAATTAATGCTTAATTAAATAAATATAAAGTGTTATTAGGCTTATGCATGCATTCTTATGCTCTGTAGTGACATACACAGACAGTGCAAATGTGGAAATAGGCCTATCAAACCCGACTAGACCCCACTAATTAACTATTTAAAAAATCAGTCTTATCTTAGAAACATTTAAATAGTTTAGGAAAACAAACATAATGTAAGGATGACGTAATTTTGTTCGAATAATATCAATACGTCCTATTTTGAAAACAGACAACAGTGGCATCGGTTATTCCCACGCCTCAGCCACAGTTCTGCTCTGGGGGCCGTGTCTCGATCTCGCAAGCTCTGTGCGACAACAAAACAGCGTGTCCTAGCTGAGTAGCTGTTGTTACGAATAAAGTTTTGTCTTTCAAACTCGCGACGGTACGATCTCCAGTTCCTGTTTTCATTCTCATATGACAGTTTTCGTGGAAGCGCTCTCAGGTGATTTGTTGCAGCCCATTAGCTAAACGAAACTAGGAGGACCTGCCCAAAAGCACTTTGTGCCACGTCAGGATATTCAAAGTGATATGACAGTCGCTGAAGTACGACGGCAGGGGTGAAGTAAACGGTCCTGCTAACGTTAGTTTCCATCGCTTTGACTGCATGCTGTGGGAACTTCAACCGACAGAGAAAAACAAAAGCAAGCACATCACCATAGCGAGCTAGTCAACAGTCCCCCGGAAATATTATCTGGGCATTGCCGGGCATCCGAGCGACTACATATCTATCTGAATAGATATAAAATGGAGAATCAATACAACCTCAAGAGTCCCGGTAAGTTGTAAAGCTAGAGCTCTAACGTTTGCTAGCCATCAACTGAATTATGTTTGTTTAGCTAGCTAACCAGTGCAATTTTGGCTGTAGCTGCCGTGGTTGACTTTGTTCCGTTTACAGTATGAACCGATTACGACGTATTCACTTCCGTATTTTACCACGCCTATGATACTGGGTGTCGCTGTGATGATTGTTGCCTTGTAATGTCTGTGATGAATCGGATGCTCCTTTGATAGCAATGCTAACGTTGGTGGTAGTCATGATTCTGCTGGTTGATATTGACATTGGCAGTGCGATAAGTCGACTTACCCTCTTTAGTACATCGCTATGTATTTATTTACTGCATGTTAGCCAAACATTTAGCACATACAACACTGGTATGTTGTACATGTGTGCTAACAAAGTTGATGGGCTCTTAAAATATAAATATTATAACTAGTGGGTGGGAGGTATGCGCTGCAGGCACTGTGGACGCAGACTGGAAAAGAAGCAACTGACCACATCACGTGCTTTGGAACTGAGTGAAAGTTTATTAATTCCAAATGGCCGAGGTCCTAATAGTAATTGATTCATTCCGAATCACCCAGAGATCTATGTCAGTGTTGTGTCTGAAACAGATCAGAGCTTTTGTACAGTAGGTTATATCCACATAATCTTGCTTTCACGTGTTGCTCTAACATGGAATTACAGCCTATTATGTAACATCAGTTTTCATGCGCAGTATTTTGTGCCTTATAGATTGAGGTTCGAGTACAGTGTTGTTATGCAGTAGTAGCGTGTTTATTGGTAACACTATAATAGTTGTTTCAAGAATGAATTTAAAACGAATGCATTTTATAACTTACATTTTCCATTGAACGTTCAGAACTGTGTCCTATTAAGAGACAAAATCTCTTAGCTTATTAGTTGCTGAAGAGAATGAAGTCAACTGCAGCGCTCATTTATATATTTTTATATTAAAAATCATAAATAATTTGACCTTGACAATCAGTCTTGTACACCACCTGTATCCTGGACACAAACTAGCACAGAGCATTCAGATTAAAAATTTCCCAAATGCCTCTCTTATCACAAGGTTACGAAGATAACAGCTGCCACAGCTGAAACTGTAATCGGTTTGCCTTCACGCGTTTGCAGTGTCGCTAGTTTCCACATATTTACATTAACTATGCAGGTTAGTCTTCTCAAGTTTCTTCACACAGTGGTATTTTCCTTCCAGAACATTTCTGGTTTATTTGCATGCATTTTGTTTTATGCAGGGTTTGTACATAGGCCATACATTTATATAGTATGAATGATCATCAAAATACACACAGCTTTTTTCAGTTATGGGAACCATACTCTTAAATAGGCTATACTCGGTCGCCAACAACTTGAGTAAAAATACTACACATTTCTAGTCATTATAATAAAGTCATGTTATTTTAATTTCTGTTATACCTTGTCATTCAGGTGATACAAAAAGTTGACAGGTCAGTCTGTTTTTAAACATTTTCATCCACACTTTTTGAAATAATAGGCTATGTTAAATGTTAAACCATCATTTAGTGACTTTTAAACATAGGTATACTGGTTTTAAGAAATCTTGTCTTATCATGCAGAAATGCTTGGCAGACAATTTAAGCCAGTGGCTTTTTACTTTCTCTAAACGGAGCCTTATGTTCTATTTCTTAATTGAGATACTTTATAGTTTTTCATGTGTGGGCGAGTGCCGTTTTAAGATTCTGTTTCTCATTTCTGGCCCACTGGACTGATTGCACGAGACAATGAAAATAGTGTCTACTGGATCTGTCTCTATGCTGACGATGACATGGTCAGCTGTTTTCCACCCTGTGGGGCTGCTTGCTACAGTATTTTGATTGTGGCTGGTCAATTTTTTACTCTTTTGTCCCCATAGAGTTCTATAGGAAAATGGGTCAGGAGAAATAACCCTTGCAGTGATCCATCCATATCTACTGCATATCATGACTCCTTTTATACCCGGTCATGATAGCATCACCTGTTAACCTGTGGAATGTTCCAAACCGGTGTCCGAACAGGGGCAAAAAGGATAACAGCTATAGGTAAAACATAAGCAAAACAGCGATACTAGATACGTTGGCTAGTTTGCTGTTTTTCTGAACGGACAAATGCCAGCAACGTTAGAGCGAGCTGTCTGTCACTTTTACCTCAGAGCGTATTGGTCAGTTAGTTTTACTGTGCGATGCTGGTCGTCTTGGTAGAATTATTTTATGGTAAATCGAACGCAAATTAGTTCCACTGTAAGACGGACACGCCTCGGGATATTCTAACAGGCGCTTATTTTTACCGTCTCACATTTAGCCAGTTAGAGAAAGAAATCCGAAGTCCACTTTGCTACACGCCACTGTGGCGGGAAGGTTTTACCTGACAATTCTGAAATCTACCCGCATTTGGCGGTTGGCGGGTGCTAATTTCCCACCCTGATTATAATTTAATTGGTTGAAAAAGTTGAGTTTCTCCTTAGCTAATGGAAAATAGACACGGGTATCACTAAATAATTTTATCCTTTGCATGTTCTACTGCTTTTATTGACTTTTATGCAACTTGGTCTTTCATTTCAGCGATCACTAATCTATTCAGTAAAGCATTGTGTATATGCCATATTAGATCTGCGCACACATACAGCAGCCATGGGGGACAGTGCAAATGTAGGATAGCCTTAGCCTTAGCACACTGGAGGATGTGTGCACTAATCCCGTGCAAGGCAGTGAAAGTCATATCTGTGTCAAGCCGGAGGGAAAGTGCAGGTATAGTATAAACCCAAAGGTACATTTGCTGTCCTTTTAAGAACAGGTGTGTCTTGTGAGGTAGGTGTCCATTACATAATAGTGTCTCCCGGCTCGCTGGCTGAACCGTAAATAGTCTCCAGCGAACACTAAAATGTGTTACATAAGATGATTTAATGCTCGGGTTTATAATCCCCGCCCCCCCCCCCCCACACACGCTGGCCGAAACCTTCGCCGCCAAAGCAATCGGGGCCCATCTGGGAGCTCGGACATTTCCATGTCGCTCTCGCTCATTGTTATTGCGAGGGGGGATCGGTCTCTATGAAAAGGGCTCCAAAAATAAACGAGCGCGGGGGGGGGGGCGCCGTCAGAGGGGATCGAGGCGCTTCCGTCGACTCGGGGGGGAACGGCGCAGCTGCGATGTCGGGCGCCTCCTCTCAGCGGCCTCCGGCGGGCCCAGCTGTCTCTCTTCCTTAGCAGCATCGAGGTCCAGGGGGCAGACAACTGTTCCGCGCACATAAAAGTCTGCTTTCATGCACCGGTGCATATCCAAGTGAGGAGGCGCAAGCAGGAGCATCCTGCTCAGCATCACAATGTGTAGCGGATTTCTCTATAGCTCCCAGCTACTGAATTTCACAAAAAGAACTTGGCTTCTGTCTGAAGCCGGTTGAAACTAAAATAAGGGTGAAGATGTATTGTATTTGTTGAAATTGTGTGCTTTGCCTACACCGTTTTATTGGTCCTTTACCGTTTACAGAACATTGGTTGTAAGCTGCATCCAAGTTGCCAAAATCCACAGAAAATTCTTCAGTGTAAAATCACCTCAGTACTTGTAATTTTAATGGTGCATTGTCCCTATTGGATTTCTGTTAGAGTTGATTTAACACTGCTGAAGTTGATTTAACACAAGTAATTCTACGACTGAAAGCCATTTGTCGTCTTTACGGTAGGCTGCCAGGAATGAATATCAGGCTGCTACAAGACCGAACGGATTTGACCGCCCACGTCCGAAGAGTGCAATAAACTCCTTAGGCTGTTACAACAGCGGAGGTTTGCGTCCCTTCAAAAGATGCGGGCGTTTAATCCCCAGACCGAATGAGTTTGACTGGAGGACATGGGGCCCCGGCGTTCAGCCCCGCTCAGAACGATACGTTTAGATTAGCTTCAGCGCCCAGCGTTCACATCATCGTATCAACACTCATCTTTTTACATAACCTTCCATTAAACCAATTGTAGTGCCGCAAAAGTGTACACGCATCAAGCTGCCTGGAGTTGTGCTGTAATATTGCTAAATGTGTTCCATCTGAAGCTGCAGCAACATACTGACAGAAATGCAGCGTTTCAGTCGTGGTGGGTTTTAAAGTAAACCGTGGGCCTGCCTGGAACAAACAAACAAACTCTGTATGTCTCAGTATGTCTCACAGTAATGCAGTGTCTCCAAGAGATAACATTGACAAAGGGCGATTTTTAAAAATAAAACATTCAGCACGTGCGCGGTTTATGTGGACTGTTTTGCCCGTGGATGCATTGCGAGTCGAATATAAAGGCAGATTTTTTGAATTGCAGAGTTACCGTAAGGACATGAGAGGGGGAGGGGGGGCTGTGCGTCGTAGCCATAAATCCTCCCGAAATGTTCCTTTCCCTCATTTCCTTCGTGATTGTCACTGTTGTTCAGGGATGATTAAAGCTGTCCAAATCCCACCGAAAGCCCGGAGTTTATTCGGGACTTAACGCTGTGCCGCGCGTTAACCATTATAATCCAATGCGCTGGTAAGAGATGCCTGTGCCTGCGGGGGGCATGCAAATACGCCTGAACCAGCGGTGAACGCCGGCGGGCTGGTTAGCAGCACAACGGCCAATCAGAAAATAGAAAAAGAAACGTGGAGCGGGAGACGACGTTCATGGTTTGGGGTTAGGAATACGAAACGCAAGCCCGTGGCCGTCAGTTTGACGTGCTCGAGTTTTTGATAATCGCGCTGGATGTGTGACTGACACTCCAAGTGGCATGTATGCCCCGTGGGTTTTCTTCAGCCGCAGATCCACAGTAAAAGCCAATTCTTTACGAAACGTGCCGAGCAATTCCAATGTAGTTTGCTGTCTTTGTAAACTATTTGTATATTACAGGTAAATATGCTGTACAGAACATAAGGAGGGTGGTTCAGTAATTTATTTAAATTTATATTTGAATATAGGCTATTTGTATTTAGATCATTCAGGTCTCCTATTAACAATGTATCACTGTACAAAACACCAATATGCCAAATAATGTGAATCTTTTGGGATAATTTCACAAAATAAATGGTGGATCTTTTATGAATGCAGGCCTAATTATTACTAATATGCTGTATGCTCAGTCTTTTCTGGTCCAAATGCTGTTTTGTCTATGAATCCATATGAAATCTGAAGTGGAAAAAAATCTCATTTATTTTCTTGTTTATTGCATAGAGTGGACGATTACATCCAGCGTACCGTGGGTATAGACAATAAAAGGGACATTATTCCCATCAGTTTTTGTTTTCAGTCTTGTTTCTGTTGATGTTATGATGATTATTAGCTGCGCGGCCGTTGCGTTGAGGGAAGGTTTTCCTATGTTGCGAAGAGCGTCTCTTCTTGCCTTGTGGAACGTGGTGCACTGCGGGAGCAGAGGCCCCCGTAGAAGGGCCTCGCTCTGACGCCCGCCGGACTGCTGGGGGAGGGTGCGCTAAGCGGAGGCAGAGGCTGTCAGGGCAGTTTACGCGGTCGCACAGCTACACGGTCCAGCTGTCACCGGGGGGTAGACGGGCTTCTGCAGGCCCGTCGCAGGGGGCTGGGTCCAGGTCTCACTCACGAGCGCAACGCGTAGGCTACACACACAAAACACACACGCACACATATGCGCAGGCATACACACAAGCACACACAGGCTTAAGGGAAACCCGTAAAAAAAAATCCACACATCCATTTTGTACTGAACAGGGTGTGAAATGAACACCCACATACAGCCATATTCTGGTAAAATTTTGATTTTGTTTTCCATCCAGCAGCCACTGTGGCAGGTATCCTACCAGGTTGTGTTAGTGTTGTAGAAGGTAATGTTGACTGGTGATTTTAAGAATAAGGCTCTGTGGGTGAAAAAGCTCATTTCATACCCTGGTACTGAGGCTTAAGTCTAGTTCGCGTGACGTGAATTTGAGCATTCGCCAAACGCATACGTGCCTCTGTGTTCAGCGTGACTTGAAACGGGGCAGTTTTTATGAGAAATCTGCATAGGGAGTCTTCCGCATAATGATGACTCCCGCCCCTGGCACTTCAGACCGGACCGGACGCTTGCAGCCTCCACATCTTAACGTGACTCCGCCCTGCGGCTCCACGTTTCCCAATCGGCCGCCGTAGCTCCTAGTCCTCGTTTGTTTGTTTGTGTGTGTCCGTCCCATTACGCGCGGGGTTATGGGTAATTTCACCCGTACACGAGGGCACCCAAGCTTTCCTAATACGCTGAGGCCCCGGGGGAGCATGGACTGACGGGGGAGCAGGGTCTCAGGAATTTCACAGCCTTTCCAAGTCTGTTTTCCAAGGATTTTCAGTGAGTTTGGTCTCTGTCGCAGTAGCTCACTTTCCAGCCCAGGTCATGTACTCTTCCCGATCGAATGCTGTTTCCACTTCAAACTGTTCCAAGCACAGTTAAGATAAAATTAGGATATTATGAATATTTCTTCTTCCAAAATCCATCAGTATTAATTTCAAGTTAGTGTGTTCCAGATTCGCTTAGCAGTCAATTTAAATCATATAATTGTGTATGAATTTAGGCTTTCTATGTGTAGGATACATGATACATCTTAATATAGTTACCTCTGGGTATGTAATTCTGTATTTACCTTTTAATTTAAATTAATTTTAACCTGGTATCTATCTACAGCAGGACTAATGGGTTAAAATTGCTCAATCAAGAATAATTATGTGTGTTTTGTATTGTCTAACTGGCATTGGCGTGCAGTAAAGATATATTGTAAGCTGCAGTAGCTCCTCTCCACAAACATAAATGCTCTCGAGAGATTACTTGTCATTGCCAGAGAGAAATCTTTCCTCCAGTGCTGGAGTGAAATAGTGCCGTTATGCCTGCAGTGTTGAAAATGTTGAACGTATCTCAGGGTTTCCCCAACTGGCTCCCCTAGAGGACCCCGGATTCTGAGGCGTATTTGCCTTCGCAGAAGAGGTGAATTGTGGACCAGCTCACCCGCTGGGTTTGGGCAGGACTCCTGCACCACACGACCGCACATATTCTGGTTTCCCCCAGCTGTGTGCCTGAGAGAAGGCCGAGCTTCTTTCTGAGAATCGTGGAGGAGATTTGCATAGTTTCACAGAGAATAAATGTCTCAGAGAGTCTAAATGCCTCATGTCTCCAGAGGGGGTTCATGCATTTCTATTCTAACGTGAAATTTACGGACCCCCACAGCAGGTGGGACAGCGAGTCCTCAAATCAGCCTTCTCATTCCTGCAAGTTGATCACACTGCGCGCACGGAAAGACATGTTTTTGCTCATTTGTGCGGCGGCAGCCTGTCCGCCCATACCTGCGGACCGGCGGCCGTTACGTGGGCGCGGCGTTCGCCTCTTTCTTAAGGGGACCAGAACGACCAAAAATAACGGACGCTCAACCCCCCCCCCCCCATCTGCGACCACTACAAAACGGCTGCGCCACCCGCTTTTGCTCGGAGTAGAGCTGAGGCACGCTGAAGCCAAGGGGTTGGAACAGGGTGTGAAATTACTACCCGCCACCAGCCAAATGCTGCTATGATTTTGATTGTGGCTGGTAAGAGTTTCTACTCTAGCAGCCAGTTTGGCAGGTTACCAACCAGGTTGTGTTATATTGTAAAAGTTAATGTGGCTGGTAAAATGTTGAAAATGGCTGGTGATTTTTAGAATCCACAAGCCGCTCTGGCCAGTGGGTTTTAAAGTTAATTTCATGCCCTGGTTTGGAACCAACAGATGACGTAAATCACATAACTGGTGTTTTCCAGCACCAGAAAGAATGTGACGCGTCGTGCTCAGACAGGAATTAACTCAAACTTGTTATTTAACTGTGATTTCAGGTCTGGTTTTTTGAAAGGCTCTCTGTTTGGAATGAGGTAGCGAACACCCCGTTCAGCCTATCGTGTTATTCAGAGGCCCCTGTCTTCATGCTCGTTGAGAGTCCAGACCTGCTAACTGCATGCCATCTGCACTGAAAGCGTACCGGGTGGCTGTAGAAACAGGCGGCGAGGAGAAGGGATGGACAGTCAGAAGCTTGAGGTCGTCCGACCCGTCAATGGCCGGGGTGACCGTGAGGAACACGAAGCAGAACGCTACCCCGAATGCAGCTTCACTGGTCAGGTCGACCGATGACAGTCTGCTGACGGGCGGTTCGCCGCTGTCAACTCGTGAGGAAAAAAAAAAAAACATTTACTACGTGTTGGCGGAGGTTGACTGCGAGCGTTGGAGACGTCGGCTCGAATGAGGGCACAAGGAGGTCGGATATGTTTACCCGAGCGGTGACAGCGTTTGTTTGTGTCCTTCTTTTCTCTGACCGCAGCGGTGAAGAGGCTGATGAAGGAGGCGGCCGAACTCAGAGACCCCACGGAGCATTACCACGCCCAGCCACTAGAGGTGAGCGGAGAGACGCACAAGCCGAGGGGGTCGTAAATGTGCTCAGTCGCACGATTTCTTAATTACACTCTTAATTACACACTTAATTAACCTGCTACTGGAGATGTGGCGGGGGGGGGGGGGGGGGGGTTTTCCAGACCCACCAATATGACCCTTTTTGTACCTCCAGGACAATCTCTTTGAATGGCACTTTTCTGTGAGAGGTCCCCCTGACTCTGACTTCGATGGAGGGGTGTACCACGGCAGGATCGTGCTGCCGCCGGAGTACCCAATGAAGCCCCCCAGCATCATCTTGCTCACTGTAAGACCGCCAGCACCCCTGTGCTCTCTCTCAACCCCACCCAGTTCTCTCATGGCCAGCCCCCATTACCTTCCTATAACCAGTGTCACAAAAAGGGCCCAGCTTTTTTTTTTGTCACATATGTAGGGACTGAATGGTGCCGTAATACTGTTTTCCTCCTGTTTACCAGAAAACCCTGCCTCCCCAGGTATCTCTCTCTCTCTTTCTCTCTCTCTCTCTCTCTCTTTCTCTTTCTCTCAACCGTTTGGTTTCTCTCAGGGTACTAATTTGACTTCTTTCAGCCCAACGGGAGATTTGAAGTTGGAAAGAAGATTTGCCTGAGCATATCTGGCCACCACCCTGAGACTTGGCAACCCTCCTGGAGCAGTAAGTATCCCTGGAGCCGAACTCTGATCCCTCCGCCCTGTCCCTTCACCGCTCAGAAGCCTAGTTTTAACTCCGTATCGCCACTCACTTCAGCTCAGTAATACAGACTTGACAAACCTATGAGGGATTCATAATACCAATATTGTAACTTCTTGTGTAACAGACAAACGCGAGCCCATTTATCTCAGTCGCATGCTATCCCATCACATTTCAATTTATATTTGGATTATTCCGGGGGAAATGGCTCCTTTTCAATCTTTCTAATATCTAATTATCTCAAAACAACTTTTACTCAATTGCTCAAATGTTGTTCTTGAGTCCACTGTATACACATGCCAATTTACATTTATTTACTTTTTGTTTTACTGATACTTAACTATTTTTAGTACTATTGCAATGGTATACAATAGCAGTCCCCATCATTCCTAACCATTCAATAAGCCCTTTGCTTGTAATAGTATTACAAACATTAATTTCAAATTTCTATAGAATTTTCTATCTGATATACCAATGTACAAGCCTTGAGGAGTTATCTTTGGAAAGGGTTGGATTAACTTTATAGGGTATCTGGGGGCTGGAAGAGGATGGAAACAAGTATGATTACAGCAGTTCAACCAAAATAAAAGGGTTCAATAAGAGAAGATGTAAGGATGAAATGTAAAATACAAAGTCCTTACAGGGAATTAGAAATCAACTGTCCGTACGTCATTTTTTAGAGAGAGGGAGGGATCACCGTGAGTACAACCAGTGAAATTAAATAAATTTTTCTGCTGTGGAACTAGATCCTTGCTTTTCAGTATGTATCACTCCAAGGGAAAATAAACCTTTTAAACTGGGAGTTTTCGGTACATGTAGCCTTTGGGTCATGTAGTTCTTGGTGCAATACAATCATATGCATTCCTAAGCTCTTTCACTATCAAGGCCTTCGTTGGCTGTAAAGCACAGTGGCAGATAATCAACAGCAGCTCCTTCACTTTCCAGGAACTGTTTGCACACGTGCTGTTGATACGCAAGTCTTCGGTCTTTAAACACACATTACGCCACAGGGTAAATCCTCTCGCTGTGTCCGCCTCTTCCAAGAAGACATTCAAAGCAAACGTTACTGCTGCTGTCAGGCCCACGCACGCACGCATGCACGCGCACAAGCATGCAGGCAGGCACACATATAGAACAAAGGTCATATTTAAATATATACATACAGTGGGGACCAAGTCTGAGAACAGTAGAAAGAACTGATTGTTTCATTATTTATCAAGAGCTAATACAATTGTGATACTCTGTTTATACTTCTTATTCAAAAATAGATTTAAGAATTTGAGAATAAAATATATTTTTAATAATACAAGTCATAAAAGTATTTAGGTATTTATTGAAGGTCGAAATGCCTTAGTATTTGGTGTGTCTGGCTAGAGTCATTCAATTATTAGATGGTTTTAGCTGTTAATAGCCAAGATATTTCCATATCGAGCTTTAGGAACACACATTTGTCAATATGTGAATGGAATAAAGGGTGTGACAACAATGAATAGTGAAACACTTACCTTATGGTGGACAAACCAGATATTCACAGTTACCCATTTCATACAGGCGTTTCGGAAATGTTTGTAACTAACTCTCAATAATGTATTCTTGAATAAATAACGTACATGGAGTATCATAATTCTATTATTTCTTGATAAATAATGAAAAAAAACCAGTGTGCTCAGCCTTTTGGTCCCCACTGTATATTCAGCTGGAATTGTTTGCAAAAACAATTATGATTAGTTGTTCTAATTGGCTAAAGCAACCACCCTCCACTGCAAAGGGGGCACTGTAATACTTGCCCTTTGAGCAAACAAGTCTGCTTGCTGATGGCCAGACATCGAGAGATTGGAGGTATGCGTGGGATGACTGCACCAGATTATAGAAGCATAGGCTCAAGCAGTCATCGGGGGCAATTTGTTTTCCAAGAAGGGCTGTTATTGCAAACTGTATAGTATAGCATGTTCTATTCCCCCACACTAAACATTGCGCCAGTCAGCAAAGCGAAAAGTGCTTACAAAGTAATGACTGCTATGTGTTACAGTTTTACAGTAATGACTGCTATGTATTACAGTTTTACAGTAATGACTGCTATGTGTTACAGTTTTACAGTAATGACTGCTATGTGTTACAGTTTTACAGTAATGACTGCTATGTGTTACAGTTTTACAGTAATGACTGCTATGTGTTACAGTTTTACAGTAATGACTGCTATGTGTTACAGTTTTACAGTAATGACTGCTATGTGTTACAGTTTTACAGTAATGACTGCTATGTGTTACAGTTTTACAGTAATGACTGCTATGTGTTACAGTTTTACAGTAATGACTGCTATGTGTTACAGTTTTACAGTAATGACTGCTATGTGTTACAGTTTTACAGTAATGACTGCTATGTGTTACAGTTTTACAGTAATGACTGCTATGTGTTACAGTTTTACAGTAATGACTGCTATGTGTTACAGTTTTACAGTAATGACTGCTATGTGTTACAGTTTTACAGTAATGACTGCTATGTGTTACAGTTTTACAGTAATGACTGCTATGTGTTACAGTTTTACAGTAGTGACTGCTATGTATTACAGTTTTACAGTAATGACTGCTATGTGTTACAGTTTTACAGTAGTGACTGCTATGTGTTACAGTTTTACAGTAGTGACTGCTATGTGTTACAGTTTTACAGTAGTGACTGCTATGTGTTACAGTTTTACAGTAATGACTGCTATGTGTTACAGTTTTACAAAAGCGTCAGCGGACGAAAGTTGTGATTCTTTTTTTCAGCCATCTTGCTATTTACTGTCAGCACTCTGCAGTGAGCCTTTCCTGAAGAATTAGCCGGCAAAAACTCTCACTTTGAAAAGCTCCAGCATTAAACCTCTTATGTTATCTAGACCTTGGAGGCTGCTCGAGATAATTAAATATACATGTGAAATGTTCACCGTACTGTAAACTACTCGTCATTTCTCCAAATAAGCCCTGCAGCGTGAGGCTTAGCAGAGGGTATTTGTTCACGGGAGAGAAGGTAGAGCGTGCAAATCCCAAAATTTCACAGGTCTTGGGGGTACGAAATGGACTGGTGACGAAATGAGATACCAGATACAAAACGAGTTGCACAATTGCACCATTAAACATGTTTCACACGCATTTGATACAGGGCACAGGAGTCATTCTCTTGGTTCGTGAAGGCAGGGTATTGAGAAATTGGGAGCAAATTAAATAAATATGAGGGTGCAGCTGTGTACTGCTATGTGAGCTGTATAGGAAAGAGACCGATCTCAGCATGGTAATGCTTATATCTCAGTATGGTACTGATATCAACATTCATGATGCTGATATCAACACTCCTCTCCCCAGACATTTTTGAGAAAAGTATCCCGTGTCAGAGAGCGTTTTTAACAGAAAGTCACTGTTTGCGGTTAGTCTGTATGGGAGGCTTCGTGTATCCATACCTACACCAGGAAAACAAAACCTTTTCACTCTTTTCTCCTTTTTTAAATGTCATTTTTGTCTTTGTTTTGCCCGTTTCTCTTTCAGTCAGAACGGCGCTAATAGCTATCATCGGATTCATGCCAACCAAAGGCGAGGGCGCGATAGGATCCCTCGATTACACTCCAGAAGAGCGGAGGACTCTCGCCAAAAAGTAAGCTACACGAGAAAGCCCTGTGGGGTTTCACTCCTTCCGCGGTGCGTTTGCTTTGTGAACAGGAAGGGTGGGTGACGTGACGCCGGAGGACACGCAACAAAGCAAAATGTGTAGACATGCGCGAAAATACGCCTCATAAACGTGCATTAATGAGCAGTTCTAGTGTCGGGAATTTACCGAGCCAAGTGATCACAAACATGGTGGCCTGTCATTAATTAAAGGCTGTTAACATCGGTATCTTAATATGTCTCACCCCCCCCCGCTAATGGACCTGTGTACTGTGTCCGCAGTCCTCGTGTGTTTTTTTCCTACTCGATTCATTTGGGGAAATCGGAAAGGGTTACAGATAGAGAAAGGGTCGCAGGACAGAAAGTGCCGTGGTGGATTCTGGGGATTTGTATACCGGTTGAGAGTCGACCGCTCTACGGACTGCGCCACACTGTCTCCCAATTTTTTTGTGCATTTAATCAATTTTTGGAGCGTCGCGTTTGTTGCTTTTCTAATAACAAAATTACTCAAAAAATATAATCCAAATGAGTGTGTTTATTTAGCACTCAACGGGGCATGGTTTGCTAATGCACGCGTAAGTCTGTGGTCTGCGGGTTGAGTTGATGAAATTTAGTTTAAAAGAGATGGGATCTGAACGACTGTTTCATTAACAGGTCGGGATGGAGTCTTTAACGACTGACTGTTTCATTAACATGGGAAGATTAGATGTGACAGGAGCAACGCGCTATAAATAAGCCTTTGCTTGTCATACTGATGAAAGTGTTTTTTTCTTCTAAAAGACTGAGGCTTAGACGCCAATTGGCTTTGTTTTTGATCTCTTGTTTTTACGCCCCTGTTAATTGCGAGAGTTGTCACTCCATCAGAGCCTCAAGGACAATCTCAGTAAAGCTCTAATGCTGCATTTCCATATTAATTCTGGGGCTCTACATCACACACTTCAAACGCGGGAGCACTGTTCCAAGATTGAAGAGACGCCCACTCTCGTTCGGCGCGGTAGATGCGGAGGCGCAGGTTGAGTGCGCTCACGTCAATGCAGGTGCCTTTGGAACGGTCGCCTTCCAGCATGCCAACACTGCAAAAACTTAAAAAATAAGTCAATCTTAACAAGTATTTTATTCTTATACTTAGACTTAAAGTCTTATTTCTATTACTTTTTTTGCTGAATAAGACAAAAATATTGCCAATGAGGTGAGAGAGTTTTGCTCATTTCAAGATTTGCCAGTGGGGTAAGATCATTTCACTTGTCAAGCAAAATGTAGACTACTAACAAACAATGTAAAACAAGCTAATATATTTTACTTTTTTTTTTTTTTTTTTTTTTTTTTTAATTTTTTTTTTGATTTTTTTTTTTTTTTTTTTTTTTTCCAATTTATCCCCTTATTCTCCCAACCCCCCCCCTAATTTTTCCCCCCCCCCCCCCACACCGCTAGAGAACCACCGCTGCACACACCCCGTATAAGGTACTTTTAGGAAGGATGCTAGTCCTCCTCAGGGGCAGCTCTCCTGACCGTGACACGCCCTGGGTCCCCTATCGTGTCAGTGTTCTCTCCCCCCCCCCCCCCCCCCCCCGGAAGGACTGCCCAATGTGTCGCCACACCACAGGCCACCACGCTCTCTGGGGTGGGGACCGGGGCGCGAACCCCGCTCCTCGGAGTACAACTCGCTGACTGAAAGTCAGCGGTCTTTACCGCTGTACCACCGCGGCGGCCCTAATATATTTTACTTGAGAGAAAAAAATAAGATTTTAATTTTCATTATCAGGTTAAGACACTTGTTTTTTTGCAGTGAAGATCCTCCGGCATGTTTTCTGTACAAACAGGAGGTGGAGTTGCCGGGTCGCTGGTTGACGACCGGTCCCGTGGCCACACGGTGAGGGAGGCCCGCTTCGACAGTGATAGGTTGCGGGTTTCCACGCCGACCGGGAGTCCCACCGGCGGTTGTTTTTCGTGCTGTCTTGACTGTCGCCCGTATGCCCAGTTCTCTGTATAAATGAGGCGGAGCGGGGTCACGGCTCTTCGCTAGTCTCTGCTGCTTACGCCTGGCTTTTTCTTCACAGCAAAGCAATCGGGATAAATTCACAGCCCGGGAGATTTCATGCCTCCAGTACGGTTTTGCACACTGCATTTCTGCTAAACGGTCAGAACAAGGCAATGATCCATCTCGCAGTTAACAGCCCATTCACAAACCGCTCTGTCTATTTATTTATCCTTTACTTTACGAGGTTATCCCATTGAGATGAAACATTTTTAGTAGGGAGAGTACGACTCAGTTGGCAAAGCAAACCCATAACATAAAACGGTAAATAATTTAACTGCGACATGTACACTGTGGCGTAAGCACGGTGGTTAAGTCATATCTAAGATCCTTTTTAATCTGGTTCTAATGCCAGATTAAACCTTGTTTAAAACATTGTCAGTGGGTAACCATTTTAGGTAAATTAAATTAACCAAGGACTGTTATCTTCACTGGTGCAGACAGTCTAGAGATTGGTCTGCCATTACCTAAATTACCGTCATCTGCCTCTTATATCACAGAAAGCAGATAAGCTGGATTTCCATATCTTGGGAGCTGTATGTGTCTGCAATGTCAAGTTAAACATTTGAGTCAACTGCATGGCTTGCTACAACCAGCAGAATTTTTTTCTTTAAATTCCAAAAGATAAATTGTAGCATTAATACCTTTTGAGAGCATTAAGAAAATCCAGAATTCTTGAGGAATTCCGACATTTCTGAGAATCACAAAGAAGCCCGCGGGGCTGACGGGAGACGGGCGGGCAGGTGGGCGAATGAGGCGAGAGAGCAGAAGGGCTGCTGGGCGGAGCCAGGCCTTTGGGCAAACGCGGCATGGCTCGTCGCTCCCAGATGACACAGCCCCCCATCTGAACCCCCCCTTTTCCCCTCCCTCCCCCCCCAGATCCCAGGACTTCTGCTGCGAGGCGTGCGGGTGCACCATGCGCGCCGCCCTGCTGGCCCCCACCTCCAACAACAACCCCAGCCAGGAGGACCGCGAGGCCAAAGAGCTCGCCCGACAGATAAGCTTCAAGGTGCGTCTCCCATCGACTACATTGCGGATCACTCGGGCATAAAAAAACACACGTAAAAATACCCCTTATTTACTAAACAAACTGTGATATCCTGGGCAAAATCCAGAGACCTGCGACATGAGGATAATATTTATTGTTGCTTTCAGAAAAAGAAAAAAAAGGGAAAAGGATAAATTTTTAATCTCAACTGACTAGACTGGCCTTAATGTCGTTGTATTTCTCTTTGGTTCTTTTTGAAATATGTAAATATTAAAAATGACTTTTCATCACGCAGGGTCTTAATCAAAGGATTGCTCTAGTTTTCATGTTCTCTCCCCGTCTCTTAAGGAGATTTGAACAGTCGGGGAATAAAGATGAAATTGTATATTTGCATATTTTGAAGCGGTAATCCCACCACGCTGCTGAAAGTTATGATTTGACGTTATGGATGCTGTGTGTTCCTACAGGCGGAATCCAGCACGTCGAGTAAAGCCGGTGTGAGCCAGGCGGCCGAAAGCGACGTCCCCACGGACGCCCAAGCAGAGGCATCTACCTCAGAAGGCCAGGAAAACAGCCCTGAAGAGAGCCCTGAAGACAGCGTGGAAACAGCCCTGACCGAGCAGGTGAGCTCACTCACACCACAGGTGGAATATACAGTGCCCTACATAAGTATTGGGACAAGGAAGCATTTTATCTTCATTTGGCTCTATACTCCAAAAGTTAATATTTGAAATCAAATCATTCATGGGAAGTTAAAGTAAAGATTTTCAGCTTTTAGTAGAGCATTTAGAAATTATAACACTGGTTTTACATAGTCTCCCAATTTCAGGCCAACTAAAGTATTGGGACAAATTAACATAATATGAAATAAAGTAGCCATGTTTACTATTTGGTTACACTATTTGGTTATCCTTTGTATGCCATGACTTCTAGATGTCTGTGACCAGACAACATCAGAATTCTTGATATCTTATTTTCAGGTACTTTTACAAGCGATACTATAACCTCTCTGCGTTTGAATGGATTTCTATGGGAATTGGGGGTGGGACTAGATTCAGCTGTAAATTACGCTGGTACAGTTTGGAACACATAGTTGGTAAAATGGCTGTAAGTCATCGAGGCTCTGAGGTATCAAATGAGCCTCAAACCATCACTCTGCTTCCAGATATGCAGTAGATGTGAAAGGATCACTTTAATGGTTGTTTCTCCGGACTTAAAAAAAATTATTATTATTATAAAAAAAATTTAAACAAGTAAAAGCTGAAAATCTGTACATTAACTTCGTATGAATGGTTGGATTTAAAATTTGAACTTTTAGAGTATAGAGCCAAATGAAGAGAAAATGCTTCCTTATCCCAATGCTTACGTAGGGCACTGTACATACAGTAACCCTGCCTGACGTCCATCAGACGCTTGAAATGACAAAGCAGATGAGACAATGCTGGGCGGATAAACGGCAGTCCTCCACAATGAACTTTGTGAACCTCAGGCCTATGGGCTGAGGATTAGCACTCGTAATGGAGCGATAGCCGAGTGAACGTCCACAGCCAACGATATAGTATTGTGGAAGTGCTGCACGAGTCAGTTAGCCAGAACTGTCCCTCCGCTCGGTCAGAAATGCACCTGAGATCTCTGCGCTCGGCCGCTCTGGTCCCGTTATGCTAAAATGTGTGCTGCGGGATTTGGCTCGGTTTGGTCCGCGCTCCAGAGTGAAAAGATAAAAGAGAAGAGGAGCGCTGCTGGCCAGGAGCTCATCTCGTCTTCAGTAAAGTGGCTCTCGCTCCTGTGGGGGTTTAGCACATTTTTTTTAATGGCTCCCGAGGATTTTGTCAGATGAAAGCCCGTCTCCAGCGCAGCGCCCAGGGAACGCAGGTTCAAATCCAGGCTGTGCCATTAATGCGCAAAAACCTTCAGGACTCTCTCTGTTAGTCATTTGTGTCTGAGCAAGGGGGCAGGAGTGTAACCACAGGAGTAATGCTCACTTCCTGTCTCTGCCAAGTGCCAAATATAGTTGCAGTTATAGCATACGTTTTCTCTGTGTTCACAAAATAGAACATTTGCTTTTTTATTTGGGGAAAGGTATGTGTATAGGTTAATAAGGTAAGCAAAACTTTCAGACAATTGACTGGTTGCATGTATTAAGGCATTTGGAATTGGTGGGACAAAATTATAATGCTAACACCAGCCGCAAGCTCACAGCAAGCAGAGACTATAGAGGGTAAAGTGTGTGGTATATACACTCTGCCCCTCGCCCTGAGCTTTGATACAATATGTACATGATATCAGCTATGTGAGATTGTTTTCTATTGTAAAAACTATTAATACAGCTATAAAATAATTACCCAAATAAATGGCACGTGTCTAATAACCCAATATTTTTAAACCCATTATGTGGAAAGAGTGAACGTCCTTTTACGCGACTGCCGCTTTAAAGGGATATTTCACCTTAGTGTGACATAAGTCATTTTGTGGAGCCTACCCCATGATATTTGCATTGTGTGAATATTAGCAACATCAGCGATCCCTGCTGGCCGTTAATGGCATCGCCGTTAGTCCGGCCGTCAGGGTCTCCATTCACTCCCATTCATTTTCGCGACCTCACCAAAATGAATTGTTTTGAGTTTATAAGATGATGTCACGTTTAAATTACCTATAATAGTGGAACTATTTTCGGATATGCTACTGCGTAGAAATACAACAAGCCGTAGTTTGATTTTTAGTTTTATTATGACGTAAACCTACAACTAACGGTAGCCTACTACAGTTCACTACAGGTGAATTGACGTCAACTTTATCGTACGCAAGGATTCTTCACTGAGTTAAATAACAGGTTTTTGGCGGATCTTCTTTTTCTTTTAAAAGGTAATAAAACGTTGAAACTACATTAAATATCAAAACAAACACGTACCTTTTCACCGTCGTGTTTTCTTTTGTCGATGTATTATCTGCCGTAGTTAGTGCGTGCTTTAAAACTATTCATTTTGGTGACGTCTCGAAAATGAATGGAAGTGAATGGGGACCCTGACAACCGGGACTACCGGAGATGCCGTTAACGGTCAGCAGGGACATCTGATGTCGCTAATATTCACGCTATGCAAATATAATGGGGTAGGCTCCACAAAATGACTTATGTCACACTAAGGTGAAATATCCCTTTAAGAAGCGCGTCGGGTGCCTTGCTCAAGCGCAGGCTTTGCAGCGGGTATGAGTCCGGGAGATGAGTGCCGGAGTGGCGATAAACTACGACCAAATCCCGCGTAAGATGAGTTAAAGCACCGGCCATCGGAGAAAGCGCCGGGAAAAAAGGGGGAAATCTCTCGCCATCTGCCGCCCGCGCAGCGTGACGCCGGCCGCTCCCTCGCGGATTGTCGTCCCGGGAGACGAGTCAGCCGGTCCCGCCCTCTCGCTCCCCCCAGCTGACCATAAGCACGTGGGCCTTCGCATCGCTATCACCCCGGCAGCTTGGCTCTAATTAGGCTGAGTATGGGTACTCTGCCTGTAATCCTGCTTCTCCTATGTAAGCATAACCCTGATAACTGCAAAAAGCCATGTTTACTGTATGTCCCATGCAAAGGATCTTTTTTATGACACTGAAGCAGCTTCCAGAGCACAAATCAACAGGTCAGAACTTCCTGTTATTATAAGAATCCGATTAATTTGTTAGTGTATTATGGTTACTTTGTGTTGTAAAGGAAGTTATAATATAATATATATTATGCTTATGCTGTATATCAGTAGCATTTGTGATTGCCCTTTTTGTACGTTTGATGTGGAATGCCATATATTAACATAAAAATATTTATTTCCCCATATATGGCCTTTTTTCTACTCTTACTGATATGCAAATTGAAAAAGAAAGCTCCTTTTTCACCTTGGCACAGAGAAAGTGTCCAGACTCCAGGGCTGGTGTACAAGAAATTAAGAGGGAAAACACTGTGCGTGTGTGTGTGTGTGTGTGTGTGTGTGTGTGTGTGTGTGTGTGTGTGTGTGTGTGTGTGTGTGTGTGTGTGTGTGTAGTGCTGTTGATGTGCTGGGATGTGTGCGTTCTACTGTTGATGCGCAAAGATGCTTGTTTTCAGCTGTTGACCCTCCAGTTCCTGTCTTCCAGGAGGAAGCAGCTCAGGCCCCCAGCATGGAGGACGTGGCTCCGCCGGCCCCCAGCAGCCGGCCCCTGAGCCCCCGTCAGCGGCGCGCCCAGCAGCCTCGCCGACCCGCCTTCCCGCCCTTCCCAGCCACGCCACGCCCGGCGCCGGAGGCCGGCCACACGGGCTCCGCCGTCCTCATCGTGGTGCTCACCCTGGCTCTGGCTGTCCTCATCTTCCGCCGCATCTACCTGGCCAACGAGTACAAATTCGACTACGAGCTGTGACGGCTTCCCACACCGTCACGCGCACCTCGTTTCCCATAGAGAGAACTGTCAGCCAGTCGCCCCCAGGAACTAGACCGCTATCGCCGAGTGGAGAACAGCGGGCTTAGCTGAGTTTCCCCTGGCAAATGCAGGCGCTAGGCCACTGTCAGTCTGTACTTTTTGGTGAAAACAAAATGTATTCCTCTGGAGATTATGCTTGAGCGATGGGAAGAACTGCAGTGGGGGTGTGTGTAGCTATAGTAATACATTTAAAAAGAGCTGCGATTAGTCTCGCAACAAACCTTGCTTTAAAAAACAAAAAAAACAAAAAAAACAAAACTGTCTTGGCTTCATATTCTCTTAATTTGTATTGTGTCTTTAAACCATGAGAAATGACTGCTTCCAATTTTGCAAAATAAGGCTATAATGGAAAAAATATATGTACAACAAAGGTGTTTGAATCATAGAAGGTTGAGAGAATTACATTTTATGTTCCGCTCTGTAATCAACAAATTAGAAATTTGTACATTTCCACGTAAACCTCAAACGGCCATTGCAAACAATATGCTGCACGGGTCACCAACACCAGGTGTCCGGACAGTGCATATTAGGAGCCTTAACCTTTGAGTTAAAGGCTGGTTTTACTGTTGATATTCAGGGTAAAACGTGCATCGTAGGGACAGTAGCTTATTAGCCTCGATCCGGTGTATTTATTCTTTTTCTGAACTTGTAGCCGAGGATTTCAATACAATGACAAAGGGAAGGATCATGTCGTGCACAATTATAATTTTAATCTGCATCACCAGCAGTGATCACGGGTGTAGAGGCTGCCAGCTGTGGTCAGTGGTCAAAAAGATGTGTGGGAGCTGGTTGGGGGAAGAACACACAAAAAAACAGCAAGCTAATTTCCAGCAAGCCCTGTTGCAATGAGGGTGCATGCCAAACGCCACGCCTTAACAAGTTATGTTAACGGGGGTGTTACCTGATATCAAAGTGCAGGGAAAATCTGAAAGGGACACTTTCCCTGAAAACAAAACCAACGTTTCACTTCTGACTAAAAATCCATCGGGGTGCAAAAATAGGTTTATTTTGCCTGTCCGTGCGGCCTATAGATGAGTGCTGGATTATGTGTCATGATTGGTCCAGCATTGCTTGTGATGAGTGTGACCTGATGTTTTTTGGGAAGTAGGCCACCCTTTCTCACATGGACAATGTGAACTGCTACCCTCAGTATTGCAATTCGTTTCAATGAAAACTGACAGAGGATTAGCAACGGCTCCACCGACTCTTACAAGCGTAAACACACACGATGTTTTCTATACGGTTACCGTGCTCTCGATCCCAGACCGTCAAAGTGAACACGGACAGTTGCCATTACTCATACGCTGTAGACGCACTCTCATTTGTACAGTGAGACACGTACATATATAAACACACTGTTCGGAATTGTAAGCACAACATGTTGTTTTATTAGATATACCTTATTTTTGTCCATTGCAGAGATGGATGAAAAAGCGCCGTGTAACATTCCATTGTTTTAGTGTATTAGGCTGTAATTAAAATAACTGCAACAAATAATGCATTCGTTGTTGGTGTTTTATTATAGTGCTTGAAATTAAGTATTTGTAGAATAATTAAATAATTTGGAGATGTGTGTTTTTGTGCGCTTATGGTGTACACACTTTCAATAGCCGGCTATTAGGCATTTTAAGCGTCATAAAGGTATCATTGATTCGTTATCACATCTTTACAGGAAAGAAACATGGTCAAATATTTAATTTTAGGAACAATTAATGGATTTCATGTTGGTGTGAACACTGGTTCAAAGAAAACATTTTTAATGGGTTTCCAAGAGCAGTGAGTCCTTACAGGTCAAATGTATTCGTTTTCCTCCGAAAGTTGTTTAAAACCAAAGTGCATTACGTCAGTACTTCTCTAAGAAGATGACCCGAAGAGTGGTCACCAGAAAGCCGAGCGAAGTCTATCAGTCATAGCCCATGGAAACAGCTGTGCGATAGCTAACCAATCAGAGAACAAGTAAGACAAGCTGCTTGGCGTTGGAAACATATCAGTAGTGGATGTTTAATCAACCGGAATGTATTTTGCAATGACTGCTGCAACGTTTGTGGTTCTTTGAACGAAAAGATGATTCACTGTTCAGAAAATTGCGAACCGGAACAAAGGGGGATTTCTAGACTCAGTCCCGGAGATTTAACTTTGCACGCATAATGCCTTATTTTACCAAACTGCTGTTTTTACTGTTTTGCCTGATGCTTATTGGAGAGTGTCGAAAACATAGACGTAGGAACAGGAGGTGGACTGGACCCGTGGAAACTCACAAGCATGGCACGTAAGTATTCTACTCTATGCAGAACAGTGTTCGATTTTTTTTAACCTTTACGTTCACTTATGTTGATAAACTACTGCGAATGGTGCCAGTTGCTGGATAGACCGTTTTTACTGAGAATATGGTACTTGTAGTTGCCTAGTTGTGTACGTCATGCACATTGTTTACATTCTGAATATTAATATAGCACGGGGAATTTGTAGCTAATCTATAGGATCATGAAATACATACGTGCAGCAGCTGTGAAGTTATTTATTATATTTTCTGATGCTGAATATTTTTAACTTTGAATTGCGTCTTACACATATATAATGTTGTATATAAATGTTCGATTGCACGTTTTTGCGCACTTGAATGATGAAGTACTGAATATTTACTTGAGATCAATCTAATTCTATTTCATATAGCTCTACATGGCGTGACAGCCAGCGTATTTCGTAGAAACAATCAAGTTATAGCGGATAACTTAAAAGTAGCGATAAGCCTTGGAAACAGAAAATGAATTACCATGCGATACTTGAGAAAATGGGTTCGGTGCTTCTTGGTAAGCAGCGATGTACATAGACCTTATGCAATACTCAGAATACATATGTTTAAAACCAAAAAAATGATGTAGAATCCTGGAAGAAAATATTTCCCAAAGTTGCTCCCGTGAACGTTGCGCGTAAAATCTGTCAAAATTGCCGGGCAATGAAAGATCAAGGTGGAAGATAAATATAGCATAATGCGTCCATACAGTTGGCACTAGCCTACTAAAACTGATCATGCTAAAACTTTGAAAAGCACTCAAATTATTTTTCACATAATCATCATAATTTAATGGGCCGGCGAATTACGCAGGTAATGCATTATGCCACTGAAATCATACTAGACAGGTGGACCTGGACAGGTGATGCGTCCACCTTTTACTCAGAAAATGTGAGAATTGTTCAGTCATAAACATATGAGTTATGCTACTTACGTAATAGTTTATATAAATAAACACCAAGATGTAACACTTAACGTTATCTGTTACATTTTAATGGGCTCATTCCATGCACTGCGTCCGCCCTTAGGATGCGAATCGGTTAACCTTCTCTGAGCGTTCTCTACTGAGCCCAAAGCCCATAACCGTGATTCATGCTTGTAGCTTTGGACGGTGCAGTGTTGAGCCTGCAGGATTTCCATGTGCCAGAGGGTAGTTTATACCGCTGGGGTTTGTATCCAGTTACTGCAGAGTTTGCCCAGTCTTGTATTTTGATAATGAGCCATGTAGTATGAGCAAGCGTCCATGCTTTTAAAATTACGTCTCTGACTGTCTGACGGTGGACCATTTGGAGTCAGGTTTGGTATCCAGGATCTGTGTCCCAATGTGCCCCAGGAAAAGCCTGAAAAAACCCGCTTGTTTTACTGTCACTGACCAGTGTACAGCCTGGTCAAATGCTGTTTTGTTGGATGCTACCAGCCTTAATGAACTGAAGACTGGCAAGTGCCTAGTGCATAGCAGTAAGCTAGGCCTAATCAATCACCATGTCACATATGCTACAAGGCTGAGTACTGATGTGAATTGTAGCTGATTTCCTGCACTCAGGTCTGTTGAAGTTTCACTCATCCTTTCTTTGAGAAGGCTGTGTTCCGTAAAAACTGCCACACACAATCACACTCACCTCCTCTGTTTGCTGTTCTATAGATCAAATAGCATTAACATCCAATGTATAAAATACATCTCAATCATTCTATTACGTCAAAATGAGAATCCACCCTTTTCCCCATCGCAAGAAACTGCAGGCTTTTATCGGTGTGTGTTTTCTGTATATTTCCATCTTAGTTGTAGCCTAGCCTTGTGCATTATGGCTGCGTTGCTCTTTCTAGCATGCAGTATGTGACTGAAGTGTGTCACATAATCCATACAGCACATAAGCAACTAAGTACACCTCAACGAACCGATAATGAAGTTTGGAAGTATTTAAACATCATACTGTGTTATAATCATTGAAGTCAAATCATTTACAATGTAATTTATATGTATTTATTTTTTAATGTTTTCCTAGATACTTTTAGTACCACAAAATGGTTGTCTTTTTGCAGTCCTTTATCAAAGAAGATGGTAGATGTGACCAAAACACGTAAAGTGAAGACAGACCACCTACTTCGAGTAGACGACCATGATTTTACCATGAGGCCAGCATTCGCAGGTGAGGATTAAAAAGCAGTTCCCAAAAGATAGATTAGTGTACATTAAATAATTATAATTACACTATGTTCATCCAGAATGATGCTGAATGTACAAATTTGTGTCTAATAACAGTGCTAGATTTGCCATTAGCTTCAATTGAACGTTTTAATTTAAAAATTTAAAAAGACGTAATGTGATGCAGTATGTTTTTATAATGATTAAGTGCACATTGGTAGTGTAATGCTTTGTCACTGGACACATATATTTTAAAAGGAGTCAGCTGGTGCATGTTAAAGTGGCTGATAATGTGTCATGTGGGGTATGTGTATCAGAGAGTATCATGTATAATTGCTTCCAATGCAGAACTGTTTAGTCTTTTATTCAATTAACCTAATCTGTTATAGCTTTGAAAATACACGTTTGCTACAGTATTCTATAAAGTAAACTTGCAATGAATTTCACACCAATAAAGAATACACTAGATTTCAATGTGGGCCTGAGTCCTGTTAAACATAACATGGGAATCTATGTCTGTCATCTTTGTCTCTTGATTATTTGCTTGTATAAGTACAAAGGAGATTTTGAAAATGAATGAATTTTTGATGTTTTGAATTTTATAACTTGTTTGCAGTATGATTCAAAAGGAGTCAGCTCACCATGTAACTAACGAAAGCACTTTTATCTGGACGCTCTTGGCATGTGAGAGGAATTGTCTTCAGAAGGAAACCACAACCACTGGCTGTAAAATGGTTTAAACTCTTTCACGCGAACCCCTTTGAAGAAGTAACGCTTTGCTGAATGTAATGCTCAGGGGTTCAACCAATTTCTTTGTGATGTTTTCCGCTTTTCTCTGTGAACAAGCTCTCGGGGGCCAACTGGCAAAAAACAAAAAGAGCATTTAAGATAAGGGAATTGCATTTGCTTGGTGGAATTAATTGCTGTTCATGATATTCCAAAAAGTCAACTGAGTGCTGTTTCTTTCCTATATTGAGTGCTGCACATTGTTTACTTGAGTTATACGTAGACTTATAATATGTGAATAGATATTCTCTGGGTTTGTTGTTGTCAGTGCAGTGTGCACTCTCGTGTATACAGTGTGCAGGGCTGCTCTGGGATTAGTGTTAAAAAAGAACGAAGCTGCAAGTTTTCAATTTTTGAGGAGAATTCATTTTAAGGGTAGACGCGCTGGGGATAAATGCAGCCGTGTTTATAGAAACACGGGCAGTTTCATTTAGTCTTTTAGGTTTATGCTGACAGGTCTAACGCGTGCTTGTCTGGTTAGGTGCTTGATTTGTTTGGCAAGAAGCTTTGCAACAAGTATTAAAGGGGGGGAGGGGGGGGCAAAAACACTGTAGCCACAAGCAAAAAATTGGGGTAGGCTGACGAGATTAGACTATTAACTTGGAACCAGCGGATAGAAGTGCCAAATTGAATACATTTCTGACATCTTGGTTTTTGTCCTATCTGTCTTTTAAAGGCAATTCACTGGGCTAGACAGTTTTTACAGATTAATCAAATTTGCATTTTAGTAAAAGCCTGCATATTTCACTGATTTTCAAGAACATCCAAATGAGTGATGGCTTCAGTGGGATTCCTTTTCGTTGAGCAGCATCTAATGCACGGGGGCAGCCTTAATCTCAGCAGAGATAACTAATAGGGGATTTAGTTTTGTGCTAATCCTTGAAAGGGGGGATGCTCTAAGGTCATATGCTGTAATGGTGGGGTTTTTTTTTCCCTCAAGCAATATATCTCTTGGACTTGATGTGCCGCTGTGCCGACATGACCTTTGACAGGAAGTTTGGTCGCACACGCACACCGAGAGATGATCAGCTTTGATTCGGGAGCGTCCGCGTTATTCACTGTAATGAATGTGAAAGGTGTGTCATACCATCTCGCCATAGCTACGGAAAACATTAGTAAGATAAAAAAAACGAATAAGTTTGACATGATATAGCAGCCTCAAGATACAAAGCCAAAATCGTCAAAACTATTTGCATTTTAGTCCGCGAAAAATTAACGTTTTACTTGTTTTTTTTTCTTTACTCTATTTGCTCCCTGTGATTCAGAGTGCATTTTTCTGCCATTTGGCAACAGTCAATCAAAAAGCATTAGATGAAAACCTCTATATTTTTGTGTTTGGCTTACATGAAAAGGAGAAAGGAATTAAACGAAGCATGCAGTCTCTGATGGTTTTTATTTCATGGTACTAAAACCACACTTTGGCATTCAATACACACATCCCCCATGGTGGAGCAAAAATTCAGATTTGGGGAGGTGTTGTGGTGTTTGCTTGCTGATATACTGTGATAAACTGTGGCATATTGTAGCAAAAATCACAAAGTTCCATGCCCACGTTTATTAGGCTCCATTCGATCTTAAAACCAAAGCAAATGGGTCACCAGGCGACACGCCTCATAGACTGCCATCCAATCATGACCATGCCAGCTGTGACTGGCACTCCCAAACAGCAGCACGTAACAGGAGAGGCAGGGTTTCAGTCGGCTGGCCTGTCCCTGCCTGAGAGCCCTGGAGTCTACCTGCACCAACTGTGCAAAAAAGACGGCTCCTCCAATCCAGTGACTGCACGGCTCACCTGGAGGACGGCCGATGAGTTGGAACGATGAGCCCAAGCTTGTACGCGCTCTCCTGAATTCACGGAGGACGCTGTCGTACGGACATTTCCGGGCATTCCAGTAACGGTGGTTTCACTGCACGGACTGGAAAGTGTGCAGAAAATCCAGCAGTCTTGCAATGCTCTCTTTTTCCTAGAATGTGACCAACAGATGGGGGGCTCATGTAATCACACTGCAAATGAAAAGAGTCCTTAAAATGGCAACCTAATCCCAGAGCAAACTCCCTCACTGGGCGGGACGTCCCCGGTCAAGCGGACCGACCCCGAGCGGGACGTCCCCAGGAGCCGGGGACAGGCCGGTTTTGGATACGGTAGATGGCATATGGTCCCTGTGTAGGGAGACATGGCTTACAGCTGGTGCAGGGTTTTTGTTAATACCATCTATTCCAGGTAACAGGGGAACTAATGAGAGGCTTAGCCATTGATTACACGATCACATATAAAGGCAGGTTCCATTTCAGGACTTCACATTTTCAGAGACATTAGGTGATACAAATTGGTACACAGTAACTATAATAAGCTATCTTTCCCATGTAATTACATTATACTTCCAATAAGAAGAAAAACAGAAAGAAGAGTACCAAATTATGTCTTATATAGCCACTTTTGAGGATCTTAAACTGCTGGACAGTGATGGGCGGGAACCTCTGTGTAGCACTTACCTGAATGTTGCATGGCAGCCATTTTGCATCTGAATTCACATCAGTAAAGACCATGGCCCTGTTTATGTACTGACATGGTGGTTATCTACAGCCACTTACTGGTATGTCAACAACACCTTCAGCAATAACTAAGAAGGCTTAATTTTCGCTGTTTGACCTTGGAGGTCCACAGCGTTGTCTGATTGGCACATCCTGTTCTACCGTTAGGGCGAAAGGTGAACACGGGTTTATAGTGGATGTAAATATCTGAATAATCACTCGCCTTATTATTAGCCCCACCCTTATGTCTGTCCAACCCTAACCAAACCCAGATGTGGTTCTTTGTATAATCACTCAGGTTAAGTCTCTTACTTACTGTATGGTCATGCAGAGTCATTTCTTATTTACCTACAATGTAATTATTTAACTATACATAGTCATTTGTCGACTACACTGTAATTACCCATATGTAGTGCCTAATTAACACCATGTGACCGATAACAGTCTGGACGTCAGGTTTATGTAGTGCATGTGTTTTTTCTTAAGATTAAGACTTAAGATATATTTAGGTAAAACTTTGCTGTTTTTTTATTTCAGGCAGTGGGTTAGACAAAGACTATGGTTATTTGACATTGTTGCTCATTTGGAAGTACAACGTATTTCAAGTTGTGAGACAAACTGTATTGCACTGTGCCAATTAACCCAATGTCAAGCTCTGCCCAAAGCCCCACCATCCTTAGTTACAGTTAAGTTGACAAGCTTTTGCCTCTGAGAGCAACCTTCCATTTGAAATAATAAAAAAACTACAGGGCAGTAATCGATAAGTAGATAAATTCTGCAAGCTAATGAGCAATCAATGCCATTAGCTATCTGCAACCTGTATCATAGATTGAGAACTGGTAAAAAAGGAAATGCTTTATGCTTATATATGTGTGTTTAAAGATGGTTGTAATGTCAACCTAGTCATCTGCAGAGTCCAATTCAGAGTTTGCGTTTTCCTAAATAACCTGGGATTTGGCAAGTGGAATAAAAGGTAATCCCGCAACTATGTTTGCATACCTGGAGTCTCTCTTTCAAGTGCACAGTGTGCAACGTTTTACCATTATTTAACTTTAGATATGCGTACAACACTCATGGTGGTCAGCTAGCCGGTCAAAAAAGCGAACAAATGTTCATATGTATTATTAGGTAATGAGAGCCGTGCCTGACTTTTGATGTCTGTTTTCCAGGCCCTGCCATTCCCGTCGGTGTAGATGTCCAGGTGGAAAGCCTGGACAGTATTTCAGAAGTAGATATGGTAAGAGAGTAACTCCTGTTAAAACTCATAATGACTTCTATGTAGCAACCTGAACAACATATGTATGTGTAGTTCAATTGCAGCGCCTACAGTGTTCACAAATGAAAAATGAACAAAACCAAGCAACACTCGTTTGCCTCGAACAGGAACCCCATCTTATACGATAATGACCAGTGTGGGTACATGTTTTTTTTCTAGCCCATCACAAAAAGATTGGATTCAACTAATCAAAGTCTGGATTGAAGATCATAATAAGTTGATCAGTCGAGTTAGGTGTTTCAGTAGAGTTGGAGCAAAAGTGTGCATCTACAGCAACCCTTTTTAGACTATTTGGGGCCCCTGGCATACATGAACATTCAGAAACAACAGTAGAAAAGCATATTTTACAAATGTGTTTTTTCCATATATTCATACATGAAATTATAGAATGCATAGAACACCGGATATCACGATTAGTTGTGTGGACCATGTGGTAAACATGTCATAAAGCAATTACAATACAATTTCAGTCAGACGTTCTATGATGTTGTGTACACTTTTTCAAGTATCTGAGCACCTGAATATTAATGAATAAATTGCAGTAGTTTAATTTTATGGTTATTTTAAAATATTACCTTATGGTCTAGGTCAGGGGTGGCCAACCTAGGTCTTAGAAAGTCAAAGGTTCTGCTGGTTTTATTTTTTTTGTAACTGGTATATTAGAGCAGTTCGTTTTTTACAAAATGAACACACCTCACCTTGTTTCACGGGTCTCAGCTGGTTGCTGATTTTAAGGTGAAAATGTAAACCAGGTGACCTTGTGCCTCTCCAGGAATAGGGTTGGCCACCACTGATGGCGGTGTCCAGTAGAGGTGTCCATTTTACATTTTATCTTGTAAATGTTACGTATAATTTATTAGAATTTTTTCTCAAAAGCAACGGGCCACTGTTTTACAACCAGTGCATTCTTTTTTTGTTTTGTTTTTGTACTCATGCATCAAATAACCGTATTAGAAAGGTATTGGTTTATTTTAGAGATTTTAAGGACAGTGTTACATGTTTCGTATTATGTAATGTGGTGAAAATAAAAGAGGGATGATGTACTTTAGGGATAGAGAGTGGTGTTGCAGAAAGGATTCATAAACCCAGAACAGAGAGAGGACTGAAATAAGAAGGGATTATACTGATCTTTGTCACTGACTGTGACCTATGACTTTCAGGCTGCATTTGATTGGTCATCAGAAATGTGCCTTATCTCACTGATGTCCTTGCACATATGTTCTTTGCTCATGCTGACAGCACATGGTTGATCATACACATCTCTAGTAATCCAGTAAGATGCAATATCCTGATTATCCCAACATGCAATGTCCCAAACTATGGATCTATATGAGGAAAGTAGGGTATCAGCTACCGAGGTTCCTAATAGGATGCTAGGGGCTTTTCCATCGTGATAACAGAAGTACGTGAAGCAGAAGGGTCTCTTTTTTTTCCCGCTTTCTGATGCAGGACTTTACCATGACGCTTTACCTTAGGCATTACTGGAAAGATGAGCGCCTCTCCTTTCCTAGCAGCACAAATAAGAGCATGACCTTCGACGGTCGACTGGTGAAGAAGATTTGGGTGCCCGACGTGTTCTTTGTGCACTCGAAGAGGTCCTTCATTCACGACACCACGACAGAGAACATTATGCTCAGGGTGTTTCCTGACGGCCACGTATTGTACAGTCTGAGGTGAGGTAAATCCACCGGCCTTTTGAGGTACTTCCAGGTACTTTGGAAGCGATCCCGACTAGCTCAGCCCTATGATACAATTGTCCGTTTAAATAAAGTGTATTCTACACTGAATCAGAGAAATCATGGATGTTGCCCATTTTAAACAAATCATTGAAGGTTTATGGATATGCGAGTTCATCACAAATCTGTATATGTTCAGTGACAGTATATGAACCCAATTGTTAAAGTAAATAAAGTGCATTGGCTTTAGATGCACTGGTTTTAAATGTATTGCTCTTTGTGGATAGATGTGGGGGCATTACCCATTTTAAGCAGTTAATACAACATTTTGGCATGTCTGTGGAGCGCTGCCGCCTGTCCTAGAAATGTGGATAAGCTCTAAACCTATGAGTGATCCATACTTACACAGGGCTTGCATAATACAGCGCACGTCTAAACCCCCCGTTGACACAGCGAGTGACTCGGATGAGCGGTTGCCGGAAGTTCGTTCGTTTTTTCGATGAAGCCGAGTGACCTGAGCAACCGCAGGCAACTGAGCGGCAAAAATTTCCCCCTCGGTTTATCTGTGTGTGGCCATTGACTTTATCCAACTGTGGGCTCTGCTTCTTATATGATCCCCATGGGGGTGGGGGTTAGTGGTTTACTCCCTCTTATCTTGGCTGGCTCATACTAAAAAATATTACGCAATCAGTGAGTGAAAAGAGGCAGAGCCCGCAGATTGGTGTTATAATTATTGAAATGTCTTCTGAGGGCAGCATTGTATGTGATTGGTTCTCTCAGCCATCCAATCAGTGAGAGGGTTAGGGTTGCAATGTTGCCCTCAGAAGACATTTTGATAAATATAACACCAACCTGCGCAGAGCCCTGACACCAAAAAATTGCATTTACATTAAATATCAATAAAATATTGCTTAATTCAATGAACTAATAGCAATGATCAGTGTTATAACATAACTATAAAAAAACAGAAATTTGTAGCTGCACGACAGTACTAAGCTCTTGCTCCTCCGTCAACATCGTAGACTTTAGTAAACCATCGACCGCGTTGCTCGCTGTGTGAACGCGGGCTACGTCTGTTTTGCCATTAAATGTCAGATGTCTTAACAGGCTTTTTTAATATGTGTATATGCATGTCTTTATTGTGGTTTCCTGTTTGGGCATCTCACTATGACTACTGACTATTGTGCCTGCTGTGTTTAACGAGCAGGGTCACCGTGACAGCCGCCTGTAACATGGACTTCAGTCGCTTTCCTTTAGACTCGCAGACCTGCTCATTAGAGTTGGAAAGCTGTGAGTATCTTTCACATTCCTTCCTCACGTGGGTGAGAAACCTTTTGGGGACGTCTCAGTGCAGATTTTGAATCTTTGCTGGTTGCCGTCAGATGCCTACACGGACGAAGACCTCATGCTGTACTGGAAGAGCGGTGATGAGTCGCTGAGCACGGACGACAGGATCTCTCTGTCTCAGTTCCTCATTCAGAAATTCCACACCACCTCCAGGCTCGCGTTCTACAGCAGCACAGGTACAGCTTGCCGTGGACGGTGTCCAGACGTCAAGATAACGGTCTGGGAATCTCAAATAACTGAACACAAACAATTCCATATATTGAGAACTTTACACAAAAATGAAACATGCTACCTTAAAGCAAGCACTGCTTTTTATGTGATGAATATGCTTGATATGTCTAATATGTCTGAAAAGAGAGTATATTTGAGAATGAGCTCAGATAAGTATGAGTGTACGGTACTTTATCCTTCATCTTTCCCCTTTGCTCTGTTCCACTAGGCTGGTACAATCGGCTGTACATCAACTTCACCCTGCGACGCCACATCTTCTTCTTCCTGCTGCAGACCTACTTTCCCGCTACGCTGATGGTCATGCTGTCCTGGGTCTCCTTCTGGATCGACCGCCGCGCCGTTCCCGCCAGGGTGTCGTTAGGTAAGGCGCAAAGTTCTGACGGCTGCTTTTTGCACGGCTGCTTGAGATGTCCCCAGTGAGCCTGTGATAATCTGAGGCGTGTGGTCACTGTCCTGCAGGGATCACCACGGTGCTCACAATGTCCACCATCATTACTGGGGTCAACGCCTCCATGCCCAGGGTCTCCTACATCAAAGCAGTGGACATTTACCTGTGGGTCAGCTTTGTGTTCGTGTTTCTATCGGTGCTGGAATACGCCGCAGTCAACTACCTGACTACGGTGAAGGACGGAAAGGATCGGAAACTCCGGGAGAAAGCGAAAGAGCAGGTATTGATCCTCACGCCCCTTTCATTACGCATTTCAGAACACCTGTTAGTATGTTATTATATTGTAGAGGAGATGAAATGACGATTATAATGTTATACCGTAAAATGTGCAATGTTAACTTAAACAGCTTATATGAGTTCCAACAGTGAACAAGAGCGAATAAACGAGTCAGACACACTCTTTCAGGATCAATTTAATACTTACGATCTGAGGGCCTGATTTACTAAGACCAACACCAATAACATGACAAATGATTGGTCATGGTATTTGTTTTGCACCAATCATTGGTTGGGTTATTAGTTTTGCGCGTGCTAAATGTTTTTGCACCCGCTAAACGTCTTAGTAAATCAGGCCCTTACTGTAACAAACTCCCCATTTCCCTACGTTCTACTCCAACCCTGCCTGCGTTCCGTCGTGGCCTGAAGACACACCTCTTCAGACTCCACCTTGACTGATACTTTAATCTAGGACCTCTCATGATACTTGTTTCTTGTTCAACTGTTTGTTGAAGTTTATAACAGCATTTAGAATAGAATTGTAGTATAGCTGAGTTACCCACAGCTTAATGTGAACTACATTCAATGTTCATTACCAGGGATAGCTGCTACATTGTGGGAAGGATATGCATTCTTATCTGTTCTGTAGTTACTTCGATGACGTTTCTGTACGCACTTATTGTATGTCGCTTTGGATAAAAGCGTCTGCTAAATGACTGTAATGTAAATGTAATGTAATGTAATGTATCGTTATGACAAGTAGACGCCCTGCATTAAATGTATCATGTATGTACTGTATGTATCAAGTAAAGCTTTGCATTTCAATTTGATTAATTCTCCCCAGGTCTTGACACCCTTAAAAATTTAGCATCTACGGGCATTATATCAAGTTAATCAGGTTTAATCAGACTAATGGTTTGCATCTACTCGTGTGCACAGCCTTTTTTTACCGGGCCACACTCGAATACAAATACTCGCTCTCTGTTCCCCGCAGTTCCTGCCCTGCACCTGTGGGATGTCCCACACCAGAACCATGATGCTGGACGGGACGTACAGCGAGGCGGACACCAACAGCCTGGCGGGGTACACGCAGGCGCCCGCGGGGCCCGACGAGCCGGAGAAGCAGGAGCGCATGGTGGTGCACCTGTCCCTGGACAGCGAGTCCGCCGCCGCCAAGAAAAAAGGTCTCCGCGGCTTCCGCATCATAAACAACACCCACGCCATCGACACCTACTCCCGCATGATCTTCCCCGGGGCCTACATCTTCTTCAACCTCATCTACTGGTCCGTCTACTGCTGAGCCTGGGCAAGAATTGGCGGGGCGTCGCCTGGGAAGGAGGGAAGGCGGAGGGGAGAACGATGATCTGATTGGCAGGACTCACAGACACGCCGCGTGAAACTGAGAAATGGGACGGTGGTCTTGCGCGGCACGTCGACTGAAGGGGCCTGTCGTTTTGTTGACGGATCCCTCCCATGGGACTTGCTGAGAATGTCACAGCCCTCCTGCTCAGACAGTTATTTAGTTAGTTACAGACAGCTAGACTGGAAGAAGACACTTTATTACTATTTATTTATTTGTTTCCCGCTCTGTGGAGTACTGACATCTCTGCCAGTGCTGATCCAAGAAGATGCATGTCCAAAAAGACAACAGATTAACATAAGTACCAGATGACCTGCTTTCTCAAAGACTTCTAAATTCTTTGTCTCATGCAGTTACATTCGCAGTATAGTTTGGTCAGAACTTTCCGTTTCCAGGTAATAGGTGTGAAGCATGTTGCGGTCAGCTTTGCCCCCAGTCAAGGTCTTTAGCCTAACACCACCTCCAGAATCTCATTCTGGGCATTGAGATCATCCTGAAAGGTCAAGCGAATGGCTTTTGTGGAGGTAATATATGAAAAACCAAAGCAGCAGCAATGTGTTTGTATCCTAACAGCTGTTATGATTCATGGAGTGCCATGTCATGATTGAAAAGTTCACACCCTCCTTCTCTCCGCTCACCAAAATGCACTCAAATCCGGCCCTAAAATCCAAATCCGGCCCTGTTTTTCTTTTCTCCCAGGTTGGTGCTACTGATTGGTCAGACTGTCTAAAGACCTGAATTCCAGGTAAAGAGAGGGTGGGAAAAGCAGAAGTATTTGGCCCTCGAGGACCGTGATTTGAGTAACACGGGTCTAGACCTTTTTAATGGCCCTATCACACTATTGCGTATGAGAGAAACGTATGAGTTGCATATGTAAATTCATAAAATAATTTTCATACGCACAAAAAGCCCTTGAAAATAGCGTATGCGTAGCGTATGCCTAGCGTATGCTTAGCGTATAAACCATACGTCCGAATACGCACAAAATTTTTAAGCATGCTTAAAAAACTTATTGTGCCTCGCCGTATGCCACTGTATGCGACCGTGCTTGAAACGTATGCAACCTATGCCTAATGTACCCTTAGCGTATGTCAGCGTATGTCAGCGTATATCAGCGTATGAGTGATATTTTTCATACGCTGGCATACACTAGTACGATACGCAATAGTGTGACAGGGCCATCAGGAATGGTTTACAGTATCTGAAGAAAGGCTGACTTTCCTCAAAGCTGCACTACCAGGACTCTTAATAGAAACCTGTTGGTTTATTAATACATGTATTCGTTTCTAGTGCCAGTAGACCCACGCCATCTTACCTTAAAAAGTTGCAGAGACTGTACAGGGCTAATGAGGTGTTTTAGCATGTCACGGTTAGCTTATTTGATTGTTCATTGGGTAACATTTCACCTTAAGTGTTGCATTATGGAACCTCCATAGTGTGAGCATGACATCTATAATACACTTATTATTATTTGACATAACCAGTTGTAATAACTTATGACAACTGTAAAGCACGTGGCTTGTGACAATATTTTCACTTTGATTGTGAGCAATGAAGAGCATTTATGATTGACAGTCATATTATAAATGCGAATGAAGTCTTCATAGAAGCTTAGTGTTGGGAAAGTAACGCTACTTGCTGAAGCGTCCCCAGGTAAAATGTTAGATTGGTTCAAATCTATGAAATGTCTCTGCTAAGACTGAGGGTGAAAGTGGCTGTTATATATACTGTATATATACCAGTTTGAACAGCCTTGCTGGTTTGAAACAGCCTTAACTAAAATATACCGTATGTCGTCTTTTAGATCAAGATCAATGAATTATTTCAGGTGCAACTGTATTTTTTATTTATTATAGATATTCTACCATCCAGGTGACAGTTAGTCAAACATTTCATATGTAGATAGCTGGACACATGAGTGGGGTAAACTGGGTAGAGACACCCCACATACCCCACGCACATCAGCTTCATGGTCTCTCTCTGTAATCACGTCAGTCTGTAGGGCCGCTTCTCTAAATGTTAGAAACAAACCCACACAGAGACAGACAGACCAAACACTTCTCAACGTCCAAGACCAATTGTTGTTGCTAAAAATGTCAAGAATGTATGCTGTACATACAGCTGTAATAAATAAGATGTCAAAATCCAGTCCTTTCATTTTTTATCATCTCCAAACAATATTGACGATTGACAATTGTTCCTTAATGAGTTAGTGAGTCGTTTTGTGTGTGTGTGTGTGTGTGTGTGTGTGTGTGTGAGAGAGAGAGAGAGAGAGAGAGAGAGAGAGAGAGGAGGTACATGTATACATGGAAATTAAATGCATATAATTAAATGCATATAAAAAATACATACATAAAATACATACGTAATACATTTTAATTACTTTTTATAGGTAAACAAAGCACAATTAATACATACGCTCAAGCCACTTAATGAGAATGATAAAAGTGCCTATTTTGTATGGTTTTTAAAAAAATGTGTGACAATATAATTATTTTGATGTTCCATTTTCTGTAATCCAGATTTTAGAGAATACAATTAAGCACTTAATCTCTCTCCCCTCTCCCCAAAATAAATAAATAAATAATAATAATAATAATATTAAATCATCCTCCCTGGATGTACTGCCCCCCACAAAAAAATTATTTGAGTCCTGTTCGGATTTCACCCAAAGTTTCCTTTGGTCACGCCAGGATGCGACACAATACTTTGCAACAGCTTTGTTTATACAAATCAGCCTTACTCTGACGGGTCTTACCGCCACGGTTTGGGAAATTGAAGGGTCTTACCGCAACGGTTTGGGAAATTGAAGGGTCTTACCGCAATGGTTTGGGAAATTGAAGGGTCTTACCGCGACCGTTTTGGAAATTGAAGGGTCTTACCGGGAAAGGGAAAGGTGATTGGGAAGGCACATGAAGCACATGGCAAACACACAGGCAGCATTTTCACAGAGAAGTCTTACTGCAGAGGACAGGTAAGGCACTCAACAATCACCTTGCTTGGGGTCACTCACCAATCACCTTGCTTGGGGTCACTCACCACAGTCAATGAGACCCCACTGCATCAACCACTGAGATGTAGGTAGGATGGTCTCCTGTACAAGTCCAGCATACCCTTACAGAAATATGTGGAATTATTTGAAAGTATAATGATAAATATATTTAATATCAGTGTGTTTTAAGTAATATCTGAATGTATTGTTTATATGTGACCGTATATTGTTACTTATTGCAATATCTTAATAATATTATCTAATTTAGGGCGGCGTGATGGTGCAGTGGGTACCACTGTCACCTTACAGCAATAAGGTATTGGGTTCAAGACCAGGTGCCTTTGTGTGGGGAGTTTGCATGTTCTCCCTGTGTCTGTGTTTTTTTTTCCTCAGAGTACTCTGGTTTTCTCCCACAGTCCAAAGGCTAGGCTAATCGGAGACTCTAAATCGCCCATAGGTACGTATGAGTGTGTGAGTGAATGATGTGTGCGTGCCCTGTGATGGATTGGCGACCTGTCCAGGGGGGTATTCCTGCCTCTCGCCCAATGCATGCTGGGATAGGCCCAGCCCCAATGTGACCCTGACCGGGAATAAACAGGTTAGATGATGAATGGATGGATTATTTAATTTTTCATATTTTGAGTATATTCCACTTCTGCAAGTGGTGGATATCCTTCAGTGGAACGCCATTTGTAATGATGTGAAAGAGGCAGACCTTTCTTTACAGCAGAAAGGAAAAGTATGCCTGTATGAATTCATTACAAAATGCATCCATATGGATTTCACATTGCAGTTTTAACAGTTCAACAGTTACTCGCAGGCATTGCTTCCAGTTTAGTCTCCATATCAACCTTTGCCCAGAAATGGGATGACAGCCAGATCTATGCCGCATAGTTCAATTAAAATTAAGAAAAATTTTTCCTTCAAAAGTTCTCCCGTGGGTAATCTTAAACTGCCCCTCTCAAAGGATTCGATTCTTCTTTGCTTTGTCATTTCTTACAACTTTCAGACAGGTCTTTTAAAACGAAAGGAAAACGCGAACAAAAAAAGGAGCTTTAACCAAGAACTAATCCGCCGAACCGAAGCATTTGCACAAATCGCCCGTCAATTTCTTATCCACTTTCATTTTTGATATCATTTGAGAGCGAAAGCAATGAGCAAATTACTGGTACAAATGCCATGCCGTGCACCCCCCCCTCTGACAATCAACTGAACGCTCATCATCAGCAGACAGTTGGTTAGTACAGATTAACTCCTAATGAAAGGGAGAGAGAGAGAGAGAGAGAGAGAGAGAGAAAAAACCTTTATGTAATGTAATGCTTTTGGCTTTACATCAAGAGCTGCAATCTTCCACCCACCAAATCCAGATTAATTTTGTGTGTGTGTGTGTGTGTGGGGGGGTGGAAGACGGGGAAAAAATCTGTTAACTCTCACATGTTGTGAATAAATATATTTTGTATCGGTATACCTTTGGATTTTCTCCATATTTCATGTCAATTTTCCTTCATTAATTTTTTTTGCTACCAACGCACCTGGGTTAATCCACTCAGGATTATGTGAAGAGCGTAAACTACTTTTAAAAACCTTGAATATAACTTAAAATTTACCACACAAAATGGCTTGTGCAGCGTCTGGTTTATTTTTAAAATGAAACCATTTTTTACTTGGTAAAATACTGACTCATTTTACGTTTTACTTGCAATTAAATTATGAAACCCAGCAAACAAAAGGCAGACATTAAATATGCAATGTAAACTCCATCAGACATAAATAAAAGTCTTCATAATTTTTAAAACTCATTCTGTGGATGTTAATTAATTAAACTGCTGATTAATGAAAAATCTAAACTGAAGGCTCAAATAATTTTGCATGCAATATCCAGCAATTATCAGTTTCACTAGCAAATGTTTTTTTGCCACTTTCCTTCAAAATACACTTCCTGCCCCCTAGTGGTCACATAGTGATAAATCCTCCATTTTAATAATAAAAGTAATGGCTTGCATTATATAACACTTCTCTCACACTCAAAGTGCTTTACAGTGATGAGGGGGAAACCCTCCTCAACCGCCGCCAATTTGTAGCATCCACCTGGGTGATGCACGGCAGCCATTTTGCTCCGGAACACTCACCACACATCAGCTGAGGTGAGAGGAAGAGCACAATTATTAGCCAATTAAACTAGGGAATGACTAGGTGGCAGGTTGAGTGAGCCTGATTGGGAATTTAGCCAGGACACTGGGGAACCCTTACACTTTGCGATAAGTGTCATAATCTTTAATGACCACAGTGAGTTAGGACCTCGGATGAACATCACATTTGAAAGACGGCATCTCCTACAGCATAGTGTCCCCATCGTTACACTCGAGCAGTCCTCATCATTTATAGTTAGGGGGGGGTGTGTGCAGGCTTTTTTGTTCAACCAAGCAGTAACACACACACCTCTCTCTCATCAAGGTCTTTAGCAAAGTCTCTTGTGGTTGATTAGTAGAATCAGGTGTGTAACTGCTTGGTTGGAACAAAAACCTGCACCCACACCGGCCCTTTCTGGATAAGATTGAGGACCCCTGCACTAGAGCATTGGGGTTTATTTTCCCAGAAAGAAGACCACCCCCTATTGGCCCACCAACGCCGCATTCCAGCAGCCGCTTAGCTTTTCCAGGAGGTTTCCCATCCAAGTACTAACAAAGCTATTTTTCTACAGTCTATGTAACCAAGCCCATACCTATTTACCTGCAGCCATACGGCAGGAGCAGAGGACATGGTGGTATGGCTGCTGGCTAAAATTATAAAGGTCATGAACAAACAGGATATAAAAAAAACTAAAGTAAAGTTTATTAATTGAGTTGACCTAATCTTTTTTTTAATTCTGAGGCTAATCCAACAGTCCATTATTGTTCATTTGTTCAACATGATGACACTCAAATTTGAAACAGCAGTCACACATAGTAAAACAAGCCAAATACCCTGTGTAAGTGAAACATTATTAGATTTTAAAATACCACGCAGTACAGGGGTGAGGATGTAAAAAAAACAACAACAGCATCAACATATAACATGTTGACAGAACAAACTGAACCCAAGGTAAAAAAACACTGTGGATGGTCTTATGAAGCCAGCTTTGTCGGGCTCGTTGTCTTGGTGTGCTCGTGGCACGTCAAAATGAAACAGAATAGAATCCGTAAAAACAGTGATTTATATATGGTAATTAAGTAAGTAATATTATAAATGGTTATTGTAATGTAATTTACTGATATTTTTGATGGTGTGTGTGTCAAATGTCCTATATACAGTATATAATGCCAATTACAATATCCTAGCCCAGGAGTTTTCACACTCAATCCAGGACCAGGGGACGTACTGTGTATGCTGCTTTTCATTTCAGCCATAATAGCAACCTCTGAAAAGTAATGAGCGGTTACTTGCACTTTTCGCCCCTTAATGTCTCCTGAAGGATGACACTCTTAAGGTCACAATATGTCTAAAATAGCTAAGTATGCAATGAAGAATAAGTATTCCACATTCACACCCCAGGACTTGTAATCAGTCAGGTCAATCAAGGCTTTCATTTTATGTAATGTGCTGGATGACAAATTATTCCTTAAGAAAGAGATTACATTTTTTAAAAGTTAATTCAATTACAGATTGACATTATTTGGGACTGAACTGAAAAAGGTGTGGTCACCAGGTCACTGAAACTAAACTAGTTGTGCAAAAACAAACGAGTTCAATGACAGAGAAGACAGCAATGAACCAAACCTGTGTTATGTTGGAATAACTGAATGTACAAACATATTTTAGAACTTAAATACAGGTTTTTAACAATCTTACTTGCTCAAGATATTGGCTGTGACAGAAACTAGCATGCACAGTGGATCTCCAGGATTGGGCTTGAAGACCACAGTCCTTGCGTAAAATTAATTGTGTTGCTGATTGCTGTTTGTATTTTGACCAATAGAGGGCAGCAGTGATCTGCGTTTTTACAGAAGTTTTTTTTACTGCTGGCAGCCTCAGCAGGGTATGCAATGCAGAAAACACCACGATGGATCTCACGCACTGTGAAAGATAGTTATCGCTCACGGTAAACAAGCGCTCTTTTGTGAATTTTCTCCATCTGATGATAGTCCTAGAGTTGTCACGATAACACAAGATGGTAACGACCTATTTTCAGAATACCACGATTACTTCCCATAGTGTTTTTTTAATGGTCAAAGTTAAAGTAACTTATAACCTATAATACATATCTAGAATGATTTAATCAAAATCTTAACATCGATATCTGTTTCAAAAAAGAGTTGCTTTTCATAATGTAATTAACCTGTTCCGTCTGGCATTTCTTTCCAGTAATGCTCCTGGTGCATACACTGTTTTGAGAGATAACTGGGAAGGAATGAGCTATGCACTATGCACTTATTCATGCTTTCATCTCTTTTTATAAGGTATGATTTATTTAACATGCATCTCTTTGTGCTAAAATGTTATGCTTGAATGTGCTGTGTTATTAGCACAAACGGGAACATGTTAAATAAGTGATACGTCACAAAAGTTAAATATATCAGATAGTACACATGGGTCTCCTTTGAAGTGGATAACTGAAAAGCACAAATCCTTATCCCGGGTTCAAGGCCCGCATTAAAGTATTTCCTGGTCAGACAGTCACATCACCCTTTGGGTCAAGCAGAGTATCCCACATTTAACAGATTAACAGCGATATGCCTACAAGAAGTCACGGCATTGCAAAGCAAGCAGATTATTTTCAAAGAACAACCATCAATATCAGTAAATGGGAATCTTTCAAATTCTACAAATCTACAATTTGAAGTGTCTTAGCCACGGTTTCACAGCCAAAGCCACAGTCCGAACAGCCCAGACTGTTTGCTTTATGGCAGCGATACTCACACATAATTGAGTAACCACGCTTTGGACTTAGAGCAGTCACCTACAGGGGACTTATGAAAGCAAAGCAGGTCAGCTATTACCTGAGCTGGAGGGGTTTCCACCTGTTTTTGCATTGCAAAACTGTACTCATATTTGGGTTCACAGAGTTCACTGGATATGAGTTGAGCATTATAACCTATACAAATCACCGATCCCTCCCCCACATCCACCAATTTCAAGAGGATCACAGATGCATGGCTGGAATGCAAGCTATTATTATTATGTATGTATGCAATGTGATATTATAATTCAATTTAAAAGTGGGTTTGTGTATATATATATATATATATATATATATATATACACACACACACACACACATACAGTATATATACACATACATAGAAGATGACAATACGCCTACTTATGATAATTAACATTTAATACAAAGGGGATTTGCTGAAACGCCGTTTTAATTTTGCTCCGTGGTGCACTAAGCTTTTAATTATATAGAATATTGTGACAGCATGACATTTAGCATGACAGTTGTATGCATAGTGTTATGTATTCTGTTAGTTGGACTGTGTCAGTCCAGAAATTAAATAAAATGATCCTCTCCAGTTATGTAGCAGAAGTGGTCATAATATGACTTAGCTGTCACAACAGGAGTCATTGTTCTAATGTTACACTATACATTTCAAAAAGTCTTGTCACTGTGACACATTCAGTATAAGCATGGATATCTTTAACAAAGTGGTTGTCTAATTTATTTTGAGATATTCAGAGCATTGCGACTTGTTGACAGTTGTTCATATTGTAGCCTAAATCACGGAAGTATTAATAGGATGGAATTAATTAGTCGTATTTGGGAGCAGAAAGGGATATTTCAGCATCGTATTTCAATCTGCATTTTAGCTGTTAGCTCTAATTTTTAGTGAGATGGCCTGTATGTTATTATCCATAATCTAAAAAATGTGTTTTACATAACTTGATTAACTTGTAGATATTTCACTACTAGGCCTAATTGGTTGTTTTTTTCTTTTTCTTTACAAGGATTAAATTTTTTGTGTTTTATTCGTCAATCAACTGTCGGAAATATATATTTTTAAACCTGCTTAGCTGATAATCACTAACTTTTTTACGTGTAAAGCTATAGGGAAACCTATTCTGTGGTTTTGTTAGCTTTGGTCCCAAACATGTTTTTACATACTTACTTGCAACGATGCAATGTTGTGATTTAGGGCCGTAAAAAATAAAGGCTGTAAAAAAAAAAAAAGTCAAACCAACGTGTTATGCGCCGACAACTTACTGAAGCGTTTTAAAACGAATCTACACGCAGCTATTATGCAAACTGGTCCGAGCGATGCACATATCTGTCTGCGAGAGAAAATCCGTGCCATCTGACGTTGAAGGATTTATGGGTTTATGCGAAATTGCTTTCCCCACTGTGTAGATTAAATACAGAAGGATGTTTTGTGTGCGTGAGTGTTTGTGTGGTGTGTCCGTAAAGCCGTGCATTGTTGAGCACCGACAACTAGCACGATGATCAAAGAAGGCGAGGAGCTGCTTGTTTAACCCTTGTTGTTTGTGCAAGATTTGACTGTTGGATTGTTGGCACCTCAAATCCCACTCTTTTGGAGTGTGTGCACCATGCAGACGGATGTCTTGCTGTTGATCTGCGTCTGTGTGCTAGGTGCTGCGGGACGATCGGTTCATCACAGGGGGCACATATTCGAAAATTACAGCCAAACAAGGTAATGGAGCATAAATTTAAATCTCTACTCATTTGTGAATAACAACTCTGTGTTAAACTATGATTGACAGCCATAGTAGTCTGTAGGAATACATGTTAGAAATGTTGTATGGGCAGGAATGGCCTCGATATGTTCAGTCTGGTCAATTGGAGTGTGCCTCAGATTTTTAAAGGTTTGACCAGTCATAATTTACTGTTCTGCATATGCAGACAGTTTAACGCAATTTTCTTGGTTGTTTTTGACACATCAGTAGGCTAATCCGGACCAATTGAAGTAAAATTAAGTGTTTGATCTAAACGTGGAGCTAACATGATGACTAATTAACTTTTTATTTACAATGTGCACATACAGATGATATTTTAAACCACATTCAGTAGAAACACTACTTATTGTTGTCCGTGCTATAATCTGATTGATATATTCATTCATTTGCGCTTCCATTTTCTATAATGGGTAGGCTAGGCCTACTGGCAGATTAGTCACCTGGACTGACTTCAAATTGTATTGCTGTAATGCATTACAGTCCAGCTCAGTTTTTTGTTCTTCTTTGGTCTTTTATTAATTTTGTATTTTACATCCGGAGGAATGTAGCGTTTTCATTTTTTGTTTAGTACTTGCTAGGTAGGGCCATAGGCCAATATTTTGTCTTGTCAAAACATTTCTACATCGTTTAATAATCTGCAATTTTGCAGTCACATTAAAAGCTTTCGATATGCTCTCAAGGACTATGATATGATGTCCAGAAATGTCCTTATGGGCACACATCCCACATACATATCTGTAAGCTGCCCCCCAGAAATAGTTCATCTAGTTGCTTTAAGCACACTCAGTGGATTTGCCGGGTACATTTAGGATCATTATACCGGGTGAATTTGACGTACTTAATACCCAAATATCACATCTGTGAAGCAATCTTGTGTCTCGTTTGGAGATTATACTAGTATACATGTAGAATACAGATCTCCAGCCATTGAAATCCTGAAATTGTTATTCTTTGTCCTAAGTCCTTGAAAGGGCCTAATCGGTTGCCTTTGCTTTTGGGTTTGGAATGAATTTAAGTACATATATACAAGTATTAATCAGCCCACCATTCATTCTCCTGGCTTATGGGGGTTTGAGAATAGAGCGAGTCCGACTCCTTGGAACTATCATAACAGTGTTTGAGATTTATGCTGTTGGCGTGGGATTGATAGGGTGTGGTTTTGAAAGCACTTGCTGAAATTACATAACCCCTAATTCCATTGTGTTAATGTGCGGTTTGGTGTCTAGTCATTATTATTTCTAGTGCTATGGCAGGAATTTAAGCTGATTTGAAAGCAACATATTGCAACCCCAGTGCAATTAATAGAGATGTGCACATCGGTCGCAGTCTAAATTGGGAGCAGGGTCGGGGAATAAGGGAATAAGGGAACGCCTGCAACAACAGTAGACATTCAGAATATTCAGAGGCTGCGTTTCCCATTTTTTATGAATGGAAGATGAGGAGTCATTCTTCTCACTTTTTGTCAGCTCATACGGTCCTTGCCATGTTGCTAAAAATTACACTCTGATGTGGGCACTGGTACCAACACTTTGTCTCCCACCTGAAATTCCCGTGGTTGGATTCCACCTCCTGGGCCTGTGTTGTGTGTTCACGCACCAAAGGCCATCTCTCAATCTCTCCTCTCTCCAACATGCTCAATCCGGAGCCTCCTGTCCTTTTGCTAAGTCCAAAAAACACATGGGTTTTGGGTTTCCATCCATACAGCAGCTGGAATGGTAAAAAACCTGTGGAGGCCTATAGGGAACTTCACATGTGGCAAATATTATGTGGGGCAACAACTGATCCTAGTTTTATTGAACCATGTAACAAGCCCTTATGTTGGGGGTGATACACTGAAGTACACATTTCCTTCACTAGCAAGAGTATACACAATGGAAGACATAAATGCCATACCTGAGTCTGTCAGTATGCTTTTAGAGATTCTCACTCTGCTAAACATGAGAAACAGTTCTTTAGCGATTCCTTTTGTTGCCATGGTGCATAATGGCATGGTCTCTGGGTACTTGGTGGCATAATTCATAATTACCAGGATGTATTGGTGTCCCCTAGCAGTCTTCACCAGTGGTATGACTAGGCCCATGGCAATCCACTCAAAAGGTGTCTCAATGATAGGCAACGAAATCAGGAGATTCTTGTATTGGGCCTTGGAGCAGTATTTTGTCGAAGGATTTTTCACAAATTTGTATTACAGAAGCAAATCTTAACTAATGTTAGGATTCGTATCTTATCTTACTCCACCCTATCTTTTCTCAGGCTAGGAAAACCTAAATCAAGAATCAGAAAATCGTTGATCAACTTTCATGTCTGTTACCTAACAACCGACGCACTATTGCGCACAGCTGATCGGTTGGGTAAATAAACAAACCAAAGTTAGTTTGTTAACGTTCGATGCATATACGTGATATTTCTACACAAGCACTTTCCAGGCAGGAACCTTGTTGTCACACGCGGCACCATTAACAGAATAGCCTACTTATTGCACTACGGTGAGAAAGCCATTGCCGGGGCAAGACCTCCAGCACCCGGCATGCACTAGGCTTACCTAGTCTTGTTTGGTAACCCCTAGAGGTTTACCCCACAGATGAGTATAGCCTAGTTCCAATTTTGTATTCACATACTTTGGGAACTGAGAACAGTTTTTTTACCTTTTTCCCGTTCTGATACAACAATTGATTTTTTTTTTACGGCAAAGTGCAGTTAATGTAATTAACTCAGGAATCCCTTTGAAGCACTGGATCTGGCTGTGAGCATGTGCAAGATTTGGATCCTAAAGCTGGGCGATCCCTGACCACCCTCAAAGGTTGATGCGGAACACCTCAGGGTATCAAAATCTGAGGTTTGCTCCATAGTTCGATCAGGATACACGCTCTGAGCGGGTCCCACCAAAAATGGCGCGATCAGGCTTCTCCAGCTTGCCTTTAGCCAGCTCTTTCTCGAGTTGCAGTCCTTTCAAAGACCAGGAAATAAGCCTTCAGATCATCCCGTTCCGTAATCTTTGGAATGAACTGTCCAGGATTGCTTTGGGGTTTTGGCATGTGTGTGCTAGCGCCCTGTGCTGAACTTAGCCGTTGTATAGCTGCCTAAATGAGGACGTTCTGCTATTGCTGTTCCGCAATAAGTTCACCATGTCTTGCTTGTTGGGCTAGGCTGTCTTTTATGAGCTGCTCTAACAGTTGCTCCATATTGACCTGTATAGACTGCTATACTATTGCACAACTGTAATTCCCCCACAAAGGCACCAGGGGGCACTATGTCTGCATTCTGTGAAACTCAACTACACTTGGTTGGTCCCTTTCTATACCGGCAGCTAGCCCAGATGAAAAACACACCAACCAAAAAGGATAAAGCAAAGCCAAGGCCATTTCAAAGTCAAACATCCAGCCCAGGTTTTCAGTCTTGCCAGGGTTTACAGCCAAATTGGGTTCTGAAACAAAACACAGGTTATGCGCAGACCTGTCGACAATCTTTGTCCAGAAAGCCACCACACAACCACTACTACCACCACCACCACTCTTCCACAGAGGAACGTCGCACACTGCAGGCAAACCCATGGGTTTAGCTACCGTGGTGGCGCAGCGGTAAAAGCGCAGACTTTTGGTGTGTGCAGTTGCGCTCCGAGGATGGGGGGTTCGCACCGGTCCTGCCGCCCGTGTATGGCCGGTGCCTTAGAGAGCGGCAATTGGCAGCTGCTCCCGGGTTGGGGGGAGAGACTCGATGAGAATGGGAATTGAATAACATAGGGTTCAATTGGCTACCAAATTGGGAGAACAAGGGGGAAAATGGGGGGCATGGGTTTAAGTCGGGTTTTTTCATTTAATTTCTCACACCAATATACATGTCGAATTATGAACTACAAATTATACAAACCACATAATACTCCTGAAGGTATACATTTTGGAAAAAACATTAAACATTAAGATTCTATTTCATGAGGGCAGCTCCTATCACCCACGGCCTGGGCCAGGCAGGAGCAGGAAGACATCTTTAGTGATTTTCTGGGCTCAGACAGGTAGCACTGGGAGCAAGGCAGCAGGGACCCAGTGATTTTGACCGTGTTGATCATCAGCTGCTACAACTGACAGACAGTGTCAGCTGCAGCCCTCCGCTCCTGCCAAGCATTCTTCCCAGGAAATCGTATTGGTTTCATTCCTGGAAGCAGTCCTTGGGGACTGCGGTGCGATAAGACGTTGTCGCTGACATAACATGCCTCAGAGGAGAGCATGTTTATCTGCACTGCTGAATCAGTAGCAGATGAGTGATTACTACACTTGGGCATTCCAAACTGGGAAGAAAAAAAGGGTGAAAATGGCATTTTAGATAAACAACACTTTCGTAAGTCAGTTGTTTAAAATTGAGCAAATCAAAATTGAGTTAAGGAAAATGATGTCTCGTTGGTTCATTGGAGTATGACTGGATTACTGGTTATCTTTGCTCACATCTACAAGAAGCAAACACATTGGAATAAAGCAGCCTGGTTGTTGTGTTCCATTCCAGACATGCTCAGTGAAAGTAGTTCAATGTAGCATTTTCAAGATGGTGTCAGGGGTAGCGTACGGAACGAAGGACCAAGCGCGACAATAGGGGTTCTTTAAGTGTTCTTCCCGAACACCACAAGGCGGGGAGAAAACCTGCACACAGGGAATTAAGTACAATAAGAAAATAATAAACTCTCTCTACCACGAGAGATTTTGTTACCAAACTCAAAGCAACCCGTATTGGGCGAAAAACTAACCGTAGAGATTAAGACAAATACAAACAAAGAAAGTCCTATAGCTCACAACGAGGGAGCCGAAAAACACAATCAAGAAGAAAAGAAGACGGCGAAGACAATCCGTCTAGGACAGGGAGACAGAGGTTAAGCAAAGGGACAGACAAGGGTGGAGGATAACCTATGCCAAGCTTCTAATAAACTCTTAAACACCTGCAACAAGTCCCGTGTAACGACAACACATTGACGTGATAGCCGTCACACTGTCAGTCCTATACCGTGAATTACCGGCTTTCCTTGTCAAATAAATGGCAATATAGAAGCGTCACACAAAGGCGATGCGAGGTTTAAATAATGAAAGGAAATACCAAACAGGTGAAAACACTGAGCCGAAATGAAAACCAAAAACACGAAACGGACGATGAAAACAACAGGAAGAGACGCTACAAGAGCGCTCCCCAGGGAAGTGGCCAACAAGAGAAGAGCAGGCTGAGAACCCTGACAGATGGTATAGATAATAGCGCACATAGGCACTCACAATGTGGCGAGATTAAGCTGTTTCCTGGGGTTTAGTAAAGAACACTTCCCAGGTATTCCCTCTGTGTCAGCGGATTTGGTCAGCACATGGGCAAAGAATCCCTGCATGCTAAAAGAAGTCAGTCACCTATAATCTCCTTTGACCTTGCAAGATATTATCATAATTAAAGCGGAGCCGTGTGGTTTGAATGATGAGATCAGTGAAAAGACCCTTGAAAAGACACAGAATTTATATGCAGGTGTTACCCACGTGATTTGGGAAACATTTCAGTGAGTAGGTTGTGCTGCTGACTGTTGCCAACGCAGGATCGTCAGTACTGAGTAAGGACAAATAATTATGTACAGTGGAACCTAATAGAATTAGTAGTATAAGAGAACTAAGAAAGAACTTGCAAAATTGATAAATTAATTTATATATCAGACGCAATGGTCCGTATTTGATAAGCAGCATTGTATTGTACCATAATTAAAGGTTATATCAGTACAAATAAATTGTTATTACAGTGATGCTACTCATGGAAATGTCCAAAATGTGTCCCTCGCTTTTAACATTGGATAGCTGTACTTCTCTGCTCAGATGACAGATAATCCTACTCTATGATTTGCTGTTGTATAATGCGTCATTTTTTTAATACACAAGGTACTTCTGCGCTGTTACTTACCTAAATCTTTAATGCTAGCTTCTTCGCTATGTATACTGGATTGATTTGCAGCTGAGATTGGATTTTTAAAACCACCAAACTCCATGAAAGCACGCATCATCATATGAAACCATAAGCTGAAGACATGGCTTTGGGGTTTAGTTAGTCAAAAAATCCATATGTGTGAGAGTAAGCCTCATTCACCCGAACATACTGTACTCAAAATATAATGTGATCTTTCACCATAATGTTAAAAAAAAAAATAAACAGGTGACTGGCTCCGCTCTCACCTTGACATAAGTGTGTTTTTATAAAAGGAGAGGTGAACGTGCAATTCACACATTAACGGATAATAACTGTTTTTGAAGTTACAAACAATATTGGCTATCTTAGTTCACACAAATTAAACAAGCTCTATTCCACCTGTAACTTGGTCTTGTGTTTTTTTATTTTACCATCTGAAGAGAATGTGGTCATTCAAACATTGTGTGAGCTAAAATAGCCAATATTGTTTGTTGTAACTTTGCCTAATTTTGATATCAGGCCTAGATTTAGCAAGTTTTAATTAATGACTTACAGACAGTGCTTTGTATGCGTGTAGTCAAAGTCAAATGCTCTAATACACTATGCAGGTATGCAGGGGGGGGGGGGGGGGGGGGGTGCCTAACAGCCACCCCGTCTCTGTGTGGGTGTGAAGCGCCCTTTTTCATATGCTCTTAATCTTAAAGTAACTTGCCACCGGCATCAATGTCCCTTGAGTTTCCGGGGGGACACACATCCACGACCTTGCCTGTCTGGCCCCACCTATAGGATACTTTCCTGAGATATCTGTTTCTGGCCTGGAATGTGTTGGAATGTAAGGATGTTTAGGATGTAGATGTTAGGGAGGTAGGTAGTTAGTTTGGTAGATAGTTACATGGTAGTAGATGTATGTTAGACTGGAACGCTGCTGACAACAACTTGAACTGTAACTACGAATAAACCAACCTACTACTGTTCATCATCACGGAACTGTTTCAAGACCCTCTTATTCCTTGAACGTAATTGCAAGTACCAGCAACGAACAAAAGTGTAATTGAGAAATACGAAGCAATTCTTCAGCGTGAATAACTTGGCATTTTTGTATGTGGAAAACGTTTTTTGTTGAGATATAATTTATTTTTGTACTGTGTTTGTTACGAGTAACTGATCGTGATAATGCATATAAATTTATGAACCATAAATAAGGCTGGGTGTTTGTCACGGGTGTCATGGATTCCATGATTTTTGCCATTTTTTTTACTTCTTTGACTTTTCTTGTTTTTGCCATTTTTAGGCATGCCCCACCAAGCCGTAACTTGGCTATGCCCAACCAAGCGGTAACTTGGCCATGTCCCACCAAGCCATAACTTGGCCGATGGCATACCTGCCATCCCAATGTAATATTCTGAAATCTCACTGAAGCTCAAATCAGTGCAATGTAAGCCAATCACAGCTGAGAGAACTAAACGCATGAAACAACACAAGGTATATTACAATGCATAGCTGTGGTAGATTATGATAAACTTGGCTGCATCATTCATCATTAATTTCATTTTTATGTAAATTCGAGTGCCTGTAAAGGACAAAATTGTTCTGTTTGACTTTGTCATAATTTATTTTGTGCTACATTATATTTAATGAGTAGCAAACGCAGGAAAACAAAAGGTGTTCGCATATCCTGTTCATCGAGGAGATTCATGTTTGTCCTTTATTCCTGGGCAGATCAAGAAGAGAATCACAAAGGGAGGGAGAGGGCGGTCACAAATCTGGCAGGTGAGTCAAATTAATCTAAATCCAGAAGTCATTAACTGCTTGACTGAGAAGGAAATGATTTACAATATGAAGACATTAAATGCTTTACAATATGAAGATAGACAGAAGTAGAGCCAGAAAAAATAACATTGTACTGTAACTTTTCTAGTGTCGGAGTAAAGACCCCAAAGTTCATTTTTATGATGAAAGACCATTACTAACTGACCACATGGACATTCAGTTCTCATGTATCAGAACGTTGCCTTACTCCTTAAAACAAATGTTTTTCTTTCATTCAGCCCTATCCTGAAAAGAAGTCCGGATATAACGAAGGCTCACATGACTAAATCGGAACAGCTGCTCAGAGTAGATGATCATGACTTCACAATGAGACCTGGCTTTGGAGGTGAGGCTATTCAGCGTAAATAATTTTTAATTGAAGCGAAACAGCCGTGCTTTTTAAAAAAAGCTTAACCCTTAGGTCTTGTACAAGCTACCATACAGTTTCAGTCTGAAATTTTATTTTTATGAGACATGCCTTTACTGAGTTTCAATTGTTTACAAACTCAGAACAAATAAACACCGGCTTGATTTCTGTCACACTGTTTCACAATGTGAATGTTTAAGAAAATTTTTATGTTTTTAGACAAGACAGTCATTGGTAAAATCATGTAGCACATGAAACAGGAAGGGTGGTATTATATTGTGCATGGCTCTCCTGAAGAGTGGAAATGCAGTGCGCTGTTTAAAAAACTGATGACATCACCACACAGGGATTACGCTCCTTTGGTTTGGAGAGTAATTACAGACCGACAGTCTGAGGCTCAGGTTTAAAAAGTCCTTCCTAGGCACCCATAATCCCCAAGAATTTTTATATACACAAGATACCGTTTATAAAAATACTAATGTCTTGATTTCCGTGAAAATATACTGAAATGGGGTGAGGGACTAAACTAGTGGGTTTAATTCTTTATTCAAAAACTCGTGCGTGCGTACGCACGCACACACACACACACACACACACACACACACACACACATACACACACACACACATGCATCTGCTTTCCTGAACAGTCTGTCTCTATAAGACCATGCTGTCATGGTCGCATGACAACTGGCTAGCAACTGCAGTCCATGAGCAGATTGCTGTGATATCTAATCTGAATCATAATTTTGTGAGTGATTTGACCTGAGGTGACTACTGAAGTTCTTACCAGGCGCTTGACCTATTTTTTTGACTCATTCTTTGACTCACTCTAGGACCGGCCATCCCAGTTGGCGTAGATGTTCAGGTTGAAAGTCTCGACACAATTTCTGAAGTCGATATGGTAAGTGACTTGATATGAACTGTGATTTGTGCGATTTCAGACAAAATAACTGAAACCAAAATGTTATTTAAAGCTAGGTCTTGCCTAAAACAGCTCAGTAAGCCAAATAATGTCTGTTTGCAAGTCTATTATCCAGTATCTATAACCCATTTAAGCCTATGCAAATTCAATGCATGCATGCAGTCAGACTATAACGCAGTTATACTGTTCTACAGTTGATGGCTGCAGTATTGTGTGTGTGTGTGTGTGTGTGTGTGTGTGTGTGTGTGTGTGTGTCTGCCTGTCTGTATCAGGACTTCACCATGACCCTGTACCTGCGACACTACTGGAAGGATGAGCGCCTGTCTTTCCCCAGCAACACAAACCAGAGCATGACCTTCGACGGGCGGTTGGTCAGGAAAATCTGGGTGCCTGACATGTTCTTTGTCCACTCCAAGAGGTCCTTCATTCATGACACCACCACGGACAACGTCATGCTGCGCGTCTTCCCCGACGGCAAGGTTCTCTACAGCCTGAGGTAATCAGTGTGAGGGCATGCGGGTGAGGTTGATTTCATCACAAGGTCACAATGTGTGCACCTCTATGACATTACATGACATTACAGTCATTTAGCAGACGCCTTTATCCAAAGCGACATACAATAAGTGCATACAGATACGTCATCGAAGTAACTACAGAACAGATAAGACAAAGCACATCCTTCCCATAACGTAGCAGCTATCCCTAGTAATGAACATTGAATGTAGTTCACAGTAAGCTGTGGGTAAATCAGCTATACTACAATTCTATTCTAAATACCATTATAAACTTCAACAAACAGTTAAACAAGAAACAAGTATCATGAGAGGTCCTTGATTAAAGTATCAGTCAAGGTGGAGTCTGAAGAGGTGTGTCTTCAGGCCACGATGGAACGCAGGCAGGGTTGGAGTAGAACGTAGGGGAATGGGGAGTTCGTTCCACCACTGAGGAGCTAGGGTGGAAAAGCTCCGCAGTCGGGACGAGCGAGAGCCATTGACATGGAGGGGGGGAAGCGCGAGTCGCCCTCGCTGTAGAAGAGCGAAGTGGTTGAGCAGGAACATAGTTCTGGATTAAGTCCTGTAGGCAGGTGGAGCCTGTCCTATTGGCTGCAGTGTAGGCTAGGGTCAGAACTTTTAAACTGATTCTGGCTGAAAATGGCAGCCAGTGGAGTGACCTCAGCAGGGGGATGACATGCGAAAATCTTGGGAGGTTGAACACAAGCCGTGCAGCTGCGTTCTGGATCAGTTGAAGAGGCAGAATGGCGCAGGCTGGTAGGCTTGTGAGCAGGGAGTTGCAGTAGTCCAGACGTGAGGTGACCATGGTCTGGACAAGAAACTGGGTGGAGTAGGTGGTCAGGTACAGTCGAATCTGCAGGACCGTGCCGTCACCCTGATGTGCTCTTTGAAGTCCAATCCAGTCCAAGAAGTATGACCTACTGTATGTACAATGGTGGTAATTCTTAAGACTGGATCAATGCAAGACGGCCTCATTGCTGGATAAACACACTGTGTATGAGGGTCAAAACTACATTTGTGTATTAGCAGATAAGCAGTAATAACAGGCAATGTGTTAGTATTACTGAAAATAAAAATATCGTTTGACTGTTGCTTACGCTGATCAGCATTTGAAATTTAGTCTTATAAAGTTTCAGATGAACCAAAAGCAAAAAAAAGTAACACAAAAATCTTGAATCTTTCCAGTGTACTTATGAATATGCTGTAAGCCTTTACTTTTAAATCTCAATGCACTTAAAACTCCAAACACCTTTGTGTTAGGCGGGTACTGCTAGCTAGGAGAGGATTAAAAGGCATACAGAGAAAGGAGCACATCAGCTTTGTTAAGACAGGCCCAGGAATTTACTGCCTGTAATGTTTCCTGCAGGGGCTGGTAGTCCCATAAGGTAATGTCATATTTTTTACTGGCCAAAACCCAAAAGAATATCACAGTTTATTTCAGTCCAAAACATTACTGTATGTAAAGACATGAAAATACAGAGGCTTCACTAATACATTTTTTTGTAAATATGTGTTGAGTTATGGCAAGAAGAAAAATCTCATCACTGCCCCCTGTCAGATAGAAGCGCACACTGCAACCCCTTGCCTGATGGACAGATTTGTTTGGATTTGTCTCCCTTGGGAAGTGACCTTCAGCCAAGGCTTGCTTCTGCAGACAAAGAAGGCTTTCTTTCCTGTGTAAAGGGAACTCTACGTTGTATGAAAGTCTTTGTCCATGAATAATCCAAACCATGCCTTAGATTATGGTATGTTGTCATGGAAAGGATATAGGGTCTGGGGTATGACCCACTGACGATTGAGGCAATCTCATTTGAGGGGTTATAATCTCTGGGGTGGGCCTGGGGATTTGTCCAGCTGTAGCAGACTGTGGGGGGGGGGGGCTTGAGCTTCTAACCCTTTTGTGTGTCAACTGTTTTGTCTCCTTTTCAGAAATCTGTATATAAAGAGCGAGATTATCTGTCTTTATTTTTCTTCATTCATCATTGAGCTGAGCAGTGTACAATCTCTGCAAATCTCCTTTGCAACCGCATCGACTGTCTTCAGGGCCTGGGTCGGGGGTTTATCTGAAATTTGATATAACACGCGGTATTTTGTATCATTCTTCAGCGTCCGCTTTTCCAATTGGGTCATGTGATTTACAGCTTGTACTGCTGGATTGGGAACTAAATATATATCTTCGCTGATGACGCGTGGAAATTCATACGCAATAAATAAATCCAAACCCGTTCGTTACAGTTGATACAATATCTGCGTGCATTTCAATCCACTGGCCACTAATGCTGCTGTGTTCTCCAAGGGTGACGGTGACCGCCATGTGCAATATGGACCTGAGCCGCTTTCCTTTGGACACGCAGACCTGCTCCCTGGAGATAGAGAGCTGTGAGTTCCTTTCATGGCCTACATTTGCTGCCTGCCCCAAGTTCTTAATGTAATGCCCCGAGTTTCTACTTTAATGCCCCAAGTTCTTACATTAATGCCCCGAGTTCCTACTTTAATGCCCCAAGTTCCTACTTTAATGCCCCAAGTTCTTAATGTAATGTCCTGAGTTCCTACTTTAATGCCCAAAGTTCTTACATTAATGCCCAGAGTTCCTACTTTAATGCCCCAAGTTCTTAATGTAATGCCCCGAGTTCCTACTTTAATGCCCAAAGTTCTTACATTAATGCCCAGAGTTCCTACTTTAATGCCCAAAGTTCTTACATTAATGCCCAGAGTTCCTACTTTAATGCCCAAAGTTCTTACATTAATGCCCAGAGTTTCTACTTTAATGCCCAAAGTTCTTACATTAATGCCCAGAGTTCCTACTTTAATGCCCAAAGTTCTTACATTAATGCCCCGAGTTTCTACTTTAATGCCCAGAGTTCTTGCTTCATTTGTGCCCAAGGAGGTAAAAGGTCGTGTGTGACGAGTCTATTTCAGATGCGTACACGGACGATGACCTGATGCTCTACTGGAAACAAGGCAACGAATCTCTCAAGACCGACGAAAGGATCTCACTCTCGCAGTTCCTCATCCAGAAGTTCCACACCACCACAAAGCTGGCGTTTTACAGCAGCACAGGTACTGCCGAATGACACCCGACATGCCTCAGCGGCTTCTCAGGGCCGAAGCCTCATAAGAGCAGCCGGTGTGCATACACGTTAACTTCCTGTTTCTGGAACGTGTCCACGTGTGCTCACTGCTGGGTTCTCCTCCCTCAGGATGGTACAATCGGCTGTACATCAACTTCACCCTGCGACGCCACATCTTCTTCTTCCTGCTGCAGACCTACTTTCCCGCTACGCTAATGGTCATGCTGTCCTGGGTCTCCTTCTGGATCGACCGCCGCGCGGTTCCCGCCAGGGTCCCTTTGGGTAGGGCGGATTTCACTGTTCCTACAAACTGGATTTGGTAGAAAGTGGAGAGAGCAATAGAGGTAGCCAAACAGCTGGTTTTAGCTCTGTCAGAGATGGCGGAACTACACTCTTGTGGAACCTTCTTTGCACTTGTATGTACTTACACTTTGTGAAGCACAGGAAAGAGGTTATTTTCTGTATGGTTCTAGCAGGAGGCCATTATTTCCTGATTTCCAGTATGTATTTATGTGTATGTATCTATGTGTATAACCTTAGAACTGGGGTGTCCAATCTTATCCAAAAAGGGCCGGTGTGGGTGTAGGTTTTTGTTTTAGCCAAGTACTACGACATCTGATTTTACTTATTGAGGTCTCAATAGAAGACCACGATTACTTCATTTGTTGAATTGGGTGTCGTAGTCCTGGGCTAAAACAAAAACCTGCACCCAACGGATGAGATTGGACACCCCTGCTTTAGAGTCTGAGTAGAAACAAAGAACTGGTATTGAAAACAAAGGAAATAGAATGGAGAGTATATGCTTTAAATGATGGATGTCTGATGAGACATCGCAATGCTAAAGGTCTTTGAATGTGCTAATCAGAGGGGTGTGTCCTGCAGGGATCACCACGGTGCTCACAATGTCCACCATCATTACTGGGGTCAACGCCTCCATGCCCAGGGTCTCCTACATCAAAGCTGTGGACATTTACCTGTGGGTCAGCTTTGTGTTCGTGTTTCTATCAGTGATAGAGTATGCCGCAGTCAACTACCTGACCACCGTGCAGGAGCGCAAGGAGAGGAAGCTGAGAGACAGGGTAAGCGATTGGATGAATGAACCTTTGCATACATGTGTGTGCACTTAAAGAGCATGAACAGCATATTTAGGCTTTTAATTTTAACACACTGTAATTAGAGCAATGTACATTTAACACTTCTGTGTTATACATCTGGTGGGCGCAGGCATTCTTTGACATTTATCTTAATCTTTAAGGGAAGTCATTTGTCTGGTTTTCCTGATTATCCAATATACTCTTTTTACTACTAAAATATTTTAACAGTTCAGTGGCCTTATACTGTTAGATACTTCAATAAAACCTCAATAAAATGTATGTTACGATAGAGCTATCAGCTCGTAAAAGGGCCTAAACAGGTTTTTAATGATGGAAAATCTGTTCGCTGCCGTAAATTTTTGTCCGTTACTCTGACCGACGCCGTGCCGGCCGCAGCTTCCCTGCACCTGCGGCATTTCGCACCCGGGCGCCCTGATGCACAGTAGCTACAGCGACATGGACGTGAACAACACGGGGAACTACGGCATGCCGGAGGAGAACGGCGACAAGCGGGAGAGGATCCTGGTGCAGCTGGCGCTGGCCGACGATCAGACGGGGGCTCAGGGGAAGAGCGCGCGGAGCTACGCCAGCATGTGGATCGACACGCACGCCATAGACAAGTACTCTCGAGTCATCTTCCCCGGTGCCTACACCCTCTTCAACATCATCTACTGGTCTATCTACTCATAATGTCTCGCCTCACTTGGCCCAAGGAGCTCCAGCAAGCAAAGGCTGTGTCCTTGAGACACAAGTTAAGAATCCGTTTTTTACTCGTAATGCTACATTTGTACTTGTGAGCTTGTTTGAATGCCCCGAGTTTTAAGTGTAAATTATCAAAATGATGGAGAAGAAGTTACATTTTGCATGGAACATTTGATGAAATTGATCTTTTTATTAATAGTATTTGATCAGTTTTGCCTCGTGTGAAGCAGATGTTTATTAGAGATGATGTGCTGGTACGTATGGGTGCTCCTGTTAAGTCTGATAAATTTATCATCTGTTAAATGCTGTGTGAATTTTCTAACTTTTCAACATTGAAATACCAAATCTTGTGTATAATAGTGGTTGTAGTAAATCTTTAGATAAATCTATTGTTTTTAATATTACCATTTATTTTATTTGGATGACAACATTGACTGGAACAAATAATATAATTTCAGCACAATTTTACATATGATATTCACGTTTGTGAGGCACATTTGAACTAGAGCATTGGATGTACAGTATATGTATTACAAAAAATAAGTGGTACCAGAATTTATAATACACACCAAAATGTGATTAATTGTGAGGGTTTAATCATATTTTTAATACAGTTATTGGAATCGATGCATTTTATTCAGGACTTCTCAAGCCTTTTCTGGTACAAGAGATGCCTAATCTTTTCTAGATTAGTGGGTGAGCTATGATACAATTTGTCAATTTTAGTTTATACATTGAGTTTGCTCTCAAACCTGAACACTTGAACAACTCTTAACTTTGTATAACTCAGTCATGGTGTAAAACATACTGTTTGAGTTGAATTCATGAATCAAGCTAAATGTAACATATGTAAACTATGCAAGGCAAATATTTCTCATAAATGTTATTGGAGATGATTTATGCAATGTTAGTTATGATACTGTATATTTATGTTCTGAGATTTTACTAGTTGCTGGCATTGTGATTAATCGGCACATTGAATAGTTTTGTACAAATACCTTTCTCTCTATGATGTTATTTTTTCTTCGAGAATGTTCACAAACTACAGTAAAACTGGATAAACTTGAAGAAGTGCTAAACCAAAACATTGCACGTCTGTTGAACAAAACTGACATACTGTGCTATGGCACGGTTTAAAGAACGTTTTTCAAAACCGGTCATTCATTCACTACGGTCACCAAATCACTATTCGGTCACCAAATAAGGAGTGCAAGACACCTATTTCAAAGTGGTTATTTTTATGGACGAGACCAAAAACGTATTTGTGTAATTGAAGCATAAAATAAATATCACAAAACTGGATACACAGGAAATATATTTCACGTATCATAGGTGATATGCATTCTGCTAGTCTTACTTGTGATAGCTGTGTACTTAAACAAACCTCAGTGAAAACCATTGCCCAAACAGACATAGCATTTTTTGTTGCAAGTGATACGCCCTCTTGAGGATACCTGAGGAATTGCTGCCTTGCCTTTCTCCGCAGTACATTATAAGAACCCTGTTGCGGGAATGTGTAGTAATTATTTTCCAAGAGTGTATGGGACCATGTCTTTGATGAGATAATATGTAAAGAAGAATAATCACCTATACATTTTTTTAAAAATCGTTTTCTAGAACATATGTAGAGATCACGTGTCACTTATTGAAACAAGTGACATTCAACCATTATTTTCGTTTTTTTGAGCAATATATACCAAGTTAAAGCATTTTCTTTAAATATTTAACCGTTTGTATCGTGTTGTGGCTGTGTGCAAGAGTCACTCATTCCATAGAACAGTAGTGTTGGTTTGTATCATGCTGTTGCCTGAACTCCATCGGCTTTGCAAAGTATGGGAACAGCTACTATAAAATATAATTATAATTACAATTATATAAATCCTAGTCCAACTAACGTTATCAGGAAAAACTCTTAAACAATAACTCAAAACAGGTTCTAGAAAATTCTTCACAAAAACTTGGGAACTCTGAAGAGATGGCAAGGTTTCAAACACAGCATCCTGTGAGACATTAACACAAACTACCTCAGATGACTACCTCTAATATAACTTGGAAATATGAAATCACACAAAATCTTTTGTGCAGTGTTTTATTAAAAGATAGCATTCATATAATAGTGTATATAATTTGATATCATTGCTTAAAGTAATAGTACATTCTGCATTCGTTTTTTCACTACCTGTAAAAACACAAGTGTTTTATACCCCCTAGAATACCATGTGTTTCAACCATCAAATAAGTCTCACCTTCCCATCTACATTTTATTTAGGACCTCGCTGGGTGCAGTGAATCACATACGGAGAGTTTAGTCTGATATTCCAAGATACCCCCTTACGAAAATAATATATGCTGCTGGAGTATACAAATATATCCTAAATATGTGGACATTTTGGAAAATATAACTAGAAGAGAGAATCATTTGTAAAGTAAAGTGTTGCGATATATTGCTTATTTCAGTAGTTTCAAACATATTCCATTTCTGTAAGGATATTTAATGAGGTAACGATGTAAAGCGTCACTTTCCTCCCCAAGCGTACTGTCAAGACAAAGGGGTATTACATTACATATATATTGTGTGGATACCAGTACTCAGGAAGCTTCTCATAGCTTATATTTTATTATTAATTACCGTACCCCATTACAGACTTGCACAAAAGTGTGTGTGGAACGCTGTGTGAGTAGAGCGGCGTGCGCGGTGCTCGTGGAGCGCCGTGACGCAGCGGGCGGTTTCAGTGCCGCGCCCCCGCCCCCCCGCAATGCTCGTCTCTGCTCTCTCCGCTTTTCTCCTCCCTCTCCTCCGTCAGCAGGGCCTCGGCGAACTCCTCCCGAACCCGCTGCAGCATCCCGGGGCAGAAGAGCACGTCCAGCGCCGTCATGGCCAGGGCCTTGGCTGTCCTCAGGGCGTAGAACTGGGCCTTCTCTGCGCCTGCAGCGTTTACGAAACACCGCAGAGGACAAACCTTACCAAGAAAGCCTTTTCAAAAAAACACCTCAGAACACTTCCACAAAGAGTAAGGCTGTGAAGTGTATTTTGATCTATCGACTCTACATAAAGCTACGTACTATAAGCTATTTCGCACATGGTTATTTCTTCTTTAGATCGAAGGCCGCTCCCCCAAACAGCTTATAGGTTGTGCCACTGGAGGTTGGCAGACGAAAGGATGCATTTGTTATCTGTGTCTCAACGTACCAGCTGCAGCGGTATACTCCTCCGTGTGATTCAGGGCCTGCGTGCCAATGTAGAAGTAGGGGTGGATCCCAGGAACGACATAAGACACGTTTCCGAAATCTGTGGAACCTGCGGAGATGGCGAGAGATTTTAACTGTCACTCTACTCACTTCTGTCATAAAAAAAGAAATCAAGCAAAAGCATAACATGAGAAAATGATTCCATCCTCATGGCTGGTCATATTCAGACATGATTCCATCCTCATGGCTGGTCATATTGGCTGGTCATATTCTGACATTTTAACAGGCGTGTGCTGTTCGTGCTGGAGGGATAGAGCATCCTCATGGGTTCTATTTCCATCACACCTACCAACAGTTCCATTTATAATCAGCCTCTGTTCTATTTAAATACCATGAACTGTTCATAGAGACTGCAGTAGAATACGCTTTCCTTGAAGTGAATGTGTCACAGTCAGAACGCTTGGACTAGACACAGTTACAGGGATTGTAATAGCTAGAGCAGGGCTGCCCAATCCTATTCCTGGAGATCTACCGTCCAGTAGGTTTTCACTCCAACCCTAACGAAGCACACCTCGTTTAACAGCTCGAGGTCTATTTGAGCTGCCAATTAGAATCAGGTGTGCCAAATTAGGGTTGAAATGAAAACCTGCAGGAAGGTAGCTCTCCAGGAACAGGGTTGGGCAGCCCTGAGGTAGAGTATCCGCTAAGACGTTTCAGACTGCAGCCTCTTCCGTTTTGGCTGCCTCTGCTGAACTGTCCACATGTGACCTGAGCACGTACATGAAGGCAAAGCGCCCCCTGCAGGCAGCCCGTTATAACTATGACCTAAATAGTTCCTTGCAGCTGGTGCGATTTCTCTTGCTCCTGTGCGATTAATCTGAAAAGTAAGACCGATGGCCCTGCGTACTGTAAACAAATTTTTCAAATCGTTGTATCCGTTTCTTGTTGTCGTATCAGGAGAGAGGAAGGGCCTGCTGGGTTCCTCTTACCGGAGGATGTTGTCAGCACCTCCTGGTCTGTGGTGAATTCCATTTCCAGGGTCTCTCCGTTCTGCTTATACAGCCCTTCCAGGGTGGTGTTACGGACAATGTTGTAGTACTCGTGCTTGGCGTACTGCAACTCCACCTACAAGAGGCAGAGGGGAAGAATAGAGGAACAGAAGCTTTATTTTTATAGTTCACTGTTGACTGGTCATTCATGGGGAATAAATATATAATTTTCAAAAACTGGTAATCGTGAAAATTGCATACCTAATACATGAGGATGAACTTATAATAAATGGATAAATACCACATGTGCGTTGTATAACCAGGGGGTCACAGATTATATATTGTAATTTAATATTTTCCGTCCTGCACTTCAGGCTTACCTGGCAACCAGTTGCCATGGCTGCAGACCTGAAGCACATCTCTGTCTTGGTTCTGATGGCTTGAAGGTCTTTACGTTTTGGGGTGCGAAGGTAGAACTCCAGTTCAGTGTAGGCTGGGATGATATTGGGCTTTACCCCTCCGTGCTTAATGATACCTATAGTCAAGAGTCACATAGGAGAGACAAGGCTGTTGACTTAAGAGGTCATCCTCACCTGGAAATAAGCTTTGAGCCGGACTCTATTTGACTTTCCATTAATGGCATAATTTGAAAAAATTTGTTGTGAAATTATCTAAACTTTCAGTCTGAAAAACAACAAAACTACCCAGGATATAGCCACAGTCCATTCTAACCTACTGTACTGCCATCACATCAGTGGCTAGGTTGTGTCTCTTATTGTAGTTCTTGCGCACACAAAGTCCAGCTCTTGGGCTATACATATTTACGTGTATAGCCTTATATCATTTTGTCAGTGAAATACATTTTTCAAAATAAATTACTTCAAACACATTTCATTGTATTTATTTTATTTAACGGATGATATTTCAGTTGGTTTTCTAGGGCTAGAATGAGGTTTTAGGGCTCAAGTTAGGGTTTGGCTAGGGTTACGGTTAGGTTTAGGTAAGTGTTGAGGCAAGGTTGTGTTCAGGAGCTTGGGAATGATCCAAATGATCACTACATCACTCTTGATGATCCAAATGTTTTCCACTAGTGGGGTGTAACACTATATAGCCTTATATATTTGGATATTTTTTCAGTAATACTTATTACAAAATAAATTACATTACTTTCTATTTATTTTATTGAATTGATGATATTTAAGTTGTTTTTCATAAATTTGAATTGAACAATCTTAAGAGAACTAGTGCTTGAATTAGGTTTTAGGGTTCAAGTTTAGTTAAGAGTTCGATTAGGGTTAGAAAAATGGTATAAAATTTTTAAAAAAAAAGGCAAGATTAGGGTTGTGTTGAGGAGCTTGGTAATGGGTTAGGACAAGGGTTAGTCTTTGCTATTGGATGATCCAAATGTTTTCACTAGTTGGATGTATCATCGGTTAATGTGTGACTTCAAAACAGAGATGAAAATTTGATGCAAAGTACACTTTAGCGCACAAAAAAATAAATGTAACCTAATCTGATCTATTTATTGCCATGGTTTAGCCATGTTAAAATGTTGTTTCAACAGCGCAGCAAGCGTGTCCAGCTGGAGGTGGCCTTACCGTGGAGTCTCCAATCGGGCTTCAGCTGTTGTCTCAGCACAGAGAGGTTGTTGTAAGCGAGGACCGCTGCGTCCAGCGCGTTGATTCCCTCCCAGGGGTAGCCGGCGGCGTGCGAGGCTTTCCCGCGGTACTTCACCGTCAGGCTGAAAAACGAGAGGCGAGGCCCCACGCCACAGGTTTATTCTGAGAGGATGACGGGGCACTCTTAACCCCTCCCCCGTCACAAACGCAGCGCTATAAACCCCACACCTTCACCCCTATCACTGTTGGAGCCCTCAGCAGTGGCTTAAAACATGCTTTCAATTCCTCTGTTTAAAATTAAAAATGTTTCATATATGGCAAGTTCAAAGTACAATGTTTGTGGTCGGTGAGATGATGAAATCTTACTCATGCACAGCCAGATGAAGGAGGTGTGGGGCATTTTCCTGTGAAGGGTGGGCCATGAACACCACGTCCATGCCTTCGAACGCCCCGGCCAGGATCATGTCGATCTTACCGCCGCCATCCTCCTCTGCAGGGGTCCCCAGCACCGTCACCTCGAGAAACGACACGGGAGAGCGTTCAGTCCCTTAGGTGTGAAGACGCTCGCTCTTCGAATGCCGTGTCGTGTCCCTCACCTCATAAAACGTTCTTTTTTTGGTCTAAACTTCTACAGCTAAAGTATAGAAGCCAGTGCTACACACCTGCTGTCTCTAGATGTGTATACCCAAGCCGCTTCAGCAAGTATGCACATTCTTCTCATTAAAAAAAGATAAATTAAGACTTTGGGAATGAGATATTTGGATGGTCATGGATTCAAATCCGCCGTGGTCTTAAAGACCCAAAACCTGAATTTCTTCCTTAATAACATCCTACTGTGTGACTAGTAGACAAAGTGTGATGTGCACTTCATGTTACGAAGTAACTTGCGAGACAAATTTAATTTTGCCTTGAAGAGGCAAGGTTAGGCAACTCTCCTTGGACCTGACGCAGCACAAAATTAATCTGCACTGAAAATCTTAAATCTGCCACACAAATATATAACCCATGGTTGTAACTAACAGTACTCAGTACTTTGTAGCTACAATGCTGTGTGTTGTTACTTTATCAATATGTACTTTGGTCAGCTCTGATGCATATAACGATGTCTGTACAGAAGTCGCCATAACAGACCTCGTACAGTTGAGGGAAAGACTGCACATCGCTGTCATCTAATACTGTTCCTTGACATTTCGCTTAAGTTACTCCGGGTAACACACATTTTACTGTGAAGCCTTCAATCGTGAGAAACCTGACGTCTGAGACGACATCTTTCCAAACTGACCTTAGCGTATTTATGCTTTTGAAAGAAATGTATGATGCAGACATGGGGGATAAACGATAAATGAGTTAACCAGAAATAAGACAGTAGGACTCTGTTCAAGACACTGTAAATGTTTTGTAAGATCTCCTACAATAATAACCTCAGGGTTGCCCTTTTAAACTTTGAACAAATGCAAAAAAGGAGAGCTAGTGAGGGACGATGCAGAACAATGATTAAAAACAAGCCAAACCGGCTGCGCGGAATCTAGCCTCATCTGTCCCCTGTAATGGCACCACTATCCAAAGATACATACTGCAAATGCGTGCTGTTGCAAAACACTACTAACATACTCACAATATGCTACAATGCCAAGTATGCAGCAGTCTAATTTGCCAGCCACCTCATTGGATTAGGCAATTGGAGCCAACATCATCTGAATGCAACGGTTTGCTATTCCAAACATGGCATGACGATGAAGCAACTTAAAAACACTATGTGGTGGTGTTTTTGACACTGCGTGGCGCTAAGATGCACGACAGAACCTTCACGACGTTGTGCTTTAGGACTACAGGTGAAGTCAGGACGCCCCAACCCCTCTTCGGAAGCTCGCAGTCTTCCACCTAGAGAAAAGCCTTGTCAGGCAGATAAAAGGTTTGTTAAGCTAGCATGGTTACATTCTAAGAAATCTCACTCATGGTCGATGTTATCAAATAGCATGAAACAAGTCGAATATGGCACCAGATATGGGGAAACAAAATAGTGTTTCGTGTGATGCAGGCGTGTGCTATATAAGGGTGTCCTCTCTGACAAGAAAATTCCTGCTTATTCATTTGAAACTAATCCGTGCAGGGGGTCACATCTTCAAAAGGGGGCTCCTGGGTTTCTCTCTCTCTCTCTCTTTCAAACAATATTCAAGGAGTCCAGAGTATCTGTTAACACCACATACTAGCTACTTTTCTAAAACAGGCTCAAAACGAACAAAATAAAACTAGTTATATCATGGCATTAATGGTTAATGTAGCCTACTTGAGTCTCTTTTATAATTGTGCAACTGTGTGAGAAATTTTAAATCACAAAATAGTAGCCTAAATTCAGTAATTTATAGTAGCCTAAATTCTATCCTGAGAGTGAGACTCAATCCACTTCAATATATGACTAAATGTGTTCGGATTTAGGATGAAAAAGTATCATCTCTGGAAAATAAGGACACGACAAACCACACAAACCTATACGTAGGCTAGATCACGAGAAACAAAGCAGTAGCATAAGAGAAATATTTTGGAATTAAAATATTTTAGTGTACTTTATGAGTTTGTACAAGTTATAACATACTGACATTAACGTTAACTGAAAAGTAACAAATGCATTGTCCACACATCTTACCTTGATGCGGACAGGACAATCGGATATGCTTTCCAAAACACCCTTCAGCCCAAGTGCTGATGCAGCACCCACCTCTGCGATGAGGTTATGTCCGCATGCATGTCCAATGCCGGGCAATGCATCATATTCACAAAGCAAACCAACGTTAACAACGACATCACCCTCTTTGCCGCCAACGGGTCCCCAAGTCGCCCGAAATGCTGTTTCCAGTTTGTAGTGACTCTCTACAGTCCATCCCTGTTCGTCTGTGAAGAAGCGTACGAGTCTGTCGTGGGACTGTGTCTCCTCAAAAGCCAGCTCTGCACAGCACCATATGTCTTTGCTGAGAGCATAGAGGTTGTCCTTGGCTTCGTCTATACAAGCACTGGCTTTTTGTTTCCACTGCTGTAGTTTTTCTTGAGACACGTCGCTGACCAGTGCTGCCATGGTCAACAGTCAACCGCAGTTGCTAATTACGATGAGCACAGATTTCTTCACAGAAGCTGTTGATGTGAAAAAAAAAAATCTTTCTTTCTTAGCCTAAATATATATTTTTGTAAACAGGAAATCAATATCTCGTTAAAAGTTGTCTATAAATGTAAGTAGCTAGCCTACCTGTTTACATAAGTAATTAACATTTTCCTGAAGTTTCGCAAAGGGTTTGCTGACTGTATACAGAAAGAATTCCGTCGTAAAATACTTCCTAGAATATGCACAGGCTGTATTTATGTTGACCCAACCTTGCTATTGTACGCATTGCACTATGGTTAATGAAGTTGAAGACATAGAGCAGCACCGCAGGAGTATTACGTCCAGAACTACAAGTTCATGGATGCAATTCTAGATATCTCTGCGCATGGCTGTTAGTGTTTGTGAAGTTGCGCAAAGGAGTTGATTGGACTAGCAATCTAATTCGGTACCTGGAAACATGTATTTACGTTCCCAGAATTAGACGAAAACACGACCATAAAAGAACGGTCGTGTTGTTGTATGTATTCTGGGGCCTGTGAATGTATGTAAAGTCAAAGTAGGCTATCGTAAAATGAATTTTGTGTAGGCTATAATTCAGGTAAGGGTAATTTTCCTTTACTCTAGCACTTTTGAGTTTGAAAGGATACAATGACAATGAGGTTGAAGTGCAGATAGTTAGCTTTAATTTGAGGGTATTTTCATCCATATCGGACGAACCGTTTAGAAATTATACAATCCCCCATTTCCGGGCATGAAAGAATATTGGACATCATGTAGAATAAAGTAATAATTTTTTATATTTGGTCGTATATCCTTTGCATGCCATGACTTCCTGCTGATATTATGGCTTCATGGCTTCATAAAGTGGTTTTATGCTTCAATAAAGTTTTTCATATGTAGCTCAGATTTTTTTGAGCAATCATTATCAGAAACACAATGAAAATAAAACATTGTTCAGATTTTATTCCAGTGACAAGCTGGACTGAAAACAAAACGGTATCATCATGCGGTTCATCTGTCAACGTGTTACACTGTCCAAAGCTTGTTTGCATTCATATCTACCTTCAGTGACAAAAGGTAAGAATAATTTCTTACAAATGAGGCAGACAATGTTACGTTGAGATATTAATAAATTATATTCAAGGAAATTAAGGAGAACTTCCAGACAACGATTCTTTAAAATATATACATATTTCCCAAATATTATGTAACTACTATTAAAATATTATGATTGTAAAAACAAATGTGTGGGACTTAAATGTGAAACCAAAACTCCGCAAAAAAACTGTTGTTACAAATCACAGCTTTGTGTGAGATATTTTGCCCTTTCTATTTGTTTTCAATCGATCTGAATCAAATGTTTCTTCAGTCAACCCCTCCTGGTTTTGTTAACACATTGACATTGCTATTCTGTCCAACAGTGCCGGCTGCCTGTGTTGTATCCCTCCCCCCCCCCTTCCCTTCCCCCTCTTCTCGCCTGTGTAGTCTCGTGTTAAATTGTACGTTGCTGGGGGCTTTTGTTTTTTTTTCCCCTTCTTTCTTCTTTCTCTCCTTTCTTTTTCTCTCTTTTGTATTCTTTTTTTTGTGACCTCTAGCTGCGGGAGTAATTTCGTTTACATGTACCTGTACCTGTTAAATGACAATAAATTCAATCCAATCCAACAAGGGGCGTTCTGGAGCTGTTTCCTTTCCTCATCTTTCCTTCAAAGACTAGTTGTGTGCGACAAGGAGTACAGGTTTGCTTCTGTGAATACTTGAAGAATTGTTTCTAATACAGTTTTCAAACATACAATTTTCAGAAACTATGGCTGGTTGAGTGGGAGAACAGATGATGGCAATAGAATCATATAAGAAATAAGGCTTACAACAATACCACAAAGTATGAAAAGTGGATTAACACTTTATACTACACGTTGAAAATGAGAGAAGAGAAAGAAGTCCAAATGAACTTGAAACAAAGACAGTCCAACTTAACTTGAATCAAATCTGAATTCAGATAAATCACACCTGTTTGAGGTAAAGGAGTAACTTATTCTTGAATATTTTTTTAGTATAAATGTTGTAGGATAGTATCTGTATCATAACCATATGGATGTTGTATACAATTCCAAAAATATGTTATTCCTTTATTTTGCATTTAAAGGGTTTCTTCTCCCATACAGTTAAATTGGAAAATGAGTCAGGAGAAACAAGGAGATATAGTACATAGTGATCCATCTAGATCTACTGCATATTTGGCAGCAGAGTGATGTTTTGAGGCTCATTTGTTACCTCAGACTCTTGATGACTAACAGGCATTTAGCCAACCATGTGTTCCATGCTGTTCCAGCATAATTTACAGCGTAATCTATGAATCTAATCTAATTTTCGGTACAGCATAAAAACATTAAATGCAAAATATAAAAGTGCTCTTCATTTATTAAAATGTAACAGTGGCTAGCTGGCCATAATTTCTCTTCTGCACTTTTTGCTCACATAAATTGAGGTTGCCTGTAATTCTGTTTATTTTGCTGGTACTCTTACAAACGATACTATAACTTCTCTGCATTTGAATGGATCTCTATGGGAATTGGGGGGTGGGACTAGATTCAGCTGTAAATTATGCTGGAACAGCATGGAATACATGGTTGGTGAAATGGCTGTAAATCATCAAGGGTCTGAGGTAACAAATAAGCCACAAACGATCACTAGATGACATCTATATATAATATATCACAGGGGAGCCATTTTTCCAACATAAGGCAAGTGTATGAAAATAGCTGCCTTATGCGTATTGACATCCTAATACAGGGGTATTGCGCTACAAGTTTGGGCTCACGGTGGACCCCCTAAACGAATTCAGAATTAATTAAAATTTGGTAGGGGGTCATATTATGACTAGTGGCATGTTTTAAGACTAGGTACAAAAATTATGCTTGTCATGAGGGCGTATAATGCACCCTACTAGATGTGGATGAATCACTGCAAGGGTTATTTCTCCTAACTAATTTTCCTATAGAACTCAATGGGGGAAAAAGGCAGAAAAAACCCTTAAAGTGATCCATCCACATCTATTCCATATCTGGCCGCAAAGTGATGGTTTGGGGCTTGTTTGATACCTTAGACCAGGGGTCGGCAAGTAAATTTGGCCTCGGGCCAATTCTTTTCTGAGCCACTAGGTGGCGGGCTAGAACATAATAAAAGGCTAATTTAAGTAATTGATCGTTAAAAAATGTGACACGTTCTAATGCTTTGGTCCTCATATCGGGATCTGGTGTAATGATCTGACTTTTCTTTCGAAAAATGTGAATACATTTCTTAACTAGGTAGCAGTGGGGATTACTCACCGAATCCATTGCACTGCAGTATTTTGGCTTGACTAGCGAGTTTGTGTTGTGATTCTCAACAACGTTGAAACGTAGTTCCGTGTTTCAAAAGAAAAGTCCGATATGAGTCCCAAAGCAAGTTCAAGTTATTTTATTGTCACTTCACAGTTTACACAGGTGTAATCAGAGAGTGAAAAACTTTACGTGCAAAACGCCCGACAGCGGACAGCAGTTGTATCAATTAAATATCAGTGTCACAAAGACGCACGAGAGGAATCGATTGACGCATAAAAACCTTGAAAACTGCCTGCGGATTAAAGTGACGTCCATATCACCAGATATCCAACGAATAGTGAACCGATGGGAGATGAAAGTTTTCACATTAAGTGAGTACTAAGCCTGTCGTTATTGCATTTAATAGCCTAATTGTATTTTTTATATTTTTAATGAATGGCTCATTTAATTATTATCCCTAATGTAGCGTGTTTGCTCTGTCGTTTCAGGAGCATAGGCCTATGCACCACCACCCCTCGCACTCCATGATCAAGCGGATCAAGCTTTTTTTGCGCCGATTTTGTTGTTTTTCATAAAATTAAACTGAATTTGCTTTGTTACTGTTTACATGTGTGGTGCAGTCACATATAAGTAAACATTAAGTTTGAATGATTTACTGAGCTGGTGTTATTTTTTTCAAACCACACACCGCATGTTGGCTATTTCAGCACCACGCGTTGTCCACCTACTTATTTTGATTCACTACTAGGGGTTCAGCGTCAGTGCAGCCCGCTGCCTGATTTTCTACAATTCACTCTCAACATGGATAAAAGTACAATAAGCATTCTTCAGGTGTGGGTAGATTCTCTATTCGGACATTATAACCTATACGTGGGACTGTCGGTTCGATATTGTAAAAAAAAAATATATATATATATTATTTTTTTTTTTAAATCTCAAAATTATCTGGCGGGCCAAATATTATTGCTGGCGGGCCAACAATGGCCCGCGGGACGCCTGTTGCCGACCCCTGCCTTAGACCCTGGATGATTTAGAGCCATTTAGCCAGTCATGTGTTCCATACTGTACCAGTGTAATTTACAGCTGAATCTAGTCTCACCCCCCAATTCCCATAGAGATCAATTAAAATGCAGAGGTTATAGTATCACTTGTAACAGTACCTGAAAATAAGATAGTCTTTTGATGTGTCACAGACTTCAGGAAGTAACAGCATGCAAAGGATATGCGACCAAATATGAAACTTTAAAAATGTGTTAAAGAAAAGGCTATGAATACTTATGTAAATGAGAAATTTCAGTTTTAGATTTTTTATAAATTAGCAAAAATTTCTAAAAACATGTTTTCACTTTGTCATTGTGGGTTATTGAGTGTAGATTGATGAGAAAAAAAATGAATTGAATACATTTTAAGATGAGTCTGAAACATAAAATAAAACTAAAGGGTCTGAATTTTCCGTATGCACTGTATGTGTTTGGAGGGGAGGGAACTGTTGGGAGAGAGAACTGTAGGGAGAGAGAACTGTAGGGTGAGAGAACTGTAGGGAGAGAGAACTGTAGAGAGAGAACTGTAGGGAGAGAGAACTGTAGGGAGAGAGAACTGTAGGGAGAGAGAACTGTAGGGAGAGAGAACTGTAGGGAGAGAGAACTGTAGAGAGAGAACTGTAGGGAGAGAGAACTGTAGAGAGAGAGAACTGTAGAGAGAGAACTGTAGGGAGAGAGAACTGTAGAGAGAGAGAACTGTAGGGAGAGAGAACTGTAGAGAGAGAGAACTGTAGGGAGAGAGAACTGTAGAGAGAGAGAACTGTAGGGAGAGAGAACTGTAGAGAGAGAACTGTAGGGAGAGAGAACTGTAGAGAGAGAGAACTGTAGAGAGAGAACTGTAGGGAGAGAGAACTGTAGAGAGAGAACTGTAGGGAGAGAGAACTGTAGAGAGAGAGAACTGTAGAGAGAGAGAACTGTAGAGAGAGAACTGTAGGGAGAGAGAACTGTAGAGAGAGAGAACTGTAGGGAGAGAGAACTGTAGAGAGAGAGAACTGTAGAGAGAGAACTGTAGAGAGAGAGAACTGTAGAGAGAGAACTGTAGGGAGAGAGAACTGTAGAGAGAGAACTGTAGGGAGAGAACTGTAGAGAGAGAGAACTGTAGGGAGAGAGAACTGTAGAGAGAACTGTAGGGAGAGAGAATTGTCGGGAGGGAATGCATGTGAACGTGAAAGGGAAATGCTGGAAAAGTGCCGTGACTTAGGGGGCACAGAAATATCCCTCTTTTCATTCCTGTACACAGGCTTGCCTGTTCGAAAAGAATGTGAATTTAAAGAAAAGCAGACACAGCATGTTGGGGTGGCCAAATAGGTTTTAATTTCAATCATTTGTTTGGGGGGTTTGTGCATATGTATACATATGACATCCATATGAACATACACAAACCACACAGCTTTCCAATTATTATATGGGGAATGTAAGCATGCTTTTTTTTTTTAAATTTAATTTCAATACTGGAATGTGTAATAAAACCATTGTTGCAACAAAAGGTCTTGATTTTGGCACTGAATTGTCTTTTCTCCATCTGTGCAATTTAACTCGATGAAAGGAAATGATAGCTGCCTGACTTTTTTAAATATTTGGTGGGGAGGGGGGTGTTCAATATAAATGCACATCAATCCATTTTAGAGAATACTTTTGTGGACACACTTGATTGATCACAGATTCTATTGGTTACATTTCTCCTGTGTAATTACATGGATCTCATTGTTCTTATATGGAATGAGTGCCAGTTTACAAAAAAATAATAATAATTCAGTGATGATAATTTAAAGATTTTTTTTTCCCCAGGCACTTTCATCCATGATGAAGGATTCTTGATTTTATGAGAATTTCACATTGTCGCTTGAGCTTTTTGGACTCCCCTGAGACTACCTAACGGAGCGTGGGGATTCACTGCAGTGCATTCAGGCAATATCAGCCATTCACAGTGGACCAGGGTTCACAAAACCACATTGGCCACAATTAAGCTCTAACACTTAAGAACTTGTGTTGGTTTTCACTTATGTGCAAATTTGTAAGAAAGACAGCCATTTCTTACTTTCTGTGCCCTGATGGGTATTGCCGTCTAATGATGGAACAGTATATAAAGTGCACCAATTCATGGTGTACATTTGTTTAGCTTCAGTAACAAAACTATACTTTTTTTTGTTAAAACAACATGAAAAATATACACAAATATTACATGTTTTTACAATATTTACATTTACACAAGTTCGTTAAAAATTGCATTCAACACACCAAGGCCGCTGCTCAGCACAGTAACTGCAGTCCAAAAACTCAACTTTCTGTTGCAACATGGTTCGTTTCCAGTCCTCTTCAATTGTACTTCAGTGCCAATTTTCAACAAGGTGTATTTTTTTTTATTACCAATTAGAATTGTATGAATATAGGACTTCCTAAACTGAATTCATGGCTTTGCCTGGACCTTCAGCAGAGTCTTTAAATGGACAGTCATTTGCTCTCGACTGTTGTCGGAATGTACGGGGGCTTTCTCTCCCATCCAATGGCTGGGCGGTTTTGGCAGAACACTAGGGGAAGGAGGTTCGCTGAACTTGGCTCCAGCGTAGGTCTTCTCGCCGTCTTTGAGGTCGTCGTCGTCTTCTTCTGTCGGGGTCTCAGGTGGGCTCACATTCACAATGTTGACATTGCCAGCCAGGTTCAAAGGCTTTTTCCCCCCTCTGCAGTAGAGCTCGTGGGGTGAGGATGGCTTCAGGCGGCAGCCGTTGTCATTTCTCTTGCCTGAAGGAACACTGCCAAGTGCATTACTGTGCTTCTTGTTCTGGCAGCGGGCATTCAGGTTCTGGCTGGCATGCTCGTGCTTATTGAAGCTATGAAGGGACTGGCCACCTGGTTGGGGCGCCTTTTCTCCTCTCCCGGTCTTAGTCTTCAACAACTAAAAAGAATGGAGAAAGTAAACTTCAGCATTCATTTATTTTCATATTAGCAATTATGTTCTTTGTGGCATTAGCCTTTTAACGCCGACTTCACCAAGACAAGTGACATGCTTAGGAATGTAGCGTCATGAAACCAATTTGGGGAGTTCTGTGGCTCTAAATCGAAGTAAATATTACTTTTCGAGAGCGCATTGGTCAGCTGTTGGTCTGTTATGCAAACAAGGTGCAAATGCGGACGTCACTGAATGCCTTCATGAAGAACAGCCTCTTCAGCACGTTCGCTCGGGACAGACGGGCCGCCCTCCTCTGCGTAGAAGATCAGTCATTGCTGTTGCCGCGTTTTATTGGCTCAGCGATACGTCGTCATTTTTTCCACTGTCGAGGCACACAAACCCGAGCTGGTTTCAGCCTCGATCTGACAATGGTATGCTAACCCAGTGCACTTGCGCTACATACTGTAAACTGCGGTAATCCACATTGGTTGCTCGTGTTTACAACCTCGGACGTAGCTATCCGTTATCGGACCCCTTTATTTAAACATGGCCTGCTTATAGCTAACGTTATATTGTAGCCAACTGATCGAATTATTGTGTTCTTTGTGAACAGAATCCCCACTTCGTCTTTCAACTTTGTATTCACTGTAACGTTATGTTGCTGGCGAATGTTTTCGCTAACGTAAAGTTTAAAATGCGCAAGTGTAACGTTACCTCCGATGTTAAAATGGTAAAAAAAAAGTAAAATTATTTAACAATGCTAGATATGTTGTAAGGTAACGTAAACGGCTTGCTAGCCAGGTACGCTTACCGTCTGTCAATGAATATTACAATTGCACATCTTGTTAAAAACGCTGTTAACATTATGCAAAAAAGTAAACCAACTTAACGTTAGAAGAGAAGTGACAAATCCTTATATCTGTTCTCAGCAGTGGCATCGCTATGTACAGTGTGTTTGTAGTGTGCTAGCCTTACTTTAGTCGATTCATTGACACATCTGTATATATATATATATATATATTAAACAAACGTACCTCTTTCTTGGCTCCCTGTTTGAGATGGTGGAGTGTTAATACCGTGGTCTGTGTACGAGTAGCAGCAGTCTCAGTGTTTGAGGGCACAGGGGGTTTTGATCCGGCTACAACTGTGTTGTTGTTGATGTCTGTGAAGCGTGTGGGGTTGCTCCGTAGCAGGCCGGGGTGTTTCAGATGCTGCTGCGGGCAGTGGTGGTGTCGTAAACCCGTCGGAGACGAACGGAATCTCCTGCCTCCTTTCTTCAGCAGAGCTTGCCTCGTTTTGTTCAGACTGGCCCCTGCATGGTGGTGCGATGACAAACCCGAGGGCTTGCTGTTCTCGATATTGTCGAGGTTTGATTCAATACGCTGAATGAGTGTTTCCCCAAGCATGACTTCCAAGTCGTTATAAGGGGATAATACATCGACTAATGCGAAATGAAATATAGTTAGCTGGTTTGCGTTAGTTGACTAACGTTAGCTATCGATAACCAGGTTAACGCAGCTAACCAAACGCTGCCGTTTTCAAATCTTCTTTGAAGTTCGTCTACTTCGGTCTCCTTTCAGTTGCCCAGAGATTGAGGTGTTATCGTCGGTTACTGGGAGAGTGATTCTAAGTTTTGAGATGGCGCAGGAAAGTGCATGAAAATGGCGCCGCACTCACTTCCTGGTTCTAAGCAGAAGAAAAACACACGCCCCCAATTCCACACAAAGAGGAATAAAAAACGAGAAAATAGTTAGGAAATTATATTTCCTTTCTCGTAATCCAGAGTATATACCGAATACTAATATAAAATAAAAAAAACAAATGTTAACTTTGTTGGTTATGTTGCGAAAAAAGTTTCCCCCCGAAGCGTTGTCTCTTCGCTAACGTTACTTGGCTAGCTTGTTGTTTGTCGACGAAAAATATATCTGCCTTGATTTATACTTGTTTAAATGTCCCCTCTTGTGGACCGTGTTCGCCCGAGTTAATCTAAAAATCAAAGATCACGATGTTCTATTCTTTCAAAGTTGGAATAAACGTGTGTTGAGCTTCCACTTCCCAGGCTGAAATAGACAAGAAAACACCGAGGTAAATTGGTGAGCAATCACAAAGACGACCGATTTGGTATCAAGAGCTCGCCTCGTGAACGACTCTAAACCAATCACATTGTACAATACATTACGCACCGCCCATATTTTGTATACGTCACGGAATCTTGATACAATCACAAACTATGGTTATGTAGCCTACAAAAAAACCCAGGGTTAGGTTAGGTACTTTCCAGACTTCCGTACAGTTTCGGTAAGAAACAATTGCGCAATTGCTATCGACGTATAATGATGTAATTCCCCCCCAAAAAAGAGGAACAATACTGACCCGTTGTGTGTGGCAAGTTTAGTAGCCTACAGAAATATATCGGTTGATCTGAAGCCTGATCATTCTCGCTAGCAATCTCATATTACGCGCACTCTTTGACCATCCCTTACGGAAAAATAACATACTGCAGTAGGCTATATTGTAAATATATCAAAATTATTTTCACAATATATTTCAAATATACTGCAAAACATATGTACAAAACATATGGTTACCGTTACGTGTGTTCGTCCATTTCAGTTGCCCCCTCCCTCACATGTTGCCTTGAATGTGAAATATTATTACATTACATTCATATACTGCGGATATATCATACAATCTATCATTTAACATTTCAGTAACAAGAGATTGAGAAATATATAAAAACTGTCGATGTATACGTTTAAAAACAGAAGATGAAGTGTACTTGACGTTCACAACTTTCACCGTACATTATTTGTAATGTACACTCAAATTTGTAATGTTTTGTTTTGTTGCTGCCAATTCCCTCCCTGCTTCTAGCATTAGTATTCATGGCACACACTGGATCTAGCACCAGGGAGGTCATACTGTTGCTGCATCTCTGTTCTTGCTCGGCTTTCCTGGTTGGATCAGGAAAAGAAAATCTGCTAGGCAACAGCTGCTGTCTGTGTTGCTGGGGGAAAAACTCGTCACATGAGTTAGCGTCCTTGCATGTGATTGGCCCACATGGTAGGACGCAAAACAAAGATATTTTTTTATGTTTATTATTTTTTCTTTACATAACTTTAACAATCAAGAAAGACAGCTGCTTTGAATTGATGATGCAGATGTGTCTGCGGTTGACATTAATTTCATAATAGAGAATGGACACACAAAACAGGCTGATTAATCTGCCTTAAATTATGGATCTGCCAGATGACTTGTTGAAATGTGATAAAATACTAATAAATATGTAGCTATCAGTCAATCATGATGATGCTTGATGACAGCATATCCCATAACAAGTGACACCAGGACTACATCAGCCTTGGTCTAAAGATCACAGAACCCAGGGAAGATGGCTTGTGTCAACGCACACTGAAAGCAGTGCTGCAGCATGTTTCCACAAAGTCCTTTAAAAGGCACAAACTAAGATTTAAAACAGTTAAAAGCCTTTGGTGGATCATTGAGTGTGTCACGTTTTAATATTTGGTTTAATGGGCATCTGTAAATGTGAATGGTGGCTGACTTATAGGTATGTAAAAGTAACATCACTTAGGTATTTATTACAATCTTCCAAGGAGTTCAAGGTTGCTTATCTGTATTTGTTTTTATTCCTTTCCCATTGACAGTGAATTTCGTATTAAATTTAACCGTTCAGATGCACTTTTGCCGATGTGACTATTTATATTTTGAAGGCATAGTTGAGAATCTAATAGTTTTGAATAAATAACATCAAAATCAAGAATTTAGTCATTACATTTTGGATCACAAAACTGCTCTGCCTAAAAGCAAAGGCTCCTTTTTTGGTGGTCAAATAGCCAAAAATACGAAAAGGAAACTTATTTAACATGTAATAACATAGTACTGTAATGTGCCGTTACCAAATCTCAGAAAACTAGCAATAAAATACTAACGTTAGTTACCGCATTAAAAATAACACCACGACGTCCCTTTTGTGACCGCTTGTTGCTAAGACTTTCTGTACCATCTAGTGGTAGTTTTCAGTCATTGCAAGCTTTGCCATGGCAGAGCAGTGCACTCTGGGGGAAATGTGGAGAATTTGATTGTAGTTCATTCATGGACACTGCGGTGGGTCCTTAGGAAAACGGGGGAGTTTGCGTAGATTTTAGGACACGGAACTTTCTATAGTTACACATCGAACTGGAAACCTTTATTAACCACATTGGGATATAGGGAAAGGCTGGGAACCCTAGGGGTCGTTTACATTATTCTGCCTTATTTTAAGGCCCAGGAGCCGCGGATCACAGGAGTACAACAGCCCGCCATAGAGGGCTGATCTCCTGGGGGGACGTCTCACCAATGCAGTGCTGATCGGGTTTGGCAAGCGATCTAAATTTGTGGGTACAGTATTTTTCGTTGTGAGAACAGTTCTTAGGGACGATGTCACACTCCGGGGCTCCACCTCGATGGCGTAATTGTCCAAGAAGGGGTCAACCTGTGGCAGGTGAGCATATTGTAGATTGCACAGTATTGACATTAGAAAGCTAACGCCAGCGAGCTTTTGTGGCGTAACGTTAGCTAGCGAACGTTCGCGCTACCTAACGTTACCCAGAGGTGAAATGTTATTTGCCAACTCGGATTTGCAAAGTAGCTAGCATGTTAGCCAGTATTGTTTTACAACGTGATGTATGTCTAGCGGTTAAGTGCGCACAATGGCTCGCGATCTGAGACTATTTTGCTAAATCCAAGCGGGAAGGTAAATAAAATGCAGTCGGTCGTGCACATTTTGGATAGACAGTAGTGTTCATTAAGTAGCTCGCTAACGCTAGCCATCAAGCTGATGTTAGCCAGCTAAGTGAGCCTATGCATCACGTGTCATAATAATACATGTAGCTAATGCTCGCTAGCTAATTATGTTTGACTCAGAACTATTTTGAAAGCTTGAAATGCGGGGTAAGCCTCCAGTGTTGTCAATGTCGTGCGTTTCAAAACGGGTCGGTTTGGATTACAGGCAACGTCACTTGATACATTCTGAGTCATTGACACGAACTGAGTTCGCTCGTTTTGTTCGATGCTGTTTAGCCAATTTTTAGTAAACTCGAATGTCATTGCCGTTTACTAAATTGTTTGTCTGCCAAAAAATAGCCACACAGGAAAACATGCCAGAGTTTAACTAAGTGGTCATACAAGCTTTGCGTTTGCGATGTGTTGATAGCTAGCTTGCTGGCTAAAGTAAACTTTCTGGCCGCCTGAAAAATGACGTTTTGTTTACGTTGAGTTGACTCGCTACCCACAAAACCTATCCAGATATTTAGGCGTAATTTCAGCCAAGAATAAACAGAGTACATGCACATTATTATGAAATAATTTATTTTTAATCTACCTTTAACGTGCATGTTGTTTTCCATGATGTGATAATGTTGAAATTGTTAGGCTATATATGTTTACCGACTGGTTCATCTTCTTTCTTAGGTAAATTCTTGCCAATGAAAACAATGTTAGGGCCAAAGTATGACGAATTGGTCTCCGAAGAATGTCGGTTCCACCCCAGTATGCTGTCCAATTATCTGAAGAGTCTAAAGGTATGTCAGTCTATACTTGAACAGCATTGTCTCTTGATGGTGTAAATGTTCAGTAATACTTATTACTCATTGTATACAGTTTAAATGCTCAGTAGCTTTAAGCCGGTATTTATTTTGTCAGTGCAGTGTATTTGCTGAGTTGAGATTTGCTGATTTTTAAATCAACATATTCTGTAACCCATAAGATACAGTTTCACTTTGCCATATGACAAGTGGAACCTTTGACTTTGCTATAAGTTTGCTCATCACTTCGCTCTCTACCTCAGTCTGAAACTAATAGGGAATATCAGGATATCATATTTTTTGTCTGATTACACTATGTGGTGGGTCCTTCAAAATGCACTTCCTTTGCTAGCTGCAGTGGGTCTCAGTTTCCTATCTTGTAATGCTACAATTATGTTCTTTCAGGTCAAAATGGGATTGCTCATTGATTTAACGAACACAACCCGATTTTATGACCGAAATGAAATTGAGAAAGAAGGCATCAAATATGTGAAACTTCAGTGTAAAGGGTAAGGAATCATTCTTATAGTGAATTTAAGTTGGGACGCTGCAGTGTGTTATCAACAGGTTTGGGTACAAATACATATTTGTACTTGTATTTGAAAATGCCTTTTTACCAGATGCTATGTGAAGTATTTCAAGTAATTTCAAATTGGAAGTATTTCAAAGCTGATCCTCTGGCATTCTGGAAAGGGTGTAAGAGCACCTTTCCCGCATTTAGCAAGTTAGCAGCCGAGCACCTTCGTGTACCTGCATCCCCTGTTGCTGTGAAGCCTACACTCTTGCACGTTGAACCCAGTAGTTCAGCAAAGTCGCACCTGCCCAGGGCATAGCAATGCTTGATTCTGTCTTGTGCTTTCTCACACTTTTTCAGGCTTAAACGGACTGCAAGCGGGGTTAAATATGTTTTCAAAGCTCTTACCTGAGCTCCACTGGTCATTCAGTAGGCCCAAGTGCCTAACGGTGGGGTTGAGAGTTATTGTTGTTGGAAGATGCTGGAGATTTCACCCAAATTGCATTTGTCACTTTGCCATTTAATCTAGTTTTATCCTCTCAATCTTTTGGTGTGCAGGCATGGTGAATGTCCAAGTACAGAGACCACAGAGATGTTCATCAGGCTATGTGAACACTTCATGGAAAAGACTCCCACTGAACTAATTGGTAAGGGCAGCGAGTCTTTTAAGTTTCTATCTATAAGTGACAAGGTTACTTCCTGTGTTCTGGTGTCTATACTACTGTTGTTCAGTTCTTTGACAGAATGCACTGAATTACGTGTTACTTCTTTAGTGCAGGGAAAAGGTTTAAGCTCATTTTAAAGAGTCTATGGACTAAATTAGGCATTGAAGTGCATAGATTGAATGAATACCAGTAATCTTCAAGAGCTAGAATTAGAACGGCCTCCTCAAGTACACATGCAACATTTTGAGCATTCAAGAACACGGCTACCTAAATTTTACAGGCACTGTTCTTGATGTATAACAATGAAGACAAAGGCTTAGGGCAACATTTAATTAATCTTTTTTAGAGTTTCAACTTGCAGAATCTCGCAGAAGACTGAAAATGTTTTTTTTTGTTTTTTTTACTTGTTCCACACGCGCCCGCGCCCACGCCCACACTGTCTGATATCTCATTTTTAGATCGAGGCCTTCGGAGGAGAGCCTATAAAATGTGTTAATGGTCCGTACAATATGTATAGTCCGTACATTGTTATTAAGTAGCCTTCTCTGGTTGACCGGACCATAAGAATACTGCCGGTTTCTCTCTCTCTCCCCTCTCCACAAACATCAATGATAATGTATTTAGGCAATTAAAAGCCATGCTGAGGACCTTAACTACGCGTAGAAATATAGGCTGTCATGGTGTCTCCTCTCCTGGAGAGGAGAGACACCAGAACACAAAGTTATTAATGGGGGTGTCAGGGCCCAGCATGGCCACAGAATACCATAAGGACCATGGCTTCCTTTTTGATTTTTAATGCCAATCTGTGACATTCAGTTGAAATCCTCAATTGGACGTCTTAATATCTATCTAGATAATGGTTGTTTAGGCTTGCCAGTTTGGACATTTTTGGAGGCAGTTCCAGTTTCAAGTGGAGGTCAGTGTGGTGCCACTGGTCTTGTCACATGGATTTACTTTTGTGCCTGAAGACAGAGATTGCACTACTGGCTGGACTTGACAAGTATTGCATATAACCATCACCTCATTGAATGAGTTGTGAACTCATTCAATGCCAGAGTGTTCTGGAACACTAAGCCTCAGCAGTACCAAGCCAATATGGCTGCTGACATTCAAAAATTTTTGATTGATCCTGTCAATGTGCAAACTTCTAATAAAACACATTATTTTACCTATTCAACATATTTTTTTGTTAATGACGGTAGATGGCACACTCTTGCATAACTATATATGTAAAGATGAACAATGAACATAATCACTGGTCATTTGTATAGATATGTACAAATGAGCTGTCCATGTGAGTTACAGAAACAGTTATCCTGAGGCAAAAAATAATGTAGGCTAAAATCTGTGGTGTGAGGGACTTATTAGAAATGGAACCAACAAAACGATGGTCACTGGAGGAGATATGGGAAATAACTGGACCAAAGTGGACATCAGAAAATTATTAATTTTAAGTCGGGAAAGGGATATTATAAAACCCATTGATGGTAGGCTACTGTCTGTGACTCAAACGTTTACCAGACAATCGAGGAACGACTGAAAGCTAGGGGAGTAAGGCAAACAAAACACAACGGAAGGTTTTGTAACGCCAATTGCATTACAACGGAGCCTTCGCTTATGTCAATTTGGTTTTGATAGCGTGTAATTTACTCCCGCTGCAGAGAGATACAGCGATGATCAAGTGCGTTTGTTAATTTTTTCCCGTTACAGTAGCATAGCAGTAGTTTGTAATATTGCCCACTTGATTATATGAAATTTCTTTATATTCTTCATTGGCGCAGAAATGTGTTGGTACAAATGGATGGAAAGTCCTACGCCCCGATGTTGGTTTAGATGGTTAGACATACATTTAAAATTTGTTTTTTATAAACATGGTATAAATATAACTTCAAATATTTCCATCTGGGACCATGGTCAATCACAGTGCTTTGCCCTGCTTCCAACAACTTGACCTCACTTCAAGTTCAAATTTTAGATAAGCCAGTTGTTGTCTGAACCTCTTTCTACACCTTAACTTGGCTTCACCCAATCTGGCCAAGTGTCCTCCCCTGTTCCTTCATTAAGTATGCATAGGCCAGGAGGGTGTCCCTCCTCCACTTTCAACTACCTAACCTTTTAACTTTAACAAATAATAAAAAAAAATAAGACATCCACAGAGCTTGCAGAAAGATGCTAAGTAAAAGTATTGCTTTTCCTGAAATTTATATTGACTGAATTTTTAATAAAAAAACATATTTTACGGTATGTGAGCTGTCTTGTGTTTATGTCTGTCTTGAGACATCAGATACTGGGGTTACTGCTTCCAGCAATGCTCCTAAGCCAGTTGCAACCCCATCTTTTGCTAACAAATAAAATGTGCAGCCAATCGCCATTTAGTTACAGTGAAAAAATGGCTGACTTTGTTGGTGAGGGTACTGCTCCACCAGAGAGCCAGTTAAGCCCAACCAGCACTAGACCCCAGAAACCCGCTGTCCATCATAAAAGTTGTGGGAAAACAAGAGTCAATATCGGTCTGGCTTTTGATTGGTGGAGAGAGCTGACAAACTTTAGACAATTTTTAGTCATCTATGATTTTATTAGTCAGACAGGACCCTGACAGGCTAACATCTGAACATTTGCTATATTTAGCTAAATTATTACCTTAGAGCTACATGGTATTTCTGTGTAGACTTAACCATTTGCTAATGTTAGCTAGTTGAAAACATCACGTTAGCTAACGTTAGTCATAAAGAAGAACAACGTGCACGGCGAGTCCAACCTGCACAGCAAAGGCAGTGCTATTATATATTGTAAAGTTGCTATATAAAAATATTAATTACTCATCCGATGTAAGTCTCATCGCTTAACATCTTGGATACTACAATAGCCAGCTTCCTGTCACACTACGTTCAGCACTGTAGCACCACCAATCACAAAGACACAGGCTTTGGGAGAAGCCGGCAACTACTCGTGGGGGCGGAGTTTTGATCAATTGCAACTAGCAAGGCGGTGTCATGCTTTGGGTTGGGATTACAGTTCTCCATTGTGGACACTAGATAGGATGTCAAATGACATATTGTTCTTTTACGGTAGTTGAGCCTTCATCTTTATATGTTGAATACTTGTTATTTAATAAATCTCTTTAATTTTAGTCTGGTTATGAGTTGTTCATTTTGATAAAGGTTGATCCAACAGGTTGCTCTGCCTGTCAATGAATTTGGCGATTTAACTGATAATTGATAATAATGAACAAGTTAAATCAACTAAATCTAATTTGCATGTTCGATAAGTGTTTTAACTGTTGATGCCACTAGTTCTGTATTCTGAGTGCCGAACAATAAATGGGTGGGTGTTGGCTGTTAAAACTGCTGTATTCGGAATTGTCATTTTAAACAGATTCTCACTGCCCAGACAAATTATATGTTAATGCCTGCAGATTAAATATTGGTGAAGAGGAGTCTGCATACTGTCACTGTACACACACACACACACACACACACACACACACAGAACCTCTCTTGAGGTTTTTGTGGTGTTTGTGGTAAGTTCATTTGAGAACAGTAAAAACAGGTTAGACTTCTATGCAACACACCAACTGCTTTTGAAGACAACAAACATGTCTGTTCATATGTATAGCAAGTCTTTTTGACCTAACATTTTGCGTAAAATTCATTTGAATAAAAGAGCTTTCAAATGATAGAGGACATGCTCCACGTAGCAGAATTCAAAGGTTGTGCAGATGGGAAAATTATACAGCATGGATTTATTAACTGCCAATGTCTGTTGCATATCACTTTTTTGTTTATCTGTACCCCTGCAGCTCGGGCTGTACTGGATTTGTAGTTGAATGTTCCTTTTGTTCAAGATTTAAAAATGAGAAAAACATCCCTTGCTTTGAGCTCTCATGTGTGGAGTCTTGACTTGTGGGAATAGGTAGATCCCACTGATTTATGGATAAGCGCAATGTGCGTAACCAGTGGGGTGGGGGCCGGGGGGGGGGGGGGGGGGGGGGGGGGGGGGGGGGGGCAGGGGGGCCAAGGGGGGGGGGGAAAAAAAAAAAAAAAAAAAAACAAAAAAAAAAAAAAAAAAAAAATTAAAAAAAAAAAAAAAAAAAAATAAAAAAATAATATAAATATTATTTATATATTTAAATTAAAAAAAAATAAAAAAAATAAAAATTGTTATAAGTCTAATAAGGTGGGTCTTTGCCTTGCCTTTGCTTCAATCGCAGCCAATAACTAAACTCTGCGTCTGCCTCAAGCGTTAGCGTTAGCTGCCACGCGCCTGATTATAATCAAAAAAAAAAAAAAAAAAAAATTGTGTTGTGTTGTGTCAAGCTGTTATTTTGTTTTTTTTTTTAATATGCCAGTGTTATAATTTTAAAAAAAAAAAAAAAAAAAAAAAAAATTTCGGGGGGGGGGGGCCCCCCCAGAGGAGGCGGCGCTATTGGGGGTCCTTGGCATGGAAAAGTTTGGGAACCCCTGCCGTAGACAACCCCCTGTGTGAGTAATGGTTAGGGCCGTTATGTGTGCTGCCATCCTGTGGTGACACGGAGAATGGCAGGTATGACCTCATCAGCATCAAGATGAAAACATCCAGGGATTCTGGGAGTTCATCTCCAGTTGATATATGAATGGGAAATGTGTGTGTATATGTAAATTAAACATATGGATTGTGTTTGTGGGATATGTTTTTGTGAGGGATTGTGTATGGACTGAGATATGCCATAGTGCAGTTTAATGTATATCCTCATTGCACAGAAAACAAATTAAGACCTACATTTATATTAATGCTTTTTAAATTTTAGCCTGTCATGTTTCAGTTTCACATTTCTATAATATATTTAAGGCACATCTTGCAAATACCTACAAACTATTTCAGCCTTTTTTTCCCTATTTGTTTTGACAAACGGGACATTTTTTAGCAATGTAAAATGGAACTGTTTTTATGCTAATTATACCCTCCTAAGTGCAGGGTTCCTGTTGATAACGAACAGTTCATGAATTATTCCTACTAGTTGCTCGAGAAAGTGTCAACTTTCAAGTGGAATGTGACTTCACTACAGAGAAGGAAGCCTTTCTGCTAATGTGCTGTTGGCTCATTTTCTAGCGAGATAGAAATTCATTACAGATCGTCTTTGAATAATTATCTGCTGAAAATAATTATAAATTGTCTTGTGTGGAGTATGTATGTCATGTTTCAATTCATTTTTAATCAGTGTGTACAATGCAGTGTTTCAGTTTTGTAAAAACAAAGGTATTTTCACATTTGCAAGGACTAATGGGCACCATGTTTTCAAATGCATGGAAATTCTAAAAAAAAAAGGTGTGAGCATTTCTGCCAGTGCTTCTCTTTGAAATGAAGGCCATTCATTGTGTATTTTAGTGTACAAAATAATTGTATAACAGAATCGGGCAGTGAAAGCTTTTTTCACAAGGACGTCTGTATTTCCATTTTACAAGGCTCTCCGACGATGCTCGGCGCATTCTTTTGTGTTATTTATTTTCCCCCTTTGAGAACAACACTGAGTGCCTTTCGAAACGCATTTGAAGTAATTATGCGTTCTTTAATGGGAAACCAAGGTCCATATATTTCCATGTAGCTGCATGTTAGCAGTTCTTCTGTTGCTGTGGAGTTAATTGACAGACCAAAGTGAAGATGTTATGTCGCTGCTCTTTGCAGCAGAATCGCAAGAAAATAAGACGAGCGTGTTCCGCACACGTTGAATTGTGGTTCTTGTGATTCGTAGGAACGCCACTGTGTAGGTCTGCGTAGGGAACGACCGAGTGAAACATCGCTTTTTGTTCCAGCTGCGATATTTTTGTTGCCAACAAAGCTTCCTGTTCCCCCACATGCTATTATGAAGCCTTTCCACTGCACGCACACTAATGCTGTGAGTGCTTATTGATTTGTGTGTTTCTGAGCTCTTTGAACGTGTGCTAAGTTGCACCTCAGCGAACTGTGGCGCGATGCTTTCCATTTGCAATATCGACTCTGATGGCAGGAGTCTTTAGTTACTAGGGAGGCCACTGTGGCCATGCTAAAAGAGACATTTGGACCCTATTTAGGCTAGAACAGAACTCTTTCTTTAACCAGCCCGGACAAGAGTCTCATAAAATGTTGTCTTCGTATCATTGTCGTGATATGTGATACAAGGAAATTATAGTGCCCTCATCCATATATACAGAGATGTATGTAGTTTAGTCACAGTGAATAATTAATTTGACTTGAGCCAGGAATGGCAGGATATCTTTGAAAAGAGTGAACGTTGTGTTGAGCACTAGGTGGAGCCAGAGTAACACTGCAAGTGTGTGTGTGTGAGTGCTTGTTATTCTTTTACAAAGCAACATCTGAATTGAAAGGCTTTTGGAATTCTATTTTTTACGAAGTATAAAAATAGGGAAAATACATTTTAAACCCACTCTGTCAATACAAATACAATTCTCCAAAATAGATTACATTTGGAAACCTTTTATTTTTATTTACACTTTAAATTGGAAGACATAGAAAACAAGTTGAAAATAGAAATAAGTCATTCAAACAATGACTTCCAAGGGACAAAAGTCATGGATTTTTACACAGACACAGCAAGAAAGTGCAGGGACTGTATGAGGTCACCGGTGGACTGGTGGGTTTATCCCAGTGCCATAGAGGACCCTCACTCTGGGTTAAAGGAACACTCAAAGTTAAGGAAGACGGGAGTTGGAACGGCGGTGTGTCAGATGTCTGGGGACGGGACGGTGATAACGGTATGGGATTTATATGGAGCTTTGTCATTGGTCTCCTCGCAGTATGGTATTTATATGGAGCTTTGTCATTGGTCTCCTCGCAGTATGGTATTTATATGGAGCTTTGTCATTGGTCTCCTCGCAGTATGGTATTTATATGGAGCTTTGTCATTGGTCTCCTCGCAGGATGGTATTTATATGGAGCTTTGTCATTGGGCAGTAGTGCAGTGCAGCTTCTTATTTTGTAAGCCTGTGAAGGGACGGGGAAGGGGGGGGGGGGAGCAAGTGTAGTCTTGTCACGTTCGACAACAGGTCAATTGTTCGTAATGCAGTTCTCTGGCAGGAGCCTCGGTTTTTCTGTCAGAAAAGTGTTTTTTCTTCCGACATTTTCATTCTGCTTCCATAAGTTTTGCCACCTCAGAATTCATTTGGGACTTTAATGTACCTTGAGTGTGCGCAGAATCGCGTCGGTATCATTCGTTTTATTTTTTCACCTCAAACATCTGTTGTATGCTTCGGTAGATCTAAAAATGAATGCTTGGGGAAAATTCACCACCGCCCGCCTACCTGAATCAGACAGGCATTGATTAAAAAAAAATAAAAACGGGACATGAATAAATGATGAGGTGGAGAATACGAAATGCGTTGTGCGTGTTCCAAGCGTCATGCCTCCGTAGGCTGACTGCGAAATACAGGTTGATTTCGCTAGCGTACCATCCTTGGTGTGCTCACTGCTGAGAAATTCAAGGCGCGATGAGAACCCCAGCCCTTTGTGTCTCCTACTACAATAAGAAAAATGGGGACAAGGGCACACTTTCGTTTTACAGGGGCCCGGGTTTACACACACACTGCGTTTCTCCATTTTATCTGTACAAACGTGGACGGTGCAGAATGCCACCATTTTGAAAATCGGCGTCTCTGCAGAGCGGGGTCCTGGAACCGCTCTCTTTTACCCACGCTGCCGCTGGCAGGCCTGTAGATGGCACTGCCCTCGTAAGAGCAGTGCCTAATGATCCCTGGAGATACACGCGTGTTTGTATACTGGAAGTACCCTGTGTCGAGCGCTGACTGTGGCGCACTGGGCTCACTGTGTGGCTCCCATACATCACAGGCTCATTCAGCCCTGGGGGAGAATACATGAATTTCATTATAAACAGCCTTCCCCAGCTTAATGGTGCTCATAAATGTAACACTGTAAATTAGACACCAGGGACGTGACGACGGGCGTTTCCAATATGGGAAATTGGGAATAATAATGTGTGCCCCTCCCCCGCCACACCCCTTCTCCCTGCCGCGCCCCTCCCCTAGCCCGTAGCTCGGCTCACTTTGAATTGAGACACCTGCTTCTTGAAAGCAGCGCGGCGCGACAATAGAGAAGGGCGTGTACCGCGACTGAGCAGTAGGGGGAGTGCCTGACACGGGCAGCCGAGGTGCCACACGGATCTCGGGCCGCGTCGCAGAAGGCGAGGAGCGAAACAAAAGATCGCTCATTGACGGGCGCGGATTGAATGTGGTCTCTAAGGCTTTGTCCCTCCGCTCTATTCCTGTGAAGCAAGAGTCCGAGGAACTGCTGGACGGCAGCTTGGCCATTCACTTGACGCTCCGGTCATTTACGTCCGTTAATTTAGCCTAATTTGTTCGTGTCACACCTTTAGGGACCATTCGAAGTTGCATTGAGCACTTGAGATGCATGTAAATCAGGCAGCTGTAGCTAGGATACTGCAATATGAACTTAGACAATTTGGGTTAAAAGACCGAGTAACCTTTGCAAAGACTACTTTTGAATTTGAGGGTCACAATCATAGGTGTCCCTGAAGACACAGATTTGCATCTACGTAATGTCCTCTCTCCCAAAGACTCCACCCCATGCCCCCCCCACCTTCCTCACTCTCCATCCGTTCCAATCTCGCCATCGCCTCCAGGCACCCACAGGCTGTCTGTTGCCATCTGTGATGGATCCTCCAATCAGCAGAGCTCTCGGTTGTACTTAGTGTCCTGCGGGGTGTAAAATAGCCATTGGTGTGAATGGAGGGGTGAGCAGGCTTCAGGCGCAGTGCGCCTTGTGTGAGTTTGCGTGGCACAGCAGCGATTCGAGAGGCACAATTAGCCATTCAAAAAGAGGGAGAAAAAAGCTGTTAAAGAACATAACGCATAATATTTGGGCTATGATTTGAATGTGACAGTCTGTAGCCTTGGGACACACGTACAGTTGCACACACAGAACCGTGTACCTGCAAAAATATACAAACGCTCGCATATCCACCGCACCACACTTCCAAAAATACACGCGTACCCGGAGTATACGCTTACGGAAATACAGAAACGCGTCACCACACATCCAAAAATACACACGTACATATGTGTCATAAACACACCAGCAAAAAAGGCACAAAGGCATGGACTCTCGTTGCGCACACATACACGCGCACACACACACACACACACACACACACACACGTATAAGCACACAGACAAACACACACACACACACACAGCCCCTCTCTGACGCCTCTGCTCTTTTCTCCTACAGGTGTCCACTGCACTCACGGCTTCAATCGGACAGGCTTTCTGATCTGCGCCTACTTGGTGGAGAAGATGGACTGGAGGTAGAGTCCGCATCAATGGCGACCGCGGCCCAGGGGCCACCGCGCACGTCAGGCACCGTCTAGACAGCCCCGAAACCAGCCTCTCAATCCGGCCCGGCTGATCACAGCTCCGTCTGACGAGCCTGCCTTTCGAGCAAGGCCACCGCCATTTCGTTCGCCGCCACGGTTTTAATCTTTGCGCGTGGCGTCTCTCGGAAAGGTGCAGTCGGGACGCATTACGTCAGCCCGGATGTAACGGGAGGCGCGTCGGCTCCGAGCTCATTATTAATTCAGCGGCTCAGACGAGCCGGCCGCATCAGAAAATGCATCTCCGGCTGAGTCGGATCCACGCACTCGTTCGGCTCGATTAAAAAATAAATAAAAATTAGGCAGAATCCGGGAACGTTACCCACACCGCATCTCAATCGGTGGTCCGTGTCACCGTAAGGGGCGGGAGACGGGAAAAATCTCGCTCTGCCTGCCGAAAGAGAGCGAATCTGAATAGATATTGAGTAGCCAAGGCCGCCTGTAATTCACACAAAGTGGTGAGAGTGCATGTACCTTCTAGCCGACGCAGCGGTTCGTCTCCCCCTTTCAGCGCAGTACTTGTTCCCACTGCGATCAACAATTGTCTGTAACTTCAGGCTCTCGACGGCAAACAGTTGAATGCGAAAAATCTATGAACGTTAAAAAAGATCGACTTGTGCAATCTTCCAAGCTGCTGCTTATACTAAGGAACAAATGGCAAAAGGTACATTCAGTCCATTTTTTCCTAATATAGAGACTTGAGGGTATCAATGCACTGTTATCAGGGTCTGGCGCTGGAGGCTGCTAGTACTGCTGCACGTCGCACGGAAATTTTCAAGTTTGCGCTCAAGGCTTGAAATCAATTGTAAGTGCTATTTGCAGCCAGCCGTCATTCCTATAACTTCTGCTTGCCTGACGGCTAAAACTAAGCAGCGGTGGCCTTAGTTAGTACTTGGAAGGGAGGCATCTTGGGGGAATTTAAGCACTGTTACTGTTCCCACATCACTCGAATACATACTCTTTAGGACACTAAGGGCCTGATTTACTAAGGCCTTTAGCACATGCAAAACCAATAACATGACCAATGATTGGCCACGGTATTTGTTTTGCACCAATCATTGGTTGTGTTATTAGTTTTGCATGTGCAAAAAGGTTTTTCACATGCTCAAGGTCTTAGTAAACCAGGCCCTAAGTTGCTGCCGAAAGGAGTGTTGTGTGGGCCAGTAGGGGGCAGTCATCTCTTTGGACCAACCAATGCCTGGGTCCTCTGGGAGATGGTGTCTTTCATATGAAATGTCAACCGAGGCTCTGACTCACTGCGGTCAATACTGATCCCATGGCACTTAACTACAAAGAATGGGGAATTCCCTGGAGCACTGGCCAAATTCCCAACCTGATTCTCACAATCCGGCCATTGAATACCGCCCACCCCCCCTTTTTTAATTGGCTTATAATTCCTCCCTCTTCAGTATAGATGATTTATGTGGAGCGTTCTGGGGCCAAATTGCTGCTGTACATCACCAAGGATATTTCTCGCATGCACTGTAAAAGTGGATAATGAAATATGCTATATAAAGGCATAGAATTCTTTTAAATCATAAGTTTTCATATCTGCAAATGTGGTTGTGTATCAAAAAAAGCAATTTTTCACAAGATGAGACATTGACAGAACACAAATGATGGAACCGACAAAGATTTCTGTTGTAAACAACAACAAAAAAGAAACATAAATAAGTAGACATCCAAAAAGCAATTTTTCAGAAAAGGAGAAACATTTTCAAATTAAATTACATTACATTTGACGTTTGAAATAACTGCAGAACCGTGAAACATTGACGGGACATAAATGATGCAACCTAAAAAGATTTGTGTAAGACGCTGACAATATACGACGCTTATATTTTGTTCTTTCTCCGTGATATTCAGTGTGGAAGCTGCAGTGGCTGCCTTTGCACACTCCCGGGCCCCAGGAATCTACAAGGGCGACTACCTGAAGGAGCTCTTCCGTCGCTACGGCGACGTGGAAGACGCGCCCGCCGCGCCCCCTCTCCCTGACTGGTGCTTCGACGAGGACGAGGACGGCGCGGAAGTCGATGACGGAAACGTCATCGGGCAAGAGTCCGGGCCCAGCTCCTCGGGGTCCCTGCCGGGAAAAAAGAAGAAAGAACGGATGAAGCTGGTGAGGCCGGGCACGCTGGGAGCCAGAGGGAATTATGGGACATCCCAGGGTTCCTGGTACTCGCGATGAACAATGCCATGTCCCTTCTGTTTCAGGTTTCTTACGAAAGCTGTGTTTCAGTATTTTTATGAAAGCTATGTTTCAGTATTCTTATCAAAGCTTCTGTTTCAGTATACTTATAAAAGCTTCTGTTTCAGTATTTTTATCAAAGCTGTGTTTAATTTTTTGGGGGAATTATATGTTAATGCCTGCAGATGAAATATTGGCAAAGAGGAATCTGCATGCTGTCACTGTGTACACACACACGCACACATACATACATACACACGCACACATACATACATACACACACACACACACACACACACACTCCCCCTCCCTTTGCGCACCCAATGACAGCCATACTCAAGAGCATAATTACTGTTACATCGCCTCCCCCTTCAGTGCAATCCATTAAGCATATGAATATTCCCCTAATAAGAATAATTAAATTATGACATGCGCGCCTCGTTATAGAGTGCACAGAGGTGCAAAAACAAGGATTACAACCGAAGCAGTGAGCTTGAACAACTGTGTAGGTTTTTCATATTTATGAACTGCTGAAAGCCCCATGTGTCCCGATTATGAAATCTGCATGCTTGTTAACGGGAGGCAATGGCAAACAGCCCTGAGAGATTGATATAAAACAAGGAAACGTTTGTCTCCATAACGACTGAGTGTGAGCCCCCCCCCCCCCTCCCACAGGGTGCCGTTTTTTTGGAGGGCGTCACGGTGAAGGGCGTCACGCAGGTTACCTCGCAGCCCAAGCTGGGCGAGGCCCAGAGGAAGTGTCAGGAGTTCGCCGAATGGGAGAGGTGAGCACACGGCGCCTTTTTTAACGCCCCAGCCAATCAAGAAATTGCGTTTGTGTTTCCCCACACATAGCGCCCTTAAGAACGGAGCTGTTGCGCAGTGCCTCTGAGAGAGCGCACCGTATAAACTGTGTCAGCGATTGTGTGTTTAACTCGACGACATTGTCTGCAGAAAGCACGCAGAATGACAACAATAGAATAGTATCAATGAGATTTCATAAATGTATCTTTGATTTCATAAATGTATCTTTGCTTAAAGAATGTAAATCTGATCTTTGACAGTTGTGTGAAGAGACATTTGGTGAACAGATGCAGAAACATTTTGTGTAAAGACGGTCTGAAGAAACTACGCTCAGATGCAGGATTTTGCAGGCTTAGAATCTGGTAACGGGGGGCTCTGTGCCAGAGGCCAGCGTTTCCTTGCGGGGAATATGCAGCTACGTGGTTGGAAGAGTTGACGAAGGATATTCATGGCATCTGGCATTAGGAGGAACTCTGCCAAAACGGAGCCCATTAGCCTCCTTGGTTAACAGCAGAAATGTTTTAGCCTCGCATTACCATAATTGAGCCCATATAATGGGTAGTGCAAGGAGTATTAATCAATATAGGCTGAAGAAATGGGTTTAAAATCACAATTTGAATATCAAGAGGCGATAGTCCGAATTAAATGGTAAATCATTCCATAATTGTTGGACTGCGGGTGTAGAATTTCTTGCCGCCTCCTTCAGCTTGTGACATTTTAGGTTCAAGCTGGAAATCAGTAGTCTGAGACGAAGGGGCAATTACGATTTTATGGAGGATATATGAGCTCGCTCGTCTAGGACTGCGTCAATGCTTTATAGACAAGGGGGAAGAATATATGCTAGGTGGACATAGCATGTTGAGAATCTTTCTGTGCAAGGTGTAATTTCAGATTTTGTGAAACCAGAATGGTAGCAGCTGTTTTCCACTGGACTAGCAGGCAATGCTACAAATGTGGTTATACAGCCTCATCAGTGCAGCATGCTAGTTGGAATAACTGTTGAACTGACAGTCTGAGGTGATACACCCCTATGGTTATATGACAGGGGCTCCAAGGGCAGCAGTGTAGTACAGTGGTTAATGAACTGGGTTTGTAACCGAAAGGTCGCAGGTTCGAGTCCCGAGTCCACACTGCCGTTGTACCCCTGCCCCCTGAGCACTCTTCTCAATGAATTTCAGTATATATAGCTGTGCTGTGATGGATACTATGTAGAAAAAAAAAAAATGCTGTGTAAGTCGCTCTGGATAAGAGCGTCTGCTAAATGCCTATAATGTAATGTAATGTAATGTAATGCTGTGGTCACGTGACAGGGGCTCTCTGAGGCAATAACCATGTTCAAGTGACAGGTGCTGGCTGAGGTGATTTCCCAGATATTACCATATGTTATGTATTACTACACACACAGACCGGCCAGATGGTCGACTCTGTATTCTTAACATTGAAAGTTCTGCCTGCCTTCTGTTGACTCCAAAACATTCCAGCTTGATGCATATTCTGAAAATTGCAGTAGAGTTTCAAATGGTGTTCATATCACTGGAAACTCCTGTTATTAACCGGAGCCACTTGTTGTTAAACAGAAGACAGAAGGAACGTAACGGTTGACCATCTGGTCAATCTATAGTAATATCTGTGGTGATACAACGGTGCTTACGTGACAGCGGCTCCCTGAGGTAATAATGCCATTGTCACGCGAAAGGGCTCTCTGAGTTGAAAATTCCACGGTCATGTGACAGAAGCTCTCTAAGGTGGTACAAGTGCAGTAATGTGATGGGGGGTTCTGAGGTGATAATGCCACGGTCATGTGACAGAAGCTCTCTAAGGCAATACAAGTGTTGTAATGTGATGGGGCTCGGAGCTGAAAATGCCACGGTCATGGTTCAGGCTCTCTGAGCTGAAAATGCCACGGTCATGTGACAGGGGTTCTCTCAGGCGAGGATGCTGCGCTCATGTGACAGCTGGTCTCTGAGGTGACTGTGCTGTCCTGCTGTGAGTGTTCTCAGACCTCTGTCTTTCTGTGCGTTTCAGGTCTGGGTTCCCAGGCGCCCAGCCAGTGTCCATGGACAGGAGGAACCTGCGGTTTTTGGAGCAGAAAGCTTACAAGGTCAGCTGGAAGGCTGATGGCACACGGTGAGTTGGCAGAAAAAAATATTCGAGTCCTTTTATCAATGAGCAAAAATGTTCAAGAAACCTTAGTTTAAAAAAAATTAAAAAAAGTTTATTTTTATTTTTTATTCGATTTATTTATTTTATTTAAAACCTGGGCTTCTATGGTTCTTTGTATCCTACAATCCATTTTCTCCATGTTGGCCTCTGCAAACATCCATCCATTATCTCACCCGCTTATTCCTGGTCAGGGTCGTGGATTTAGCCTAACCTGCCTAACCTCCAATTAGCCTAACCTGCATGTCTTTGAACTGTGGGAGGAAACCGGAGTACCCACAGGAGACCCACGTGGACACGGGGAGAACATGCAAACTCCTCGGCCGGGATTCAAACTCGGTACCTTCTTACAGTGACGCAAGACGGTGCTAACCGCAGGACGGCTTCTCTTCAACCTGAATTCCTCCAATGGAATCGCTCCCCTGTATTCATTATCTGCAAGTATAAAATTGTCCCTTTGTAGAATCGACAGTTGCAATTCCCATCATCACTAACCCTCTAAGGTTCAAATTGGCTCGGGAGGAGGAAGACGAGGTCGAGGGTCAGCGTGTACGGAGACTCTGCAAGATTAGGCCCGCCCACCACTTCGCTCCCCACGCTTAATCAAGCTCGCTTTAAGGGAACACAAAAAGTTTTGGGGCCTTTCACGCTCCCCGCTTTGCTTTTCCTGCCCTGCGGTAAGTAATCTACAGCTTCATTGAGCAGAGAGTGTGAGGGGCATAACAAAAGGACTCCGCTGCCTTCGGTTCTGCTTCTCATTCAGCCGAGGCACGGAGACTGCGGCGAAATGTCAGAGTTGGGATTGAGAAGGAGGCTGCCGAATCACACCCCGGCCCTCCTCGGGGGGCCAGCACTGGCCTTGTAGGGTATGAGCGGTACAAGGGTCATCCCTCAGAAGTTATGTAGCGCTCCTGCGTGCGTTCCGGTTCGGCCCTGAAACTGAGATAGACTCGCATTCTTATTTATGACTTTGTTTGAATAACTAATACATTCCCAAGCGGTGGGCGGTTGGGTGGCGTAAGAGTCTCTATAACGCCGTGCTGCCCCTTCGGTATGGAAATGACTTAATGACTAATAAATCAGTTCTGTATATAGGCATGCCATTACCGAGTTCTCAGTGCGTTGGTCCATAGCCCAGACTAGTCATACAGAAGTGGGCTTGCTTATACCGTGTTGTCTTTATGACATCAGAAATTGCCCATCGGGTGTCGACTACAGAGTTAATTTTGCACATACTAGCTACAAACGCTGTAGCTTGTTCATTTAACTGCAAGCATAAACAATGGCAATTATGATTTTATGGAGTGAGTAGCTAGCTGCGTCAATGCTGTGGCAGAATATCTGCTGTGCATACGTAGTATGTCGAGAATCTTTTTGTGCAAGGTGTAAATTCCGAAAGTAAAAACAGATTTATTTTTTCCCCACCAGAATGGTAGCAGCTGTCTTCCACTGGACAAGCAGAATTGCTTATACTGTGTTATCTTTGTGACTTCACATCGGGTGTTTACCACGGAGTTCATTTTGCGCAATTTAGCTGCAAGCACTGTAGTTGGTTAATTTAACTACTAACATAAACATTTCAAACACCGTCTGGCGGTCCAACATTTTTCAAGATTAGCAGGAGGTAACGGCTCTTTAATGAAATTTGGGCAGATCGGTCAGGTCACTGGTACATTTAACTGATACCAGAGCAATTTGATGCCTAGTTCCAAAACATCCGATCACCGATCATGAGAATGAGATGGGGAATGGTGAGAAAGAGACTATATAAGTGGAAGCGATGATAAGCGAGACGAAGTGGACAAACGTGCAACCTGTTAAAGGCATTTTATTGGACAGATGAGGTTGTCCGACATGTAGAAGGGATGTTGGAGAGTAGGGTATTGCCAAGCCGCAAAGTTCTCACGAGCACGACTCTTTTTGCAATAGGACACATCCAATTCGGGACTGCATGTCTCTCTAGCAATCTTTTTCTTTAACTCTTAGCTGGGTAGCACATTTAGCTGCAGTATGTATATATGCACTAATTGCTATTACGTGGTTGTTATACTTTTCTCATTAACAGGAGAACCATGATTTCTTATTTCATTGTACACCAAGGAGCAATTTTACACAAGCTGGGGGTGAATGTGCTCATTTGTTTTCTCAATCATGCATATTACATTGGTTTGCGGCATTAAAGAAAAGCTCAAATCTCGTGACGTTCTGCGATCATCATTAACTTAAAGCAATGAACCGCCATTTTGGCTCTCATTAAAACGGTACTCATAAAGGTAACTTTTCTCAAGATTGTCTTTGGGAAACACGGTGCATCTCCTGAGTTTAACCGGTCTCTTCTTGTGATGAACGGTCAGTGCATTAGGTCAGAACGGCTGACCTAAGGTGATCACTCACGCAATGGCGTTAAAGGAAATTCTGTCAACGGCAACCAACTCCCGACAGTACTTTTGTAATGTGAATGTGTGGAGTGCACTAGGTATGAGAATGTTGCTTCGCCCTTTTTTCCATGTTTGTCCCACCCCCAGGTTACCAGAGTCACATGATCACAATACTTTAGCTGGATGAGCCAGTGAAGGGCTGCATTATTTTATAACCCTCTCCAATTCCTTCACTATCGGACGTGTTCTCAACAGAACCCAATGTAACATTCCGCCCTGCTTCAGCACAGAAGATTAATAATGATCTGGTGATTTCATATTCCGGTGGTACGCCGTAACCCTTTTTTATACTTAGCACAGTAGTAAATATTTAATGAAGGCACTCATTTGTTCGAGAATTTTACATACTAATGAATTAATGAAGTGAATAGATTGGTGGCTCTGACATATACACAAGGTCATAATGTACCCAGCCTGCACATGGCCACAGAACATGGTGTGGTTCCCTGATAGGGAAGATCTCTTGAAAGTCTGGGCATTGAATTCATCGTTATTATTTTTAATAAGGTGAGATGTCTTTCCGCAGGATGCCATGTAAATAGATATATAGTCAAGACGGAAAGTCTGAACACCCCTTTCACCTTCTCCACGTTTTATTACATTACAGACATATTCTACAATAGATTGAGTTCATTTTTTGTCTCAAAATTCTACACAAAATAGCCCATAATGACAAAGTGAAAACATGTTTTTAGAAATTTTTGCAAATGTATTAAAAATCGAAAACTGAAATCTTTCATTTACATAAGTATTCCTACCCTTTGCTTGAACATATTTTTAAAGTATCATATTTAATATTTGGTCGCATATCCTTTGCATGCTGTTACTTCCTGAAGTCTGTGACCCATCAACATCAAAAGACTCGATATCTTATTTCCAGGTACTGTTACAAGCGATACTATAAGCTCTCTGCATTTGAATGGATCTCTATGGGAATTGGGGGGTGAGACTAGACTAGACTGAAGAGTTTTGTTTCTGATGCCATTTTCCTTGTTTTTCTTTTGCTAGTATTAGGGTTATTCTGTCAGAAATCAATCACTTTTTGAACTCTTTTAGATTAGAACTATTTATTTTATACATGTCAACCAATATGAGAGAATGTTAGAATGTGCTTTGATTAAGCAGAATGACAAACCATTGAGAAAGTGATTGATTTCTGATCAATGCCCCATCAGTCTTATTGTATTGTACTGAGTATTGTTAGTCTTCTCTGAAGTATTGTTCAGTATTTAGTATTCTGTTTTCAGTGGTAGTAGTGTTTTCTGTTGTTTCTATATTGTTAGTTCTGAAATGCATATTTTCTATGAGGGTAGCATTTTGTGTTTGTGAGTTTGTAGGTCTCTGTGTGGGCCTAGTCGTGTATCTGTGTGCATTCCTGGTAGCAGTACATATGTGCTGCTGGGTATGGGGAGTTTTTGGCTGTATCCTGGTCACTGAAGGGTTGGACTGGGCTTCACCCCTGTCTGTTTGCAGCTGGTGCAGAAAGCAAGACCTGTGACTCACAGGCACGACTTCACTGCAGCCGGATTGAGTTTAGAGGCGGGATGAAATTTTTCGCCGCAGAAACGGTACATAAATCGCCCTGGATCTTTTCGCAGGGAGGAGACGCGCTTGTTATCCGCTGAAAAGCGCCCCCCACCCCCCCCGGTCACGTTGAGCGTGGGCGTGCCCGCGGTGGCAGCAGCCCGCTTCGGCCGCCCACCGCTCTTTTTTTCCCCCCCGAAACCCAGCTCATAGCGGCATGCCTCCGTCTAATCCTCTCGCGCATCTTCTCTGATGATGTTTAAAAAAAAAAAAGAACCCTAGAATGAAGCGTGGTGTTTTCATAACGCCGTGCACGTCCTTCTTTTTCATTTGCGCAGAGCATTTCTTAAAAGCTGCGGCATGGGATTACCTTTTTTTTTTATATACCTTTACTTCAAAGTGCTTTTGTAATGAGCCCATATACTTTTTGTCCGTTTTTCTGCATGTGTGCATGTGTGTGTGTGTGAGTGAGAGTCTCTTAAAAACATGTGCGTGTCTAACTGGAAAAAAGCGAGCAGCTTTAATTGGTCAGAATAAGGTTCTCCATAGCCCTTTAAATTGTGTATTGGTTCAGCTTTAAAGTCAGGCTGCTGTCATAACTAAGCCTAAAATGTTAACTCCGGTCAACCGGATGCAGTTATTCCTCTTCAATGGTACGTTGCTCAGTAACATTCACTTAACATATTGCTCGTGCTATCCAGCTGTGCAGCTTTTTTCCCCCCAAGTAATTATCTTGTTAGTTGCACATTGCCAAATCATTAACCGTTTCGAAATATGGGGACCAGTAACATATTTCCATGTTGCTACGCTTGTCATTTTCAAAACTTGCCACTCATAACTAATCTGCTGTTGAGCTAAGCCGTTTACTTTTATTTTGTACACTCCTGGTAAATATTCTTTGCCATTTTGTTGGTGTTCTTGCAATGCACACCGTTGGTTATTCCGTGGGTCTTCTTTTTATGCGATTTCGATTAGTTTGTACTGCTGTAAATTACGAGTGCAAACATGGTCTTGGTTATTACCATGAATGCAGGGTCTTGGTTATTACCTCTCTATGATAAGATACTACTCAGCATAACCTATGTTTGTGGTCTGTTTTTTCACATGCGTCATGGGTATATGAAAATTAATAGGTAATTTTTATTAAATTCAGCTTTGCAGCCGTCTTGCGAAAGGAGAACGTAGGATACAAATAATTTGTCGCCGAACCTAGGATTTGGCCCTGTAGAGAAATGGAGGTGGAAGTTGGAGACGGAATGGGAGCCTATAAGATCTTGACAGGGTTCAGTCATTTAACTCATCTTAATTTAATTATATTTGTATGTCCTTAAATTTGCACCCACATGTCACCGCTTTTCGAAAATTACTACACCGCAACGGGGGGACACGTATGACCGCGACACCAGGAACACGACCCTTGTTGCCGTGGCACCTGCAAAGGAAAGCTTGAGGCGGAGTGCATTGACATGCACCACACCAGGTGTGTCATGGTCAGCTGAAGGTTGCGCCTACAAAAGCCCCCCCCCCGGGACTGGACGTGTGGGTAAACACAAAGAGGAAGCTGATGACACCTCTCCCATCAATGGCCCACACTCACTTCACTGTAGATAATTAGCCAGTGCTGCATGACATGCCTTTCATATCCAATATATTCCTGGCTCTTCCACATGCCTCCTTTCAAACAAACGGATGGAAATCAGTTTGTATTCGCCAGTGTTGATTTATTTTTAAAAAATTCTCCATTGCAGACCTCAGGTTTCTTAACTCTAGAGTAGCTTCTGTTCTTAACCTCAGGGAACTTTCTGCATGCGAATTTCCAAGCGTGAAAGACTTTTATGAGGTGGCGCGCAAGCTTGCCGCCGCACGCCCCCCGCTTTGCTGCAATTTTGATCAGAGCGTATTGCCGTCCGGCAGGCAGACATACTGCGTATGTTTGTTTATCCGAAGGATCGTCCGACGGCGTCAGCCGCTTTTTTTGATTGCTTGACACTTCTCGCAGCTACGCACTCGGACCCCCGCGCCAGATGGCGAGACGCAAGGTGTTTTTTTTTTTGATTGACATTGACATTTGATTTCTCAGAACACTTGTTTCGCATGCCCCCTGAAGTTATACTGGCTACATATGCAGCTATAACAGAAGGGGGTTTGAGCTGAACGAATAAAGGAATATGTGCGTTAATAGGGTGTATTTAAAGTTCACAGAGCGTTGGCGGATTATGTTTTGATTCCGTGTCGGAGATCCATGCACTTTCGGCCCTGTGGGATCTCATCGTTGCAGAGATCGTAAGCTCCTTACAGGCGCCCAGGGTGGGGTTTCCAAAGAGCAACTTCGCCTCGCTTCCAGACTACAAAGCAGATGTCACCTGGTGATGTCATGGGCTTCTAAATTTAACCTCTGCTTCCCCAGCAGGCTGCCGTTGATCTTTTGTCTTCCGTCTTCCATTCCTCTGACAGTTGGAACAGCACATGAATCAGAAAAGCCTTCTTTGGGTCCCTCTCAGACGTCCATTAATTGAGTCACCGTGGTTTTTCCCAATTGCCTTGGCTGTAGGTGTTATGTTAGAATTGGGATTTTTGAATCAACTTTCCTTGAAGGTTCCATAAAGTTCAGAATATACACAAGTGGCTTTGTGCAGTGACTGCGGGAACAGGCGGCATGTTGAGGATATCATTTTGTTTTGTATTTTTATATTTTTGTGTTATTAGAATGAGGCTTGGCCTTGGTTTAATACAGGTAATGAGTCTTGCATCAACCTGAGAGACATTTTCTCGGAAGTTGACCACATTAAAAGCGCGTGTACATTTCTGGAACATTACCTTCTGTCTGAAGGACATCGTGTTTTTGGCAGGCTGAACTCTTTTCCCCGCTCTTTATTTTCTTTTTATGTTTATGACTGGAAGCATGTCAGTTGTATTAGAAAAGCAATTTGAGAGATAATGGAACAGTGTGTCGCAGTACGATCTCCAGCAAAATTGAATTTTTGGATAGATTCCTCTATCTGAAAATTTCAATTTAAGAAATTAGAATTTTTTCAGATAGAGACTTGTCCCTGTGCTGTTGGTGTTGTGTTAAAATGCCGGAATTATTCATATTATGTATTGTGTGTGTGTGTGTGTGTGCGTGCATGCATGTGTGTACATGCCTTTGAGAATGAATGAGATGTGAAATGGCAACCTTTGTGAAAATTGTGTGGCATGCCTGTCCGTATACAGCATTTGAGGAAGGTCTTTTCCCTGTTCAGAGAGGAATTGTCTGGGACATGGACAACAGGCTGCTATGATGCATACTTGCAGCATGTAATTAGGGGTACGTGTGGTTTGAGATGCTCTGGTATGCTTGGCTGAAAGAAGGTTTGGTCATGTGGAAGAAGACTTGGGACATGGTCCCGTCTGAATACTGATTATCTGTAGATAAACCAGAGGGATGATGTTACACAGTTGACTCTTCCCCTCCCCATCGACGCTCTTCGGTAATATCCTTTCTCCCTGCCCCTGACACGAGTCCCGCTCTCTCGCTGGTCTGCTGCTGTATAAGCTGCTTTATGCTTGTGCGTGCGGCAGTCTGTGGTGAATGGTGATAGGCTACTCATCTGTGCCGATGTAAGTAGGATGTGGAAAGTTGAAAATGAACAGTGTGGTTGGCGATGCTTACATGTGAATCTAGAATGGTACTCAGATGGTACACCCGCACACAAACTGTGATCATGCACTGTGAAGTAGGTCTTTGGAGGAAGAAATTCTAAATTCAACTGTCAACATGTCCACTAAGTTTCATCACAATCGGAGTAGAATTGTTCGAATTATGAATGATAGGGACACAAACACAGACAGACATACGCACAGACAGGAGCGAAAGCAATACCCCCTGCTTGCGCTACGTGCAATAAAGTATTAAAAGCTTTATAATCAGCGACTGCCCTAGCTAACGTTATTTAGCTAAACTTCGCTGTCCGCCAGTCACAAAACAAGGTTTATAACCAGTTCATTAAAGCCAGAGTATGAAACTTTTATTTTGAAAAATGTCGGGGAAAGGTCATGCTTATAATGCAATTATAGAAAGAACTGTTCTGAGAGAAATTCAGCACCATAGACTATGTTTATATCCTCAAATTCTGCATTCTAAAACCAGCAATTCGCTCCGAATTTTGTTTTCAAAACAGTGGCATAACCATGACCACATCGCGGACCAATCAACTGTGAGTATGACCTTGCCAGTAGCTCACCAGTTCACCAAACAGGTTCACCAGCTAGACGTTTCATAGCGACCTGTTACACCGGCACTATTTCACGGAAAGAAAAATAAAAGGGAATTGGATAAAGCTCACTCGAAAACTGGAGCGAACATATGTGCTAATGTCAGAAGGTGGTGAAATTTTCGTGAACTTGGTTTAAAGACAGACTGGACAGGTAGGTCAAAAGTTTCAACATGAATGGACTTTCTGCTTGCCAGACAACTGTAATTACCTATAATGAATAGTAGCTAGGTTGGTAATTGGTATTATTATTGATAACGTTACTTTATTCGGCGGCTAGTTCTTGGAAGAAGGGCATGCTTGCTAACGTTATATAGATCGCGTTAGCTCGAACTGGCTACGCGGCTATAAGTTACCAAAGCATAGCTACCAGCTGTAGTCAGATAATGCTAACTAACGCTACACAAACTGTGTTATGCAACAACTCTGCAACAATAGAAACAATTTTGTTGTTTTACGTCGAATTTTACTGTAAAATACCTATCTGTCATCCTGAAATTGTATCGAGCAGACTTTCACATTCACAACTAGGTCTGGTGTGTCTCTTTCTTTGTGGGCAGGGCTAAGGATGTTGTGACAACAAATGTGGGGAAAAACTGCATACTCCAGCTTTAACTGCCCCACATTGATGAATGCACATAGATAACCTTAGTTCTGGTACAGCGGTAAGTCAGCGCAGTTGTACTCCGAGGATCGGGGTTCGCGCCCCGGTCCTGCCATAGCCGAGCGTGGCCGGTGCCCTGTGGAAGCGACAATTGGCGGTCGCTTCTGGGTGGGGGGAGGGGCTCGGAGAGAACCGCTGCGCACAGAAGAACCCAGGGCGTGTCACGGTCAGGAGCTGCGCCCTGTAGAGGACGTAGCGCCCTCCCTAAATATACCGATTGACGGGGTTGTGCAGCGGTGGTTCTCTAGCGGTTGCTACACGGGGGGGAATTGAATGAGAATAGGGGTTCAATTGGCTACTAAATTGGGAGAAAAAGGGAAAAATCAGAAACAAATTTTTTTTTTTAAAAAGATAACCTTAGTTCGCACAACTTTGCTGTTCTCCAGGTCCCATTAGCACAAGGTTTCAGGGATTCCATAGCAAATAGCCTACATTTTTGACGGGCATATTATGGCATATTTATGGCCAAAAATAATTGCAAGTGAATTGCGCATCAGCACTGCGCGACATCAACACTGCGCGACATCAACTGTTAGTTGATGTCCTGTCGTTGCCGAGTTCGAGACTGTGAGCTTTGGGCTTGGGGCCGTTTCCATGGTAACGTGTGGAGAGTGCTGATGTGCGCCTGTGTAATTTTTCCCCTTCAAGGCCCTTCACACGGGGCGCAGGGGGACGCCGCACGGCGGGGAGGCGGCTTCGCAAGCAATTTTTGTCCCCCCGTGTAAAAAGCCCTTTAAGGACAACGGCAGGTGCCTTATTATTTTCAAAATTCAAGCGTATAATTAACGCCAGGCATTGAGCGTACGCCATTGTAATTGGTTCATTATGCATCGTGTTTGAAGTTGCATATTCTCCTGTTGATGAGATTAGCCCCATTTTTAATCTCGCTAATGCTTACAATTCATCTGAATGACTCTGACAGTGATTAATAAGTGCTCTGATTCCATAGGGGTAGTTAAATTATGCAAAATTATGCTTAAGAGATGAGGCTATAATGAATTCCAAGGATGCAAATGGTAGGTGGTGTGATGCATTGGCCAGTATGTACGATGGTAGAAGAGGCAGCTTTGCATATAGGCTAAAGAATTTATTCTCTCGACCAGTGTTCACCACTCACCCCCCCCCCCACACTGTTTCTGTGCGTGTTGTCAGTTCTGAATGTCTTCGGCTTGCGAGAGCGGCGAAATTGGTTTGACTCGACGCATTTTTCTCAAAGGCTTCCTGTCATTTTCCCAGAACGCACACCGAAGTTACGGGCAAACACCTCGCGATGTCATTACTTTGAGCGCCGTTCAATTATTCAAGTCACTCATACAAAGGACAATATGTGTCCACATCAATCTTCTTCTCCCTGTGACCCTGATGGGGGAAAAACTGCAATGTGCTACTTTGTGAACTTTTAAAATACTTAAGGACAGCTTTCAGTTTTGACTACCATTTTAAAGGTTTTTCAGTAGCCTATGACAGATTCTACATCTGTGGCCATGCATGGATAGAAATAACTTCTTGCTTTAAATGTCAGTTTTGTAACTTGAATATAACTTGAATAGCTGCTCTTGGGAATTGTTTTTGAGTTTATGGATGCATTAAAATAGGTTTTTTGTATTTTTTAAAATTAAATTTTTAACAAAGAAAGTAACTCAAACTCTGAACAGCAGGAATCCCATCAAGTCCTGGAGGTTTAAATTTCTCTATGAACACTGAACACTGAAGCTTCCTTCATTTTCTCAAACTTGACTTGAGAACTTAATTTCTCAATGATGGGCCTCCAGCTGCCTTATCTTACCTGTTTTAGCTTGAGTGGCAGAAGCTGCTTATGCCTGTCTCCATTCTCGGAATAAACCTGCCTTGTCTTAAGGAGCAAAAACATCTCTTGACTATTGTCAGTTGTTTAAATAGGGATTGAGAGTGCCTAGCTCTTGCCACCTCTTAACCGTGTTTTTCATTTTTTCCAACTGGGAAATTCAATTTCTCAAATGGGCAACCCGCCTATTGCCTTTTCAATTAAGAGTGGAAGTCCAACACCGTACTTGAGTCTGAACTTTGACAGTCGAGTTCCAACTGAGATCCAAGATGAATCTGCACCATGTCGCGTATTGGTATTTGGATAATTGGATTGTCATTTTTATTTTGACCAAATACATTTGGAGTGATTTCAAGTGGATGCCTGCTGATATGTAGGCATGGATATGTACGACAGTGCTGTCCATCTAAAGGAGAGGAATATTGTTTTGCTGTTTTCACTCGGTAGTTGTCGCACAAGAACAGTGTCGGTCTCAGAAGTTTTCTGTATAGGCAGCCCAAGTGCAAATGAGGTCAAGGGGCATTGTAAGCATATGACGGCTGGAACTTCAATTGCTGGCTGCTATTATTTTGAAAGTTTCTACTTTGAAGGGAAATGAGGACAAGTTACACGCGAGCGTGGGATTTCTTAGATAAACTTCAACGGCGCTTTTGTATTGGTGTTCAGGGAGACCCGGCTCGGCGGTGTTTGGCGGTAAACAGCCCGAGTCCGGCCTGAGGGCCGGGTCCAAGCCCCGTAGGGAGAAACTACCAAGAAATGGGTTCGGCGTGGCGGCCGCATTTGCTTCGCAGCGAATGAACCCTGGTTCAGAAGTACTGGTGCGTGAAATAATTTGTGTGGCAGACATTCTGTTTCTGTGCACTTCTTATTTCCCTCATGAGTTTGGCAGGCTTTTCATAACCACGGTGTGTGCCTCGCCTAAAGCCAGCACAGATGGAGGCTCTGACATTATTTTCAATACCTCTCCTAGACCAGACTCAATATCTGTAGATTTTCACAGATTCACCTCGGTCGTTTGTAACGGGTGCCGGCGAAGGCGGAGACCGAGCGCTTTCTGTCAGTACATTGGTGCTTCGGCACAGGAAGACAGAATTGCTAACCTGCGCAGGGTATCCTCTGGTCTAGACAGACCACAGCCCTCTAGGCCCTATTTTTTAAACAGTTACATGGGAGCTGTCGTGGAAGATGTCTGTATGTGCCTTTGGTATTGGCGCTTATATGACCTTGCTCATGTACTGTATATATATATATATATATTACTCAAATAAGCATGAGCTATAGTTCTCAATTGTGAAGTACTGTGCTTGAGTACTCAAAAAGTTTAAATCAATGTTCACAGTCAATTATTACATGAATGTTTTACTTGACAGGCTAATTATAAAATATTTAATAATGAAAAATAAAATATTTAAAGAATGAATAAAATAATAATGAAATATTTAAAGAATGTATGATCGCGTTGTATAAATCAAGTAGCAATAACATCATAGTTATTACTTTTACATTTAGTTATAAGTATAATAGCGTGTAATAAAAAGTGGTAGGCAACAATATAAATGTCATGAGGCTTTTCTGTTGCACAGCGTGAAGCTGACTCTGTATCTTTGATATTATGTGAAGATATGAATGTAAAGTAAAACAATTGGATACTTATAAGCCCTGAGGAGATTTCACTGGTAGCCAGTTTAAAACAAGACGATAGCCTGTGATTATTTGTAAGAGGTTTTACTTTGATCTAGTCTATGTTACGCTGATGTTCTTGTCTTGTAACTAAGTATGTGTTGGGATGGGAAGAGGTCACTGGTGAATTTGTGTACTCATTATTTCAATGCAACAAAACCTGAGCTTTTGTAGAAGTATGAAGCTTGTGCAAGCCTGGACAGATCTGTAAAATACGAAACGAAAACATGATTGAGATAATTCTGTATTTACGATTGGCGGTCCTGGGTTTTGCCTGAAGGAACAATAAAATTTTAATATTATCTGTTCTTCGGAATTACAAAGAAAACTCAAAACAATATTGTCGTTTTTCCTCCGCAACATAAAAAACAGAAAATAAACATTGCGGCTGAAATTGCGAGCTAGATGGCTGTGACCTATCAGAATGGGGATTGTGAGAATACCTTGGGAGGAGGAAGCTGCAGTGATCTCTCTCGAGCTGGACTGTCCTCCTACCGGAGAGCGATTGATCGACCCCCCCCCCCCCCAACCCACCACAGCCCTCGGAGCAAAGAAGAGACGGCATCGGCCAATCGATGCTCCTGCTTTGAGCAACACGCTTATCTCAAGCCTGCAGTCTACCAGGACACTGCCGTTCTTTTCATAATAGTTTTCTTTTCTCCGCTGCTGTTAAATCACTTGTGAAATACTATTATCAATAAGATGGGCTGTTATTTCTTTTTCTTTTTTTTCTTTCTTTTTTTAAAAACTGCAGATCAGATCCTGTCAGAATGGTAATATGAGCGTTGCGGCCATCGTGTTCCGTGGCCCCGGGATTTATGGCCTTCCTCGCCTGTAAAATGTCGTTCCATCGCCTGACAAAACACACAAATATTTATTAACCGCGAGGGATTTTACGGTGAGCGAATCATCCTTTTGGTTCTGGTGTCGTGATTTTATTGTACGGTTATATATCTGGCGCACTTACCCGAGCTTGGAATATGATGGCAAAATTGGACATTTACTTTTAGAAATAAGAGCTCCACCCTGTATGTTGGGAAGGCAGTGCGTCGACATGTGCATATTAAAGTACTGTACAGACATGGAATTTCCTCTGAATATTGTAATTGAACTTCTCGCTGAGTTATGCCAGCGGATTCTGCAATAATGATATGAAAAACTCATTTTGATTAGAACTACCAGAAGAGACGTGTTCCCCGTCGCTCGCTTCTCCTTAGCGGAGTCAAAGCCTTCACAGTACCTCCTCGTACATCATTAGGACCAAAGCAGTTCTGGAGAGGCCTGTAAATGACTAGCCCTTTAAAAACGGCGATCAAGGGGCTACTGCTCCTCATTTGTGCGCGTCCTTTGTTCGTCGATGCCCGAGGGGGGGGGGCTGTAGCAGCTCACACCTTCAAGGACCTCAAAGTACTATGCATGGCGAACATCCCAACCCCCCCCCCACCCCCCCGTTGGTCTCTGCCCAAACCCTGCACCCTCATGCACAATGTGCCTCGGCCTGATTGCAGTCAACCTCGCCCCACCTCAGAGGAAACGGACGGACCGGCATTACGTCGCCAATTAAACCGCAGTCTCTCCGGCGGCAGGCCTTTCTCTGTATTTTTTACGACGAGAGGAGGCGCTCGGCTTTCCGCGACGGCGGTGATTTAACGGCGCGGTTTATTCCCCCGAAAGGCTGGAGCCAGACGTCTTTGCTTTTCCCGGCGCTGAAATGGCCAGAGCGGCCGCGAGAGGCAGGCCGCCTCCCAATGAAATCAGCGTCCCTGCCCCCGCCCAAACCGCCCCCCCGACCCTTCACGACCCAGCTCATTGTACTCCATCAAATCCAAATGCTTTTCTTATCAAATTTGCAGGTCAGCGAGGCAGGCAGCGATGTGCCAGCTTTTGCCACGGCAACCGCACCCGGACCTCTCCGGCGTAATCAGTCGGGCGATAATGGCCACACGTGTTCAGTCTCGCATCATAATCGCTTGCCCCGAGGAGCTGCTGATCCGGGGCTTGTTCCTCGCCTCCGTATTGATCCCCGTCCTGCTTGTGGGGGGAAAAAGGAGGGGGGGCGGGCTGCCGTATCAGCCACTCGCAAAGGGCGGGGCCAGTCTTGAGTCAATTCAAGGGCACCGTACCCTTCACTTTACTGCACCGCGATAAAGATGTTTTATTAAGTAATGTTGAGGGAATCGAGATGATAGCGTGTCTTCCTCAGTCGCCGCACTGTATGCAACTCCATAAAGCTGTCTGTGTTGTGTGCGGTTGTGAACATCATGGCATATCTATTAAATGGGTGTATTATCATACCCAACATATTTATGCTTGCGTGCATGATTGAATGCGTGCTTGTGTGCATGTCTGCTGCTGGAACGGCAGTGTTTTGGCGTGCACAGAGGACATCACGTTAGGGCTGGACGATAGATTGCAACGATAATTATCGAATGCAAGAACAGGCATCGCCACCATGTGAGGTATTGTCTTTCTGTTCGTCTTTTTTTCTTTAATTATACCCAATGCGGTAATAACATGAACATCCAAAAACTTCAGAGGCTGTGAAATGCTTCCGGGTGGAAAAACGTCACCGGTTTTGATACGACAGCCAATCAGCAGCATGGCATTGCAGCATCCATGCGATTGACAAAAACGCATCACATGATCACATGGAAGCTGTAAACTTGCTGCTGATTATGAACACCCAATAGATATCAATGGTGGGCTGTGTTCCATTAGCAAGTATGCATAATGGAACACATCCGGGATGTTTTTTCCAGAAACATTTTGCGCGGCCTCTGAAGTTCGGATGTTTGCTACCGCATCAGGTATAATTAAAGAAAAAGAGACTAAGAGAAAACAACACCCCACATGGTGGCGATGGCCGTTTTTGCATTAGATAATTAACAGTATCGCCCACACCCTACATCACACCCTTAGGCTTTTCTAGAACAGTAGGCAGATCTTTTTTGTTCCATCCAGAAGCAAGTACTTCTTACCTTAAAGGTCAGGCTTTCTTCATATACAACCACCCTGTGGTAAGCTACCGCTAATCTTGCAGGGCACAGCCCATAATGCCCTTTAAACCCCGCTCTGGAGCCCCAGCAGAGCCCCGTACCCAATCCAAACCCTCATCTCCACCGACCGTCCAGGCGGTTTGGCTCCCCCCCACGTTATTTCACGCCTCTCTGGCTTCAAATATCTCCCAGGACTCTGGGCCAGTATAGATCACGTTTTATACTCCTCTTTCAGCCGAGTTTAAGGAGTTCTTCACTGTTTTCGTTTACTTTTAAAGACGACGTTTGCTTTGCTCTTTTTCTCTAAATTCCTGTGTAGTTAGGGCGGGCAACTAAATGACCATTCATCCTTTTATCAGACCTGGCGGTCTCCTACCGACACATCAATGCTATGCACATCCTTAACACTCTTTTGAGAGTATTCACCTCCCGCTGAGCAGTCTGCCTCCGCGTTCGTTTTTCGTCGAAGGGAGATCATCCGCAATTAGGGACGCACGGCACTCCTGCATGATTGCGCTAATTTGATACAGAGAGACGGCGCGAGTAATTAGCTCGGCTGTTTTGCGGAGCGTTGATTAAAATAATTAACCTCAGACAACAAGAGAAAAGGAAGACCAGAAATACTGCAGAAGCGACCGTTAAAGCGGCGTTCTTTCTTCCGAAAACAGGATGCACGCACGCACACGCACACATCGCTCTTGCCAAGTTAAGTTTTTGGTTTCTGAAAAAGTTTTGGGTGCATCGAAATGTGAAATCTCGCAGATTCTTATTTTTTTTTGTGGGGAGCAAATTATGTACTCGGTTTATAAAATATTTCAGTCAGGGTTTGTTCTTGCATGAAAACAGACAGATAGAACACATTCACCAGAACCTATGGAAAGTATTTAGGATTCAGAGCGGCAGGAACTCTTTTGTGGAGGGGATTGGATGATGTCTGTCTTCCTGGGATTTATTTTCCTCTGTCACATGTGTATCAGGGCTCCAATCTGTAGTCTTTGTAATTGGAGCACGTTTTCCAGACCGACTCGGAGCAGAATTGAACATTCACACAAACCTTTCTTATCTGTAAAACTTCCATAAAGCGCGAAGCGCTGGCCATGAATGTATAGAAGTTGCCTGTGCTGAACTGATTTGGGGTGTTTCTGAAAGTGTTTTTCGCAGCGCTTGATAGCACAGGTTATAAAAGACCCCCTGGATTCTCAACTCCATCGTCTTCATCTTGAATGTTCGGTTTGCATACCTTTGAAGTCAAAGCGTTCAAATTTGATTATTCTTGTCAAGGACGTGGAGGGACGTGCTCAAGGACGAAACCAGCGGCAGTGGATGTTCTGTCTATTGATAATGGATTTTCATGTTTATGAAAAGCACATTCCTTTTCATGAATAGTCATGCTGTTTCGTAAAGCATTGGAAAAAACCCGTTGCCAAATGGAACCACCTGCAGCTCAGAAACAATCAGGACAAGAGGAGCAAAGGATCTTGTCGGCCTTCACAATCTGCGACGGTCGTGTCCGGCCCATATTGGGTGAAACGCAGTTGGTGACACTGTTCCCCCTCCAGGTCTAGCCCTCCCGAATTAGGCAGGGGCTCCTCTGTGGGCTTCTAATGCCTTTCCTTCCCCTTTTAATTCAAGAACTGCTCACGGGTTTCACCACTTTGTCCTACAGCTAGGCTAGCAGCTAACGGATGTCCACAATGTCAGGTCCTGAGTGGAGTTCAGATGAGCCCCAAAGGTAAGTATTATTCATTATACAACAGCCTCGTCTTCATCGGCTCTAACTGGCTTTGGAGAGAAAGCTTTAATCTGCCCTGAAGGCACAGGACCAGAGAGAAGAATCTGACATCCGCTGCACTGGGCCCGTTGTCTGTTGCCGCAGCGATTTGCAAACCGCCTTCCGCCTTTTTTTTTTTTTTTTTCTTTTTTCAATTTGTTTCTGATTTTTTCCCGTTTTTCTCCCAATTTAGTAGCCAATTGAACCCCTATTCTAATTCAATTCCCCCCGTGTAGCAACCGCTAGAGAATCACTGCTGCACAACCTCCGTCAGTCGGCGGTAGAGCGAAGGTAGCCACGCTACCAGAGCGCGACTCCTTCCGAGCCTGACCGTGATTCCAACCCGTCCGTGGCTGCTATATGCGCAGCGATTCTCTCCGAGCCCCTCCCCCCACCCGGAAGCAGCCGCCAATTGCTGCTCCCACAGGGCGCCGGCCATGCTCGGAAAATGGCCTTCCGCCTTTCTGATTGGGTGTTGGTATTTGGATGTGTTAGGATGTACAGTATTTACTTTACGATATATATATAAGTGCGCCAAAATGAAGCCTGAGGCCCTTTTGATGAGGAACTGTACAATTACTCTGTGACCAGTTTTGTTTTAATTTTTAAACTTTTATTTTATTTTTTTATTTCAAAGCAAGCCTGTGCATTGATTTGGGTTACTTTGCAAATCTCCACATGTATGTGTGCGTATGAACATTAACAACCTGCCTCTTTCCCTGGAATGAAAAGCTTGATTTCATTCATAACTTTCCGAAACATGCAAACGCAATGCTTTTTATTGTATTGCTATTTTACTGCTGGCTTTTAATTCATCTGGAGATGGGACGATCAAGTTTATGCATTTGTTTGAAGATGGTAATTAGTTCTGCCCTGAGGGTAAAAGGCTGTTTACTTCTCTCTCAGGTACATGATGCTGATCAATGGGAGAAATGAAGTCTACATGATCGACAGGGACAACTCAATTTTCCGCATAGACAACCTGGAGTTCCCCTTCCGGAAGGATCCTCGAGTCCATCTCTCCAACACATTACTGGATGGGGTAAGCCAGTTCTTTTTCCAGTTCATTCAATATGACCCGCTCATGAGATCAGCTTCCTGCCTGAAGGCGATTGGCTGAGATAGTACGTCAAATTAACAACCCCTGTAGGAGTCTGGTTCAGCAGTATAACTTCCATTATGTACCGGCGAGCGTTAGGTTAGGTGAAACCACGTTCATCTATTTTCTATGTTCCAAAGAAATATTCCCTTTTATGGCCTCGTCATGAAGAATCACTTATGTGAGTTATTAAAGTCTTTGGGTGCCTTTGGTATCCCACAATGAATAATATATGAGAAAAGTTTGCTGTAGTTGTTGGAACAGTTCCAGAGAGGCATTCGGGTGTTCTGTTTTTGGCTTGCATATGAGGTTTTCAATGGAGGCTGTCCTCCAGATTCAATATGCCTTATCTCAAAAGGTGCACTTAACATGAGCTTTTGCCTGCAAGCACTGTGCATTGAGATTTTATGCGAAAAAAGAAAATGGGGACTCGTTAAGGCGAGTCAGAAAAGCGTAAATCTTCAAGCTTCACGCTTCACAAAATCCGAACCTGCTGTATCGTGGAGTCGATATGTTTTTATGCAAATCTTGACATTTGAAACCAATTTTTTTGTGGAAGTTTTTCATTATTTTTTCTTGGATTCAGTCGAGAGCATGCTTAAGTGTGTCAGGCAAGGGAAAAGGCACCGCCCGGAAGCATTTCTGAAACATCTGTTATTGTCTGCATGTATTATTCCACGGGACTGCACGGTTTCCCCCAGAGGTTTGCAGTCAGCACCTTGTAATGATGTTTCACCCTGCTGTTAAAATGGGTCTGCTGAGGTGGTAACACCTATAAGGACTTCATCTGTCTGCAGGGTCAGGATGTAGTCTTTCTATGGGAGTCATTATCACGCTCTCTGCTGAAATAAGAACCGAAGAATGACAGGGAGTCGAAGCCGAGAGTGGAGCCTATATTGAATGCTTTTTCACATTGAGCCATTCCATTCCCTGGCTTAGTGGCTTCCTCTTCAACTTTTGATTTACGAAGTGAAATGACTTCTTCTTTCAATGTCTGCGGCATGCCAAAACCTACTAAATTGTGTCAGTGTAATGTAGAAAATATGAAACCTACCTGAATTATTTAGTCAGCCCAGTCAAGGGGGAAAGAAATTGAACTGTGGTGCTGGTTGAAGGGAGTTGATGGGAATGAGGGAGTTTGAGAAAGGCACGCAGACATCTTTAACCTCTCTCTGTGTACCCTATGGCCTACCCCTGCAGGGTCTAGCGCAAGCCCCACCTTCTGTGAGGCCATTTTGGGTCACTGTGTCTCTCATGGCATGGCATTGATACCTGTAACAGCAGGAGTCAACTGTTACAGGACTGTAGCCTCTGTGTTGTTGACAGGTATTATGGAGAATCCAGAAAAAAAGTTACAGAACTGGGTTCCTCTACCTGGTCACCAAGTCTTACCCCAGTTTAATTGGCCCAATAATGCCCTCGCTACCAAGCTCAGATAAGCTAATGTGTGTGGGACGTGTTGGTGCGTAATGGCTGCCGTACATCTCCCAGGTGAGCGCCACACATTGGTGTGGTTGAGGTGAGTTTTCACACCGTTCACTGTGAATCACTTTGCCGACGGGAAGCTTTAGTGTGTGGAGTGGTCGAGCTATGATATGAGCATAATCAAAGTTGGTCATTGCTGTTTTGCTTTTGAGTATGGTTTTTTTAATGCAGCTGATCCAGTAAAAACTAAAATAATAAATCAATGAGGGTGTAGGCAAGCCCCGATTATTTAATCACTATTTCTGTCGTACCTGTCAGCGCAACGCTTCATTTGAAACAGATGATTGTTTGAAAATTTGGAGCGGATGAAAATGAGGAATGTTTACGAGCTTACAGGTTCTGGAACTCGGAGGGTCATTGATTTCAGTAGAATAACCCAACTTCGCTTCAGCTCAGTCAAAGTCAATTTCACTTGGCACAATTTTACTTCCTCCCTTGACTGAAAACACGTTGAAAAAAGAACGAGCTTCAGCGCCGTCGCTGTGGACTTATCTGCGGTGGCTCACGGTGGTTTCCGGCTTTGTTTGGCAGCGCATTTTGGCCGGCTTTGATCGTGTGCCGAGCCCGCCCCTCACAGCGGCGGTGAGGAGCCCTGCTCTTCTGTCAATCAGGGAGGGGCCTAATCTTTGGCCCCCATTACAGGCTTGCTCTTGAAGCTCGAGCCAGATCTGAAGCCATTCCCTGGGAGGAATTCAGAGCAGGTGTGCTGGCTCTGTCTTCCTTTGTTTTCGTCTCGCTCCTCGTTTTTTATGCCTTTTTTAAAAAACTTTGTTCTGAAGGATCAAAACTCGATCAATTTTTCTTTTCGGCAAAATCGCGGCGTGATTATTTTCAGCCGTCACTTTTAGACGCAGGCCTGCGATGACAGCTGAAATTAGCTTTTTATTCTTCATTTAGCCTGTCCCCCTTTGCTTGTTCACGTGTACAGTGCATAAATCTTGAATGATTGCTTTTTGGAGTCCGCTTCTCTTTATACGTTGATCTCAGAGCGCAGGTGTTATTTAGCATTTTAATCGCCAATGCTGTTACCATTTGTATCATTCGCTTGGGCATATATAATTTGTTAATGCAATCTTTAGCAGCAGAAGTTTACTGCTTTTAATTGCGCAATAAATTAATGGGGGAGCTTTCTGTCTGTTGAAATCCTTAGTGCACTGGGGACGGTTGAGTCAGGGCTGTAGTCTGTTCACTGCTGTGCTGTGGCCTGTTGCGACTTTCATTTTGGGTTTTGCTAATGCAGAAATGATTAATGTTTCAATACTGTCTTTAAAAGCCAATAACCTGCACTGCGTTTGAGGCTAAACCACACTCTCTTACCAGTACGTTAACCACTGCGCTGCCTTATTTTTTCCACAGACAGCACAGCGTAATATTAATCTCACAGACCGAATAAATAAACATCTCTGGTGATCTTTAATAAAATAAAGAAATAACTCCAATGAATGAAATGTTTGTTTTATAATGAACATTCTGCTGTCATTAAGTCACCGTTTTGATTGATCAAAATGTCCCGGTTTCAATAATCCGGGAATTGGCTAATCTATTGAAGGATGAGCCACTTGCGTAAGATATAGATGTTTGGATGTGTCCTCCCTCCCAGCCAACAGAAACCCTGAGACATTCAGCGATGCCTCAGACTCTATCTATCTATATCTACGCTATTCAGATGCACCTGATTTTACACTGTGTCAGCTGTGAATAATGCAGCTGTTTGGCTAACCCCCCGCCCCCCGCTCTGTGATCTTACCTCAGGCTACTGCGCTCTTTAGAGATACAGCAGAGAATGTGCATGGCACCTTATTGGAACTGCCAGAATGCGCAGCTGCTCTCGTCTTATTGGCGTGTAATGTAATTGTTCGGCCACTCTGGTCTGAATGGAATTTTTTTTTTCTTTTGAGAATTAATTCTGGGCTCCTCTTATCTGATTGGAATTTTCTTATAAAGCTCAGCTACTCTGGTCTGATTGGAATTTTCTTATAAAGCTCAGCTATTCTGGTCTGATTGGAAATCTTCTAGAATGCTCAACTATACTGGTCTGATTTCAGCTTTGTGAGAAAGCTCAGCTCCTCTGCCCCCATTGATGCTTTGTGATAACGTTCGGTTCCTCAGCCCCGATTGGTACTTTGTGAGAATGTCTGGTTCCTCAGCATACTACATTTAGAGAAAATGTTGCCTACTTAACTACTTTATTGTCCTGTCTACTCAACAAGCACGCTCAATAGTATGGAAGGGTGCTGATTCAGACACAGCCCAGGGCTCCAATCAGACCAAAGTAGCTGAGCATTCTATGAAACGTCCAATCAGGTCAGAGGAGCCGAGCGATCTCACAAAGCACCAGCTGCGCATTCTGGCAGTTCCAATAAGGTGCCATGCACATTCTCTGCTGTATCTCTAAAGAGCGCAGTAGCCTGAGGTGCTTTGTGAGATCGCTTTGTGAGTAGACAGGACAATAAAGTAGTTAAGTAGGCAACATTTTCTCTAAATGTAGTATGCTTAAAACCCCCACATCTGCCAGGAGACAGTACGCAGGAGACAGGACACAGTAGATAGGGCTCTGACTCGGACACTCGTTTCTGTATTATCACGTGACTCTCACCGTCTCCTCTTCTTCTTCCTGCAGGAGATGATCATCGACAAAGTGAACGGACAGCCAGTTCCACGCTACCTGATCTACGACATCATTAAGTTCAACGTGAGTAACGCAGTTTCGCCCTCCGCATTACAGAGACTCTGCGTTTTCCGCGCAGAGGTTGCCGCTTGTTGTGTCGGTGATGCCGTAACTCTCGGCCTCGTTAGCAGAGCTTTCACCACCTCTGTGACAGCAACAATGTCCTCTCAGAGCGTGCATCCTGCAGTGAGAAAAACAACCTGAGAAGAAAATGCCAGTCCAGTCTTGAACTGGAGCCCTGCTGCGATTCATCGTGAAGAAAACCGTCGACCGTATTCACGGGGGCGCTTAAAATAATAAACCACCCCCAGGTGTCTCGGTGGCGTAGCCTGTACGAGCACCGTCCACGTGCTCATGGCGAGCCGCGACGGATGTGGTTTGAATTGGGTCGCGCGTCTCTCCCTCTCTCGCTCCCTATTCTTTTTGTCTCTCTGCACTGTGCTGCCCAATAAAACTGAAAAAGCACCAAAAATACATAAAATAATAATAACCGATCCCAATGCCAGAACAATGTTGAGGGAACGGCGGATTCTCTCAGGAAACCCGTGTCGCGGTGTGGCGCTCCGGTTCTGAGTCCGGCGGCGAAGCCCGTCGCGGTGTCGCTTCTCTCCGTGGAGATTCAGCCGCATGACCAGATGGAGCGGCCTAGAGCGATGCGCGCTGGCGCTGACCCAGACGGGCGGAGTGGCGTCTCCTGCTGGTATCTGAAGAGAGCCCGCCCGTAGCCGGGAGCCAATCTGGCACACGGCCTCTATCCTCCCCAACGGCCCTTTCACAGCGTCCGCGGTGTGCCGAGTTGAGCTCGCGTCACTGATCTCCAGCTGGGTAAGTCCGGCTTGCTTTCTGTTCAAATGGAGAGGCATTCTAAGCTCTGATACAGATGCAGTATAAAGTTTTAAGAGGAAAACAATAAAGGGCAAATGGTGAAGATGCATATACATCAAGAAATGTGGTACATTCAATGCTTGTTTGTTAATTTTTGACCAGCGTTTTCCTTTCATTTCAAATTGGTAACGGGAAACATGTCCCATTATCATGTAGTGCCTCGGTTTTCAACAGGGGGTCTGCTGAAAGTTACTGGAGAGGGTTCCTGGCCAGATTTCATATGCAATTACTATATTTAGATTTGGAAAAATGTTTCCAACATCCATTTTAGTTTTGAAATTTTTTTTATTACTTATGATGGGGGTACCCTGGATGCCTTTGAGCCTGGGTGGGGGTCCCTGCGTCAGAAAAGGTTGAAAACACCTGATGCAGTTGAAGCTAACAGTAATGCCGAACGTACATGGATTGTGTGTTTACGTCACTGGTCAGAGCCGAACCGCGCAATACTGACGTCGTTTTGAAAAAGCTGAGGGGCTGGACTGAGAGAGGGGGGAGGAGCATACTCCATCAGGCTGTACAGTGAATCTTGAAGTTGAAACTTTATCAGCAGCGGGAGGCGGGCGGGGCAACGTCCGTCTGACTGCCGGTACGAAACGCAACGCCGACGGCTCCTGTCTTCAGCCATTTTATGAGAGATGGCCCTGGGGGATCAGAGGAGAGATGGGGGCGGGGCGGGGCATGAAATTAACTTTTTCACCCACTGGACAGAGTGGCTTGTGAAAATCTTATCAGCCAATTTGACCAACATTTGGCTGGTGATGGGTGTAAATGTCATACCCTGGATGGGGGCACTCTGAAGCCCTGCTATTGAGACACTCTGAAAATGAATTATGAACAATATGAACTGGCTCTGTTGCCCAGCCAAGCGATAAGAGTGACGGAGAGAACATTCCTAGGCCTCGCAGCACGGAGTGGCCAGCCTGGTAATTTAAGCACAGTTGGGCCTCTGTGCAGATTTGTGGACACAGTCGATCGTCTCCTCATTAGACGCTCGCAAACACACTGCATTTCCTTTAATATTGATGCCACAGTTGTATTCCATACAAGGTTGTGTAGCGTCCAATCATAGCCCCATGATATAAATATCAGTAATACTTTAGCTGTGACTTTGAGCTGAACGTGCCTTTGCCATGGCAACAGAGGGGGGGGGAATTAGTAAAATGTCACATGAGAAGAGCAGTCAATTTTTCCCGAGGAGGAGTAAGACATTTGCATCGTATCTTCTTGCCTGCGATATAGGGAAAAGAGATAAGTGTAAGTTAAGATGTCATTAACTCAGATACCAGACTAACAGAAGTATAAAAAAGGCTTAATGAGAAGACGATGACAAAAGACGAGGCGGTTTAAGAGCTACAAACGGGGTGTTTGGGGAGGGGGGGGGGGTTGTTGATGTTGAACATTGAGGTTAATAGCAGGCCCGTCATTTGTTGAGCATTCATGTTAATAGCACGCTACTCTGTTTACCCTCGCGTTCTTGAAAACTCTGAACCTAAACAAATCATTAAAAATTTGGTTTTCATTTAGTGTGAAGGCGATAATTATACAGCTGAGTCAGAGCAGAGCTTAATTGTACAAGTATGCTGATTGTACATTCACTGCATTCACATTTTATGTCAGCTAATTTCCGTCACCGTTATTTTCCGTTCGGCAGTGATTGGAGGGTGTTTAATAGGGTATTCATATTTTTTGAAAGGCTTGACAAAAAATAAGCAAAGAAGCCATAAAAAGTGAAAGTAGTGTTTTATATCTTTGATGACAGGCTGCTCAGTGTCAGACCTCCGCCGAGATGAATAATTCCATCCGCCGCAGGCGTCCACTCGCAGCCTGATTAAAAATGATGTACTCGACTTGTTTTTACTGCCGCCATTGTTGGCGACGCCCCAACCCCCCACCGTCGAACGGGGGACAAAGCGGCTCGATACAGGCCTCGAAGGAGCGTGGAGATCTCTCGCCGCGCAAAGAAAGCAAGGCTCCGCCCCACGAAAGCGCCGCGGGGCGGGACCGGCTCGGCTCTCGGCCAGGCGGGAGGTGAACAGCACTCCCTCCCCCGCCACCCCACCCCACCCCCCTCCTCTCAGAGGAGCGACCCCCCACATCCCGCGTGGACGTTTTTGGAGAAGAACGGCAGGCCGGGGAGGGATGCGGCGGGGGCCGTTAACGCTGCCACGGAGGAAGAACAGCGGATCGATGGCGTCAAGCCGAGACTAACAAAGTGGACACCTGCTCTCGCCGCAATCATGTGGAATTGTCACCGCTTGCTCGCGCACCCAATACCCTGGGTGTTTTTTTAGTTCCCCCCCCTCCTTCCATTCACTACTCCTCTCACCCCTCGCATTCAAACAAGCTGGAATACCTTGTTAAGTTCACACTCCCTCCCCTGCTGAGGCTAAAGTGGATATGCCTCTAATTGCAGCCGCCTTTCACTGCGGTACACGGCACTTGACAGAGTCCGGTGTTCTCCTCCAGACACAAAAGGCTGTGGTCCTCACGATTTCGGCTAACGGGAGCACAGCGTTGGTCCACATAACGAGTCTATATTCTTCCACCTAGAAACCACCCACCTCACTCCCGGCCCTCACGTAGCGCACGTATTATTATGGTGGACGCACTATCATTCGCTTCGCCTTTATGATATCATCAGAAAGGCTGGCATCCATGCGCTTATTTATTTATGCATTGGACAGGATATAATTGTTTCACCCTCTGAATTGCTTTTTAATGGAATGCCGTTATCTTGAGCTCTTTGCGATCGATAGGGCTTTTATACTCTCTCTCTCCTTATCCACATAGATGTCAAGAGAATTTCCATCAAAAAATTCTAGGCGTCATGCAAATCCATTAGGCTCCGGGACTGCTGGTTAATGTCGGGGTCAGTCACGGGGAGTGGTGAAGATTGAGATTAATAGATTCATCCCAATTTCTGTCGCTCAAAACCAGCCTTGATAATCATGGGACGTCTGTTAATTGTGTGTATTATCATACCCAAAATATCTGTGTGCGTGCGTGCATTGTGTGCTAGGGAAACAAAGTTTTACATCGGAAATAATTTCAGGTATAAATTGAGCCTTCGCCAAGCAGCAGTCTATGCAGTGATACTGTAAAGTCAAGGGTGCAGGTACTAATCACGCTTTTTATTTGATCATTTGAAGTAAGCAATGGGAGGGGTTGCCAGCACTCTAGTCCGGTGTTCAGTGACCGCTCTGCTTCCATCGTCATGGTGATGCGCTACACCTTCAGTCTTATCTTGAGAGTTATCTTGTGTCTCCTGCACCAGCTGTTATGTGGGCCTTCTAAGAATAGAGCCTCCACACATCCTAGGGAGGGCGGGTCATGTGACCACGTCCCCTGCGGGACCCCGCCCCCACATGCACATGCACACTGTCAGAGCAGAAGGGTATCGTCTCCGAGAACGGGGCCGTGGGAACGGCTCGCTGCAGGCGACCGTTCGGTTCTGCTCCAAAGTCCAAAACCAAAATCCGAAACCCCAAAGTCCCGGCCATTCCTCCGCCTGCCGCACGTGAAAGCGCCAAGTAGCGAAAACGACGTCGGGCCAGGGCGAAGACGGAGCGGTGATGAATTATAGATTGCGTGGCTTATGCAAGGTGTGCTGAGTGAGAAAGCGAAGTTTGGCTTCGTTGGGTAAAGTGCTTTTCTCTGTCAGAATAAGACCGGTTCAGCCCAGCCGGTGGGGTTGTGCGGAGAGCTCAAACATTGGCAAGCAAAAACCATGCAGATGCAGAAGTGGCTTTCTCGTGTGTCGTTATATTGGAAAATCACAGTCGCCTCCTCACGTACATGCGCTACAACATATACACGTTAATAACACAAGACTGTGTCATGCAAAGTCCTGTTCCAGCACGGCATATGCGTTTCCCACTACACGCCAGTATCCGTACGGTGCGCATGCGTGCCTGTGTACGTACATATGCTTGTGTGTGTGGGATTGTGAGTGCAAAGATTCCTGAACTGTGGAATCCGTTATTATACTTGCAGAGGCTCTGCAAGGAGGTGCTAGCTACAGTCAGGCTCACTCCGCACCGTCTCCTGTGGTGTTTTTACCTTTCTGCAGGCAGCCTTTTCTCTCGCCGTGTCTGTTCTGCCTCTACTCCCAGCCTTCAGCTCACTTCACACGCGTTGATACGTACATTGAGAATTTGTTGTCCGAGCTTTCTCCAAGCAGACGTTACGCAGTACAACGCGCCAAATTGTGATTTCCTTCCATCTCACACTCACTCCGGGAAGGCTTTTCACTTCATCCGCTCCGAGTCGTACGCGTTGGTGTGTACTATTTCTGCACCGACGAACCAATATGGATGAACAATTCATTATCTGCACTTCCTGTTTTTATCCAATTAGAATGGCAACCATGAATGCATTTTACAGTGTGACTGGTTTGTATCAGTGTGGGCCTAATGGTATTACCCCGGATTGCGATTTGATATCTTAATTTGTTTATATCTTGTTTTTTCCCCTCTCTTTTTTTACTTTTTGCATTCACTTATCGACATCTTGTGCAATGTTGTAAGTAGTGGAAAAAACAGCATGTTTTAACTTGATGTGGCCTTCATTTAGGCTTTACTCTGCAGGATTAAAATTATTCAAAGTACTATGGAACCTTTAAAACGGCTACAAAATAACTTTTGGGAGCAGAACCATGAAGATGCGTCTGCTAAATGTCTATAATGTAAAGATAAAGCGTGTTTTTTTCTTTTCTGTTCCAGGGAACCGCTATTAACCCGCCAGACACATTGTACAAAAATTATTAATAGATTTTTATCAAAATGTTGGAGGCAGGAATGTAAGCACCAGCTTACGCCGTCCCTCGGCACGATTGGGTCATCTCCCGAGACGCTGGTGTTCTTAATTCTTCTCTGGCCAGTGTCTTAGAAAGCCCGTGGCTATCAGAAACTCCTCAAGCAGGCTTGGTGAACTGTATGACAGTGTGTATATACATCAGTAGAATACAACTCATCAGCGAGACCCAATAATCAATGGGGAAAGGTCACAGGGGAATCGGAGACGCAAAGACCTCCCAGGCCCACGACTACGACTGGTGACTAATCAAGATGATGAAAGACGTACGACTGCTGATGGTCTCACTAGCACAACCCTTGTACTAACCGTTCAATAAATTCCACGCTTACTAAAAGGAGTCTCAGCTCACCAACCAGGGTCTCTGGGGCCTTTTTTTTTAATTTATTTTTTTGACTCTGGATTCCTGGGCCTTTCCACGACGCCCACATACTTCCGAAGCACAACCCTGTTCCCGGTTCCGACAGCCCTCTTTTCAGGAATGCTTGGGGGGTTTGAGGCAGCAATGCGTTCGGAAACCTCTGGGGTTCTGATCCTTAAGTTCTGTTTTTTCATGCCCTCAGAGCAGATGTTGTGTCTACCCTTTCTGCGAAGTACCATTTTAATTTAAAATATTATTGTGGGTGCCCGGTACAGCCTGCTTAATGTTACATGTTAATTCATTGTGAGCTTCATTCAGGGTGTTTCCCAGTCCAGTATCGCTGAGGAGGTCGGCATGTCCAAGGCCTATTAGAAGCGGTGCTGGAGAATAGTTTAACTTTTCTCAAAAACATATTTTTATGGGATTTTCATTTTATGAATACAAGTGTCTATAAATTTGCTTTCCACCCCCCATAATTCCCCTAAGAAATGTTTATTTTAACAAGATCCTTGTAATAAGCTTAAAAGATTAAAATGACACATGATTTGACATTGGTTCAATTTTTCTTCAATTCAGTGGCTGTATTTGGTTATTGCGGTTAGTTGAGGGAATTTGCCAAATGAAGCATTTTTTCCACCATAAATTCCTTTACAGAATTTGTTTAGGTATATAAATTGAGATCTATTTCTGCCGTATGGTTTTATTATCTCTACCTAACCGAGTGTGAACCCGTAGGGCTGTACAATAAGATTTATGAACCCTGAACCTGTAGACCCAGAGGGATCTTATGAGATTATGAAAGCCATTGAGCCATTTATTTTTAATGCGATGTGCTTTCTTGGTGTATAATTGACTTTTGGCAGTACATTGATTCTCTATAATTTCCTGTAAAGATTTGGGAAACTTGGGACATTTCAGGTTGATTTATCTCATCTTGGTTGAGTTTAAAACCCTCATGATTCATTTCAAGTAAGTTTTGTTTTACTCTTTTCAAGCAATTGTAGGTTCTTTTTTTCTCCCCAGTTGACCTTTTCCTAAGGAATCCACAAAATTTGATATGAAATGATGTCAGATGCAGTCCTGCACATAATACCAGCGTATGGAATTGTGTTCTGTGTTCCCCTTGGTAAGGATACATTACTTTATTGGAGTGTCTTGTCATGCTTAGTGAAAATAGCTGCACTGTGTGGCACGTGCTATTCATGCTAACTCTGCCTCCCAGAATGCAGCTGCTATGTTTCGCAGTAACTCCGCCTCCCAGAATGCAGCTGCTATGTCTCGCAGTAACTCCGCCTCCCAGAATGCAGCTGCTATGTCTCGCAGTAACTCTGCCTCCCAGAATGCAGCTGCTATGTCTCGCAGTAACTCTGCCTCCCAGAATGCAGCTGCTATGTCTCGCAGTAACTCTGCCTCCCAGAATGCAGCTGCTATGTCTCGCAGTAACTCCGCCTCCCAGAATGCAGCTGCTATGTCTCGCAGTAACTCTGCCTCCCAGAATGCAGCTGCTATGTCTCGCAGTAACTCCGCCTACCAGCTTTTTGAGTTTCACGTCAGTTTAATTCTATGTGTTGAGAAATAACTGCTATATTTTAGTATTACTCATATTACACGTGAATTAGCTACCTAGCAAATGACACTAGTTGGTTTAGGGTTAGCATCATCCTGCTATTTGCATTTAGCGAGAATAGCATTGGCTTTTGGCACTTAGTGCAACTAGATTCTGCCTTACCTTCTTTCCGACACTGGGTGAGGGCTGTATAAAGGGTGTACAATGGGCCTGGACAGGTGATTCGACATTTATGGATGTTTTCCTGGCCGGTCCTGAAAACTTCTTTCTGGTATTTTTCTTTCTCAAAAAAAATAAAACCTCATGCTTACATTTTTTACTTAAGAATTTGAATGAATTTGAAGTAGATAGAATATACTGGACATTGCCAGCGGATAGGGAGTCTAATCCAAAGTGGTTGATCGGTCAGCTTTCATTAGCTTTTTTTTCCACTAAAAAGATCTTTGTGGAATGAATCGCATTCAAAACATATCCAGTTTCATTAAGAGCTGCAGAGATCTTTAGACAAACCTGTTCCACTCGGGGAGCTCTCATGTTCCCATTGTTTAGTGTCCATAGAAATGACTGCTGCGTTTGGTAAGACAGTGGGAGTGTTTGTGGGGCCACACAGGTGTGTCGGGGTCCAGTGGCTGAATCGAGCCTCTGTGTTTCCACACCCAGGGTGTAGTCAGGGCGAGCACTAGGGGCGTTTTCAGCACTTCAAAAGATTCACGTTCCCCTCAGCCTCTAGTTTGCAGCACACCCCTCTCATCACATGAATCAAAGAAAACGATGACAGCTTTGAGGCCAGACAACCACTCTGGGAAAAACGAACGCACTAAAGAGCATTTTCTCTCTTTTCCTTTTTAAATTATAATTTTTATATTTGAATGCGCATATTTATTTTTAGTTTGTCATGCACGTGGGGAGGGCCCTTGCCTCTGTTTTTGATCTCGGTTTTCCAGACCGCTACAGGGAGAGTATCGATTCTGCCTCCTGGCTCGGAAGCTGTCTCCTGAGCTGCTCGAAGGCTCTGTTCACGCCCCCACGCCAGCGGGTTTAAGTGTGTCTTTGTGTGTCCAAGCCAAGATGTGTGAGGCCTATGTTGGTGGACTATTATTCATGACTTTTATTTATTTTTATTATTATATATATATATTTTTTTTTTACAAAGTTAAGGAACATTCGTGGGTCGGGCGGATGTCTCAGTTGGGAGGCAGGAGATTTGCATGTTCTAGTGTTGATAAAAAAAAATTCTGGGAAATGAAGCTTGATTGTCTAATTGGCACATCTTGGCACTCTAACGATCGATATTCACACTTTTTATATCCGATCCAAGGCATTTCGCAACAGAATTGGGAGCGTTGTAAGACAGCAAGCAAAGCCAGCGTTTGGCTTTAGTCCAGACGACGAGGATGTGTTCTGAAAAGGGAATCTACCGCGGTGGGTTTTTGCTCCTGCGACACTGAACTCAGCATGGAACTGTCAGGCTTGAGTTTGATGCCTGGGCAGGATTGTGATTTTTCCTTTTTAAGCACAGCTCTTTATCACAGTTCTTCCTGTACAAATTCAGCTGCACAAATTGCATGTAAAGCGGTTATCATTGTAAGCAGGCGTGGGACCGCCTGCGGAGGAAATAATAGCTAGTCTTGCAATATGTGCACACGGGCCGAAAATTGCCTTCGATAACAAAATGAAAAGTGAGGTACACACTTGAAAAGGTCAGAAGTGTAAAAAGTTTGTAAGCATAATATTTAACCATCTTATTGGCAGTCACCAGTAGAGACACAAAGTTAAAAAGAAACACTGCATGGTAGTAATTATAGGTTTTTGGTATTCAGCTGAGTCTATCAAGCTCCGGGAGATGAATCTCTGAGCGTTATACAATTGAACAGTCATACTCTGTCCAATTGGACCCCTGAGCATTCAGAAATCAACAATATACAGAGCCAAATAGTACACTTTACTTGTTTTTTTAGTACTCTATTGTACTAAAAATTTAATCTAGTGTAATTTAAGCAGTTTAACTTAACCTCAAATGGAAACAAGGTAAGAAGTGAAAAGTTAAAAAAGAGTCTTTTAGTTCACAGGATTGTGACCAAAATTTTGAAGTTCACAAAAAAGCCATATTTGGCTAAATAAACAGGTGAGCAAATTATTCCCATTTTCCGACAAGAGAAGTAAAATCAAGCTTGTTTGGGAGAGAAAGGTCAAGGAGAAGCAACCTACAAGTGAAGCACATCTGTGGGAACTTCTACAGCAAATCTAAGATTTAGATTTTTTTGTACAATAAAAAGTGTTTCTTTTTTTGATTGGAAATTGTGGGTGTACTAAAACTCTTGACCGGTAGTGTACATTTGAACCATAGCCCTGCTTGGTCAGAACAGAGCCATAATTCACTGTACACTTTTGTCAGAGCCACATTCGCCCCGGATTAGGGAGGAGAAACCAAGTTAGCTCGCTCGCTGTGTGCCAAACACTCAGAGTCTATCAAGTCTATCATCTGCACGGCAGATAGCAGGTAGCAAGCTGATTGTTGTTGAGGTATTTGTTGAGGTATTTGTCTTGTGGGCCCAACCAGTATTGTGTTTCTATTATTGCTCTGGCTTTTAATTAGGTTCTTGGGTTCTTAACTTTGTTTATTGTTTTATTTCTTTTATCTATCTGTATTTTTTCTCTATTTTTTTTCTATTTTTAGTTTTCTGACTTTTATTGCTCTTGTTTTTATTTCTCTTGTTTTTATTTCTCTATTTTATTATAATTTTTATTTTCTGTTCTGTGCTGGAATGTGAAAGCACACTTTGTGCATGCTTTGTATGAAAAGTGCTATACAAATAAAGTTATTAATATTATTATTATTATCATTGTCAGTCTTTTATGGTTTGTAACAAACTGCACATGCCTCGAGATAAAGTTTGGCTCGGTTTTCTGGAAAAGCGCGGATGGTTATGATAACGATGATGATCATGTGCGCATTATACTGTGTGCACTTTTCTCGGCACTTCGAGCGGTCCGCTCAGGTTAATCGAGTGAGTTTAGATTTTTAATGAAGCAGCCTGCTTCCACACGCAAAAAGGCTCGGAGAGAGATGAGACTGGCAGGTTTATCCTCATTATTATTCGCATTTCGCGGTTCTGTTCCAACTGTGGATTTTGGGCAAAAACAAATGTTTTGCGTAGCTGCGGTGCTCTGATGCTGATTTTCTGATACCTGCTGTCTTTCTTTGCTCATTGGTTGACTTTCTCCATATGATAGGACTTGGGAGGTATGTCTTGCAGTGTAAAACGGTTCAAAATGTCCTCCCTTTCTGTGGACTGCTCTCCGTTATACATTGCAGGTCGTAGAATCAAGCAGGATAATACAGAAACCGACGGGCGTGAGTCGAGGTTGAGCAAATGTGGTCCTTCAGCGACGATGTGCTGAGTTCGCTGCCTGTCAGAAGGGCCGCGGGGGTAATTACAGGGCCAGGCCACGGTCCTCACGGTCAGAGCGGCGCGAGCTAATTACGCCGCCAGTCAGCCAGCTGGAGGAAGCGTTCTCCGAGGAGCGTCGTGAGACAATCAGGAGGTCCAGGTATTAACAGGGACCTGTTGCTATGGAGACTCACTCCAAGCATATTTCTCCTCAAAGAGCGTGAGAGGGGGGGGGGTGGGTGTCCATTACCTGGACAGCTTCTAACAGTCCATCTTACCCCTCTTAAAACACGCGCTCGCGGTAAGCCCGCTCGCAGACGTGCTCGAATTGCCGCTCAGTCGCACAGTTGCCATGGCAGCGCACAGCCACGTAATTGGAAATAACAAAGGGGGTCTATTGCGGAAACAGTGCCCGTAATGGAGGCTTAATTGTAGGACCACATCTGCATTGGTTAAGTGAAGACCAGGTCTTTTTATGTTGTTTTTAATTTTTTTGCGGCCGCTGCATTGTGTCTTGCTAAGGGGGCATTATCAACATTGGCACGATCGAGCCGTAATGGCTCCCGAAATCACCGGATTTCGCTAATGGCTTAGAAACCTTTTGATTTCGCTTAATGGGATAGGTGTTTTGTAATTGTTTGCGTGGTCGCTTTTTTTCAGGGTCAGCCTGTGGGCCAGTGCGACTTCAACATCCGACTGCTGTGCATCGAGAAGGAGATCATCTTCCCCAGGCAGGAGAAGATGAAGAACGGGCAGATCGACAAAGCCAAGGAACCCTTCAGCGTCCGGCACAAGCCGTTCTTCGACATCCACGCGTCCCGAAAGGTAACCGCCGCGCCTTAGCCGCCTTTACCTTTACCTCTGACGTCACCGCCTCCCTGGGAACCAGTCGCGACTCTCCCTCGTTCCAATCTCATCAAAATGGCGCCTCGGAAACCTGCCGGATTGGAAGTCATTTGATATTGAATTTTTAAAGATGTCAGTCAATTGAACTCGTTCCACAGAAGCCAAGAGTTAATCAGAATATCGACCCAACTGCGAGTAGAATGATAACATTTAAATCCAAAGAGCTTTCAATCAAGTCACTATACACTGCCTGGCCAAAACAAAAGTCGCACACACTAATATTTTGTTGGACCGCCTTTAACTTTAATTACGGTGCGCATTCATCCTGGCATTGGTTCGACAACCTTATGCAATGGCACAACATTTATTTCTGTCCAGAGTTGCATTCATTTTTGGTCGAGATCTTGTATTGACGACGGGAGAGTCGAACCACTCCGTAAAGTTTTCTCCAGCACATCCCAAAGACTTTCAATGGGGTCAAGGTCAGGACTCTGGTGGCCAATTCATGTGTGAAAATGATTCCTCATGCTCCCTGAACCACTCTTTCACAATTTGAGCCTGATGAATCTTGGCATTGTCGTCCTGGAATATGCCCATTGATGGGATAACCTGCTCATTCAGTACATTCAAGTACTCAGCTGACTTCATTTTATTGCTGCATAACGTTGCTGAGCCTAGAGCTGAACAATTGAAGCAACCCCAGAGCATAACACTGCCTCCAGAGGCTTGTACAGTGGGCACTATGCATGACGGGTGCAACGGTGACTTTTTTTTTTGGCCAGGCAGTGTATCTACCATCTATTACTATCTATTATTCTATCTATTACGATCTATTATTCTATCTATTACGATCTATTATTCTATCTATTACTATCTATTATTCTATCTATTACTATCTATTATTCTATCTATTACTATCTATTATTCTATCTATTACGATCTATTATTCTATCTATTACTATCTATTATTCTATCTATTACTATCTATTATTCTATCTATTACTATCTATTATTCTATCTATTACTATCTATTATTCTATCTATTACTATCTATTATTCTATCTATTACTATCTATTACTATCTATTATTCTATCTATTACTATCTATTATTCTATCTATTATTCTATCTATTATTCTATCTATTATTCTATCTATTATTCTATCTATTACTATCTATTATTCTATCTATTACTATCTATTATTCTATCTATTATTCTATCTATTATTCTATCTATTATTCTATCTATTACTATCTATTATTCTATCTATTACTATCTATTATTCTATCTATTACTATCTATTAGTGTCATTTAGCAGTTGTCACAGGAGCAGGTTTTCACATATCGCAGCCATTTTGCTCAGTAGATCAGCGCAATGGTTACTTTCAGTCTACTGCTGGTGTCCTAATCGGTCTGAATAATACCTCAGTGTCTCTATGAAGCGCTAAATATTGAATGAAGCTATTCCCACGCTAGAGTATTTTAGCAGAAATGTATTATTAATTTCTGTCTTTTTTTTATCAGATTTTTACATTAGCATGTTACAGTTTTCTTATTTAAATAATGGCATATTTTTAGACATATCACCCACTGTCTAGCTTTTAAGAATTCAACATCCTTGATCTGACATAAGCATGAATCCCCCTCTGGTTTCAGTCTATAGCCTTTTATAGCAAGTGGCTTTCTTTCCTATTACTTTTGTTATCTGATGATAAGCACAGATTAAGCACAAAATAATAATAATAATAATAAAAATGTTTTATCAAAAATGAAGTAAAAAAAGAAAAGTTTTTTAAAGTAATAATTGTTATTCTGTAATATTATATATTTTTTTTAATCCAGCTTTAAAGACGGATGCATTCAGCTTTACATAACATGCGGTTGGTGCGGCCACCTATCTGAGAGTCAAATCGTGCAATCTTCACTGCTTTCGGTCACAGTAATTATCCAGCGATTGTACAGATAATCTCAGGGAATGATTTAGAGACGGAGATTACGTTCTGTCGTGGGCCCGTGTTGCTTGTTCACTACACAGAACGTCTTTGCAGCCCTGTCATAAATCTTACAAATCGGTTTGACCAAACGTCATGGAAACCACCCTTTTTAATGGATCAATTGAAGGGCATGTCTCCGGCGAACAAAATAATTGTCAAGCAATTCGAGTGATCTACTTTGGTTCGTATCAGTCGGAATTGCTGTGCATTCAGGCAAGCGCCTCTTGATATCAAAGGCCGTCATTGCCGTTTGCAGTCATTCTTGTGGGCCGGGCAGTTCACATCGTATCACTGGGCACAGATCGTATCACTGGGCTCTTTGTAATTCAGTTTTATCCTTTATTCCTTCTTAAACTTGGAACAATTCCATTACCGCCGGGTTCACCCCCCAAGCCCCTCCCCCTCCCGAAGACCATCTCGGCAGACCGTCCCTGCTGTCGTTGGATTTCGTATGAAGATATTCTAAAAGTGAAGTCACCAGAAACAATAAGCTCTCCCTCGCTGGTGTGTCCCATGGCCATCTGTTCACCATATAGTGAAATCTCTGTTAACGCCTGGAGCGAGGGAGGGGGGGACGATGTGAATCACTTTTATTCATTGTAAGTGGGGGCCCTTGTACTCGAATGCGGTCGGCCGGAAATTCCTACAGAGACACTCCGGAGTTATCTGAGAGCTTTTTGTCTGTCTCTGGGCTACTGTCTTGTGTTATCCGCATTAAAGTAGCAAATTCATTCTTTTGTTTGGACCAGATTCCCACAGTCTGATTCGTGTCCCTTTGAAAGCTTCCGCGAGAGTTTTGCATTTAATTGTAAGCTCTCAACCCATTTAGTCTACGGGCGGTTTGTGGTACTTTGCGGTGAAATGTAGCTCTCTCGCCCTTCGAGAAGCGCCAGCGTTGCCGAGCTTTAGGGCTTACGGCTTTTTTAATCCTGTGCTTTAAACGGCTTGCAGTGGCAGTGTGTGAAAATGGCTGTCTACTGGAGGTGTTGGCATGGGAAGAGGGTGGTTGGATACCCCCTTGGCAGCACGTCGTCCTATCACATTTCACACGGCATAGACATTCTGTCACGGCTTCTGCAGGGATAAACATGTCGGTCAAACCTCGGCTGTGTCCGAATCGGCACCCTTCCATGCTACTGAGTATGCTTGTTGAGTAGACTGGACGAGAAAGTAGTTAAGTTAGCGAAATGTTCTATAAATGTAGTATACTTAAAACCCCCGGATGATGTAATTAGCTGAATTTATTCGGGAAAATACGCAAACATTTTGGTCACATAAATATGACACGCTGCTTTGTTTTAAAAGTGAGGCGCAACTTCGTCAATGTTTTTCTTCAATAACAACAAAAACAACACATGACATGGCCACACAAGGGTGGGACGTGTTCCACAGTACAGTTAGAAAATAGTAAGGAGGGTATTTTTTTTGCGTACTGCACGTCGAATACTCAACGGTACACAGTAAACCGTACACAGCTGTTAGTACACAGGAGACTGGACGCAGTAGATAGGGCTTTGATTCGGACTTAGCCCTAGTATGATAGAGGCAGCTGCCTCTCCCGTGTCATTCCAGCAGCAGTTCGACAAACATCAGTGTGATGGCCATAATTAAGCAGCATCAGCATAATTAAACCCAGTCTGGTTTACCTTGCCAAGTTCTGGCTGAAGTATATTACTGTCAACAGACAGGTTCACTTAAACAGTATTAATGCCAAGATTTTTACAAACAACACTAATAACACAAACACTGTCAAGCCACCAGTTACCCCAAAACACCAGTTTATAGTCTTAATTTCTGTGTTGCCCCTTTACAATTTAAACAACAGTAGTTTGTTTAATGCTGGCCATGGGGCCAGTATGAGGTGCTTTTTGTTGGACATATAAAAGTTATTTTTATTTTTATATATTTTTATTTTTATATCTACTTCTCCCCAATTCAAACCAATCGGTACAGGGTTTTTAATCATTTCAGTAAGGCCCACACCAATGCAATGTACACACAATCTCCTGCTGTCTTCCACCGATTCTTCTCTACTCTGCAGTCCGCTAGCCAGGTACCGGAGTGCCGCATATCCAGCACATACAGACCGCATGCACCTGCTCCAGCATAGGATTCACGATGGAGCGACGGTGTTGGAAGTATCCTACCAACTGGACTTCTCCCTTCTCTAAATTATCCATAGCAAGGCTCCACTGGACTCCCAGCCACTATGGGCCCAGGCCATGAGAGGCTCAGCGCTATGTGCCGTTCAGAGGCCTTGCCTGTCGTTTCTGCTGCAGGCCGACTGAGGGGGAAAATGCAGATGGATCGATTGCGTCCAGGGTTTTCACTGGAAGGCTGTCCAGTTGGGCACCCTCGTCTGCCCTGTCCGCCAGAGAAACGACGAGCCACGAAACACGCTTCCGGGCTTTGAGGTGAAGTAGAGCAAGAACACTCAAAGCTCGTTAGCGGACTTGGCGCGAAGAGAACTGAATATAAATAATAAGCGGGATCTTGTTGACCCGAACATCCGATGGTGAGCTGGCTGCCATTTTCATTACGCAAAATCATATCACACACCAGTGGCCCATGACAGCCGGTCTGCAACACAGAACCAAAAAACATTTTGTGTGTGTGTGTGAGGGAGAGAGATCGTGACACAAAGAATTGCTGCACGAAACTAATTTCTTGAATGTTTAATTCATGTTTACTGTGGAACTTTTTATCATTAGTCTCCTCTCTTAAGTGGTTGTGTAATAGGCCCATTTATTAATGGCTGATAATGTCTGTTTTGCCTTTGCTACAGATCATTACGGCAAAATTAGTTTTCAAAACACAGACTGCCATTGCGTATTATTATGGGATGCCTGTATAGTTGACGTGATGTGAAATGATTCTGATTTTGATTCTGCCCTCTTGTTGTTAATTTGGCTGAGTATGTGAGCCTTCGTGACCCAAGTGCTAATTATAATTTTCATGTTCTATGTTGCCATCCGGTGTAATTATCCTGACTTCAATGAGCGGTTTAAGGATGTGGTGTTGAGGCAATGTCTCCCAATGCCCTACACTGTTTTAGCCGTATTAAGGCAGTTAATCCTCCAAGGCCTGGTCAGTTTGACCCCCAACACTTGCAGGTGAAATGCATTGCCTCTTATTTGCTTTTAATATTTCAGGCACACACACACACACACACACACACACACACCTCCCGCCCCCACCACCACCACCACCCTCTGCAATCTCATTGATTTAGGGCCTTTTTCTGGATTCTCAAAGAAAAGAAAATTGCTTTCCGATCGAAGAGAGGCATAAGTGCTTTGTGTTTTGTTACAGTAGTGTGTGACAGCGAGGGGAGTGTGCCTGCGCGCGCGATGATTAACCTTCATGTTTCACAGTCCTCGTTCAGCATTAAAGTTTAGATTTTTAACCAGACGTATCCTCAGAAACAAAATTTCCTACTGCCCTCTCTCAAAACTGCAATTTTGGCTATTCAGGGAGAATCCCAGCGGCCTTGACGAGACCCGGAGTTGAACGCGAGTTCGCGCGAACAAGCGCACGGTCCCGTTCCGAACCCTGCGCCCGCTGCTCGCTCGTTTGTTTACGCTGTTTCGGGAAGAAGCGTAATCCGCCATTTCGGGCGGTTCCCGCTCTGCTCTTTCCGCCCGGGTGCTCCGTTTGCTTCTCTCTCAGGCTCCGTCTGTGTCGTTTTCGCTGTGCGGCGTGTCGTTTTCGCGGTGCGCCATGTCGGCTGAAGGGACGCTGAGCAGGGCGATGCGGCAGCAGGCTGTTTTATGGGAACTGTAACAATAAAAATGAGAGAACGGGTGGATGGGAGGCCTGTTCTGGAACAGTAGCGGCTGTGATGCGGCGCTAAGTGCGGCAGGCCCCGCTGTGAATCTCAGAGCGCCTTTCCGCATCTGTGCACCATTCCACACCCACAGCAGGTACAGGGAAGCGATATTCCCCAAGGGACGCTTTGACGTTCATTGAAACAAGGTCCTTTCTCACGGTCGACGTAGTACACGCTCCACCTGCTTCAAAGCGCCCGTCACTCAGTCGGTTAACATCGCCCAGCTAACGTTTTCGCCCACGCACACCCGCCGTCCGAGGACAAAGGTAGACAACCAGGTGTTTTGAGGCGTTTTCAATGCTTGAACAAATTTTCTTGAGCGAGTATAAATTCACTGAAAGGAGTCGTCGTCGGCTCGGGTGACAGTGAGAAGGGGAAACTCCAGATCAGGGGCTATTCAGGATCCAGCACAATGGATCACATAATTTTATTTGGAACGCAACCCAAAGTGCTCGTCTGTGTTTGGGAGTCTCGATTACGAGCAGGACGTCGCTTGCGAAGGTTGGATTGACTTTCATTATGAGCTGGCTGAGCGGAGACGAAGCGAAGCATCGTTCGACAGCTGGTCTCATTAGCACCGCGGCGCCAGCCTGGAGACTCATCCCTCTCTCAGCGAGCTGTGACAAGCCGTTCACTCACCCCCCGCCCCCCACCACCAGAACGGTCCCCGGGGGGAGTCCCAGCAGGGCGCCTACGTTCTGGACGCGTGGACCAGCAGGAGCCCAGAGCTCTGGGAGGAGGCCTTCTGTCGGGCCAGACTGGGAGCATCTCACTTCAACAGCTCTTACTCAGGCTCATTGGGTTTGAATTCCACCTGTGCAATTCATTAATGCAGCTCGTCTCCCTCTCACTGTTCTCTTCCTCTCTATGCTACAATAGCACGAAACGCCTCATTTGCTAGCCACAAATTCCCCATGGACGATATTTTTTCCTCAGTATTTATTTCGCAAGTTGCAATCAACTTTTTTTTTTTTTTTTCCCTCCTTGTCTTTTTTCTCTGCTCTGCGCTGTGTTATTTATTTGAAGAGCTGAGGGAATAACAGAAAGATTAATATTGACAGAATGGAGTTAGCCGCATCATCTGAAATTAAAACCGGAGGTATGAAAACTCATTTGTTGAATGGGGTTGTTATCTGATGGAGCGAGGGGTGGGGGGAAACAGAGGCTGTGTTGAAATAAAAAATCTAATCCGTATTGGGATGATTCCCTTTGAATCACATCTTCAGTAGCGCTAATAAGCATCCCGCAGTGAGACTGAAAGATATTACAGTGTCGCAAGAAAATAATGGTAATTTACCAGTGTAGGAATGCAAATGGCTGACATCTTCCAGGTGCCACAGTGTGCTAATGAAGTCTGTGAATGTCATATGCACACGCAAGCTCATACCCCCCCCCCCCCCCCCCCTTTGGTGCAAGGTAAGCTAACTAGCGTAGGAGGGGCTCGCGCTGAACTTGATAGCTCTGTGGCATCTGTATTTTTACTATGCAATCACAGCTAATGGGTCTAGACTAATGTTATTTGCTAATGTGAAGAAATTTTATGGTATTTTCCACGTGGAAAAAAAAATGGTAGTGCAATACCTCAGCATACTTGGTGTGATTATATAAGCAAGTGTGGGCTTGGTTAGTACTTGGATGGGAGTCCTCCTAGGAGAACTAAGTTGCTAATGGAAGTGGTGTTGGTGGGCCAATAGGGGGTGATTTTCTGGTCAAGTAAACTCCAGTGCAGTGATGGGGATGCTGTCTTTCGGATCAGACGAGGTCAGTACTCACTGTGGTCATTAAAGATCCCATGACACTCGTCGCGAAGAGTAGCGGGTTCCCCAGCGCCCTGGCAAAATTCCCAACCTGACTTTCTCAATCTGCCACATAATCATCTCCAAATTTAATTGGCTAAAAATAGTTTTCTCCCTCTCCACCTCAGCTGATGTGTGGTGAGAGTTCTACCGCAAAATGGCTGCCATGCATCACCCAGGTGGGTGCTGCACATTGGTGGTGGCTGAGGTCAGTTTCACCCTCATCACTGTAAAGTGCTTTGAGTGTGTTAAAACCATTATATGAGTAAGGAATTATTACTATTATTATTATTAATATTATTATTAGTCTTACATAAACTTTAATTATACTTCAACCAGAGGTGTAAAATCCAAGGGTCAGAAAGTAAAAGTCCTGTCATGTGTTTCTTCCACCCATGAACTAATTAGTTCTCCCTCCTGGCTGAAGAATTGTGCGAATTAGCAAATCCAGGTGATTGGAACAAAATACTGGGGAGGACTTTTACTTTCTGAACCTGGATTTTCCACTTCTGACTTCAGGTATACTAAAGTATAACAACGTAAAACGACACAGAACCTGTCGAAGGGAGGCACAGCAAACGGCGCAGCCCTGTTACTGATATCACGGTCCTCGAGGGCAGAGAATTGCTGGTTTTCCACCCCCCCCTTTATTCCTTACCGGAGTGTCAGGCATGAAGACGGTAGCACTAATTGTTCAGTTAGTTACCTGGGAGAAACAAAAACCAGGGCCGGATTTGGATTCGTGGGGCCGGATTTGAGTGTGTACCTCGGTACAGGCCCTGAAGCTTTTCAGTCTTACCCACCCACCTCCTGGACTCCGTGTGGAGAACCTAAACTTTCACAGCTGAGCCTGCATCTGTCATCTGTCACAACGGCCAGCTCTTGGGAATCCAGATGCTCGTTTGGCGCCCTGTTTCCAATGCTTCAGACACGAACCCGTCAGTTATCGGCGCTTGCTGCGTGACTCACCGCCCCCCCACCACCCCTCCGCTCTACCCTACCTCAGTTTCTCAGTTCAGAGATCAGCGAGTCTCTCCCCAGACGGGGGCGATAAGCCCACGAGTGCGAGTGTGACTTCTCCGAGAGGCCCCTTCTACCTGTCAGCGACTGTGCCCCACGATCGCCTCCGCCCTTCTTTAATCGCCCCTGCAGTGTCACAACACCAGTGAAATGTCAGTGAAATGCGCTTCCATGGCGACGGTGAAGCCACCGCGATGGAACACTTTACAGCGACGGCATTGAAGCCTTTCTCCTGGCGTTAACCACGCCCCGAAGCGCGGCATCGGCTGCCCCGTTGTCAGTCAAGCGAGAATCGGGCACAGGCTGTGCGGGCAAAGACGGCCTTTGGTGCCCTGGGCAGCGAGGGAATCGATGGGGAGAGGTCAGGCGAAGCTATTTTCCGCCACCGCAGAGAGTCCCACAAGCCCACACCGGGCCGTCACTGTCAGCAGCGCCAGCGGGAAAGGGTCAGCAGAACACAGGAGAGGGACCGATACGGGCTGGAAGGCGTCCGTCCGGAGGGGAAATCTGTCTTTCCGCGCACAATGCCGGCCGCGAGAGAGCAGCGGATTGAATTTCAATGGGAAATGAACTTGATCTGCCTCTCCAATTAACGCGAAGTAACCATGAATCTATGCTATGAAGCAGCTCTGTTTTAATAATCAAGTAAATAGTAAGACTGTGTATGAGTCAACGCCCTTCCATACTAATTGTATGCTAAATGAGTACACTGGATGAGAAAGTTGTTAAGTACGCGAAATGTTCTCGAAATGTAGTGTGCTTAAAATCCCCAAATTATATTTTTATTTCCGGGGTTTCACTGATAATAGTACAGAGGATATTTTTTAAAATACTTTGTCACGAAACAGCATGCAGTAAGCATATATAGTACGCTAGCACACGGACGCTGTAGATAGGGCTCTGATTCAAACACAGCCTGTGTCGGTAAAAATAATTGAATCAGTCTGCGAGCCTGTTTTCCATGCTTTTTGTGCAAATGCACCAGGGCTGTCGGAGCACTTCCCAGCAGTGCAGTATTTTTATAACTGCTTCTATATTCACTCCTGTGGGAAGGAATGAATATGGAAACACAACAGAAGATCGATCACAGTAATGTGCTTAATGTGCATCTCGGACCAGCTGTCCAGAGGTGGCACAGCAGGTGCATCTCGTTCGCGAGCTCCCAGCCTGCCATTTCTTTCCCTTTTTTCCGGCCTCATAGCCACAGTGACGAATTGCTGTAGCAGTCACAAGGTATTTTAGTTTCATTTTGATTCATCGCCCGCAAATACAACGTTTCTTGAAACCCCTGTAGTGTGACGCTTATTTTTTGCTTTTTATTTTGGTCATATTTCATCTCTTCTTTTTTTTTCTTCTCCCAATTCGCCCGTTCTATTCGGAGCCCCGTGCTACCGCCGCGTCGCCATTTGTCAGTTTGGCGGGGGGCTCGTATTTCCGTCCACGCGCGGCTTTTCGTTCTGCAGTCCTCCGGCTGACCTGTGCAGTCAGCGTGCCCGAGCGATACACAGAGGACTGCAGGAGCCCAGTCAACCAGAGAAATGGGTCCTGCACCACGGGCCAGAACCGACCGCCTGGAAACCTCCCCGCTCGACGAGGCTACAGTCGATTAGGCGCCGCCCCGAGGGCGCACCAGCGTGGGCGGGATCGGATTCCGAGCCGCGGCGCGCGATGCCGCGTCGAGGCCGCTAACGCTCGGACCGGGGGGCCCCGCCCGAAAGACCCGGCAGGCAAGCGCGTTCGGAGAGCTAACCGTCTCTCGGGCCCTGACCTTGTTTGACTCGAGCTCGGCTCCGAAGTCAGGGCTGTATTTTCCGTCGCGGGTAATGAAATTATGCAAGAGACGACCGGGTCCTCTGGGCCGGCCCGCGTCGGCGGCCCAAAGCTGCCGGTGGCCGCAGAGCTGTTGAATAAATGGAATATCAATAATGTTCTTCTCATTTTATAAAGTACGCACCTAAAATTTCACTGGTGATGGGGCTGCAGCTACTCCTGAAATATAATATCCCTCCTGGCAAAAACACACAGGTATAGAGCACTATATGCAGGAGCACAACAGCAATTCAGCCTCCAGTCCTGCATATATAACAAATGGATGACCCTCATTTTATCTGTTGGCAGCAAACAACCGAGGCAGGTTTTTTACATTTTCTTTCAGAAGTGAAAGAACTGTGATCCTCACAAGATGTGCTGCTGATGCAGTATTCTAATGAAGCCCATTGCGCTATGTGTGCCATGTGATTAAAAGGTGCTGTATTTTATAGCGTAATACTTATGCAACGAGAGCTACGTCCTTTGCCATTTCTGTCTAGAATTTAAATTATCCAGGTGTTTCAGTAAAAAGTTTTAATTTGGGGGGGGAAAAAAACACCTTAAAGGAAAATATAATTTTAGAGGAAAGGCTTCCAATTCCCCAGATCACGCTGTGATGAGCTAGTTTGCCTTTTTTACTCTGGGCTTTGTAAAAAGCTAAAAAGGTGCCATAATCTGACCGACCAAGGAGAAACGTTGATTGAAATGCGCATGGACTGTGTCTTTGTGCAAAGAGGTTTTATGTACTTGAGTCGAAACCAATCTGCAAGAAGGGAGATAGGCCAGTGAATACGGTTGGCTTCAGACCGTCCTGCCAGAAGGCTTTTGTGAGGGGGCGGGCGGGCGGGGGGGCGCAGGGGGGTTTTCTGATGCACTGACAGCCTGCAGTGTGGGGCTGGCCCCAGCGCTGATGGAGCAGCACGACTTCTCTAATGGGCTGCGTCACTTCTCTTTCCTCACTCAAAAAGCGCACACTCGATTTGCAGACACGACCTGTTTGTTTTCAGCTTCCGGCCTTTTTAGCGAGCCTTTAGCTCCCCTGGCATTTCGAAGTCTCCCCGGGAACACGAGGCCCCGTCGCCGGCGTTAATGCTCTCTTTAAAGATTAAGGGTTTGTCAGCGGGGAGCACTCGTCAGAAAGCTAAAGGGCGCAGGCGTTCCCCACGGGCCATTGTGTGCCCCCCTGTACCTTTTGATCGATTGATCACAGAGGAGCAGGCCATCTCTCTTCAAACAACTTTTGTTACTATGGACGGTGCAGGCGGCTTCATCTGAATCTTTTTTTTGGCAGCCAGGAGCCACGTAACTGGTGATCTGTCGTTTATTACGTCTGCTTTCTTTTCCCACGGGCATCCTCCCCTCCGGTATTACACATAATAATAATCACTCTCTAAGCCAGTTGTAAAAATTCATCCTCGTAAGCATTGCGTTGCGGTGCGCGCAGTGCATTGCTCAGTGTTTGGCCAACGTCCTCGGCATCCGCCCGAGCGCTCATTCCAGCGCCGTTTGTTCTCTCGCCAGTTTCCAAATCCCCTCGTATCACCACCCAATCGGCATTGTCTCTTCCCCCTGTGACATCATCAAGTGGGAGGGTCAGGCTTGCGCCTTCTGTCATTGGAAGTGTTCCCACGGCTATCTCCACCGGCGCTCGTGTATTCATCTGTTACTGGATCGCCCACACTGCCAAATCCCAGTTTCATGCACAAAACACTCAGATCCACTTGTTAGTCACCCTTATTATCTCCTCACCCCAAATCAAAGCGGTCTCTAGTCAGTGGATATACAGCGAACTGATGAAAGAAGGAGTTGTTACTGTGACTTTTGGAATTTTGATGCCTGTGTTTCCTGGTTAACTTTGGCATTGTTTTGTTAATGGGGACAATGGACCCTCTGCGCAATAGCGTCTGTGCTACCATTTTGAGTTATAGAAATATATAGCCAATGACATGATTTACTGATTCTATCTCTGCCATTGTAAAGGTACATCGAGCAACATTAGCAAAACCTTGAAATGGGCTAATGAATTGGAGGCAACAAATTATTTTCCAAATATTTCAAGCTTTAGTTTTGCTGATTTTAACTTTTCATAAACTAAAGAGAATCTATGTTGGTTTTCAATGATGCAGCGCCGCAACTAGTAAAACTAGTAAAAAAAAAAAATTAAAAAATTAATTAATAAAATTTAAAGTTCTAATTTTGCATGCTGGATTTGACCAATACAGTTTGTGGTATATGACTGTGAAGTTGGCAAAAACCCCAGTATGAAATGCAAGCATAGCCGCAAATCTCTAGCTGAAGGATCTGGGGAGAAGAAAGAAATTGTGTTCATATATCCAGTGGTTATGTGTTTTGTGGGTCAGTAAGGACAGATCTTCCGTCTGGATCAAGTTGAGACCGGTGCACCGGTGCAGTAGACTCTGGTGTCGGTGGTCCTGTTTTTAATATGAGATGCTAAATTGAGGTCATGGCTCTCTGATCACATAATGCATTTATCAAACGAGTAGTGGTGTTAACTCTGATGTCCCGGTCAGACAACTGGACTGCTTGGTCTAGCAGCTACTTGGAGAGGAATGGCTGCACATTTCTTTTACGTATTCCTATGTACCCCTGTTGTTTAAATCACGGTCCTTGAGGGCTGAGAACTGCTGGTTTTCCACCCTTCCTTTACCTGGGGTGAAGGGTGAAGACAGTCTGGCCAATCAGTAGCACTAACTATTCAGTTAGTTACCTGGGAGAAAGAAAACCAGGGCCGGATTTGGATTCGAGGGCCAGATTTGTATATACTGAGTTCCTGGACTTCCTGTTTAAACGCAGATTATAAACTACTTCCGGTGGAACCCACCCCCCTACACTGTCAAACTCTTGTCCTGTAAATAATGCATCGCCTTAAAATGGCTGAAAACAACAAAATGTGTTGCCGTGTAAGGAGAGCTTTTCTGATGCGTGTCATCCGACACTATCTAGCAGAGAGAAAACTGCGCGTCTTGGGCCTTTTCGTCGCCCAGGTAATCGCTTATACATTCTTCTCCCCGCTGAATTGCAGTCGATATCCTAATTGTCGTCCTAATGGGGCAGAGCCATTGTGTTTCCTGTGCCGCGGGCCAAAGGGAGGGGGAGGCTGCCCTCGCTCCAGTGTTGAGAGGTTTATATCTGAAACGGGTATACTGCAACGGGGAGAATCTGAAACTCTGGGCCGGGGGGGGGGGGGGTGTTCTCCCTGAAGGTCTCCAGGCGAGAGGCGGGTGCGTTGGCTTGTGTAATCTACCGTTTGCCCTCGCCATTTTACTGCTGTAGGAATATCAGCTCCCAGTCTAATACGATACCCTGAGAAGCGGGAAGATTAGACTATTACCGTAAAAAAATAAATTGTTGCATTGTAGATGTAGATTTTTTGTGAATCTCATCAATCGCCAGGTGAGCATTCCATGCAGAGAATACTTGGGATTCCAGCTGCTGGCTTTCCTATTTCCCCATGATAAAAGTATGTGTATTCCCGTTTCGTTTTTTTGTCCAGTACATTTGTTTTCAGCTGACTGCTAACAAGTGTCACGATTCCCCATCTCGTCTGTCTCAGGAATCTGAAATGAGGCCAAGCGAATTAATTTTGCACCGATTGTTTATGCAGAGAATGCCTATTGTAGGCGCAGATTCAAAGAGCATCTTTCGCAAGAAATGCGCGTCAGTTATAATTGTGTTTTGCGGACTGATACAAACACGACCACGGTGAATTTAGCCTTCGTGATAATTAGCCCAGCCCACCTACAGCACGTTACATTCTTTTTGTTCGGTCGACAGTTGCTATTGTGAGGAGGCTTTCCAATTAAAAAATGTAATAAGCCGCTGTTCCTCTTAACGACAGCATTTGTGTGATGTGCACAACATTACCGCTAATAGAGACCTGTTCAATAGTTTGCTCATAATGTTTTTTTTCCGTGCGCCATGAAATTGTTTGCCGGAAATATGAAAGCCTGAGAGCCGTAGAAAGTTGGCCGTATATTATATCGGGATAATGGGGTTTGGCTTATAGAACCGGGTCTGCTTCTTTTCTAACTGCGAGCTCATTATGTCTGAGCGTTGTTTGTCCGCGCCTCCGAACGGCAGCCACGTTGATAAAATCCACGTCCCATTGTATCACGAATGCTTCAGGCAGGCTCATAATCTCATTTCTTAAACGGGAGAGCACCTGTCTCCAGATTACATTTTTTTTAGGCTAATAAGTGTCTAAAGTCTAAAAAAAGAGTCTAATAAGTGTCTAAAAATGACAAAAACTGCATTCTCCACCACTTAATAATTGATTGCCAGTGGATGGGTTCGCGCAGGCCGTGCTCAGAATGTTCCGGACGCACAGGTGGAGACGGTTGACGGCGGCGGTAAACGGCCGTCATTATTTTTATGATTAATTACGATATTAAGATCATAATTGCAGCCGTATGAAAGATGGACTCCCTCATAGTGTAGTTTTTATGAGAGCATTCAGGGCATGTGCAGGACTGATTTTGGCAGATGCAAATAGCGAATTTGGCAGTGTGGTCATGCCCGCCTGCGGTAACTCATTTTAAATGGTAACTGCCGGAGCTCGCGAAATTGCCGCGTTTTACTGTGTTGTGTGCTGGTTCTGCATCAAAAAAGTCGACAAAGTCTGATCCCCTCCAATCCAATAATCAACAAAGCTTTGATTTTGTTTTACTTTGAACAAGTGAAAACCAATCTCATGAATGATGTATAATGGAATGTGTTTCCGCTGGGGTTTAAGCCGATGAATTGAACGTCTGTTAAAATATTTCCATGTTGCTCAAGGCTGCAGATGAATGCAAACAAAGCTAGTGTGTATTCAACCGTACCTTTTCCATTAGATGCATAGCCAACATCGGTAATTTCTCCTTTGGAAAGATTACCCGGCTGCATTAATGCTTCTTTAAGGGACAGTGTGTACAGAGCGGCCCTTGCACTGACCATATAACTGATTATGCTTTTAAGGGCCAATAAATAATTTTGCAAAAATGTTTATAATTAATTTGAGAATACACAGACCGTAATCAGTCATGATTATGTCTGAAATCACGGTAATGGGCCTCCAAGAGTGAGATTTACCGCCAGGAGTCTAAAGTGCTGGGAGTTCAGCGAGGTCTTCGTTGATTAATACATTTATTTAAATTACGGTACGGCACACTGTGAAACACCTCTGCTCTTTATCCAGTTTCCATTTTACAGTCTGTCTCGCCATTGTGTTGAATCACTGGTGTGAATTATAAATGATTAACCAATAAAAAGGAGTTGGGATTTTTAAGGAGGCATAACCCTGAACATTTGGGAGCTTGGACTTACCTCTGGGTAGATGTGCAAAATTACAGTTGTGCGTGCGGCATTGTTCATACGCGTCTCTGTTTTTCTTCTGGGTTCAATCATGTATATTACAGAGACGGTATTCCGTCTTCCCACCCGGTCCACCTGCATTAATTGTCCATATTAATATAATGAGGGATGCATTGCCTGCAGTGGTTTCACTGAACACCATATTTATACAACAGCACATACAAAAGAAATAAAAAATGTATCTAATTAATTTGAGGATACACAGACCATAATCAGTCATGAGTATGTCTGAAATCACAGTTATGGGCCTCCAAGAGTGAGATTTACCGCCAGGAGTCTAAAGGGCTGGGAGTTCAGCGAGGTCCCTGCAGGGAGACAAGACAAACGTTAACATTTTTCAACACGCACAGTGACAACAACAAGGGAAAAACGGAACAAGAGACGGAAAGTAATGTATGTTCAACACCTTTCTTGCCTGCTGAGATTATGATTTTTCATGCGGACCAGTCTAACGTTACACGGGTCGGAGAAGCAGGTTCTCTTTATCCCGGAAAAAGTCATTAGTAGAGCGTCCAGTGTAGGGTTTCAGGTTTATAGCATTTACGGGCAGCCACGCGCAGAGCTCTTTGTGATTTCTGTTAGAACTGGTATGGGAAAGCTGCTAGGCGTACTATAGCTGTCCTAGAGCTCTATACCGTTCAAGAACATAGGCAATATGTCAATATGCCTCTTGGGCATCCATCAACCTGTAGGCCGGTACTGTTTCAATGCCCTGGTACCGTTTCGATGCCCAAGTGATGAATTAGCCGTCTTCCTGTCAGTCTATACGGGTAAATTAATCCCCTCTGTGTTTGGAACATAACCTGCCTGAACATGGTCTTTTAAATAAAATTAGCTATGTAACGTCTACAGCGATCGTAAATAGACGCAACTGTTGTGTATGCGTTTATCCATCCGTTCGCTAGTAATCGCCATCTGACACCCCGAGCAGATTGAAGATATTTGCAAGCGTTTGGAACGGTTGTTGCCGCGTCCTAGCCTATGATGGGAAATGACAGGGCGATGGCGTGTTTGATGTCTGGGTGGGAGGGGGTGTTTTTGCCATTTGATTAGCTGCCTGTGTAGGTGCCTGGTATACGTGGGAGATGTGTACTGATTCAGTCTTTAATAAAGTGTAAGCGGGGAAAAAATGGCTCTGCAGCTTTGCGTCAAACTGTCAGTCATGATCACTCATTGATCACTTGTGGCTGTCATCCGTCCTCCCAGAAAGCCATCTGTTCTGCTTCTAAAAAATGTCTCACTTTGCAACTGCAATGCTTTCTTTTTTTCCCAACCTGCTTCTTTTTTTTTTTTTTAAATACATTTTTTTGTTTGTTTTCAGAATTTCTAAAAAAATCGTCTTTGTTTTCTTTGTTTTTCAGCTCCTGGAGGGCAGCTTCACCTCCCAAGTCAGTCACGAGGTGGACGGACTCATCTTCCAGCCTATAGGGGTGAGTTTGTAAGGTCACCTGACCGCAGTCGCGGTTTTTGTCAGTACACGGAAAAGAAAAGAAAAAGGCCACTTTCCAAGCTTCGCGACGGCGGGTCGGCCACATTAATATTCCTCGCGTAGCCCCTGTTTCTCAACCAGCGCCCGGCGTGTTGAAAAGAAAGCCGTCGTGTTTTCACGTCCCTTGCGCCTGCTGCATCAGTATTCCTGTCTCATTCTCGGTAGGAAGCCGGGCCTTTGTGCTCAATAGCGCAGCAAGCGTCTGACACCGAGCGCGCGATAAGAACGACGGCGGCGGCGGCGGGCGAGCCGTTGTTTTTCTATCGGAGCGGAAATGGGCCGCAGATACGGCTCGGCGGCGCCCCGCTGTTTCACTGTGGTCTGGAGGGCAGCTGGTCTTATCCGCCCGATTAATCCCCATTTTATATCCCCGTCCTCCAAATCACTGAGAACTTGGTGTTATTAAATGTGTAGTAAATAGCCATTATTTACATCGTGATAATCTTTATTTTGTGAAGTTGGAGGTAAATTAGGAATTTGATGGAAAGTTATGTTTTTATAATGTGATAAAAATAGGGAAGTATTCCGTTATATATTACAGGGGAGGCAATCTATAAAATGGTAATATTAAAAACAATAAAAAGGATGCTCTGAGGCAGTTTGAACATGAATAGTTATGAGTCAAAAAGTTATCTCGCAACTTTAGGTTTTGGTCTCTTCCAGCAGTTTTGATATTCATGAACAATATTTTCTGAAGCCGTGGTACGAGGCTCGAAAAGACTCATGCCTTCCACGCTGCATCTGAAAGGTCAAACGAAAAATCACAAATGATATCCCGCTCCCACTGCGAGCGAAATGAAGCCAGCAAGGTGAGACGTGTTTTTAAAAAAACTGAGCAGCCAGGTTTCAGAAGGGATTTGTCAAACACATCTCTGTTGCCGAAACACCGCAGACGTTTTAATGGAGTCTTGATTAGGAAATCGATTCTGTGGAGTTAGTTGGAGCGTGTGACCAATTTATTTCCGTGTGTGATTTCAAAATTCTGCCAGGACTACACTATCAGTACTAAGACTTGCTAGAGAAGAGGTTTTTTCACCCCCCCCCCCGCCCCAGAGTGAATTGGCCAATCATAAACCGACAAAGGTAATCCGGAGTTGTTTTTTCTCGCTTTGATTATTTCGCAAAGAACTTACGTTGTAGAGGTGGTGCTTTCGTATTCTGTTCCCTGTACCTTCACATTTTTTGACCTGCTGTTTTTAACCCCTTCTCGAGCGCCACCTTTTTTTGAACACATGTCCGAAAATAAAACTGCTACTGTTCTTGAACTACATAACCCTGGACTCTTCTATAAGGTAACCCTTGGGAGTTTGTTTTCGAAGAGTTGGAATTACTTATTAATTATTAATGAAGTATTACTGAAACAAAGTAACAGAAGCTCAAACACAGTGGAAGTTCTTTTTCTCTCGCCTAAACCGATACTGTTATTCGTGTCGTCGGTGGATTTCCGTGGAACACAGTCGTCATTTTGATTGATCCTGTTTTGATAACAGAGTCATTGTTTTGATTGAGCCTGGTTTTGTGTCATGTTACAAAATTAAGAACCATTTTCACTATAACATTGGGAATGTAAGATAGTTTATAGAGATAGAATGGGGAGTTTTACTTTCAATTCGTATATTGTGTGACCAGATTTTTGGAAAATTTCACCATAAAAAAAAGCAGTGAATGCAAATGAATGAAAGAACTCCGGGCCCGAATACGGGTTGGTGCTAGTTCAGGGGTTAAGGAAGGTAGTTTGTCAGTAGCTTGAGGATCTTTCATAAGGTCGATTCTCTTGTCCTAAAGGGAGCTTGTTCAACACATCAGAGACTGTAAAGTCTAAACTAGCCCCTTATAAAAGTGCATCAGAATAGGTGTTGATCGATGAAAGAGATATGAGAGACAATTACTGAGGAGGAGTTATGTCTCAAGTGGAAAGAATATAATCGACTAAGTGTTTTTTTGTCATTGATTTTTTAAGGTTATGGAAAGATATTTATTTATGTATGTATTTATTTATTCATGAAAACCGCCCTGTGATTAAAAATCTTTATTTTAGGTGGGGTATACTATTCTGCAGTTCTGGCTAAGATGAGAAAATAATGTTGAGTCAAAGAGAGGAAATGAAATTCCAGATGACAGACTGTGACCAGACACTGTACGTGCAAAGTAACGCGGGCGCTTGACAAGGAAAGCGCCATGATGGATGAAAAGGAGTGAATACGCAGGCAAAATGTACTTCCGCGACATTGCCTCAGTCGGAATGAGTTACGGCTTCGCTCAACATTTCGGACAGCGTCGATCACGGCGCCTCGTCTCTGCGAGCGCGTAGCCGTCGTGCACCGCGACCGTCCATTTGTTCACTCGAGCGTAGTATCAGGTGACTCAGCTCGCCGTGCGCATTTTGAAACGGATCTCCCATCGTCTCCAGACGGAGACGGATCGATGGCGGTTTTTGGACAACCGGCGGAGTGATTTTCAGAGACCTCTCTATTAGCGCAATTATCGAAATGATAGGATGCCGATGTTTACTCTTGGTGCGTAGCGATCTTTTAAAGATTCAGTCACTCAGAATTCTTGAAAGTGGACTCCGTGATTGTTCCCCTCTTGATCAATGCAGGCAATTGAGTGTAATTTGATGCAGCTGCAGCAAGGGTCACAGTGTCTGGACAGGGTCTGAAGTTTCAGTTCTCTGAGAGGCTTCCCAGTTTGTAGTCGCAAAAGAAAATTCAATGTGTCTTAAATCTTGTTGTCCCATCCTTGATTTTATTTTTTTTCCCCCCTCCCAACTCCCTCCCAAAGCAACTTACTTTGCTTTCTGTTGGGAAGTTCTGGTTCCTGATGGAAAAATCTGTCACTGCTGCAGCACGTGTCTGTTGGTTTTATGGGGATTGATCTCATATCTCTTTGGCTAATCGACTGGCAAGGTGTAATCGCCCGGGAATTAGTCACCGATGGAATGTTAGGGAAAGTTGAAATAAAGGAAAGGCTTAAAAGGATTTGCCGAAAATGTTTTCTGAGCTGCAGTTAAGCTGTAGGGTGTATGGCCTGAGCTCATTTTTGAGTTCAAGGAGAGGGTGAGATTAATACACTAATAATTTACTTTCCCAATTGTACAAACTAGATCCTCTCCCAGTTGTAGAAGTCCCAATCCATTTTGGATAGTAGACCTGATTTGGGTTTAGGACATTCTCAGGACATTTTGGATAGTAGACCTGATTTGGGTTTAGGACATACTCAGGACATTTTGGATAGTAGACCTGATTTGGGTGCAGGGCATACTTATGACATTCTAAATAGTATGGCATTACTTCTGGCCCTCTTAGGTGTATCCAGATCTCATTCAGTTAAGGGTGGATGAATATGTCCAACCAGGGCTTAGCCTATTTTCACATAGGACATTTTATTGTCATAATCCATAGGCACTACTTTAATGGGTAACTACACTCAAGATCACTTTTTTTTTTAGCTGTAAACGTGTTTGTATGCCTACCTTATAATGAAACGTATTCATGCGTTCCATTATTTCAATTCTGAAATAATATTGTATATCATAAGAAACTGGGAGAAAGTCTTTGTGCTACCCCAAATGGTTGAAATTTATTTTCTGCTCCCCACACTGCCCCCGCCCCAATCGTGACGTCAGAGTACCTTTTTGGAGGTACCTCTACATCACATGGATAATTTAACAATTAAAAAACAATTGTCGCCCACAACGGAAACAGCCGGACCTGATTGGTTACACCCGCTACGTTACCTTCGTTACACCTCTACATTTTTAAACCGGAACAACGTGGCGTCCTGCTCAATTCTCTTATTCCACCTAAATAGTCCACTAAAATATGTTTCAGAAAATATTTGAGGTGAGAAATAGGTCATGCAGTTGCTGAATTTTGATTCATATTTGATGTGCAATGTCTAGTTTGACAGTTTGATCCGAGTTATACGAAATAATTTGTACAATGTACGTTCATTTATGCAAATGACGATGGACACGGCTCTTCCGCCCCCACCCCTCTCCCTCGCTCACCCCACAAAGTATTTTTCTAAATTGTGCAGTAGACGGAGACGGGATGAGAGAGTGGGTGTAGTTGCTCTTTAATACACAGACAGCTTTTGCATTGCTGGCAGAGTAACAGGTTAATCACCACCTTTCAATGTCAAATTATGCACTGTTTTAATCAGTTATCCAGTTTTCTCCAAATTGTTTTGGTACGTTTGTTTACCTCAAAGTGTCACCATCTTATTGTCGTCTTCTCTTTTTCTGATCGAGAAGAATTGAACGTCGCTTCTCTGTACACCTGGGTTTTAACTATCTAAAATGGTGAAAGCCCCACAGATGTCTGTTAATAGCAGTTGCCACAAAAAAATTCAATTCAAATGCAGGTTGAGACAGTAATAATGCATTCTACTTTATATTCCACAAAAATGACTGCTGTTTAGGAGCGGGTCCTTATCAGGCTAACGCGTTTATGCGTCATTTGAATTCTTAATATCACAGCGCTTCCTTTTCCAACCGCTTGTGTCGTTGGTCGTGCGTCGTAGCATTCGTCTTTTAACGGCCTTGGCCCGCGTTTTCCCTATTTATTTCTTCTTTTTTTTTTCTATTTTAGGAATAGGATTGGCTGGTTTTAGGGGTCATCAGATGGCGGTTGCAGACGCCACTTTCTACATCTAGTGTTTAATCACCACATCATCCTGGTTTTATTCTTATTTTAATCGCTCTTTTATTATTTATATATGACTTGGTGTCTAATCTGGGGAAGAAAACTTGGAAAATCGTCATACTTCAAGCATGCCTGTTTATTAGTCACCAGAATTACTGCAGAAGATGTTTTATATAATCATCTAATTATATAAACCGCTTCAAACCGGAATTCCCGTTGAAATATGTTTGTGATAAATGCTGCATGTTAAATTTTCGTCAACAAAAAACCCAACGGCAGGCGTTCTCTTTTAGGGGGGAGGGGAGATGAAAACCAGCTGGGGAAAGTTCTTGAACATCTACTGTCCCAGTGGATTCGACCGATGTAGCCCTGGGTTGCCTTTAGAACTGTCACCGGCCTGGTAAGCTTTAACTAAAGCCCTGTGCCTCAAAGAGCAGCGGGGGAATTAGCCTGTTCCCTAGAAGCTAATGAGTTTTCTGCGGGGTGTAGAGCAGGCTTTAATGTACGCCGCCCTCCTGGACGTGTTTGAGTGAATGTTTTCCCCTGGCACAACCTGTCTATCTCAACAGGACAGAATTCCGGCACTTTCCTCATCCGCACTCGCTTATTAGCTCAGTACTGGCACACCAGGTGAGAAGTTCGCACGGAGGGTATTTTTTTTTCGAACGATATTTTGCCATATTCTATGTACGTGAAATATACGTTGAAAAGTGTTGTTTGAGTGCGGTTTAACATTGTGTTTTTCCCCTTGCCCTGGAAAAGACTGTCGAGTAATTTATTTTCGGTTGAGATAATGTGTGGAAGAACAAGTTGTCCTCGATTCGTACCGGTGTGAAGATGTTTAATAAGAGACGGCAGTGGAGCAGAGGCATTTGTTCTCGTACGTGCATATTAATGAATTAAATCTCCCGTTTGTCAGCGATGATAATCCTCTGAAGAAGGACCTCGCTCTGCCGGTTTAATTAAAAAACTGGGAGCGGGTGAAATTCTTTCCGACTGGGATTAAGCTCCCGAGTTTTCGGTTTTGGCGGCTGTGCAGGTAGCGCATTTCCCGTGATCGTTCCGAGGAAGACTTTCTCCAAAGGTGTCCTTCGCAGTGTCAATGGCCAGGCTTAATGGCCCTCACATCTGACAGCTGGACAAGGAGGCCAACATGTTGCCACTTGAAGCGGTTGCATGCCACATAACAAGGAGCGATAAACTCAAGACTCCTGTCTGCGCTCGGTGCCAGAGTCGCCTGTTATGCAGTCAGCTAGTGCAGAGGACCTGCGTGTGAACTTGCATCATTGTGGTTTTTCACACATGGTAAAACCCTCCAGTGTTTTATAAGGTACAGTATATCCCCATAGTCTGAACCTCACAGTACACCCCCGCCAATTTATATATTTGGTACGTCCCAGCGGTTTGAGTACACCCTCGCAGTGTGAGTCATACTCTGGATCCCCACGGCCTTCACTACTGTGCACAGATGTAGATGCTTGTACACACTATAGCCAGTTAGCCACAATACTGGGGCTTACCTCTATTCTGCAGTTAGACAGCCTTTTAATTCATGCAAGTCTCTCATGCCCCATTTCATACTGATTCAATGTCAATTAGGAATTCTCCTTTTTTTTTTTTTTCAAGGTGAATTTTATAATGTTTACTGCTATTACCAAAATGGCTGGAAGCTCAGAAATGAATCGCAGCGTGGGGCAAAATCAGTAGGTGGGCATACAAGCAAAAGCACATGCTTGCGCACGTGCATAGTGCATGCGCACGTCCACAGCATAGGGGTCAGAGGGCCTGACCCCTGACCCCTGACCCAGGGGGAGCAACGTATGGGAAGGGACCGGGGCAAAGGAAGAAATGGCTCGACCCGGCTGAATCTCACCAGGCGATAACAAGCTTTCACGCTGAACCGGTCTTAACCGCAAACCTACACGACCGCGAGAACAGCTTCCGTACGTGCGCTCGTACGCCGTGCGTCTGCGCCGCTGAACACGCACGAGGTCCCGTGGATATAAAAGGGCTTTCGCTCGACTTCAAGACGGCAAAATTCCCAGGTTGGGATAACGAGACCCGCTGACTCTTCGCATGAGCCTTTTCACCTGGGAGGAAGTCATCACACCTCCAGTGGGCGGGTATTCCACCGAGACAAGAAGCTCAACAGAGGGGGGGAAAAAACGGGTTTGATTTTGTCCGTACACCTGCTTCACTGCATCAGGCGGGTTTGTGAGCTCTGAGTCTGGCGGAAAATAAATCGTGTTTGTCCCTCATTTAAAATGCCCAAATGAGCTCGAGTAAACAGGATTAAAGCGTAATGGAAATGATGCGCTATGCGTCAGCACTGATTTCCCCTGTTTGAACTTGGTTGAATTTTGGTGCAGCGCACTTTGGTTGCATTAAACATGATCGGTCTCTCTTAAAGTTGAGCAATTGCAGGAGAGGTTGAGGTGAATTATATCAAGGCATGCAACCTCAGTGATGAGCACGTCACTCATTGTCCCAAGTTGACTATTCTGGCCAGTCTGCCATGATGAAATTGGCAGTCGTACTTCTTTTTTCTGGTGCGAAATAGAAAAGCAGACTGGATTAACGCCCCAAAGATTTTGATACTCATTAATTGACTTCCCATTAATTTGACTGGTAGCCTCCACACCATCAATGTGTGATTTTGGCAGTTACAGACATTTTCAGTTGATAAAGAACAATAGATTGTTTAAATGGCTCCTATCTGGCAGATTTCCCCCAGAGCTAAGCGGAGCTCCTATTCGTCCTTTTGTAGCATGTGTGCGGTTCCTGGAGACTCTATGTCATGGATACACAAAGCTGGCCCTCGAATCCAAATCCAACCATGGTTTTTTTTTTCTCCCATGGTAATTAACTGAACAGTTAGTGCTATGATTGGCCAGACTGGCTTCACCCCTTACTCCCAGGTAAAGGCAGTCCTCGGCCCACGAGGACCATGATTTGAGTCACGGGTCTCGGTTTGTCAATTGTTGTCCAAATATTTGCATGGGTCAGGCATAAAGCAAAAGGATGAACAAAGAAAAGGCTAGAAAGATCCAAGAAGTCCAAGACTACCTCTCCAAGGGTTGGCTGGTCAACATATGTACAGTCCATGGGCGTAGGTATGGTCTCAACATTGGTAGGGACCAGGGTGCGGAGGTGAAGCAATGTGCGCTCGCGGAAAAACATTTTGCCATTTTCTTTGTGAGCCCCCCCCCCCCCAGGGCTGTCTATGCAAACCCAATGAATAGGGAGGGTGTGTGTGACCACTGCAAACATTGTTTATTAACATATATTACATGTAAATTGGTCATTTGCAATTAATCCATAATTGCATATGTTTAATCGCAGTATCATTTTAAGACCTCTACGGTGCCCTACGGCATCTTTACTCGATTTCTGAGTTTCCTATGTGTAAGAAAATTATGCATTGATTAATAAGATGCATACAAACATATGATTCAACTTGGGGTCCCATTTATTTTTGTGGGCAATTTTAAATATTGAGTGAATAGGATCTTATGAAACCAACTTGTTCTGATGTAAGATTTTTTTCCAAATAAACTCATGACCAAATATGTTGACTTTCAAAGGTTACATTACCGGTATTTGCTGAACATCCTAAGACTAACTTTAATGTTGAAGCCTCTATAATTCCAAACTATAATTCATAATTAGGACCTCACCTGAAACCCTGAAGATGCACCTGTTGTTTCCTCATCAGCCTGTTCTACCTCTCTAGTCTTAGCCTGCTGCTGTGTTTCCTGCATACAAACAAATTAATTAAATGGTGACATATTCATGGGAATCCTAGATTGAAATTCAACTCATAATTTGATATATCCACCCATTTTATGTTTACTCCTGCTAGCAACCTGTCTGCTAGCCTACAGATGACAGAAGCCAGGGTTAGCTTGCTAGTTAACTAACATCAGTTGACAATTTTCCACAGTGGAAACTTAAGGCTGGTGACGTTAAGTAGCGAGCAGGTTTTCATTTTAAATCAATGTGGCTACTGGCTAGTTAGTTTACTACAGATTACTTACGCTAGTCTGGGTGGTGAAAAAGCTCAGTTTTTTGGTGACTGTGGCAAGATATCTACAAAGTACAAAACATGTTGGCGTGGACAAAATTACGTACGTGTGTTGTGCAGTGCAGGCAATAGAGGAAACTTTTTTCAGAAAAGGGAGTAAGGCGGTCATCTGAAAGACTAAATTTTCGCCCATGCTTGAGGTATGGACTGACAGCCCTGAGCCCTAACGTATCGTTCCACGAGAAAAAGAGGAACCGTTGTCAGCGCACACAAATCATCTCTCGCCTCCTCTGTGTCTGGCAGTAAGTACGATATTTGAACGTGATAGCATGTGAGCCTTCAGATCGAGCGAATATTTGAAAAAGAACCCTCCCACCCCTTTCAGCCAATCAAATGCTAGCATGCCTAAATTGGTCGTTTTGGAGACGTATCCGCTGGGAAGGCACATCGGAATGATCTAATATGACTTCACTCCAAAGATAATGCGAACGAGTTCGCTCAAATATTGGTAGGGACAATTCTGTCCTTTCAAAATATTAGTCGGGACATGTCTCTACCGTCCATATGCAAACCTACGCCCTTGCTACAGCATGTCTTGTTTTAATACAAGTTGTTGTCTTAAATGTGATTATTCAGATGTAATCCTTGTTACTTTCATGCATTTTGTCCACACAGCGGTAGGCTAAGATGGTTTTTGATGGACACGAAGGGTTTTGTGGATAATCGTTAATGAACACATTGTGTCCTTGGGACATGTTTTTTCACAGCTAAAAAAGAAAGAAAATTCACTGACTAATCAACAAACAGCAGGTGACTGGTGCAGATGGTTGGGTAGTCAGAGCACATTCCAGATGGCGGTCTTTGTACAAATTTTATTTATTTATTTATTTTTTAAAGGGCACGAGCCCAACTTCAGGGCTTATACGATATTTTTTTAAAATGTTATTAGATTCAGAATGAAGCCGGAGGAGAATAAATATCCCGGGGTCTTGCCACTCGGAGTGTGCTTTCGATATCTACTGCAGAAATTTTGACGTCTAGGCTGTTTTTAGGTGTAAGCACACGCACAGTTGAACACAATAACTTTCCATTAAGTACAAATCAGGACCATGGCTTCAAACAAATAACAGCTTTTGTTTACCCTATTATCAGAAATAAAGACTCACAGCAGGTATTTGCCTCCAGAAATTAAAACTGCAGCTTAGTCTTTTTCTGTCTGTCACGGTTAATTAAATTTCATTACTTGACAAAAGGCGTGTTTATAAGATGTGTCTGAGTCTCTTTGAAGCACTTCTTCCTGACCAGATTGGTCAGGTCAGGTCCGGTCAGGCAAGGTAAGTAAACACACACGCTTTCCTTTTGCACGGCCTGCAAACATCAATTTGGGTTCTGAAATTACGTTGTCTGGCCTCAGTGAGACATGTGGCAAAATACCTAAGCAGAAGGTTCCAGAATATCTCCAGTGTGGGATTGTATTATGTGAGGCGCCTCTGCCATGATTTGCGTGGGAGTTTCTTTGTGTTTGTTCTGGTATTGCAGACCTAATTGATATCAGAAATTGAATGTTTTATATTGAATGTGTTGTATATAATGTCAAGGTGCAATTAAGCAGTTTTCAAGAATAAACCACGAGCGTGTCTTCGTGAGCGTACGCAGGCTGAGACGGTAGAGTTCTGTTTGTTGAAACTGCACTCACATTCTTGCACTTTACCAAGGAACATCTAGAGCATGGTGACCGAACAGGCCAATTAGTCGATCCTGGCTCATCATCTACTTTCAGACTAGAGGGTAACCAGCACTGCACCAAGCCTAGAATTTCACGTGTCAAGGGTTTGGCCTCTACTATGTGACCCGGCTAGCTGGTTCACTCGTTAACGTCTCTGCGTGAACATACTTCCTGATATCATTGCTGAGTTTAACTAATTTGTCTTGCTGACAGAACTCAACCTCTGTCCTCACGGTGCCTGTTTAAAGTCCATTTATTTCCCGCTGGTGACATCTTGAGCATCTTCCCCACTGTTCTGTATCCACCAGGGGCCACATGTATCAAACTGAGTAAAACAATGCGTAAAAGAATGCTCAGGTTTTGCATTTTCTCCCTCCGCCTTTCTACCACGGTGTCGCCACGTCAGATTATCTCCAAACATTGCGTGCACATGGTGTCCAGCGTGTGCAGTGGTACGCAGGTTTTCTTATGTTATACGTAAGCTTACGCAGCTTTCTGAGGGCATTTTTCCACTCAGAACTGTGTATACACGTGGCCCCAGGTGTCCTTGAGGAATCGGGCCTGACCTCAGCATGGTGCCGTGAGGCTTTTACTGGGCAAAATCTACACCCCCTGGAATCCTGAAGATGCCTCCCATTGTCCTGTCCTTCGTGCACTGTGAGGTGTAACTGTGGCATATTGCTGAGGCCAGCTTTGTTCCCTCACTGCCATCATAAAAACTGAAAGACCGCTCCTCCCGGATTGATTCGGAGCCAGCTCACATTTTTTTCTCTTCTGTCTTTTGTCTCTTTTTTTTAAATGAAAAGGCCATGACTTTATGACATGTTAATCTCTTGCCTGAAAGTGATTATAAGTCATAATAACTGAAATGGAGAGGTAGTGAAGTTGGGGAATTGTTTGTGCAATGTTCTGTGGATGAATCATATGCATTCCACGAAAGGATTAGTTGCAGTAGTGTTCATTCAGAACAACCTGCTCTCTCGGTTCGGAGAATAGATGCAGCTGACCTGCCCGTTGCAAAAGGGCACGATAGGATATGTTATAATAAATGGGGCAGTCTGTGTTATCTAAGTTATCTCTTTACCTGTCTGAGTTTGAAAATGAATTCCTGCTTTTCTGAGAACCCTGCCAGTGCACTTTTGATTAACCTCAGCAGCAGTGTTTCGGGGCACAGCTTTGTGCTCTGGAGTTTTCATTCCTGGCAGCACTGATTTAAAGCTCTTGGTCCTCTCCACCATGCCAAGTACCTTCTCTAGGATTTATGTCCTCATAATAGCCCCACCCTAGGTGGCTTTTATTTATCTTCAAGTAGAGAAAACCGCGACAATCCATTCCCCAGAAACCCTCCAGGCACAAGGTTCTATTTTTTATTTTTATAAAAGCACTTTAGATTTACAGCGTGCTTATTTTTGTTTATTTTGTGAGGGTCCACGTCTGCGCCACGCCCGGAGAGCCCTGGTGGAGTTCTACAGTGCCCTCTCCCCCTTCAGGCTGAGTCACTGAGAAACCGAGTTTTGGGCAGAACTTTTGAGAATCACACCGGAGGCTTCTTCTCTTGTGTTTGTCCATCCATCCATCCATCCACCCACCCACCCACGGTGTGCCTCTCCGCCCACCACCTCGGGGAAAAAGATACGCACGCGATTTAGCGGCATCTCGAGGCGGCCTTGCCCCGCCAGCGCGCCTTTCTCTCGCGCGGTTCGTCGTGAATGCCTCTTGTTGTGACACGCAGCAGTAATGAAAGGCAGAGCGTGAAAACCTCCTGCCCACGCGCGGAGCCCGTCCGGGGGAGCGCGAGAGAGAAACGGGGGCGCTCGTGCTGCTTGCGCATCGCTCTTACAGTTCAGTCACTGGTTTGATTCGCCGGAGTCAAAGTTCAAGGGATGTGAAAGACTCAAAGATGGTATCTAGTGAAATGGGAAACCTATTCGGAACTACACTAGATATAATACAAGACCTTTATGGGGTGTATTTCAGGGTGGCACACAAAACCAAAAAAAAACAACAACAAAAACGCTTTTTTGCTTATCATTTCTATGTGAGTCAATGAATAAAATGTGTTTTCTGCCGACTTCCAGTTGAAGAAGGGAGATAGCTTCCGTATTGGCTGTACAAGCATACTGGGACCCGCTGGATAAGAGCGTCTGCTCAGTGATTGTAATGTAAATGGGATAAAACCTCTAAATGGCCCATTGCTCGTTCTATCCGTGACTGACAGTCGCCTTGATTATTAACAGATGGAAAACATCCATGCGTAGTAATTGAGGAATTAAATCAGTCTGAGAGATAGATCCAGCATATAGATCCAATCGTTGAATTATTTTCCTAAAGTTTTAATGGCCCGCTGATAATGATCTAACTTTGAGATTGAACGCTATAGAACAAAATAAATGACATCTTGGACGAACATTTTGTTGGAAGTGCCAACAGGTGACGCACTGCTCAGTGAACAGATTTTCCACAGAAGATCTTTCGCTTGCTAGCTTTAATGACGTCGGCACAGTTGCCATTTTAAGGGCAAGGAAAAACGTTGCACATAGCACAAAGCTTAAAAAACTCAGTGCATATAAGGCTAGAGATGGAAAGCTGTTCTTATTTCGCAAAGGTCCCTTCTACCTCATTTAGCCTTGCCATATGATATATGCAGTTAGCGTAGCCCACATTAATGTTTCTGGGTTTCAACAGAAGGCTAATTGCAGATTTATTTTAATTTGCCTTACCAAAGAACAGGCATTTCCACAGGGACTCGGGCAATTCGCTACCAACAGAAGGGCAGCACTTTTGAATGCTTGAGTCCGTGACTGGTTTCCCAACACTTTCCCCTTGATAGCAGCTAAACAAAATCCAGTCTCTGCCCCTGAAGAAAAGGCATTCTCTCTGCCGTAGCCGTCCTGTGCTGGAGCGTGTTATGTAATGCGAATTCCAATCTGACCGTATTGAGCCTCATTTGTTTGGTTTCAGAAAACCGTGGCATCTAGCTTTGTATTTTGCTACCGCGTGCCACTGCTACTCTTGAACTCTTGTTCAAGTTGCACCTCTTACTCTGAGGAACCAGAGCAATTGCACTGTTGTGCATTCTTTATTTGAGAATTTGAACTTCTTATTACCGGAGATTAAATACCATCTTTAACACTTCAGAGTAATAACCAACAATGGGCAAGGCCGGTGCTGGCCCCACTCTCCCCCTCGACCTGGAGGGCGGTTTGGTTTGGCTTGGTTGGTTTGGTTTAGCAGTGGCCGATATGGTCTGCGCTTCTGATTTCTCAGTTTGAGAGAGAGAGAGAGAGCACCTGCCTGCGAGTCGTAGTGATTTGCGAGGGTCCCCTCAGACCAGTGGCACAGCTGAAGTGTTTGCAGTGGAAAACATTGCTAATGAATATTTTATCTTGTGGTAATGTGAATGCCTGGTGATTTCGCCTCAGTTTGGGCGTAAAGGAAGGAAATGCCACAGGCTGCTCTGTGTGAATGGGCCGTTTTGTTGCCAAAACGGTAATTTCCAGTCAATCTAAAAGCGTTTTTGTTACCATTATCTACTCCTGCCTGGCTGCCTATGCGGTTCGGTAGTAAGTGACACAACGACCAGCGTAACCATAGATGGCGGTCGGCGAACAGCGTAGGGGCGGGATCGATGCCCGCTTCAACATTGGCACGCTAGCGGGCGGCGGGGCCGTCCCCAGGGATGCATCTGCAGACGGACAGAGGAATCGGCCTATAGGAGAGAGGTCCGGAGAGCCGGGCCACCCAGCCATCCACAGAAGTGCACCAATGAGAGGCCAGCCCTGAGTGGCCTGGTGCCTGCTGCAGGGAAGATAAGGGTTTGAATGCACAACCGTCATCCTGTCAGAGTACACTGTGTCTTTTATGTAAACAAGCTTACGGAGAGCAGACAGCCGCTGGTTCGTGTGTTGCATGTGGGTTTTGGATTGTGTTCTCCGACGGTGCATGCGCATCCCTCTGCATTTGACAGTTGGCTATCAGAATGAGTCTTAGTATTTAATCATCATAGCATGTCAATCTCAAAAAAGTAATAAAATACTGTAAATTCAACACATATTCAGCCGACCAATATTTCTCGCGTTTTATGTACGTGCGTGTGATAAAAATGTCTCCTCTGACATGGAAAAGCAAGTTATGAAAGGATCCCCCCCCCCCCCTCCCCAATGTTTAGAGAGACCTGTCAGTCAGACCTTCATTAGCAAAGCCCTGTGAGGAGGGTGGAGGTGGGGGCTGGATGCTACTTCATCCCGTATCGAGCCCCCACACGTCTCAGCTCTGTTTTCAGCAGTGCTCTGGAGCGGTTCCACCTATTCTCACTGACTCCCATTGGACTGAGCGGTGTTACCGGGCAACCTGCCCATCATCCTATTGGCTCATCCTCTTCCACCTCCTCATGAACAAAAAAAAACAGGTTGCTTCTTTTTTTCTTTTTTTTCTTTTACAGTCAATATGTGCCCGATGAATGATATTCATGCTACACACAAGAGATCTAAGTAAATAGTGTTGACAGTTTAACTGTTTTTTTTTTTTAAACAATCATTGTAATTTGGATGTGAGAGTTTACATTGTAAATATTTTATATGTAATTATGTGCGATACATTCTAGAAATATTACAGCACTGCATAATGTTCACAATATGTATCCACATTCCCATTTGAGCGTCTGGTGTACTTTGAGGCAAATCAAGGATCAGTATTCAAAGGCAATAATAATATCGGGTCGTGCTTGCAATAGGTGGCTGTCACTTTGGAGCACAAGCAGGGAAATTACATGAATATATTCAGCAAATGAATGTAATCAGACTACTGCAGTATGAGGTTGACTGATCAGAATCCCAGAAGTGTCTGTACAGTCACATACAGTGGGGACCAAAGGTCTGAGAACTGTCCTGGCTCTTTTCAGTATTTATCAAGGAATTATGAATAATACAATTATGATACTCCCGATTACACTTCTTATTCAAGCGTACATTATTGAGAAACCAAAATCTTCTAAACACTCGTATGATATGGGTAGCTATTTGAATATGTGGTTCGTCCACCATAAGGTAAGCGTTTCTCTGTTCGTTGTCGCACCCTTTATTCCATTCGATTATTAACAAATGTGTCTTCCTAAAGCTCAGTGTGCAAATATCTGGGCTATTAACAACTAAAACCATCTATTAATTGAATTAATCTGCCATTCTGCCTGTTAATGTCGCTACTGCTGGGCCTCTTACATAATGAATACACACTTGTATTATAAACTTGAATAAGAAGTATAAACGGAGTACTATAATTGTATTAAATAATGGAAACGGTCCGTTCTTGTCGGTAGTGCCCTCAGGCATTTGGTCCCCTCTGTATGTGCTGTGAAGGGAGGTTGGACCTCAGGGAGCCTTTTTGGTCCAACCGTATCACTACAGACTGGACTGTGAGAGACATTGGCCTTATCTCCATCTTCATAATACGCAAATAGCGTATTTATATAAGTACTACTTATAGTACGGATGACACAACGGCTACGTAAAGTACAAGATGACATAACGGCAACATAAAGTATTCATTGCAGCCCGTGACTCACTGTTCCATATGTGAATGTTTTGCCTCCAAACGACTGGGCCAGTGAGCAGTCTGATGATCATACGCTCAGTAAAAATGACTGCTATTGCGCTTATTATTTCGGAGTGAATTGGTGTGGCAAGATGGTATTGATGTGTATCGTTTAAATAGTTGCATAAACACACACGATGAATACTTGACATGACTCATGTCAGTTTTTGGTCGTGCCTATGAATGTTTTGTAGGTATTATGATTGTACTGTTAATTTAAAGCAGTACCCAAAATTTGATACATCTTTCTAGTTTCTCTAGAAGCTCTGTTACGTGCTCAGTAATATTAGCAGGCTGCGCTGTTCTAGCTTCTCTCCTGTGTGCTCCACACCTGTATTTAAAGGACCGTACTCGTATTTTGGAAGTTAAAGCACATTTACTACAAATTTTGTGTACTTTGCATTGCTGCCAAGCAAACAAACCGCTTTTTAGATTAAAAACATTATTTTTCCTGCCAAGCAGCCATTGGTTTCCTTTCATTTCCGCATGGTATGATCATCTTGCAGACTTGCGAGTTGCCTGAGATAGGTCATCCATCATCATGAAAATTATGTCAAAATAATTTTTTGTCCAAGTAACTTTATGCCTGATAATACATTTTACAGCACGGATTGATATGAAAACTGCACCACAACCAAATGTTTCTCCCCCCGAAAGTAGTCAATGAAGAAAAGACCGTTTGATGAACGGACGTCAAACATCCATGGCTTCTTTACCCCACTGTTAAGCAGAGAGTTTGAAGGCGGGTTTATCACCTGAAACAATACCTCTTCAGAGCTTGGACATATTTTATTTTCTCTTCATACATGTCTTCTCTCCTCTTGAGTGTCTTAGATTCCCCATGTGACACATTTGAGCCAATTGAGACTATGAGCGATTGCACAATGTGCTAAGATAAAAGCAGCGTGCCCAGCTCTTTGTCCGTAGCGCGTGGACTCCGTGGTCCAGCGGGGTCTTGTGCTTTTCTGAGAAACGGGGGGCGTTCAGGTCATTGAGGGATTAAAGGAGAAGTCCTCCCTGATGACTGGAAAGGCTGGTGGACGGCGTTTCGGCGATTATCTGCAACAGCCCTGAGCGCACAAATACTTCAAAGCGCCTCTTAACAAGGAGGCTGTGCATAACCAGCATGTTTGCTTGTTTGTCTTTAACGGGGGAAATTCGTTGAAGGGTGCATTCAGCAAGAAGCAGAAACGTTTTTTGTTTTTTTTTGTCTTTATGAAACCAACACTGATGGTGACTGGTGAGTTTGTATTGTATTGATGGCAAAGAGATGGGGTTAAATACGCCATTCAAATTATGCTTTCCCGAGTTATACACGTGGGGATCTTGGTTGGCTGTCGATAATGACCCTTTGAAAGCCAAGCCAATTAGAGAGCCTGAGGATGTAACTTCTGTAGGATGTATAGATGCTTTGGCCAGAAAGGCAGCAATGTCATCATTCAATATCTGAAAATAAACTGAAAGGTTTGCCCTTTTCTGAAAAATGTATCTACTCACTTGTAAATTGGGCTTGTACATAGACACTCAAACAGAAACACAAGCATGTGGTTAACATTGTATCTTAAGTAATAATGCAACTCCAAGTATACAGTTCACTTGATTCCAGTGAAATGCAAAAAGCACCTGCTCTGTTTCTATTACACTCTTCACATCTGTTGGTAATTTGTGAAATGTGGACAAAGTGTGGGCATTTTTTTAAACCTCGGATTAGAAGGTGAGTGAAAGGAAGCTTCCGGAGTGTTTGTTTTGTTCTCTTTGCACAGACTCAGAGAGGGTTCAGTGAAGGACAGGTTGTGCCAGTTTTGCAGCCTGCTGTGCCGTATAAGAAAAAAAGGTAATTAGCTGAGAAGCTTTGATGGTGGTAGCTTGTTGTATATAGTAGGTAAGAGATGCAGAAAGAGAACTGTACAGAACCGCTATTGTGCACGGAGCTCTTGAACGATTACAGTTTTTTTTTTTTTGCCTGTCCGTGAAAGACATTTTGTTTGACTGTGTGCTGCTGTACTGACTTTCAAAGCAAAGCATGCAAGGTCTCAATTCAGTATGAAAGCAGCCATTTTACATTTCTCAATTACAGTTGCAACATGATTCGGCTGCACAGGATTTTGTATTTATAATCCGTTCAATGTGTAGAATTTGTTTTCCGCTACAGTTCAGTGGTAATTGTAACGGTCACTTGAGCCCTATTTGGATGGACAATGTCCGTAAAGTAATTGTTATCATTGGACATCTGTATTGTTAATGACCAATTCAGACGGGTTAAGGTATCCCTGTAATCAGTCTCTATAAATGCAAAGATGGCCGTGTCTACTCCATTTACGCATTGTATTCTCATGTCACACACGTGGCTTCCGTGACTGAGGTACGATCATACAGTCAATGGGTCAGAACAACTAGGAACTGTGAACTGATTGCTTCTGGCAGAAAAGCGCTGGCAGGGAACAATTGAAAAAAACATGCAGGCGCTCGAAAGAGATTCTATGTGGACACAAAGCTGTCCACAAAAAATGTGAAGAACCCTGCATTACACCTCTTTATTAACGTTATCTTGAGAGAAATAGTAAATTTTTAGGCTAGTCCATAGCATGTATGTAAGGCTATAGCTAGCTTACCTAATGCTGCTGCAAGCATTGCCCCTGTGTGAAGTGAAGTTACTTTTGAGCCTCTTCTTTAGATGGACACAACCATAGGCTTCCTTGCGTGCATCCATACTTGAAAAAACAGGGACAAGACAGGGACAACTCTTTTCCCACAGGAAATAACAGAATATTTACCAACATGTCAAGTCGCTTGGGATTGCTATAACCTGGATTTATTTTTACAGGGCATTTAACAGTAGGTAAACGATGCCGGAGTCTTTAATGGCGTGGGTGCGCACAGTACGTAAGCGTAAAAGTTACTGACATGGCAGATTCTGACTAAATCTGGGACTATAATATTTAATATATTTTAATAATTTTATTGCCAAACCTCACCACATAAGACTTATCTCGTCTAAATAGGGCTTTAGGCTGTTTAAAACAAGGGAGCCAAAATGAAGACACTGACTGGGAACAGGTTGTTTTTTCATAAAAGATGTTGTTTTCCAAACGATTTGCCAACATGTAGGTCATATTGATCACCATATTGATTTTAAAATATATATTTTTTTTAAAACGCTTTTAATTTTAATCATATTTGTTGTTGGATTTGCCATTGAATTCAATGTAACAAAATATTATTGTCTATTTTTTTTATTGCCTCAGTCTCTCATGGGAAAATTCCTAAAACAAGTTGTTGTTTTAAGAGCAATCGATGGTTCTGTTGCTGGTGGGTGATGTAAAGAAAATATTTCCTGATGCCGAGATACAGCATTCCTCACACTGAGGTGTTGTTCATTTTCTTTTTGTTTGTTTTGCTTTAACGTGCAATGTCTTGAAATGAAATTTCTGAATTCAATTATGTATTTTGGTCCAGGGCAAGTAAGCTCTTATTTCACACATTTGTCATCAAGAAAACATCGCTTTCAGTAAATCTGTCATGCCGTAATCTTATTTGGATTGTTTTTAGTTTTAATGCCCGTTGGTCATTCGCCCTTGAAACTAGGTAGGCTTTTTTAGGTTTTGATTCACCAAAGATGGCAACATACTATTGAGCTCGTCTACTCAGATTTCAGCGGCTGAAAGCTGCTCTTCCAATTTTGAATCCTGTGATATGGGTCCATTTGCTCATGCTGTGGCCGCAGATTTAATATGCAGTACAGCCTGGCTGTAACACAAAGCTTCTGCCGCCATTTTAAATTCTCATTTTTGCACGTCATTTATTTTTTCACCATCCAAGCAATATAAATTAAAATGTGTTTTGATACCAAAGGCCTTGTTGTGTAGAAGGTGTTTTGCAGTGTGGAGAGAGAGCCCCTCTTCTTCATCTGTTTCTGACAGTGAGACGGAATGAATATCTGAAGGTTCTTGGCTCCTGAATAATGTTGTCCATAAAGCATTTTAATAACACCCTGCAGTCCAGTCCAGATAGAGCTTTAGCTGCAGTGTCATGCACACAGCACTTCGCTGTATCGTCAGTCAAGCAGCTGTACTGCAGCCTGACTGAGGGCTCATCTATAAGACTGGACCTACAGAACGTTTAATCCCCAAGTCTTTGTCCAGCTTGAGAGCTGTGCGTCCTGCTGCGTTTGGACAATTTATGTCTCTGACTGATTGTAGTTTTATGTGTTTGGGTCAAGATACCCATACAGCTTCACTATTCTGATGTGTTTGGACAATGTCTGTACTGTTGGATCATGTATTTGGAGGATGAGTGAGTGGTTCATGTTCGTGATG